>OU612046.1:154878969-155593969 GCA_914767935.1 Coremacera marginata | reverse complement strand
AATTTATACAAATAAAAATTGTCCAAATTTGTCTTAGGTAACTTAAACCCAACATCTTTCTCCTAAAACCTCGCACAATAACTTCCTAAGCTTTGTTTGCTCAAGCCAAGTAGATATGGAATAAGTTCTTTTTCTTTTTCGAATAAGAATTATGCAAGTAATCAGACTTCACAATAAAATTTTTTATTAAGCTTACTTACCCAATATTAATTATGTCTCAATAAATGCTCGATTTATTGTGTACTATGACACCTACGACATACTACTACTACTACTTCTACTTTTTGAGCTGAGTGGTCCTCAACTAGTAGTCAACCGTTCTGTTTTTGTGCATATCTAATACCGAGACAGCGAAACAGTGAAAACAGTTTTTGGAAATCCCAAAATTCTATTCTTTTTAAAATATAACTTCATCTTGGTTTCCTAAGCGGCTCACGGGTAGCACATTTTTATGAAGCTAAACCTTTTTTGTTTTCTAGAATATTTCAAAACATTTTATAAAATTTTGGCACAAAACTGAAACTATTAAAATATTTCATCTGGCCTCAAAATAATTACTGCAGCAAAAACTTTTTATCGGAAAATTTGCTTCACAAAAGTTTCTTAGGTCGTTCAGTGAAGAGCTGTCTTGTATAAGCTAAATTTTACGAAAGTTTTATTAAATTAAAATATTATTAATCTGCAAACTTTTTGAAAATAACTGCACAATGTCTGCATGAAGGTTTTATAAGCTATTTAATGGCAGCACTTTGAGAGCAACTTGAGTTTTGAGAAGAGTTATCTGAGAAACCTCAACATTCCCTCACAATATATCGAATGTTTATATTGACTTCGATATAAAAGCTTTCTAGATGCATTTAAACATAAAAATAAAAAAATTCAACTTTTACATCATAAATGCTGCATAAAAGTAAGGAACATACATTTTACGCCATTCGGTGGAAGCATAACTTTTAAGAACATAGAACTAGATTATAGAATGAACATATTTTTCATTTCCACAAATTTCGAGCATCTGCTTTGAACAGGTATTGAAATTTTTAGCTTGATTAAAATTTTACTGCGGAGAGTATTCTATATTTCACAAAAATACCTCAAAATATTTCTTTAAAAAAGTGTAAAAAAACTACATCGAATTTAACTTCATAAAATGTTTTGACGTTTATGTTTAGCTAAAAGCATTCCTTTTGCTGTGAATGGATTTATTACATATATAATATTTGTTAAGTATTATTAGATTGTTGATTTTATAATGACTTTCTTAAGGATAATTTTCATTCGTATAGAAAATAAGCAAAAGTTTTTGAAAACTCCAACTCAAAAATATCATAAAAATCGTTTTTTTTTTTTTGCTCTACGTAACTTTTATTATAGCAACATATTTTCTACTATCATAAAATTACATAAAAGGCAATCATGCTGCTCCGCACCTAGTATAGCTCAAACTGTAATTATTTTTAGTCATTATTACTGGGTCTTTCCAACATGTACTGACCTGAAAAATGTTTAGCCTGAAAGCATGCTTGCCTTTTATGTACGTGCACACTTTCAGGCTGAACATTTTTCAGGACAGTATATGTTGTAAAAACACTGTAATAATGACAAAAATTAACTACAGTCTGAGTGTAAATGATTCCAATCCGTCGTAGGACAGGCTTTTATACTAGTAATACATAAAAGGCAAGAATGCTGCTCCGCACCTACCATTGCTCAAACTGTTATTTTTTCCATCATTACAGTGCTGTCCCAACATATACTGTCTAAAAAAATGTTCAGCCTGAAAGTATGCACAAAAAATCAATTTGATACTTATAACTAATGCTTTCAACCCATCGTAGAACGGGCTTCTATACTAGTTTTTCAATAATTTTAAAAGCACTTAAGCATCTTTTTTCCATTGATTTTAAAAAGAAAATATATTTTTTTTCAATAAGTTCTTCTAAAAAGGTATAAGGAATATTTTCTAAATATTTTTACAGATTGCGCATGAAATGATTTCAATTGTCAAACATTCTAGCTTGGCAAGCAGGATGTGCTCAGGAAATTGAATGCACTTAATGCACACACACACAAAAAGAACGCAAGCACAAGATGCAGACAAACACTTTAAGGAATTTCACAAAAAATGTAACTCCTTATGCGATTGTTTTCATACTCTTTTAAAAGAATAATAAGCAAAAAAAAAAAAAAAAAACAGGAGGTGACTCTACAGAGTTGTTTGAGAAGGAAGGAGGTTGCAGTTATTGTTTTTTATACACTCAAAATTGAAAAGGTTGAGAAAAATTACAAGAGTGAAAAATAATCATGATGTTATTATTGTTACATATATTTTCTTGATATACTACCAGCTGAAATTTCATAGCTATTGCAAAGAATAAAGCAAAAATGTATAAAGAGCTTTTGCTCAAAACTGTAACTTTTTCCATGAAAAGTGTGCCAGTCAAACAACAACTTGGATCGAAGCCTTTCAACTTCTTTAAATAAAATTTTAAGCATTCCTTCCTGTTCTTTCTCTTCATAATCAATGTAGTGTGCTTTAGTTCAGAGTATGCTGTTATTCCGATGGTATTCCCATATAACTGCATAAAATGATGATTGCTATTTTATCTATTCGTAAGATTTTCTTAAAATGAATTTTAATTTGCATTATCTACGTATATATTTTTAGCATATTTTTGATTTTTGGCAAGGTATTCATAGCAGTCAAAAGTATTTCTCATAATCACCTAATTAAGTTTTGTGCCACACCAAAATGTGCGTTTTGCAGTTGTGTCTATACCATCTATCAGACCCTTTCAGTGGCTCAACGCAAAAAATACCCACTCAGTGTCCACACCGCAATCTTTTTGACTGAAACATATATTCGATAAAGTATATTTGTTTTTGAACTGCGTAAGAGATCGTTAATTAATATCACATACGAGCATGGGTGTAGCGAGGGAGGGGCTAGGGAGATGGCAGTTGCCCCCTGAACATTAGAAAAATAAAAATTTTAGTGTTAAACTAATAAATTAAAAATATGTTTTCTTATAACTAAAGAGCAGAGAATTTATTAATATTTATTAAAGCTTAATTTATTTTTTATAACAAACGTAAGGCTGACACATTTTTTATTTATTTATCAGTCACATGATGGAATACTTTTTTCCACCTGAACAAAATCTTGGCTATGACCTTGCATATTATTATTATGTATATATTTCAACATTTTGAAGCCAACTGGTAAACAGAGTTTCTTGTGGGTAACCCGGAATTTTTTTTTATGGAAAACTCTACGTATCTTAAAAAATTTTTTAGAACAATAAAAAATTTAAGCAAAAGAACAATATATTTACAAATTTTCATTTTTTTATATGGAGATTTTAGATACGCATAATGAAAACCTCTCTGTGGGGGTGCAAAATCTATTTTCTGCCCCGGGTGCCAGCAACGCTAGCTACGCCACTGAAAATACTTAAACAAAATAAAATACGATATGAAAAATGAATCGCTCATACGCCTCGAAAACAAAACATATCGATATGAGCTGTGCCTTTTCTGTTGATAACTGAATTAAGTGACTTAAAATTAGTTATTTGGATGCAAATATGTGCGAAATTTTTCTCTAATATATACATTTCGTATTTATGGACAAATGAATCTAATTTATATATAATTTTTGTTTTTTTATATACATTGTTTAATAATAAATTCTCAAAAATACAGTCCAAATAAAAAAAGGTTTAGTCAAAAAAGCTCTGGTAGAGGGCCAAAAGTTATATGAAATTGAAAAATGGTCAGCTTACTTTGAAATTACGTAAAAATACGCTACTTTTAGTTCCTATTGTGTTTCGAAAAAACAAAAAAAAAATATCCTAAATATCCTAATAAAAGTTTATGAATATTTATTACATATGTTAGGACAAAAATAGTTTATGTTGGGCTTAATATTTATTTGAAAAACTTTGTCTGGTGACATTAAAACATTTTTGCAATTTTTATGGACTGAGTGACTGACTGGTTGCTATAGCTAAGCCAACATAAAAAGACACAAGAAATAAAAACGAAAAATTTTGCGTCTCTGACAATACAACTGCTTGTTGCTGCTTGCCTGCATAAGGCCTACGACAACTTCCCATCTTCGGCATTGCTTGTCCATCTTGTTCTTGCTTTGTATTTTTTGTTATTTTTTGCTGCTGCTGCTGCTACTTCTAGTCCCTATTGTTTCAACATCAGGCAGCACATACTCGACATTTTAATGTGCATGACTTAATTCATGCCATCGAGACGCGCACGTCCGCATTTAGTTCTGCAGGATAACGGTATGCTAGCAATGAATTAATAAAGCGCATTGAATGCTGCTTGTTGCTGCACTACTTTAGAGTGGAAATTGTAGTATGTAGTAGTAAAAATTGTTGTAGTTGTAAAAGTATTTGTTGTTGTTGACATTGTTGGCACAGCTGTTGTTGTCTGCTATTTTATGCAAATAGCAATAAAAACAAACCAATAATAAAAAATTTAAAAAAAAAATCAAGATTGCTTCATAAAATCCGCTAAACAATCAGCCATGTCCTGTATAACCTACAGATGCTATACTGCATATCTTGACAACTTTATGCAGCATTTTACTTTTGTGTTGTACGTGCCGCCGCTTGTTAATGAGTTCCGCTCTGCAATTAGAGGCGTGTACAGTGCACGTTTGCCTTTAAGCGTCGCATTATGCCTACTAGCCTTAGAGTACGCAATGAAAAACGAGATTTTATGAATTTTCATTTTTTTTTTTTGTTTTAGAATTTACAGTCACACACACTCACGTACACACACATACACATATATTTTATGTTCATTTTGCACATTGATGCGTCTAAATGTGATGAGTGTGTCCAAATGTGCATATACGTGCGTGTGTGTGTGTGCTTGGACAGACATCAAGTTGCTGCCTATGTATAATTGAATAATATTGCTGGAATTTCTTGTGGCGCCAGCAGTGTATTGATGCGTAAGATGATAGGTTAGATTTGCTTTCAAACATAATTAAATAATAAAAAGTGGCATTAAAATTTTTGTGCCTCAACGCAAATAACATCAGCTTTTTTTTATATGCTGCTAACGTGCTTGCGTGAGTGTGTGTGAATATTTAGGAATAATTCATAGGTTTTAATGTTTTTGTTTTAATTGTGAGTAGAAAAGAAATCATAATCTACTGTGTGGAACCAATTTAGTATATTGAAACCACTCGTATGTTTGAAAAAGCTTAAAGTTACTCTATCTCAAACACCAGAGACCACTGTAGCACAAATCCTTCAAAAAACGAATTTGAGCAAAATTTTTTAATATATAGTTTTGTTTAGTTTCTAAGGAAATGGTAGAATTTTTTCTTGTTCAAAAATGTTTCCCCTGATTTTGACAAAAAATTTGACATCTATAAAATTTTAGCTGCTAAAGAAATGATAGAAATTTCTACTCTGATTTTGAAAAAAAAAAAAATGTAATCCATAAATATAAAAACTTATGTATTTGTTTTTTTTAAATTTATTCTCTGATTTAAATGAAAAATTTTTTATCTTTTAAATTGTATCTTCTAAAGAAATGATGAATATTTGCATGCTCAAATTGTTTTGTACCTCTGCTTTTATCTATGGTGAAATCTCTTTAGTAAATTTACCCTGCCTACAATGCATACATCTTTCAATTTATTGCAAAAAGATGATTCACAAAAAAATTTATTCCCTACCCAAAAAAGTTAGTCAATCGATTCTGGTTTTGGTCAGTATATTTTTTTAATTTTCTCTAGTATTTATTTTTTTAAATTTGCCGGCATAATTGTGAAAATAATTACTTTCAAAACAAAAACGAAAGTTCAATCGCTGTAAGTATCACCAAACCCTTACTTTTACTATGTGGTCGAAAACTCTATCAATATGAACATCAATAAAATTAAACGAAACAAAGCGGGAAAAAAGCAAACAAGAATAATATAAGATGTTTTCTTGAAAATATCAGACATCTGGTGGTAGATAGCTTTTATCTACACTTTGTGGTTTGTGTTTACTATTAATTTAGTCCAGACACAAACCAACGCTCTCAGATAAGGTAGAAAAGATTAACCAATTTTCTTATTGTTGATGACCAGGGCTCGGATTTTGAAGATCTTAAATATATCCAAAAATGACCTAAAACAAAATTCATAATGCCCTAAAAAAGCATTAAAAATTCCCAAAAAAAACCTTACAAAATAACATAAAAACGACAGTCAATGATATATTTTTTAATTGTTTTTAATTAATATGTTGCAATAAATTACAATGTACATTTTTAAATTATCAAAATAAAAGCATCAATATTTTTTGGATTATCAATATATTTCGATTTATAAATATATCGAAATACTTCTTTACCATCTATCGAAATACCATTTAGCACTGACGAAAGATGCATATTTAAAAGATCGCTTATATCTAATTTTCCTTTCAGTTGCGTATCTCCAAAGTTTTTTTCACTTAATATTTCACCTTCATACTCGGAATTTTTATTTTATACTTTTGGAAACTTTCTTAATACATTACTTAAGAACTTATTTTTTATAATTTTATTCAAAGCAATTCCATTTTCCAAAGTCAATGATGTTATAATCCAAAGTATCTATAACTCGTGGTATAGATCGGAAATCACTTTCGTTTACAGAAATTTTGAAAATTGTACCCTTTACTTCATCGCTAAAAAACTATATTTGAGCCTTTTCAGCTTTCAAAAGAATTTACATTTTAAAAATTCATAAAAATAATAAAAAAAGCTTTAATATGCAAAAATCCATACAAATAGCTCAAAAAATTACATTACACTATGGAAAATGATCTTAAAAATAGAATTGGATAAAAATTACGAAAAAATTAACTAAAGCTTTTTGGTTTCGGTACCTGGAGATTATGAACGGCGTTTTGCATCATCAGAAAATGTCTGTGTAAGAGCAGAAAAAAGTTGACATGTCAAAAAAAAATCCGAGCCCTAGTGATGAATGATACATTTTTCGAAAGTTATTCAAATTAAAAGTTAAATGAATGTTATAATTTCACCTTTTTCATCAGTTTCCGGTAAAATCATTAAAGTTATCATTAAATATTATAAAAAAATGTATTCCAAAATCAAAATCGACAAGTTTATCAAGTCTTTTAAAATAACTGGACTGAAAAATCCAACAGTTCTAGAAAAAACTAATGAAAAAGCATTTTTGATGTATTAAATAACATTTACGAGGCCTGTGATAAACAAAGAGAGAAAAAGAGAGAGTGAGCCGCAACAGTACTTGTTTGCAAATATTTTTAATGACTTTTCCTTACAGGAAATCACAATTCCGCGAATTTTCAAGGAAGATTTTATAATTTTGAATGATAACTTTAATGATTTTATCGGAAACTGGAGAAAAACGTGTAATAAGCTGAAGTGGAGTGACGTGTAACACGTTTTTTAGTTAATAAAAGTTTTAAGAAATTTAATTATTGATTGGCTTCAAGGCCTATCCCTTGCAGAAGAATCAATTCGAAGTGAGTGTTTTCATGGCTGTTGAATAGTTTGAGAAATGGATGAAGTAGAACAAAAATTTCAAATACAGTTTTTTTGGTCTTATTAAAATCGGTAGGGTGATGTGTAACACCAACAAAATGTTGGCCGTAAGACCAGGAGCATTAATTTCTTATGTTTTTTTTTAGTTTTTATGTTTAGTAAAATTATTATGATAATAACTTCATAAAATCTCGTAAATCTATCCCAGCAAACATTTTCTATCGCCTCAGAATCGCAAGATAATCACTTGGAAGATGAGACAATCGCCAGCGAGCTAATTTGAGAGTCATCCGGGTATCACCGACTTTAAGCAGATAGATTCCAGGCCATAAAAGCGATTCGCCTGGAAGATTCGCAAACGAATCGCCTGAAGCGTTCGTAAGCGATTCGCTGGAAAGATTCGCGAACGAATTGTCGAAGGGGCCTTAAGCGATTCTCTGGGAAGATTAGCGAACAAATTGCCGAAAGGGGCGATCCAACATCTAACGATCGAAGATCGAATGAGCGAAGGAAGATTTTCAAATTTTTTTGAAACAGTGATCCATTTTCCAACGATCGCCGGAATGAGCGAAGGAAGACTTTGAAAATTGTTTCTTAATCGCGCATTCATCGCTTGGATGATCGAAAAGTGATCCATTTTCCAACGATCGCCGGAGTGAGCGAAAGAAGATTTTTCAAATTTTTTCAAGAATTTCGCAGTCATCGTTTTGAAGATCGAAATGCGATAAATTTTCCAACGATCGTCAGAATGAGCGAAGGAAGATTTTGAAAATGTTTCTTGAATGGTGCATACATCGCTACTAAAGAACCCTTGGGCGGATCGCAAGAGCATCGTAAAACCTTCGCCTCTCTTCCAATCGCCTTCCAAATGTTTGCAGGGTATCTAGATGGTTCTCAATACAAACACACATACACATACACATACACAAACGTTAAGATTAAAAAAACTGATCGTTACCTTATAGAATATATGAATAGCTTCTTTTTCAATTGCAAAAAAAAAAAAAAATGCATTACAAATGTGAAATGATAATTCCTTGGAAATATCCATATCGGAGTATTTCACATATCTCAAATAAAATAACTCACAAAAAATAAAAAAGGCTCTTGCATTTGTTGAATTCAAGTGAATCTTGTGAAAATCGCAACAAATTATGCAAAAATGACGACGAAGAGAACCGGTTTTGTGGCCGAGCACCTGCCGCTTTCTTTGTCCTTTATTAGGTTTTTTTTCATTTTTTTTTTTTTTGCCACCTCTTGCGACTGCCAACATTTCTGTGGCGTTGTTATAAACATAGCTTTTCATTGACTTCCTACCACTATTGGATTTCGGTCTGGGCTGAATAGTGTGAATTGGGCCGATTTCTTATAATGCCGTTGATGTGATTACATTTCAGAGTTTGACGTTGTTGCCTCTTTAATGGCAATTATAATGTGTGATGTGTTACACATCACCCCACCTTGAGTGGTACACACCACCCAAATATAAATCACTTTTTTCTCATAGATGTAATTTTACTACAACTTGAAAGAATGTTAAATCTTTTGCTATATATAAAGATATTAAACAATACCGTATTTTACATCTACTCATTTTAAAAATTTTAAAAAAATTTTATACGAAACTTTTTTTTGTAAATTTAAAAAAAACTTTTCAACAAACAATTTTCACGCTTTTTAAGAATTCTAATGAAATGTGTGTCTGCTTTTTAAGGTTTACAATTGGTTTTTAAGATATACAAATCAGAAGTTAAAAAATAATTTTTCCCATGGTAAAAAAAATAGAAAATCGCGATGCGCAACTTCTAAATAATAATTTCAAGAGTTCCGGTTTTTACAGGCATATCTTCTCCCGGGATTTTGAAAAAATAGTCGACTTTTTTTAATCACTTTATTAATATTACTCTTTTTAAGATTTTCATTTAATTTTTTCAGTATCTTGCAATATTTCTACAAAGTTAGTGAATTTTTTGTTCTGATATGTAAAAAAACCCATGTGTCAATTGGAACAACAACAAAAACCAAAAAATCTTTTAATAGCATATCTCTCAACAATACTCTATCAACTCTATATCTCTAAAAGCATCAATGCTATATATCACACAATCTGTCAAACAACATATCAATCAATCAATCATTCAACTTGTCACTCTCACCAAAGAAAGTAGAAGGTTTTGGCATACTCCAAAAGTATGCAGCTTGTGCAACAGCCAAAAAGAAAAGCAATTAAATTGTTATCAATACGATTTGATGTACGATCAACAGCAGCGCCAACACCAACAAATTCAATCTAAAATGTGCAAAGTAACTTTTTAACGTTAGCAAAGGAATAATTGGCAGCATTTGATGTGTTTTTTATTAAAGCTACTCCTTTTATTATGTTTGGTTAACGCTCGTTATGCCTAAAGTTTATTGCAAGGCAAAGCCACAAGCATGCACCTAAGTCCTAGTATTGAGTTTTGAGCATAATACAAAAGTTTAAAGTTTAAAAAAGAAATATTGTTTCAAATTTATATCCATACATGTGTTTGTAAAAAATAATAAGAAATACAACACAGTTTCTACTACAAAAGCTGCTAGGTACAAAAAAGTAAGCTACGAATATTTCTGCACGTTTTGTCGTATACCCGAAGGGCTCAAAGAACACCAAGTGCTGAATAATGCGTGTACGTGACAATATGATTTAAGTTAAAGCCAACGTGAAGCATAGCCGTTGTGCCCAAACCACTGCCCAAACCTCGTTCACCGGCCACCCGAGTCCGAGCTGATGCCGAGTCTGCCTTGTCCAACAATATGTTGCTTATGCTGCTCACGCTATGCCCCCGCGCACCGCTTGTCCTACTTCATTTATTGCTCAAGCTCAAAATAAAATAAATATATTATTATAACAATGGATATGAGCTGCTTATTGTTTTCGTTGTTGTCTTACTTTGCTTTCTTGGCTTTATTATTGTTTTTGTTTTGTTAGCCTTCGTTTTGTTATGCTTATATTGGACAACGAAATACCAACGTTGTTGCCATGGAATTAAGCTAACGCAAGCGTAATTACTTTTAAGACAAGTTATTAAGGCGTTAATAATGGTCAAAGCAAACGTTAGTGCTTTAATTAAAATTAAGCAAGCTTTGAAAGCTATTTCAGCGTGATGAGCTAGATTTTGAATTCACATGTAAATTTAATTTAAAATGATGTCCTTTAGCTTTTGGCTTAGTGCAATAAATCATGGCGTGTTCCTATATATGAGCCACATTTTAGTGTTCTTTTTATGACTTTTTTTTACTGTCCGCTATACACGGCGTGTTTTCCTACGCTATACTCCCCAAGCAAACATTTCATCATAAATTCGACATAATTTTATTTATTCATGTTTTATTTACATGGCGACTAAGGAGGCAACATTTAAGGGCTCTTCTTTGCCATGATTATACAAGCCATCATAAAAGCAGTAAAAACTTATGTAGATGAAGAGCCAAAAATAGTAAATGCCAGGGTTGCAACTGAATCACCTGGCTTGTATAGCGAACCAAAAGCTATTGAGTGCTTGTGTAGTGCTGTAGCTGTAGAAAAGAAGTGGGAGTGACTGAAAAAGTTAAGGCAAATTTTTTGTTTTTATTTAGATATTATTTTTTTATTCTGTTTTATAGCTACTCAATCTTGTGGCTGACATTTAGTTTTTCTACTTCTCTCAACATCTTGCTGCATACTTTTAGCCACTCAGCACAGCCAAATAGCAGCTTCTGCCATATAATCAATCAGCCAAAACAAATCGCTATTTTCCATTAGAGCCATAATGTTAGTGATAAGAAAGTCGCCAGCAACAGTCAAACTTTTATGTACTATAATGTGCCTATATGTATTCACCTTTACACATACCGTGAAATATCTTAGCACACTCAGAAGTCGCCACATTAATTTGGTGAATTGCGCGTTAAATTTGGTTAAGCACATTTATTTTGCCGTGCATAGCTGTGAGCCTTAAACTGGCATAAGTAGTGTACGATTGTGTGCGTTGAAATTATTTAAATATTCGGGAATGTTTAAGCGTAAATGCAGTTCATAGCAAACCAAACAATATCGTTTCGATATCGAGATGATATTGCAAAGGTGATACACGAGACGATATCGTAATGTAATCAAAAAAGTCCTGATTTCGATAAAAATTGACATATCGTTAACGATATCAAAAACGTAACAATTGCGAGAAGTTATCATTATTATATTATCGTTATGATATCTAGTATTTTTATAATATAGATATTATTACGATATCGAAATGCCATCGTTACCCGTACTACCGAGACGATATCGCGTATTTTATGTTTAGATATCGTAACGATATCGTTAGACTATCTATCTATCAACTATCGTTGCACTTGAAAAGAAATATTAAAGTGAAAAAAAAATTAATTTCAAAAATTTTAAAAATTCATCAAATGATTTTCGTGAATAAACAAAACTTGATTTGATTTTATGAAATTGCTGTTATTTGTTATTAAGAAACAATTTTTTCAATTGAGATTTGGCTAACTGGTTGACGTGTTTGCCTTGTAATCGAAATGCCCCGGTTCAAACCTGGCTGGCGATTATTTTTCGTTTTTGTTTTGTTTTAAAAAGTTGCTTATAAGTTTTTCTGTTATTATAAACAAAATTGAATACCTAAATTGTGGCGGCCATGGCATACTGGTTGGGGTGCTTGCTTTGTAAGCGAAATGCGCGGGCTCAAGCCAGTGGCTGGGTGATTGTTTTTTGTTTTGTTTTAAAAATTTTAAATATTTACGTATAGCGCCCGATTCTTGCTACGTTCTTATATCAAATACAAGGAGAACAAAGCGCTTGGCTCTCGCTACAATTTCATATTTTCTACAAAGGGAGCGGAGTGCACACATCTGATGACATGACTATGTTGAAAAATGCGCTATACACAAGGAGAATGAAGCGCTCTACTGTTTTTTGGACCGATTTTTCTCATGATATTAAAATAAATGTTGATACAATTTTTTGTACCTAGATCCACGGGAATCCGTTTGGACTTGCATCGTTACATGTCAATTCTTGGTGGTATGGAAAAAAAATGCTAATTTTTTCAAAAAATTCAAATAACTTTTCACAGCTCATTTTTTATTTAAAATTTCTTTAAAATAACCTATCAGACAGAAAAATTTAACGAAAACTACCAGAATTGTAGTTTTTTTACTTATCAAAAAAAACTCCTTTTTGCTCTTAATGTATTAAAAAAAAAAATCGAAATTTTAAAAAAAAATGAAAAAAAATTAAATGAAATTTTGGGAAAATATTTTTTTAAACTATGCCCAGTGCAACTGCAAAAAATTGTGTCATGATGCTGAATAACCTGGTCGCTATGAATTTTTTTGTTATATGTGCACCCATTTGAAAATTTCGAATTTGAGTATTTTTACGAAAAAATATCCCAAAAATTCAAAAATACAAAATTTTACAAAACAATAGCAGGGATAGTTTAAACATGGTGTAAAGCTATTTTCTGAAGAAAAAAAAATTGCATTTTGAATAACTCTAGAAAAATATTTCTGAATTTCATTTGAAAAATTTTTAAACTCCAGGCTTACCAACGTACCGTTTTTTCCATTCAGGGTTGAATTTAAGTATTTTCACGAAAATGTCCCCAAAAGTCGAAAAAACTTTCAGCACATCTTTCAAAAATAAAAATTCAATCGCTGCACTACACAGGATTTGTTTTCTAAATCAAACTAACAGCCAATAGCTTCTGAAGCATTTTACGCATGATATTTCAGCCGTCTAGAGACTAGAGCTGTAAAAGAATGCAATCACTTGTGATTTTAAATCATGTGATTTATATTCAAAATGAATGCATTCATTTATTCGAATCATTGATTGGAACTTGAAATTTCAAATCACAATCAATGATTTGCAATCATCTTTTTCGCAATCATTCAAAAATTGAATGCAATCAATTTTTCAAATCATTGATTGTGATTTGAAATTTTAAGTTCCAATGAATGATTTGGAAAAATTGATTGCATTCATTTTTAGAAATCATTGATTGGGGTTTGAATGATTTTAAATCACAAATGATTGCATTCTTTTTCTGCTCTGCTAGAGACCACCTCGCAATGAAGGAAGGGCATATTAAGACACTCTAGCATTAGGAAGTTTCTTCCTCCTATGTCCAAATCCGTAGACTACATCACACAAAAACTTTTCTTTGACAGGCAATTTAATGTATCTATTCCCTTCCGCGAAGGGTGGGAGATTGGAAACCATCCGCCAAACAATGTCATCGAAATGTACACTAATGAATCAAAATTAGGATAAATCAAATAATAATGATAAATCAAAAGAGGACTCTATTCCGACACATTAAACATTTATCTAGCCTTCAGGCTCCCTGACCATTGCAGTGTCTTTCAAGCGGAAACTGTCGCAATACATGAAGCAATAACTTGGCTGCAGATGAATGCAATATCCTCCATAGATATCCACATACTATCTGATAGTCAGTCCGCCTTTAAAGCCCTAGAATCTGTTGCAACAACATCCTAAACAGTACTTCGCTGCCGCAGATCCCTAAATACAATGGCAGAGCTGCTCAAAATACTCCTTTGCTGGATTCCTGGTCATAGAGTCTATCTAGGAAACTGCAAAGCAGATGAACTCGCTAGCACCGGAACAACCAAACAACTTTCGATAGAGAAAGAAAGTATTGGTATATCCCCCACCACATGTAAACTACTCACAAACGAGCTATCCCTAAAAAAAGCCAACAATTGGTGGTCAACGGGAAGCACATGCCATACAGCGCGTCAGGTTTGCCCGAAAATCACCCTAAAACGCTCAAAAGAACTGATCTCCCTGACAAGAGATCAAATCAGTATATGATAGACGTCTTCACAGGACACTGCTTAGAAGGTTATCACCTGTGCTGTTAATTTCGCTCACTTTTTGAGCCGCTCACTTGTTGAGCGCGCTTACTTTTTCAAAAACTTGAGCACGCTCCAAATTTTTCCAAAAAATTGAGCGAGCTCAAAAAGTGAACTGCTCATCAGCTTTTCAGTCCGCATTTATCGGATACGATTGATATAAAACCGATGATTTTCAATCTGCCCAGTTAAAAATTTTGTGTAAATATATAAATAGATAACGAAACGTTCTTGCATTCAATATGCAGATTTACCTATGAATATGCGTACTCTCTTCCATTTCATGAGTAGATACAAATAAAATATATTTGCGGTCAAGTTAAGTGTTTGGAATGGAAAATGATAGATCAAATGTTGCAGATCCTTTTATTACAATACGATTTTGTTGCTGCCTGACAGTATTATAAAGCTTGAAACTTGGTTCTGATAATTTCCATCAATCATGCATAAACAATCATCAGCTTACTAAATGGTAATAAAACCAAATCAATTTCTGTTGCCTTTTTTCTAGTACTTGAGCAGCGTACAGTAATTAGTGTAGTAGCAATTAAATAGATATTTTGAGGTATGGCTACATGACCTATATTTTTACTGGTTCACTTCCTCTCTCCTGAAAGAGGATCTTTTCGTATCATTTTCTAAACTAACATCAGACTATAATTATAATGAAGAAAAATGTTTACCTGTGACCAAGGGTATAGGCAGGAACAAAGGTGGAACTTTCCGCCGCCCTAAATCTGTGATTTTTTTATTTAAGAATTAAAGCTGCAAGTCTTAAGCCGACATTGAACGGCATCAAGATCTCAAGAAGCTTTGCATGTCTTACTCTCTGTGGCTTGTCAGGTTCTATAGAGAGGTCTCTGTATCAGATGAGGCTTGAATTCCGTGTACACCGCGGCTCTTTTGATGTACGGGTCACGCACTTTAACCATTGCGCTACGGCTCGCTCTATATATAGTATATGTATAAAACAATAAATTTCTTGAGCAGGATTGTGTAATCAAGACATTTGGTTAATAAATTTAATGTTTAATCGTAAAATGTAATAACCTAACAAAGAACTGAACTTGACTTTCGTGACGCTGTCATTCAAATTCACTAAACACGCAAAAAAATTGACTGAACAGAAAGAAAATAATAAATATGAAAATAACTTCATTAAGCAGCTGTAGAAACAAAATTGTTGCATACCTTTAGGTGGTGCTGCTTGTGCTATCATGTTTAATAACTTGTTCGCACGCTTTACAACAAAATTTTTATGCAAAATATCATTCATGCATTCATCAGTGTGTTCAAAAAGTAATAATCCATAATTGCAGACTACTTATGCATGAGTATTCAAGCTACATACACACACACACACTCTCGCTAGCACTAAGCAATAACTTTTCGATGACATAATTTAAAATTTAAAAATTTTTGCACGTTCCGCCGCAGCAGTTGTCAACATTAGTTTTGGTTTTCACTCTAATTCTTTTTTTTTTTTTTTTCTTTTTTGCCTGGCTATGATTACCTCGCTTCAACAGCATTTTATTTATCGTCTGAGTATGAGTGCTATGTGGTTTGTATGTATGAGTGTGTCTAGGAGCTTGTGGTTGTGGCTGTGTGTTATATAAAATCGAGTTATCCATACTCAAATATTCATGGCTGTGCGGAATGGTGCAAACATTTTATATAATTCTTCAATACGCAAAAAAATTCCTTGCATACTGTCATACGCACATCTTGTTATTCTATTGGTCTTAGCCGTTCGGGCGTTTTCTTTTTACATTGTTGGTGTTTTTATTCTGTTTTTTTTTTATTTCTTCTGTCATATTTTCTGTCATGTGAAGCCAATACAGTCTCAAATACTCAAATATAGACAGACACACCCATCCACTCATATACTGACATATGTATATGTATGCATGCATTTACTCGATATAGGTTAAGGCCAAAGTGTACGCTATGCTGTGGCCTCAAGCTAGATAATCACTTTGCAACTTTATCCTCTTGTAAATGTTTTTTATTTTTGCTTCGCTTTTGCTACTACAAACATACTTCAATGTTTTTGACTTTATTTTTTTGCACAATTTCATTATTACATTATTCGAGTATTGGACTAAAAAAGAAAATGTAGACCCACTTAAGTTAATATGAACTCAATATGGCTTGAATTCAGACTTTGGCTACCGAAACTCACCCAAATATGCGTGCCGCACAGACACAGACTTAATGCAAGTCCAACCGACCACGAGGAATGCACAACAAGTGAACACGACTCCTGTAAAGACTTGACTTGATAGCACATTTTTTTCTCGTTTTTGCTGATGCCTACATGTTGTAGACTTTTTTTTAAAAGGGTGAAATAGTTTATTTATTTAATTTTAACCAATTTTTTTGTTTTTTATATGCAACCAGCTGATTGAATAACAACCTTTTGCAAACGACCCAAATTCTCTGCTTATTGAGTCTTATGTACAAAAACATAATAACTAGTATATAAAAAAATATTCCCAGTTTTGTTGTCTTTGTCGGTGTATGTCTCAAAAAAAGAACATATTAAAACATTTAAGAAATAATACTGCAATAACTTGCCGTCACTTATTGGCATCATTAATTTTAATAAACTTTTACGAGTTGTTAAAATTTTTTGAAGGCTAAAGTTCAGGGCTCGTAAAAATAATCGGGTGATTAGTTTATAATGGACTTTGTTATCTGACAGATTTATTGTTCAGATGGAATGTAACAAAAAAAAAAAATCAAAAAGTCCTTTAAGTAGCCAGAAATCGATTTTAATTTCATTTTTAATAAATATAACAGCTGATGCACAATGTAAATCATGAATATTAATTTTTTTCTGTTTTTTTTTTATGGTTACTTCTATGAATATCTTAGCTTTAAATCGCTTTTGTAAATTTGAAAACTTTCTCAGATAGCTTATGTGGTTTTTTTTACAGTATGTAGTCAAAATAGCGGCAATATAAAAATTTCCCAAAAATTTTTCTGAAGGAAAATTTTTTAAAAAACTCTGCTTTGCGCTGTACTCATTGTCAATCTTAATATTAAAAACTATTTTTATCAAAATAAACTCATAAAAAACTTTTTTTAGCCATTTTGCTTCAATTTTGTGGGTATGAAAATGATTATTTATTTCGTTTTAAGACAACTGATACATAAACTAGCTTTTTCGTTCCTCACCTTGCTTCACTTGCCCTCTCCACCGGACTTTATCTTCGTAAATATCATGTTTTCTTTTTCATTTTTTTTACAAGAACACAAATCAGAGTATCTTTAAACGACTTATTTTATGACAATTTTTAATTTATTAGTAAAAATGACAATGAAGTAAGAATTTCCCAAAAATTTTCCTAAAGGAAATTTCTATGAACAATTCTAAAGTTTTTTCTATTTCTATTAGTACAATTCTAAAAAATTTAAATTGACTTACTTTAACTTTTCTTGCATATTGCATATGGCTGTACTCATTACAAATATTAATATTTTAAATCTTCTTATCAAAATCAACTTATTAAAAATCATTTTCAGCCATATTCCTTCATTTTTCAATTTTAAACTAGCTTATAAGTGCCTCGAGTTGCTTCACTTGCCTTCTTCACCGGACTTTATCTTCGTAAATATCATAACCTTAATTTTTTTTTTTTAAGGAAAGAACTCATTTCAAAATATCTCAAATCGACTTATTTTAAAATCCTTTTTAATTTATTAGTAAAAATGGCAATAAAATAAGAATTTTCTGAAAATTTCCCAAAAATTTCCCTCAAGGGAAATTTTAAAAAAAAATCTATTTTGAGATGAATTTACTAGAAATTTTGGCGTTTTACTTAGTTTTTGTAAAAATAAGCTCATCAAAAACATTCTCAACTATGATATGGCTTAAGTTTTTTATAAGGGGAAGTAGTTCAATTCTTAAATTTTTAAATTGACTTACTTCAACTTTTCTTGCATATTTTTTATAGCTGTACTCATTATAAATATTGATATTATACAAATTTTTTATCAAATTAAGCTCATTAAAAAGAATTTTCAGCCATATTCCTTCAATTTTGTGGGTATTAAAATGATTATTTATTTCGTTTTAAAACAATTTTAACTTAAAGTAGCTTATAAGTGCCTAACGTTTCTTCACTTGCCCTCTTCACCAGCCTTTATCTTCGTAAATTAAATAACCTTAATTTTTTTTTTAAAAAGAAAAAGAACTCAATTCAAAGTATCATAAATCGACTTGTTTTAAGACCATTTCGTAATTATTAATTAAAATGGCAACGAAATAAAAATTTTCTAAAAATTTCCCAAAAATTTCCCTGAAGGGAAATTTCGCAGAAAATCTATTGTGACAAGAATTCACTACAGATTGTGACTTTTTTACTTTGTGAAAAAAAAAGCAATTCAAAATCATTATAAGCTACATTACTTAGGTTTTTTTGAAAAGGAAGTACTTCTATTCAAAAATTTTTAAATTGACTTACTTCAACTTATTTTGCTCATTCATAAAAACCGTCAATAGAAAAAAAATTATTAATGGATCAAGCGAGAGGAGTTTAATGGAGTTTAATTAATACATTTTATTTTTTTTTTTTTTAAATTTTATAAAAACTAAAAACTGTTTTTTTATATTATAATAAAAATAAAGAAATAAAAAATTTCCCTCAATGGAAATTTTGTACAAATTTCATACTATTCTTGAAGTAAACTTCATTTTTGTCAATAAGGAAAAACATTTTTTTGAAAGATTTGTAGAAAATAGCATTTAAAAGTGCTTTTGAAAACTACAAATTGTGATGTTTAAGTCTCTTGCATATTCTTCTAACAAATTCTTTTCTCACGTTTTAATAGCTTTAAATCATCAAAATTCTTTTTAAATTGTCACAAAAACAAAATTATTTTAAATTTCAAATCTATCATTAACTTAAGTATACTTAGTTCCACAAACTCCCTGAAACCTTCCATTGAGAGAAATTTTTCAAAATACAATTTTTAGATTCGATCATAAATTGTAATACTACCCAAAATATCAGTCTCCATTTGAGCAAATAGCAGCTTTACTTAAAATTTAATTTGAAAGCAATGTTAAAACAAAACTTTTTGTGAGATAAGAACCTGCGCATAATAAAAATGAAAAAAAAAAATTGCTTGTTGCCATGACTGTAATGAACTGAAGCCACAGTAAAACGCCTCTTAACTTTCAGTCACCAAATATTAGGTCACAATTTGACACCAGAGACCGTTTGCTTAGATAAATTTTTGCCATAACCACAATAAAAAATGTGATTTTATTTGGTGTGCTTTAAATAGCAGATATGAAATTTCAACATTGACTGAAAATTTACTGAAACTTCTTTTTTCACGAAAAGAGCAATAAAAGGATTCCTTTCAAATATATAATAAATTGTTAAAACCTCGTTGGAAGTATTAAGTTTTCTAGAATTTTTTAAGTAACTATAAAACCCAAAAAAAAAAAAGAAACTTCAAAGGCCAAACTTTTTGGGTCGCCACAAAATGTTTGCTTTTCACATTAGAAAACTCTTTTTATAAAGTAAACTCATTATTTTTAATAGGATTTTCCAAAAACAGTTGCTTGAACAAACAACAGCAACAGGGAGTCGGTTGGGTACGCTTAATTTGTTTGATGAAAAATTAATTTTGTGGTACTGAAGCGAGTCATTAACAGGTGGTGGCGCTGCTTACATTTTTTGTTTTCATTTTTTGCGGCATACCGCTTTTCACACATAATAATGAAGCTCAAAAGTAACCAACAATTAGCCACGGTGTGGCTAATAAATGAGCAAATTTGTGTGTGTTTTTAGGCGTGGCTGGTGAAATGAAGCTTCTATGTAAAAGAGAGAATGTAATAGACCACAACAAAGGTTTAAATTAATTAACTCAGTAAATATTTATGATGAGGCACTGTTAAATGTTCAAAATCTTTCAAAATTTGCTGTGAATTTCAATGTGAATAAAGCAAACATAAGCAGAAATTATAAAATATTTCACAAAATTAGAAAAGATGATAAATTTTATGTATTAAGTTATTCGGGTCTTCTTTTTATATTCAAAATTTCTAAAACAGAATTCACTGTGAGTGGAGATTAATGTTATTGATATATTTCAGATCTAAACAATCATCAAACTCATTTGACAATATTCAGAACTTCTACAAATATTATGATGACATAATTCGTTAAATGCAAATTCTGTTTTCAACTCATATTATTCACTTATTATTTCTTATGAATTACAAATTTGTGCTTTAAAGTGTGAATTCATTGCCGCTGACTGTAAGTGGCGAACAACAGGCCGTGTATTTGAAACCGGTTGGTGTTACTTCTTACAGTGAGTGTTGGTGTAAAGAGTCAACGTCAAAAGTAATTTCAGTGTTTACACTTATTTTTATGTGCATAACGGTAAGTATAACGGAAAAAAAAATGCTTTCAAACCTTGAACTGTCCAAATATAGAATGGAGGTAACTTGTTCGTTTTTTTTACGACTAAAAGTAAATTTTATAGAAGACGGTATGTCGTCATACACACGCACAACAACAATGCGTGAAATGAGTATTGATTAAGTGGATCAGCTTTTTTTATATTAATGCCTTCGGGTTAAGTATTTTGGGCTGGATTCATATTTAAAATTAATCACTGCATCAAAGTGTCAAACAATCTATGCGTTGCCTCCAGTCACGCCTTACAATAAATTAAATAAAAAACCAAATGTGTATATTAATCAAAAAGTGTTCTGTATATAATTTAGGCGTATTTTTATCAACACCGTTTTATGACGCACTTAAATTTTCTCGTTGATATTTATGTGTAATTATAAGAATCAGATGTTAAAGCTACGATTTTAGATGTGAAAATGTGTAAAACTGCTTTGAGAGCTTCTTGAAAATTAAAAAAAAACGGCTCAAAGCCGCAAAGTCGGCCAAACATTTGAAAAATGATTATTTTAGCAATTTTTTTCGTAAATAACAATAAATAGTAGAAAAATAAAAATTTCCCCAAAATTTAGTAAAAATTTACCGATTGGGATATTTAGCTAAAACTTTATTTTTGCTGTATTTTTATAATTTCTTAAATTTTTTGATACATTTCCATGTGCTTTTATTATTTAATAGTATATTTAAACTACAATAGTAATTTTTAAATAGTTAAAGAACATAAGAATATTTATATACAAAGTTTATTTATAAACAAGTGCATATATAGTTTAAGTGTATTTTTAGTTAACCCATTTCGGCCAGAATGGGTTATCTTAGTATTTGCATAATACAACAAAGGATATAAGGCAATCGAATTATTTTGCCATTAGGCAATTTATGCTAGAACTTGTGTGCTTTGTTGAAGGCTTTCTGCTAAAATTGGTTGCCGTAGATTTTAAGCAATATTGAAAAAGGAACTTGGTTATCATAACCTTAGGTAAGTTATACTTATACTAGTGAAGATTTCCTAAGGCCCTTGCAACAAGCGCTTGCGTTGTTCTCTTATGATTTGTTTGTTTTTTTTTTTTCATCTTTTCAGTAATGTTTGACATTTTTTTTTACTTCTTTATTTTTCTGTTTTAATCAACTCAACTGTTTTATGTTCTATTTGCTTCGTCAATGTAATGAATAAATTACTGTGAAATACATGCACTTTAGTACAAATGATAAGAAGAGGAAAGCAAACAATGACCGCATCTTACAGAAAGAGTAGCAATGAGAGAAAAGTTTTTAAAAACTCCAATTTGCTTTTGCCCAAGTATCTTTGGCATATTGTACAATTTTGGCATGACTAAGTTGACAAATTTACACAAATTTCATAGGCATCAAACAAAAATAACTACCCAAGTCATTTTAGGCAATACATGGTAGGTATTTTTTGTGTGAAAGAAGAGCTTCTTGAAAATGAAGAAAAAATGCTGAAAATACCGTGAAGTATGTGTATGATAGCAATTTTTTTTCCTTAATAATTATAAATAGTAGAAATATAAAAATCTCCCCAAAATTTCCCAAAAATTTCCCTCTTGGGAAATTTAGCTAAAACTTAATTTGAAACTGTATTTTTGTTATTTCTGTACTTTTTGATAAAATTTTAGTTTTTTTTTTATAAAGTAGGTAGTACTAGAAAATATGAATAAAATACTTGAAGCTTACATTTGTCGCCAATTCATTAAATGTATTACTTTGTTAATTTTTAGTTTTTTTTTTCTCTCAGCATTCAATTTTTATTATTGCATTTTTGATTCTTAAGTTTCAAAAGTTTTTGAACTATAAACCTTTATGTAAATCTTTTAATATATTTGTTTTGATCACGTTTTCACCCATTCTAGTATGTAGTCAATCTACAGCATGGCATGTATCAATCTCTACTTAAAAATTTATTCAACCGAACCTGAAAATTTTACTCAACCACTGTACCACTTCAACTGTTTAAGTAAAAAAAAAAAAAAAAATAAAATAAAAAAAAAACAGACATTGAGTGGAAATGGCACACCAGAGCTGTTATTGGCAGATTGACACACAATAATATTTTACACAGCTATAATCGCAACATGTGTCTGCCTGTGCGATTATGTGGACATCCTTGCGATAGACACAGTATTTTTTCCGCTTGTGCTAGCATTTGTATATGTATTTATTTGATTTTTTATTTGTTTCTTGAATATTTTTATTATTAATTTTTTTGGTTCTTGATACATCCTTTTTTGGCTTATTTGATTAGCCAAGCACTGAGCTGTCGAGCATTTCTTTTGAAGGTTAACGGTCCTTGTTGATGTGGATGACTTAATATCTATATTATATTTGCTGATTTCGTAGAAAAATAAATAATCAATTTCAAATGTTTGAAGTGAACGCAGTACTCTTTTTTCAATTGGCAGGTGTTTATAGGACTATCCCAAAATTTGATGAAGCTTAACGCAAATATATAAAAAAAAGAGTAAGCATTGTTTTCACTTAAATGTAGCTAGAAATAAAGTTTTAAGAAATTTTCCCTCAAGGGAAATTTTTGGAAATTAAATTATTCTACAATTTATGCTTATTTATGAAGAGCTTTTTATAATTTTGAATTAATTAAGCCTAATTGAGATTGAAAATTTGTGCAAAGTTACATTTGTTCGTGTATTAGCTTCTTTTGATTAAAACTATCAGATATACATATAACAAAATATCTACCCAGCAAAAGAAAATGCTTCCAAATGAATGTAAAGTGGAAAAAAAAGTCTTGAATTGCATCCCTTCGGCATTTATACCCTGAAGTCATTTTTCAACATGCACCGGAAAGAACTTACGTCAAATTAACAATAAATTTATGTTTATTTATTCAATGGTTTCGGCAATTTGTTGCCTGCCAAGTTCTTGTATAAGACAACCAAGGTTTATTTGTTGATCTATTGAATTTTATTTGAATGACAAATTGTCGATATTTTGTACAATTTTACAAATATCCTTTCTATCCAAACCTTTTATATTATTTTACATACGATTAAATGATGATTAAATTCAATTTTATACATAGAATTTGTGTACTTTAACAAGAATTTTCTCAATTTTGCAAACTTCAACTTAAATAATTCAAGCAATTTATTTTTGTAGAAATTATTGAAGATTTCATTTCTAAACCATGTTTAGCTCTCACAAATACTTTGTCATTACACATTAGTTTTGCCAATCAGTACATTTTTCGTTCACAAAAGCCAACTTGCATGTTTTAACTATGGTTTTTTCTCTCGGTGTTTGCATATCTCCAGAAATGCTTATATAATATTTTTAATGGTAGATTTATCTTTTCCAGCCCACAATGGCATTAAAATACTATATTTCAGATGGTTTAAAGCGTATTAGACTTAAATTTGGTAATTTTGTATGGTTACTGCCGGCAACTGTATTAAAAATGGGAGTGGTTGAACTATATGAACGTCCACTTTTTCAGATCTCATTATAATTTCATAGTTGTACATGTTTTGATAGTGAAATTTCAAGGTGATAGGTGCTATGGGCCCAAGTGCCGGTCACTATATATATATATAAATATTGCAACGCCAACTGTTACCACCCATCTTTATATAAACACAAGGGGGCTAGGCACCTAGCATACAACACAAATTTGAGATATCGAATAGTTTTAGAATTATAGGTGACATGTGAGTGTTTTTGCGAAAATGGAAAAAATCGAGTATTGAGCTGTGATTAAATATTTGCTTTTAAAAGATAATACGACTACGCAAATCAAAGATGAGTTGGACTCTGTGTATGAGGACACGGCACCATCATTTACCACAGCGAAATTTTGGGCAGCTGAATTTAAACGTTGTCGTACCAGCTTAGAAGACAATGAACGTTCGGGACGTCCAAAAACCGCATCCATTGACGATAACATCGCTAAAACTCACCAAATGTTGCCAAACGACCGTCGAATTAAAATGAAGGAGATAGCAGAGATTATGAATAGGTCCAAAAAATGTGTTTGTCGCATACGGAATCAAGATTTAGGCATGAGCAAGCTCTCCGCGCGTTTGCTCACGTTAGACCAAACACGTGTTCGAATGAATAAACGCACTGTTGGCGCAGTTTAGGCACAATAAATTCGAGTTTTGGCTCCGATTTATTACTGTAGATGAAACTTGGTTACCATTATACGCCCAAAACAAAAATACAATCAAAGCAGTGGACTGCAAATGGGCAAACAGCTTCATAAAAAGCAAACACTTTTTTAGGCTAGGAAAGTGATGGTGATTGTTAAATAACAACTGCGCGTCCAAAATGGCTGAAATTTTAGCGAGTACCTGTCAAAAGTTGCACAACTACATTACCTAGCTTTTATTGACGAATGCTGCCATCTACACGTTAAGGCCGAAAACTTTTCAGACCACCCTCGTAAATCCCCTATATGAAACTAAACTCGAAGGTTATTTAATTGAAATTGTTATAAGGGTACACATTCTAACAATTAATATATATTGTAAAATAGTGAATTTTTGTTAAAATGTGTCATAAAATACTATTTTGTTTTGGGAAATTTTTGGGAAATTTATTTTATATGTTTTTATAGCTTCTAACGATAAAATTTTCTTAGGGGCGGAAACTTTTCAGACCACCTCGTAAATCCCCTATATGAAACTAGACTCGAGGGTTATTTAATTGAAATTGTTATTGGGGTACAAGTTAACGACACACGCGCTGACTGTTGGTCAATAACCGACCTAATTAATTATGTTAACTTTTGCAATTATCGTGGGCTAACAACCGCTCTACATTATATGCTGACTTTCGTTGCAGCACTTTAATATTTCGCAATCATCTTTTTATGCTGACATATGGCTTGGCACTTTTATGCAGACGAATCAATCAACAACAATAACAATGATAGCAGCAGAGGAACAGCAGTGCAGCTCTAGGCAATAAGTTAGCATAAGAATATTTTATAATTTAGTCTTAGTTCAAATTTAAATAAATAAAGTTAAAACATCAGAGTTCGCTCTGATGGTTTTTTAAAAAAATTAATAAGTTTAAAATTAATTAATTTACACATTGTAAAAATTAAGATATATTGAAAAATAGTGAATTTTTGTTGAAATGTGTCATAGAATACTATTTTGAAAAATTTCCCTCAAAGGATATTTTTGGGAAATTTATTTTATGTGTTTTTATAGGTTCTTACGATAAAATTTTCTTAAAAAAAAATAGAAAAAACATTTAATTACATACATTAAACATGAAATTTTACAATAAACTGTTTTTTACTTGAGAAAATATATTTGTCAATAAAAAGGAAAATAATTATACATTTTTTAAGCCACAATACTATTTATTGTTTAAATATCAAATTATCTGGGAAAACTTTTAGTGTTGCTTTTATTGAACTGTTTTTTATAAACGTTTTTATTTTTTTGTGTTGGCTTCAAAGGTTACCAAAAGATTAACTTTTTAAGAGGAGAATAAAATGTTCTTCTTAATTTAAATGAAAAAGTAAAACTAGTGGCTGTTAATTCTCTTTGAAGTGGTTTTAGTCAAAGTTAAAGTATTATTATAAAAGTAAAACATTAACTGCTTTTGGAAGACTTTCAGTTTGCTGCGTAATTAGCTCTTTGATTATAAACCGTTTTAATATTCTGTGAACCTTTTAAGACGTGCACTTTTTTACTTAGCTTAATTTGCTACAACTTTCAGAAACTTTTTTTTTCTTCACTGGAACTACATGAAAGTATTGCATGCAGTAGTATTTTTTTTTGTTCATCTCATTCTTCCAATGTTTTCAGTCATTAAGTGGCTGAAACACTTATCCAACCCACAAATACACACGCTAATAGAAAACATACGCGTTAAGAACAACAACGCTGTATGTTTGAGTCAGCACTGTTTTTATAACTTAAAACGGAAATCTTCAGAGTCAGGTTGGGAAAAAAAAGAACGCCCACATAAAAGTGTTTTAATAAAAGCTAAAAGTTTTTCTTTCTTGCTAAAATCACTAAACGTGGGCGAAAGAAAACATGCCACTGAAGACAATGAAAGTTAAAGTAGGAGCTTGAATAAGAAAAACACGGAAAAATAAAGCAAAACTACAAAAATCAAAGTTAAATTTAATCTTGGTCGGTTTTGCTTGGCTTAATTGACTCAATAATGCAGCAACAAGCGAAGAGAGCTACGTTGAAATTGAGGCGGACAGAAGCTGAGCTGGTGAAGGCGCGCCACAAAACTAACAGCCATTGACTGTTATTTTTGTCTTTAAATCTAACCAAGTGTTTGTGTATTCTATGCACTGGTGTGTATATGCGAATGTGTCTGTGTGTGAACGTAATTGCATGTATACACGTTTGCATGTGTGGATTGCAGTTTGATGCCAGCGGAAACGGAAATCGTAATTTGTACAAATTGTTGTAAACGCGTTGTTCAACAGACAACCCGCTGTAACTTAACCCTGCAGCGGAAGTAAATGTGAATGCGAACACATATTTAACACAACATGTAATTGAACACAAAAGAACGTATGAGTTTTAAGCTGACAAAGAGAGCTTTAAAAGAAAATTCGAAACAAGCAACAGTTAGCAGATACTTCTTATGAGTTTCGAATTGATTGAATTAAAAATTTAAGAAGTTCTCTACTACTTCCCCCGTTATTAACATATTAACCAATATACTCGTATTCTTATATTGAAAATGAAAATAATATTGATAAATTTTGTGCATTTTATTGATTTCTTGCTTACCACATTCTAGCTAATATTGTGTTGGCTTTGACATTTTTATTTTCTATCAGTCACGTTTATATGCACACGTTCTATTTAAGTGGCAGTTCAATGACGCAGATGTAAGTAGAAAAACAAACAAATAAGCAGTAAGCAAGAAAGCAAAGCTGGTAGCAATGAGCAATTTTAGAACAAGCATTCAGCATACAACTCGAATAAAGTCAAACAGCTCACTTCCGCTCGTTGGCCGAAACTGAAGCCAAATCAATGATTTTCTTTACACTTTTTTTTTTTATTTAACTACAGGCAAATTTTATTACTTACATTATTAAGTACATTGATAAAAAAAAAAATGTAAAATTCATTGCTTTATTTCTACCAGCAACCTATTTGTTCTGCCGTTTTACACGAAAATGCGTGTGTTTGCGTTTGTTTTTCTGACATTTCTAGCCATTGTTTCTGACATTTTCTGCGGCTGACTGGCTGAATAACAGAGAGACAGACAGCAGGCAAGCACGAAGCCTTGTTATTGTCAATAAACTGTTGCACAAAAAACTTGGCATCACTTTTAGTGAATTCAAGCAAATATTCAAAATAGACACATATATAAAAGTCACTCAATGAGAAATGAAAATTTTTGTTTCAGAATTACTTCACGTTCATTGAAGTAAATCAAAACAAATTTTTTAATATTATTATTATTAACAATGTTAAATTGAGTGCTAATATATGCAGATATTAAAAGACAGTACAGTTTTTATTAGCATAATGATAAACTTCTTTTATCTTGAAAAAAAAAATAACATCAAATTCTCAGAAAAGTAAATTTTTCCCTTATTATAATTCATTATAAAACTTTAGGAAAAAGTTGTTCTGACTATAGATTTAATTAAGTTGCTTTGAAGATATTTTTCATCGAATTTCATTATTTTATATATGGTTTCTTCCATAGCTACGCACTTTGTACGTCTTCAATATGAAGAAAAACAAAGCGAAATTCAAATTTTTATTCCTTGCTTTGATTTTTGGATAACAATTAAGTGGTATTATATTTAATGTAAAAGCTGGAAGCTATCAAAAAGCTGGTGCTTTCGTATAAGCATCTATAAAAACGTAAAAATCTGCAAAGAGTTTCCGACTTTTTTAATGCAAATTATTTAAAGATGAGTTTTTTTTTTGTTTTTGTAATACTAGCCCTAATAAGATACGTGACGTAGCATACGTTACATAACGTGTTTGCATTGTTTTGAATTTACAAAATATAAAAAAAAACAATATAAGTTTTAATTCAGTTAATAATAATGGATGTATGAATGTACATCAGAATTAATAATAAAGTTACATTTTATGGTATGAGTGCCATATAAAAATCACTGTTAAAAAACTAAATATTAAAGAGATAATGATATTAAAAGTTACCAAAAGTGGAAACGACATAAATTTTATTTTGAAGACGGCTTCTTAACGTAACAACTAAGTTTTTCCTATTTTTCAAAATTTTTTTATTTGTTAGCATTTTCTTTTTCGGTTACAGTAGATCAGGCGCAATCGTTTAATAATTGGCTGAAATCTCAAAAACGGCACTTTTTTTTTTGACACCGTTTTCTTAGAAATTTGTTTTTTTTTTCGTGTCTATTACAACAAAGAAAATGTTAATATTAAATATTAAAAATATTTATTTTGTCCTCCGTGTGTATCAAACTCGAACCCCACAGATTGAGAGTTCTATACACTACCCACTAATCCAAAAACCGTTGTTACGCGGAGTTGTAGATTCAACATTAAATAAAACTCAATATATTTAAAGGATTGTGTACTGGCTATCCTACGTATCCAACATATTAAGCAGCTATCTAAACAAAAACTAACAAAAATGTTGCTCCTACTTGATAAAGGTGTCTTCAGCATCGCTGTTTCCTTTTTCTTTTTTTTTTTTTTTATGTGAATGTGTTTGTGTTGGTTTTGGTACACGTTTTTTTTTTTTTTTGTTTTTGCTTTATATCGTGAAGGAAAAAGTAAAAATTGCCCACAATTGTGTTGAAATAACAATGTATGTAACAAGTAATAAAATAATAACAAAATGTAATAAAGTGTACCAGTGGAAATATTGACGTGTTTCTTAGTTAAATTTATGCAATTTAAAATTTTTTTTTTAAACAAAGTCTCGCTTCTCTCGTATGTCCAATGATGCAGCAGTGTTTCTTTGAAATAATTACGGTATTCTTTTGACATTTTTGATAGAGACTAAAGTACTTTAAAATTTCCGAAAAATATCCCATTTGGGAAATTTATTGAAACAAGCACATTGCTGTCAGGAGTAGTTTTATAAATTACTTTTTTTAGATAATTTTATATTAAGTGTTTTTAAGTTATTTCTTACGTTCTAAAAAGAAAATCGTGATATAATACAAATAATGAAAATGGTTAATTCATTTCGCTAAGCAAAAAAATGTATTATGATGTTTTGAACGAAAACATTCAAGTATTTTCTGCTCAAAATATGCAAGGAGTTGATCAACTTTATTTGTGTAAAATTTTTTTTAAAGGAACTCTGTTTTTGGTATAACTTTTATTAAGGTGCTTTTAGCACTATTACAGGTCTTGCAAAAGACTTACAAAATTCTTTTTTATGCTTAATATAAATGTTGTTGACATTTTATTGCTAAAAATAAGGTCAATTGAAAATTTCACAAAAATATCCCATTTGGGAAATTTATTTCAAAAAGCGCATTTTAACACCAAACGTATGTTTTTATTTTCATTATTAATTGGAAGTGTATTTAAGGCATTTTTATCAAAAATTTTTGATAAAATTTTCATTAGATTTTGAATGCATCCATTTTTTTTTTTTCAAAAATTTTACAAAAACTCTTCAAAACTTGAAGAAAAAAAATTGATTTTTTTACATTTATTGTTATATTTTGAATATATGCTTCATACCATAGTCAAAACTTTTTTAATACCTTCTATAAATATTTCTACAGTGTCCTAGATATTTCAATATAAATATAAAAAGTTAGTGCAAAAATATTATATTTGCTCTTTAGCGATAAATGATCAAGTTTTTTGGAAGTTTTAAAAGATTTTTGCATAAATTGATTATATTTTTCCATAATATTATCTGGTAATCAGCTAAGTAGTCGATCAAAATCGATTAAAATGATTTTGAAACAGTTTTATGCAAAAAAATTTACTCAAAACACCATTTATTGCAGTTTACGCTACACAACATCAAAATCGGAATAAATTTCTTAAAAAGTTTGTAAAAATTTCTTTAGATAATAAATTTGTTTTAGTTCTTACATGATTGATTTGGATAAAAGCGCACATATTTTAAAAATAAGCCCTTTACATTGCATAAGCAGATTTATTAATTAGAGAAACTTTTTTTTTTAATATATATCAGGAAATTATCTCTAACATCAGTTATAAATATTTCAGTATTATCTTATTCATAATTGTTGTTTTCTGAAAACTACATAGTATTGAAGTCTGAGTCTGAGAAAAATGTCCTTAAAACTTTCCAAAAATTTCTCACAGTGGGAAATTGTATTTCATGATTAGAGCAGCACATTCATGCCCATAAAAACTTAATGAGTCAAAAAATTGTTTTTAGCGCCATTATTCATATATACAATTTGCTGTTACATGGTGTAGTTTATATCTTTTATAAATAAAGTACTCCTTCATTTTGGTATTTTCAACTACATCAAATTGAATTCTGAGCTCTAACAAAAATTTCCCAAAAATTTCCCACGAAGGGAAATTTTATTTTTTATACATAACCAAAATATATTGATAAAATTTTAACAAAATCTGGAAAGATTTAAAAAAATTTCACTTTAAATAAAGAATAAGGTTGAATTTGGCTCATTAAACTTTAACTAAATTAAATATTCGCATGTATCTTGCTTTGGGAATTAACTGGAATGGTTCACTTTCTAATACAAATTAATATAGAATATTGTGCTTGACACAAAAGCATCAAATACATTACACATTTCTTTGCAAATAAGTGCGACTAATGCAGTAGCATTGAGTTTATTTGTAAAGCTCCACACAGAGCGTTCAACACTTAACCGTACCAAAAAATTATAAAAAAAAAAATAAAAATTGCAGCTTCCCTGCAGCGTTCTCATTGAAGCAATCAACGCGAAAATTTCTTGTTGCTGGCACAAATATCTCTCTGAATGGCGCCTTTTTGAGCGAAATTTTATTTTTATGTTGACTCTTTATGCTTGTTTTTATTAAAACTTGGTGTGTATTTTTTGTTTATTTTATTTTGTGTACCTTATTTGCTTGTTTTGTACTTTGTTGGCTTTCAGTGGGACTTTATTGTGGTCATGCTGTGTTTTGTGGGTGCAGATGGCAACGAACTTTATTTCTTTAATGCTCTATGCTTATAAGCGTCGCTTTTATTTATATCTGCTCTGCTCTTCCATTACTTTATTTAGTGCCACCTTTTCATAAATTCAAACATTGCTCTAATGGAATTTCAGCGCACAGCACAACACAGTTTTAACAACTATTACAACAACACAACAGCGTTGAGCGTTTAACTAAAAAAAAAAATTGTTCAAATATTACCTCAGCTTGTTGCTGTGACCAGGAGCAACTTCAGAGATATAAACTTAGTTTAGCGTGTACGTGCGAGTGTGTTTTGCGGAAATCCCAAAAATTTTTATTTTTTTTTTTTTAAATTGCAAATTTTATAACTTAAACTCAAAAAACAGCAGATTGCTTGTTGTTGTTTTGTATGTAGCTGAAGAGGAAAATTTATTTTGAGTAAAATTTTGTAATAAAATTGATCGAAAAATTGATTGGAAAATAGTTCCTTACTTAACTAGAAAAGGTGTATACAGTGTTTTTATGTGGCACTAAAAACGAAATGGCCATTTTAGCCCTTGAAAGAACTTTGATCTAGCTACTTATGATCAATTGTTTTGTGTGTGTTGTGAAAACACAAATGAATGAGAGCTGGACCTACAATGCCGACTCCGAACGATTTATGTTCCCAAGAAGCTTTACATGTCAAAGTTTACTCTCTGAGGTTTGTCATTCTGTGCAGGTGGGTTGCGGCCGAGCAGAAAAATTAATTCAGTTGAAAAAACGGGAGTAATCGAACCTGGGTTTTTTCGCTTACCAACCACGCATCTTTACTATGTCTATAGCTAAGTAAAATACAATTTTTTTTTTTAAGAAACAAATTCTCTGAGTAAAAAATTTCCTGTCTTGCAAAAAAAAAATCTCCTAAAATGCGGTATGATTTTTGTATTCATTTTCTTTGACAAACTTACATAAGACTTTCCGATATTTTTTTTTTCCATAAAACTGTAAAGAATTTAAGTCTGAGCCCAAGAAAAAATTGTTCATTAAATTTCCTAAAAATTTTCCAAGGTAGTATATTTTAAGTAAAAATTAGCATATAGTTCGTCCATGTAAAGTTTATTAGATAATAGTTTAGCCATAAATAAATTGTAATATCAACTACGCTGAATCAAATTTTGAGCATTGCAGAAATTTCCCAAAAATTTCCCACAGTGGGAATTTTTTATGTACATAACCGATATATTATGATTGAAATCACGCCAAAATAATAAGATTTCAAAAGTATTACCTAATATTAGGCATAAGACAAGATATTTTTCAATAAACTTTTTCTTCAAAAAAATATATTATCAAAAATGTATACTTAAACTAACTGAAACTCAAAAATGTAAAAACTGTATCTTGTCTTATCATCAATCCCTTTATAAATTAAATTTTCCCCTCCATTATCATACAAATATTATGAACTTAAAATACACACATTAAACACACGCAATACTTAAGCAGCAATGTTCACAACGTTTGTTAGCTTTTTCCATTTTTTTCTAAAGTCTCAGTATGACCTTCTCCCAATTCTTGTGCCAACTGTTTGCTACTTGTTTTGATTAAAAATTTCCCACATCAGGCGCATACAAATGTGTTTCTTCCTCGAAGCTTAACGATTTTTTATTGAGTCTTGCCCTTCGCTTCCTCAGTAAACTAGAGCAACTCAACGTCTTCTCGAACTATTAAAATTAAAAAATAATAACAACATGTTCCAAAGGCATAACATTTCCACACTTTATAAACTATGAAGGCCTGCCGCCTGGTTGCTTGTTGCAACGTTGTCTAAAAGTATGCAATACAGAATGCAAATGTTTTTTTTGCTTCTTTGCTTTATGGCCTCACTTAATGCAACAGCAGCTTAAGTTTAGAGTTTATCCTTTAAATTGCTGGCTATGCAAACAAAAGCTACAACAAAAGAAACAACAACGGTACTGCAGCAAATACAAGTAGGGCAGCAACAAAAATTAGCAGTGTAAAATAATAAAAGCAGTAACAGTTATTAAAGTGTTGTGTAAATTAAAAATGTTTAATCTAAGTTTCACATTTGTTTTCATGTAACTTCATAAGTTCATAAGTTCATAAGTTCATACTTCATAGTTCATAACTTAAAATGGTAATAAATTCATTTTTGTCAATTTACTTTAGTTTTTAAAAATTTTTTTTTTTTTTCTAAAATGTTTTTCTTTAGGAAATTTTGGGAACATTTTTTTTTTTATATGAAAGATAAAGTGTTATATTTAACGGTCAAATATTTTAATTGTTGTGAAATAGCTTTCACATAAAAAGATTATATATTTTTTGTGAAGGAAATTTTTTTGGGAAATTCTTTTGCAACTTTGTGTGGTCAGCTTGCTTTTATTCGCAAATTCTCTTGTTTTCTTAGGAGGAAAATTTTCGGGAAATTATTGGAAAATTTTTGGGAAATTTCCCCAAATTTTAGTTATCTTTGAAATTTATTATTTATTTAGTTTTTTAGCTAAAATATAGGACTGCTGATTGCAATATTTCGGTCTAAGATATTTTAATTATTGTTGTATTGCTTTTTTGTGAAAAATATGTCTAATTTAAAAAGAAGTCAAGTTTTGGGAAGTTTTTCGCAAATTTTTTAAAAATTTAGGGTAAAGTTTTTAAAAATTCTAGGAACATTTCGCCATTGTGGGTATATTGGAAAATTATTTATAAATTAAAATATATAGCCACTCGGGTTTATTTCTGTCCTTTCGAATACAGCGCTTTTTCGAATGGGGAAAGGTTAAAAGACATTTAAACATATGTTACACGTTATGTAAAAAAACCTTCAGACCCGTTTTTTAATACACCAATTTAATGCATTTTTGCTCAGCATGTCTTACAAAATATAATTTATATAATAATATTTGCATCCTTTAACGAAATAAAACGAAATAACGAAATATAATAGGATTTTAATATAGTTTACATACTAGAACTTTCAAAAATATCCTCAAATTCGCGATTTATGGTCAGAAAATATATATACCTGAAATTATTTATTTCATTATTGAAAAATTGTGAAAATATTACAGAAAGTTTTCTCTGAAATAATTTACAATGTTTTCAATTAAAAAAGTATGAATACTAAAATTGTTTGAAATTTTTTATTAGTTTTAAAATTTTACTTTCAATTATTTTAAAATATTTTTCTTAACATTCATATTAAATATTCCCAAGACGGCGAAAAAAAGTGCTACACAATAACATTGATAAACTTCAACATCTTACGATTCCCTTGAACATACTTTCCCTTGAACTCATTTTTTACTTTTTTTCCCCCAAATTTGATTCCCGTAACCTGACAGCACTGCCGCATGACCTTCTTCTTCAAATGACCGTGTTCTTCAAAAAGCAAAATTTCTACGTTTTAAATTACAAACAACAAATCAGTAACAACGACAATAAAGAAGCAAATACAACTAACCGATTATATAACTCTACCCACTAAACCGCTAAATGTGGATGCATCATGGGAAGCATTAAGAAATTGATACAGCATGCTGCCACTGTTGTCATGTTGCCATTGTACCCCAACTCATAGCTGACAATGCTATTTTTCAAATATGTCACTCTGCTGGTAAGCGTGTGAATGTCTGTGTGTGTGTGTGTGTGTGTGTGTGTGTGTGCACTGCATACATGAATCACTGTTGCAACAACTAATCACGTTTTGTTCCCAGTGGCATCACAAGCAATCGAAAGTGTCCAATCGAAATAGCAAAATTTTTCTAAAGAATTTTGCACACTTTATAAACGATAAAAATAAGTGAACATTTTTTATCACAGCTGAAAAATAAGAAGATAATCTTAAGTTGTATAGAATACAATGAAAGAGTGTGCAGTGCAATTTAACAATACAAATGCTCGCAACAGAGAATTATCGATTCAGTTTCTATAATATTACTGAAATCTACTTCCTAATATTAAGCTTTGTTATTTACCTTTTCAAAGCATGTTTATGTTGTCTTAAGTCGTAAGCTTTTCGTATTTAATTAATATTGATTTTCTAGCAATTAAGTTCCCCTTCTCAAGTTTAATCAATTTCAAGCTTAAATTGCAAAAGATATGGTTTCGTTTTAATTTGATGGCAAGAAAAGCGTGTCAAGAATTAATCATCACTCCTCAGGCATTTGCCTGTCTAAGTATTAAGCAACACTTTTATACAAACAAAAAACTTACAGCTCAGTTCTAACTGATTTTCGGCAACGAGTTTCATTTCCGAGTAATGACTACAAACTTTCTTAACAAATTAATTAGACTTTGATTTAAATAAAAGACAGTGCATAATCAGCTGTCAGCTCAGCTGGGAAATAAAGTCTACGAAAAAAAAAGTTAGAGAAGCATGCAATGAAGTTGATGTCAGAAACTTATTGAAACTTGGCTTAACCAAATTTTTTTTAACTTTTCCAACATATATATACAAGGAAGAAGCTTTTTTTTTGTGTTGTTGTCATTGAGTAATCTTCGCAAAGACAGCAATCACTTTGAAATATTAAGAAATTTTTAGACAGAAAAACTTAATACGGCACGATATCAAAAAACACAAAGTAATCAAGAAATTAAAAGGCAGAAATTGAACGTAAGTTAATTAAGTAAAAAAAAGCAAGGACAGTTTGCAATAAAAGCAATTGAACTCGTATATAGAATATTGTGTAGATCTGCAATAGAAAAATTACGTGTCCCCTTAGTTGTGCTTATTTTAATTTTATTTTTATATACATACATACTAGAATGGGTGAAAACGTGATCAAAACAAATATATTAAAAGATTTACATAAAGGTTTATAGTTCAAAAACTTTTGAAACTTAAGAATCAAAAATGCAATAATAAAAATTGAATGCTGAGAGAAAAAAAAAATAAAAATTAACAAAGTAATACATTTAATGAATTGGCGACAAATTTAAGCTTCAAGTATTTTATTCATATTTTCTAGTACTACCTACTTTATAAAAAAAACTAAAATTTTATCAAAAAGGAGAGAAACAACAAAAATACAGTTTCAAATTAAGTTTTAGCTAAATTTCCCAAGAGGGAAATTTTTGGGAAATATTGGGGAGATTTTTATATTTCTACTATTTATAATTATTAATGAAAAAAAATTGCTATCATACACATACTTTACGGTATTTTGTGATTTTTTTCTTCATTTTCAAGAAGCTCTTCTTTCACACAAAAAATACCTACCATGTATTGCCTAAAATGACTTGGGTAGTTATTTTTGTTTGATGCCTATGAAATTTGTGTAAATTTGTCAACTTAGTCATGCCAAAATTGTACAATATGCCAAAGATACTTGGGCAAAAGCATATTGGAGTTTTTACAAACTTTTCTCTCATTGCTACTCTTTCTGTAATATGCGGTCATTATTTGCTTTCCTCTTCTTATCATTTGTACTAAAGTGCATGTATTTCACAGTAATTTATTCATTACATTGACGAAGCAAATAGAACATAAAACAGTTGAGTTGATTAAAACAGAAAAATAAAGAAGTAAAAAAAAAATGTCAAACATTACTGAAAAGATGAAAAAAAAACAAACAAATCATAAGAGAACAACGCAAGCGCTTGTTGCAAGGGCCTTAGGAAATCTTCACTAGTATAAGTATAACTTACCTAAGGTTATGATAACCAAGTTCCTTTTTCAATATGGCTTAAAATCTACGGCAACCAATTTTAGCAGAAAGCCTTCAACAAAGCACACAAGTTCTAGCATAAATTGCCTAATGGCAAAATAATTCGATTGCCTTATATCCTTTGTTGTATTATGCAAATACTAAGAAAAAGTTCCCAAAAAATTTCCTTATAAATTTCCCCTTTCGTACAACAAGGGAAATTTTCAAACAAAAGCAAATTGAGTTATTTTAACACACATTTAACCACTGTGCAGTTCTACAGCAGATATTTACACTAAAATCATCCAGATGTCTTAAAAGTAAAATTTGTGATAGTTTTTCAATGTAAATATTAATTTAAAAAATTTCTTAAATATTTCCCAAAAATGTCCCTAAAATATTACCCTCTAAAAGAAGTGAAATTTTTAAATTAAATTATATTGACAACAATGAATTAAAAAAAAAAAATTGCTAAAATTTTGTTTAAAAATAATGTTCTATTTAAATATTTCTTTTCTATAGTTTGTCCCTCCAAACCTTGTTTTTCTGTCCCTACAAATCTTGAAACGTTTTGTTTTTCTTCTACTCTGAACTCAATTTTTCTTATTTGATCTTACTCATCCATACTTTAAGCAGGCATCATCAACACAAGGTCAGAACAAGCACAATTTTGAATTTTTCACTTTTTTTTGCATCAAGTAAAACCTAAGCGCCAAAAAGTATGCAAGCGAAAATATTCTTTATATATAAAAAGTATAAACAAGTGACTTAAGTCGATTTGTTTTAGTTGTCATGATTGTTATTGGCATAAAACAGCATTTGGCTCTTCCCACCAGTTCATGTATTGCTTTTCCCCATGAGAGAGCGTTGCCTGTCGTTTTCAGTGTCTGTCCTTGTTATGCTTCTGACTAAAAAAACGTATGTATGCTTAAGGTACATGTAGCTTTATGTTGGTTGTTATGTTTGTATGCCGATAGACGCTCGGATGTCAAAAATAATATAGTTATTGCTTTTGGGCTCAGTTTGCTTATTTTTCGTTATATTTTCAGCATTTATTATTTTTATTTATTCCGACCGGTTTTAATGCTCTCTTTTTGCATTTGACAGTTTTACGTCGGGGACTGCGTATCGAAAATTGTATCAAATTATGAATTGGATGTTTTTACTGGTACACATTATGTGCCACCAAGGCAGCCAGGTAGAAACGAAAGCTCAATTAACCTCTTATAATATCATTTACCTTTAATTCAATTATGGCGCTCAGTTATTACAGTAAATATCAGCAGTATTTCGATGAATTGTATCAGAAAAATTCAGAGAGTGAGCAGAGTGTGAGAATTAATATGAACAAACTGAATTTTTCTGTCAAAAGTTTGAACATGAAATTTGAATTAATATTATTTGTGAAATTTACAACAAATTCATGTACTCCAAATTTTATTTTAAAAGAAAAATATTATTTGTAATGTCAGTGAATACAATGTTAATTCAAGAAAAGTTAATGTTATAATAAAATTGCTGGTTGAATAAAATTTAAATAGCATTTGAAAGTTACAATTTTATTGTGTTCGGAAAATAACATCACATTTGAAAATATTCCAAAAAAAATTCCCTCTCCATTTCAGCCCTTAAAAGGACTTTGACCGAGCTTCATATGATCAATTGTGTTGTGTGTGTGTTGTGGAATGTTCGAACACAAATGATCGAGAACTGAACTTACCAGCTTCATGCCGATTCCGAGCGGCTTATGTTCTCAAGAAGCTATTCATGGCAATGTTTTCTCTCTGAGGTTTGCCGGCCGAACAGATAAATTAATTCAATTGAAAAAACTTTCTGTGTCAGATGGGGAATTCGAACCTGGATTCTCTGGCGTATGAACCACACACTCTACCCTATACTCCACTGCCGCCACATTTTAAATAGAAAATGCGTTCTTACGCCTCGTTTCGTTTTGTGATTGAGTAAAATTTTAAAAACTTTTCTTCCGACACCATTTTCTTAGAAATTGATGTTTCTTTGTTGCGTCTTCTTTTACAACAAGAAAATTTTATTTTAATATGGTGAGGTGATGTGTAACATGGCAATTTTTCGTATAAAATGTTGGCATATGAGTGAATAAACAACTGTGATATGTTTCTTTTGACAGCATCTAGATTTTCATAAGTGCTGGAAGTAGGCAGACATACATTTCATGAGAGTTCTTAAATAGCGTGTTAAGTTAAGCTTAAAAGTTTTTTTAAATTTACAAAAAATTGCGTTTCGGATAAAAATTTTTTCAGAATTTAAAAATGCGTAGATGTTAAATGTTGTGTTGTTTATTTTAATATCAATAAAAATTACAAAAGATTTTGCATTTTACCATGATGTGGTAAAATACCATCAATTACAAAAAAAAAATACTTGTATTGGGGTGATGTGTAACACATCTTATTTTATTATAATTGCCATTAAAGTTAAAATAACATCAAACTCTAAAATGCAATCACACCAACGGCATTAAAAAAGATCGGCCCAGTTCATACTATTCTTTAGTTAACAGTATCGGGTGCAGAAGATTTTGACATAAGCCAAAATAAGCATAAAAAATTAAAGTTCCTGCTCTTTAAGCCAACATTTTGTTGGTGTTACACATCACCCCACCGATTTAAGAAAGACCAAAAATACCATACTTAAAATTTTTGTTCTACTTCATCCATTTTTCAAAATATTCAACAGCCATGAAAACACTCACTTCAAATTGGTTCTTCTGCAAGGGATAACCTTTTAAATAAATAAAAAATTCAATTTCTTAACACTTTTATTGGAGCAAATAAAAAAGTGTTACACATCATCCCACTTCAGCCTATATATTAAAAATATTTATTTGGTCTGCCGTGCGAATCAAACTCGTATCCCATCAATTAATAGTTTCATACACTACCCACCAATCCAAAAGCCTCTGTTATTCAAAGAAGTTGGTTCAATATTAAGCATAACTGAAGCCATATTGCAGCAGATCACAATAATCCATTGATAGATAGAGACCGTGTGTCCAACGACGCACCTGTGTTTTTTTTAAAACTGAAAAAATTTTTACTACTAAAGGTAATATTATACGAAAGGAATTTAAAAATGCAATTATGAATTTAAATTATTTGTACAAACAAAACAACTTATGCGTCATTTTTTGAGAAAAGTTTGAGTACTATGAACCTTCCTAAAAAAAAAAAAATTAAAATATATTAATGCTAAGGGTACTGCCATATATTTTACCATAAGCGTACTGCTCTTATTATTTTTATAAAGTACTTTTAGTGACTGTTCAGACAAAAAAAAAACTTACTTAAATATTTTTAAAAACAGCAGAGTAACCTGCTTCTAAAGTCAATGCTTTGAATTTATTATCATTTTTCTTGCTTCAGGTAGCATTGGTATGTTCAAGAAATCAGCTTACTAAAAATTTCTATAGTTTTGAAGACATATTAATGTCTTTAAGGATAAATTAACGGTAAATTTTTTAAATTAAGGAACCTTAAGAAATTTTGAAAAGTAAGTATATATTTACATATGTATATTAAATAGAAAAATGCACGTTACAGGCTGCTCATAAGACTGTATCTTGTACTACACCGCCCTTTACTGTTCCAGCTATAGCAAAACAGATAGCGCCAAAAGACTCACCATACCCAAAAATAACTCAACGAAATCATTGTAACCGAATGAGTGGTTTAGAGTTTTTTTTTCTTTTGCACTATTTGTATAACTTTATGAGATAGAGCAAAAGAGATAGCGTCAGAATCCTTACAGTATTCAAAAATCCTTTTATAAAAATCCATCCAAATTGGATGAGGTGTTTTGGAGTTTTTCACAATTTGTTAAGAGATTTCTACAGCAGCGCCCTCTGGCGTTCTGCCGTATTCGAAAACATTTATATACCAATATTAATGCAAAACGGATGAAAGGTTTAAAAATACATAAAAACTTCCCAAAAAATTTCCCTCTCAAAGAACAAGAGGAATTTTCAAATGAACGCAAATTTACTAAAATATTGTAAATATAGCTTCCAATTAAATAGTCACAATAATATTTCGATTAATATGTATTCCACTAGCAGGCCACAGCGGTCCGTGGCTTCGCCACCGACGTTTTTTTATCAATGAAGAGAGTTAATACGTTTTTGCTACTCTTTGAATGAGTATGGGGAAGCCAATCGCTTTGACTTCAGAAAAAAACAAATTTGATAAATCTACAAAGTGCTTATCCGCTCTCACTCTCTTTGTTTTTTAGCAGTTTCTATTGAAAACTACGAAAACTTTTGAACGCCGTTCAAGCGATTACCGTGTGACATCAGTCCTTAAGACAATTCATGTCAAAGGAAATAAAAAACATTTTTTCTTTTGTTTTGTTTTATTTTATCTTGCAGCTCAGTACTGCATTTTTATGAACACCTCTTTTCGCCTAGCGCGAGGCTCATCTGTTTTTTATGTTGTGCTGTGCTAGCTGAGCAGAAAAAGAGAAGAGCAGAAGACAACATGGAGTTTATTGAAATTCTCACAACACAAAAACGTGAAAAGAAAACGATCAATCTATTCGTGGCATAAGGCATGATTTCTTAAAAAACTTTATACTTAAAGTATTTTTAATTATTGAAATATCGAAATAAAAATACCCTTATGCTGCGCTGTAGATCAAATGTGACATTTTAAAACTGAAGTATTTCATAAAAATTGACCCAGTACTTTTGGAGTTTACCTGGAAACAAAAATTTGCACTTGAATTTTATATAAAAGATTGAAGTGAACTCAGATTGCTTAAAATAATATTGATTTGTTTTCCCAAAACTTATCCATATCGAAAAATTTGCGATAATATGTTCCAAAAAAATCCTCAACAAATTTCCCAAATATTTCCTCAAAAAAAATCCCAAACATTTACAAATAAAAATGTCCAACATCTCCCAAAAATTCCTAAAAATTTCCTTTGCATAATATAAAGAAAATTTTAAATTAAACAAAGTGATAACAATGAGGTAAGCTTAGACATTAATACCTTGATTGTTCAGCTATGCAGTAGATTTGTTATAATCAAAGATTAGGTAATGACATTTGAGCGGATATAGTTTATTATATCAAAATATAAGCTTAATTTATTCACTAAATACTTAATATAAAATATTTTTTTATCGTATCTTATCTTATCGTATCTATAATTTTTAAGTTCATGAACATTTTTTCTGTTTTGCCAAATATTTTTATTTTTTTTTTATGTATATGAAAAAAAAACTTAAATAACATATCAATAGTTTTCCCAACAACACAAAAGATATTTTATGAATATTGCCTTTAAATGTTCACAGTAAGTTTGAAATGATCCATCTACTAGCACACTACAGAGCATGAATAACAACTTATTTTGCTGATATATTTCCAAAATGCAGCACGTCTTAATAATAAATTAAACAAGCATTTAACTGATGGCTCTTCTAATTAACCATGCTTGGCACATGTACGTGTGTGTTTGTAGGCAAACAACCAAAAACAAAAAACACAACAAACAAATCGTTAATGTTAATGACTGCAATATAAATACACAGCGAACGAACAAGCAGCAATATTTTTGCTGGGAATATATTTAGACATTAACGCATACAAACAAAAATACACTCATCTATAGATAAGCGCTGTCAAAATGAGCTTCATATTATTAACAGACATTTAATTCAATTATACCGAGCAGCCAAAAAATATGCCAGGCTAAATTAATAATAATTAACGTTTAAAACAGCGGAAACGGTAGTCAAGCAGCAAAATCATATTTTAAAATAGCCTACTTTTAGGGCTTCGCTTAATGAGCTTACTTTCTCCTCCCAGCACGTTCTTATTGTTGTAGGTAAGCATTTTTTTTTTTTGTTTTGGGTAACTATTTCAATCAGTAATTAGAGCTGTGGAGTTTTATTAAAATGCTCATAAATTACAGCCAAAAGGCAGCAATTCAAAGAATTTTATTCAAAACAGAATCCAAAAGATATGCCACATTTTTTTTTTTTTTTAATACATTATTATTGTGAAATTTCAACTACTCAAACCAGATTCTATAACCAGATTTAGAAAATAAAAAAACTACTCAATATTTCTTAAAATTTTTAAATTGCAAAATTTTAAGCTTTTCTTTCTAGCAAATAGTTTGATCCAACGTTTAGCAAATTCTTCATTTTTTAAAGCTTGTCGAAAAATATATTCACTGCTGTATTTGAACCGCAAATTATGGTTTTACATGCCTGGCTTCTTGGAAGCACGGATCCAACGACAAACCCTTCCAACTTTTAGTACTTGTAAAACTTCAATCCATCAAACCTCTCGCCCTTCTGCCCATACTGACAACAACACACGCACACATTTTTATACATGTGACATCTTTCCCAACTGCGTCTTTTGCCGACATCTTAGTAGCTGCATTTGGCACACTTAGCTTCATACATTTGTTGGCTCAACCACTTAAAGCAGCAAACTTCATGCATATTTAAGCAAATATTACAAAAAAAAAGTATCATCCATAAAACCTCCTCAGCAAGTGTTTGGCTTTCGAGCCAAATTTTTCCACAGTGTTTATTTTTCATATGTGGTAAGAATTTAATTTTTGGCATAGATGAATTTTTTATTTACATTTAATCTAGTGTACTCTGACTTATATGGCCTTTTGTTACAGTCAGCTGAGCCAATTGAGCATGTGGGAAAAATTTTAATTTCTTCCTTGAAGAATACATCAACTTATAGACGACAGTAGATAAAATTTTTATGATTTAACTGCTGGCAGCAGCAGTTCAGAAGAAATATTTGCCTTTAAGTTGTGTCTAAAAATATATGAAAAATTTTAAGATTTTTTTATTTGTCATCCTTGAAGCTTGCTGAAAAATTATGGATTACTAATAAATATGGTTGCTATCGTATTATTCGCCAAGTGCTCCGCACACGAATATATTCTTGTTTTCCTTTTGCGCACATAAAATTCTGATAACTTAATTTTGTTTTACCTCTATTTCAACATTTTTCTTTTTCATTTTTTAAAGATGAGTTTTGCGAGGAGTATCCACACAATTTAATGCCCACACCTGGCTACTGGATCGAGTGCTCACGTCAAAAGATCTCATTGAACAACCCGCATACTCTCTGGGACGAAAGCGATTCGGAACATGAAGATATACGCGCTGGCAGCTCTTCAGATGCATATCTGGAACGCGAATGTAGCGATCTGTATGAGGATGATGAGGACTCGGAGGCAACACCCAGGTATGTAGGACTATAGGGTAATATAGAGAGTTTATCATACGATTTTATAAAAGAACTTATTTGAATTGGTTCAATTTGAGTTTGATTCTAACGCTAACTCTTACTCTGACTACAAAACTGACCCTGACTCTAATTCCAACTCTGATTCTGACTCTTACTCTTACTCTTACTCTTACTCTTACTCTTACTCTTACTCTTACTCTTACTCTTACTCTTACTCTTACTCTTACTCTTACTCTTACTCTTACTCTTACTCTTACTCTTACTCTTACTCTTACTCTTACTCTTACTCTTACTCTTACTCTTACTCTTACTCTTACTCTTACTCTTACTCTTACTCTTACTCTTACTCTTACTCTTACTCTTACTCTTACTCTTACTCTTACTCTTACTCTTACTCTTACTCTTACTCTTACTCTTACTCTTACTCTTACTCTTACTCTTACTCTTACTCTTACTCTTACTCTTACTCTTACTCTTACTCTTACTCTTACTCTTACTCTTACTCTTACTCTTACTCTTACTCTTACTCTTACTCTTACTCTTACTCTTACTCTTACTCTTACTCTTACTCTTACTCTTACTCTTACTCTTACTCTTACTCTTACTCTTACTCTTACTCTTACTCTTACTCTTACTCTTACTCTTACTCTTACTCTTACTCTTACTCTTACTCTTACTCTTACTCTTACTCTTACTCTTACTCTTACTCTTACTCTTACTCTTACTCTTACTCTTACTCTTACTCTTACTCTTACTCTTACTCTTACTCTTACTCTTACTCTTACTCTTACTCTTACTCTTACTCTTACTCTTACTCTTACTCTTACTCTTACTCGTATTCTTACTCTTACTCTTACTCTGACTCTGACTCTGACTCTGACTTTGAGTGTGGATCTAACTCTGACTTTAACTCTGACTCTCACTGACCTTAACGGTGACACTCACTTTGACTATGACTCGACCCTCACTCCTATTTTAACTCTGAATCTGACTATGAAACTGACTTTGAAACTAAAAGTGATGCTGATATTGACTCTGACTAGGGCTCAGACTCTCATTCTGACCCTATTTCTGCCTATGACATCTATGCGCCACTTTACCTCTGTCGCTGACCCGACTTTAGCAATAGCTTTTCTAACGAGCTTTTGAATTTTAAGCCACATTATCTTGATGTCCCCTCATCAAGGTCATAATAAAATATACGCACTCAGTGCACCTACCTATAACCGCAAATCTACTTTGGAACAATTTTATACGAATGTTTAAGTCCTAGGAAAAAGACGACCATCGAGGAACAATGGGATCAACAGGGTGCGTTCGAGCTGATATCTGTGGAACAAGAGACCTACGAGAAGTATTTCTATGGCACGAGAAGTATTTCTATGGCACCGAACACTGGAACTATTTTACCAGCGATGAAGATCTTGGTCCGGTGATACTTTCGATTAAGCAGGAAACGCTCAATGGGCGCGATCAATTTCGCATACTTGTGCGAGCAGGCTCGTATACGGTGCATGGACTGATACTTACCTCTTTATTCTGAATCACGAAAATAAACACCAACGATATGTAAGACATGAGGAGCAATACTATCTACCATACAAAATTCTATTGCTTCTTGTGTCTTGCTTAACGTTGGTGTGCTTTTTCGTGTTGCAAAATTATAGGGTAAAACTGGGAGGAAAAGACACATTTATTGATACATTCATGTGTTGTTTCTCTTTAAGATATAATCGCGAAGAAGTAGTTAGATCTTTAGGTAAAGAAGTTAATTTAAATCCGCCATTAACATTAGGACAATTACCAGATACACCCGAGGAACTCTTAAAATTAGATCAAGTGAGTATTTTATTTGAACTCCAAACAAGTTTTGATAACTGATTTATGTTCGCTAGTTTTTAACAACATGGTTATTAATTTTCTGTAGGTTTTTATAAAATCCGAGCTCAAAGTCGGCGTAATCTTTGTTAAAGAAGATCAATACACTGAGGAGCAAATCTTAGACAATAATGATAATTCACTCCTTTTCGAGGAATTCCTACAAACCTTGGGCGATAGGGTTAGACTACGCGGTTTCGATAAGTACAAAGGTGGCCTTGATACTGTTCATGATTTGACAGGTATGCTTTGTGCCACCAGACATTGCCTCAGTGATCATTCTTATTTTATTATTTTTAAGGACTTTATTCCGTTTATACAAATTGGCGCAACATCGAGATAATGTTTCATGTCTCCACGTTGCTGCCGTACGAGAAGCATGATCCACAGAAGTTGCAACGCAAGGATATAGTGTGTGTGGTATTTCTGGAAGCGGATAATACACGCTTCAGTCCAGCCTGCATAAAAAGTCATTTCCTGCATACATTTATTTTGGTCAGTTGACATTTTAACAAACAACAATATATTTGGAATATTTTAAAAATTTATTTGATACACACAGGTGCGTGTCTCTGCTAGAATTAAGCACAAGCCCACGCGCTATGAGGTGTCCGTGGTTACGCGTGATGAAGTTGGTGCCTACAAGCCTTACCTCTGGGAGCAATCGGTGTTCGAGAAAGGTCCCATGTTTCGGTATGTTCTATTTTCCACTAATTTCTCTCCAGTAACTTGACAATCATTTCACATTAAATCAAAACTTATAAATTCTGCTCCCCAGCGAATGGCTTTTAACGAAGATCGTCAATGGTGAACGTGCATCATATTCAGCACCAAAGTTTGCACGCATGCAGGAGCGTACGCGTTCGCAGATGCTCGAAGATCTGGTAATGAATCTGTCGAATCATGCGGAAACTGGTCAAATACCAAAACCATATCGTCGTGGTTCATGGCGGCCGATCGGTGAGGAAGATTATTGCATGTTGTATGTGGCACAAGGCACAACCGTAGCAGCTACACCACAAGCGCAAGTGTGCTGTTTGCGTTTGTGTGTAGAGCATAGTATGTAGAGCAGTGTGCTTATGAACCCCAAAACAAAAACCAAAAATTTGCCCATTCACCACGTCCAGTTTTTTTTTTACCCGTCAAAAGTAAAGTTGTATGAAAAAATATGATATGCATGATTTACCAAAAAAAAAAAAAAAAAACTCCACATTTCTTTAGGATCTTGTAATTTAAACTTCTTTCTTAACCCTCAAACTGGTGCCTCTCCAGGTTTATATTTTTTTATAAAAGAATGTGAAAATTATATATTTTATAAAAGAATATATAACAATATTTAATATAAATATTAGTAAAGTGTGCTTTTTTTTTAATTTTTTCATATTCGGACAGGGATTTATTTTTCATATATTGCAAGTCAATGGGTCAATGGGGTGAATGGGTCAATGGGGTGAAAATCAACTGGAAGTTAACCCACTGCCTTCTAGCAATATTATTTTTGGTGATGATGCTCATTTATGGCTCGAGGGGCATGCCACATGACTGTTTGGTGTACTTTATGGGTCGGTGGAATCGTTGGTCTTTACTTCTTTGAAAATGAGGCCAACGGAAACGTTATCGTAAACGGCGAGCGCTACAGTGTCATGATTAACGATTATTTCATGAACCAAATTGAATGGGGTATTTATTTATTGTTGACAAGAAATTTAATATAAAATACTGATAACTTCGCTACAAAAACTAAACAAGTAATGAACCTCATGCCAAAACATAAAGAGAAAAATATATGACTGAAAGGGTAAACAGTCAGAGCTCCAGAGCGCCAGAATGAAATAAGCATCCCACATATCATTCTTCAGACCATTATATTTTCTAATCTTATCTTATCTTATCTTATCTTATCTTATCTTATCTTATCTTATCTTATCTTATCTTATCTTATCTTATCTTATCTTATCTTATCTTATCTTATCTTATCTTATCTTATCTTATCTTATCTTATCTTATCTTATCTTATCTTATCTTATCTTATCTTATCTTATCTTATCTTATCTTATCTTATCTTATCTTATCTTATCTTATCTTATCTTATCTTATCTTATCTTATCTTATCTTATCTTATCTTATCTTATCTTATCTTATCTTATCTTATCTTATCTTATCTTATCTTATCTTATCTTATCTTATCTTATCTTATCTTATCTTATCTTATCTTATCTTATCTTATCTTATCTTATCTTATCTTATCTTATCTTATCTTATCTTATCTTATCTTATCTTATCTTATCTTATCTTATCTTATCTTATCTTATCTTATCTTATCTTATCTTATCTTATCTTATCTTATCTTATCTTATCTTATCTTATCTTATCTTATCTTATCTTATCTTATCTTATCTTATCTTATCTTATCTTATCTTATCTTATCTTATCTTATCTTATCTTATCTTATCTTATCTTATCTTATCTTATCTTATCTTATCTTATCTTATCTTATCTTATCTTATCTTATCTTATCTTATCTTATCTTATCTTATCTTATCTTATCTTATCTTATCTTATCTTATCTTATCTTATCTTATCTTATCTTATCTTATCTTATCTTATCTTATCTTATCTTATCTTATCTTATCTTATCTTATCTTATCTTATCTTATCTTATCTTATCTTATCTTATCTTATCTTATCTTATCTTATCTTATCTTATCTTATCTTATCTTATCTTATCTTATCTTATCTTATCTTATCTTATCTTATCTTATCTTATCTTATCTTATCTTATCTTATCTTATCTTATCTTATCTTATCTTATCTTATCTTATCTTATCTTATCTTATCTTATCTTATCTTATCTTATCTTATCTTATCTTATCTTATCTTATCTTATCTTATCTTATCTTATCTTATCTTATCTTATCTTATCTTATCTTATCTTATCTTATCTTATCTTATCTTATCTTATCTTATCTTATCTTATCTTATCTTATCTTATCTTATCTTATCTTATCTTATCTTATCTTATCTTATCTTATCTTATCTTATCTTATCTTATCTTATCTTATCTTATCTTATCTTATCTTATCTTATCTTATCTTATCTTATCTTATCTTATCTTATCTTATCTTATCTTATCTTATCTTATCTTATCTTATCTTATCTTATCTTATCTTATCTTATCTTATCTTATCTTATCTTATCTTATCTTATCTTATCTTATCTTATCTTATCTTATCTTATCTTATCTTATCTTATCTTATCTTATCTTATCTTATCTTATCTTATCTTATCTTATCTTATCTTATCTTATCTTATCTTATCTTATCTTATCTTATCTTATCTTATCTTATCTTATCTTATCTTATCTTATCTTATCTTATCTTATCTTATCTTATCTTATCTTATCTTATCTTATCTTATCTTATCTTATCTTATCTTATCTTATCTTATCTTATCTTATCTTATCTTATCTTATCTTATCTTATCTTATCTTATCTTATCTTATCTTATCTTATCTTATCTTATCTTATCTTATCTTATCTTATCTTATCTTATCTTATCTTATCTTATCTTATCTTATCTTATCTTATCTTATCTTATCTTATCTTATCTTATCTTATCTTATCTTATCTTATCTTATCTTATCTTATCTTATCTTATCTTATCTTATCTTATCTTATCTTATCTTATCTTATCTTATCTTATCTTATCTTATCTTATCTTATCTTATCTTATCTTATCTTATCTTATCTTATCTTATCTTATCTTATCTTATCTTATCTTATCTTATCTTATCTTATCTTATCTTATCTTATCTTATCTTATCTTATCTTAAAAAATAGTGTATCTATGCAATGACGCCGTTAAGATATTCAACTCAATAATGCAATCCAGCGCTGCGTTACCCATGTCTACACCACACTGTGCAATAGAAGAAAACCTCGAATAGTGCTGTGTTGAAGAAATTATTTGAACTAGCCCGGGATTTTCAAAAATTAATTATAAAAGAAGCTTCAGTAAATTTTTGTAGTTCTATAACTCATGTAAAATTGTTCTCATCGTTTTTATAATTGTAATTTCCCTAAATATTTAAATTTACAATTTAGCCATTTTAAAAAATCATTATCCAGAGTTGCGTGGGGTAAAATTCGTTTATCTCAAAATATCTCATTTCATCACTCTATACAAGGTAATTTCAAATAAATCATAGCAACTTTAGCAAAATCAAAGCATTTAATGCTGAAATCTAATGCGTCTATTTTTCGAGTGGATGAAGTATTCTATGCTGAGTGGGTGAAGACGCAGCTGAGCGATAAAAGCTCATATAACAGACTATTTACTTATACATTTTTCAACATCATCCTGAATAACATTATATTTATGCGAGAGTTGATATTGCTATGAGCATCTAAAGGTGACGTTATACAATTTTCGGTAATCTATGTAGTTGACATCACTTGAAACATTCCGACAAATAAATATAATATTACTACGATTATCTGAATGTAGCTAAAGAGCATTTTCGCGCTAGCTAACAACAACACATTACAAGTGATGATAATCAAAGTTGCCACTTGCGTATTTTCTTTAGTGAATTTTCTAAAAAAAATATGCCAAATAGAAAAAATTTATCCATTTTTTTTCTTATACAACAACTAAAAAAAATTATAAAAGCTATTTTGGAAAAAACATTATTTAGCTTTGCGTCTTTGATTGGAAGAAACATCATTAAATTGTGTGATTTTTAAGGTCAGAGGTGTGAAAAAAACATATTTTTGTGAATTATTTTGAGAGCACGAAATTAATTTATTTGGAACTTTTGCTTGTGCAAAAGTAATATGTTGAGAAAATTTTATTATAAAATAAATTGCAATTGACGCTATATAAAATCTTTAGCACAAGTTTTTGTACTGATATAAAAAAACAACTGCAAAACTTATTCGAGAAAATGCATTTAAAGTCCTCAAGCGTACACTTTCCATAATGCATAAGTTCAAAAATGTTCCTTGTTTAGTTTTTTCTTATATAGCTAGTTTTTTTAGATATCATATATATTTTTTTAAAAAAACATTTAATTGCTGACCCCCATCCAACTGAGGAATTACATAATAAATACAAACTATCAATTAAAATTAAGCAATTACCTTCTGCTAGGTTTAGGTTTACTTTCGTTGTATGTAGTGAATGGTTGACTAAAATTCACGTCATAAATGTTTCGGTCTTAAAAAATTATTTTATATATTTCTATAAGGAAATGACCGACCGAATTATTGCTAAAAGTAGGATTATTAGTACCTATGTTCAAAATAGTAATTTATTTCTTCTTTCTATGTGTACCGTTTTTTGTAACACCTTTGCACTTGAAGGACTTTAAACGAGAATATAATTTTATATCAAAATTAGGAACTATTAAGGTTGTTCAAATTTCTGTTAAAATTGATTAATTATCAGAGATACGCAAATAGAAAATTTTAATATTTTCACTGACCATAAAATTTCCCCAACAGTGCTACTAACATTTAATTTTTGTATTGTGGTTGTGAAGTTTCTTTTCTTAAAAAAATCCACTAAATCGGAAAATATTTTTGCGATTACAAGTAATTTTTAACAAGTGGCAACCGTGATGTTAATATGTCAAAAGCTTTTTGCTTGCATGACTGAGCGTTATAAAAACACACCCATGCATGTGACACAAAAGAATTTCATTGCATATCATCACATATGTTGCCAAAGCAACTGCAAAATATCTTCAAGCACAAATGGAAAATTGCACTTCAGGTTATTCTAAAGACAATGATTGATAGAATTTCAACAGTCGCAGTTGTTTAAGTAACAAATCATTACGAAAATGTTAATAAATGACAGGGTATCTGATGTGACAAAAGTAAGATACGCCATTATCGAATTATAATTAAAAAAGGAAAAAAAATATCTTCATTCATCAAATTTGTCCAAATTCGTTTTCAATGTTATGAGCATGCATCTAAATAGCTCTTATTTAGTTTTATTTGTAAACATGACCGGCATGAAGTGACTATACGTGCAGGCACATCTTTGCACAAGAAATTCGTTGTCAAAGAGCGTTTCTGCTCACTAGCTAACGAATGTTTTGAATATTCCCTATAGGAACAAACTAACTTGTTTTTAAAAACAACTAATTAAAAAACTAGTGTAAAATAAACCAGTATATGAACTACTTTGAATTATATTAAGGCAGCATCCACTTCAATTCTAAATAGTTTTTATTGCATTATATATGAAGTAATTGAAATACTACTCAAAAACAAGTGATTGATAAACTACTTTGAATTATATTAAGGCGGCAACTACTCTGATTTTGACATGTTTTAATTGCAAATTTTTATTAGATTACAAGTTTATACATATTAAACCATGTTATTTCATCAAATATTATTAACTTTAGGCCATCAGTAATAGTTGCCAAGTGATTTATTTTAAAGTAGTTAAAAAATAATTTAAATTTAACTAATTTAACAAGTAGTTGAAAATATATGCAGACGTAAGTCAATTGACTTATTTAGCGGGACTTATTTACAGGGAACCCTGTAGGAAAATCAACTAATTTAAAAGTAGTTGATAAAGTAGTTTTTTGTCAACCACAACTAGTTGAAATTTTAACTTTTTTCCATAGAACGAACTAACATATTTTGTATGGTGATGTCCGCTAAATAAGTCAATTGACTTTCGTCTGCATATATTTTCAACTACTTATTAAATTAGTTATATTTAAATTATTTTTTTAATAACTTTAAAATAACCAATTGAAAACTATTACTGATGGCCTAAAGTTAATAATATTTGATGAAATAACTTGTAATCTAATAAAAATTTGCTATTAAAACATGACAAAATCAGAGTAGTTGCCGCCTTAATATAATTCAAAGTAGTTTATCAATCAGTTGTTTTTAAGTAGTATTTCAATTACTTCATATATAATGCAATAAAAACTATTTAGAATTGAAGTGGATGCAGCCTTAATATAATTCAAAGTAGTTCATATACTGGTTTATTTTAAATTAGTTTTTTAATTAGTTGTTTTTAAAAACAAGTTAGTTTGTTCCTATAGGGTTGTTATAGAGGCACACAAGCACACGCACACACACAAATGGAAGCCAAGCCACATTGAAGCACTAATATTCCATAGTTAGTCAGTTATTCGCATTCAGACCTTTTCAGAAAGAAAACACTCTGATTTGTTGTTGCTGATAAGAAGCTGTTGCCTGCTTTGAGTGTGAATAGAACATGAATATATGTATATATATATTGTTGTTGTCTGATCAAATCAGAGTCATCAAACAAATAGAGCACATACATTACTGCAAACATTAAAAAGCAAATCCGACTATTCTGTAAACAAACAAACACAGAAATTGTAGCATATTTTTAGGCTGCATAGATTTGGGTTGAACTAAACAACACACCGGCTATCATGCTGGCCGGATACAATATTGTCTTGATTGAGTACAACAGATGATGACAAACTATTTATCAAATTGACAGTAAGGAGGGATTTATTTATATATTTATTACACAGCTAAGCTAGATAGACACAATATGCACACATACATAAAAACAAACAGGCACTTGAGGTATTATGTTGAGATACCATATGCAAATATTTGGAGCAACAAACAAATGTGATGATCTAGCAATTGAAGGAAAATTACTTATGAGATGTAAGAAACCCAAAAAAAGAGGCATTTAATCTTGGAATTCATTAAGGGGTTAGGCAGTTTGGTGGAATATAATTGTATGATAACGTCATAAAGCAATAGAACCTGCGCCACAGTATAAGTTTTATGCTTAATGTTACCAATAATTGCGAAATATTTGGGCAGCACACAGTGGTATTTTGCGGCAATAAATAATTTTTCTAAATATCCTGTTTAATAAAGGCAAACTATATTATAGTCAAATAACCAGAAAGGAAATATATATAAACAATTTTTTTAAAAAGAGAACGAGCGTTTTTTAAAAAATCACGAAACTTGTGTAACATTTTTTATATAAGCAACTTAGTACGAGTAAAAATGCACTAAATTTGACGATTTTATCAATAAAAATCTTCAGTTTAAAAAAGTGTTTTAAGACAAATTTTGAAATAATATACATACATTATAATTGATATCCGGCCACAATGACCACTACAAGTGGTGAACTCAAGCTGCTAGCATCTGCATAGCCTTTAATATAGTCGTTTTGAACAGAGGCAAAAAAAAAAACCATCTTCATGTTCACGATGATATTAAAAAGCTGTTACTTTAAAAAAAGAATTTTTTAGTTGAATCAAAATAAAATAAAACGTTTTTAAACAATTTGATGTTTGCATTCATTCTGATAGGGATAGGTTAGATTAGGTTCGTATGGTTAAGACCGCTATCCGTCTCGTGCACTTAGGTCCCCTGTTGATACCATATAATCTCATTTAACCTGGTGCTAAAGTACCATCCATTAAGCGTGACTCTCAAACCCGTGGGCGCAGGAGGTTAAAACTTTTTGTGTGGAGTACTTGAGTCAATCATAGTGTGGTCACTTACTGCCACGCCCTCAACGCCCTTTTTTATTAGCCAAGTGAAGGTGTTTTTTTGAACCCTTAAGGCAGCAATGTGCTATAAATTACTACTGGAAAAGTTGTGTTGGATAGAAATAAAACATTCTGGAAAATAAATAAGAAGAAATTTATGTGATTGTTGAATTGAAAGTGCGAAAAAATAACATGGTGTCTTGTGATCTGGTGAACTATGGTATCGTACGGAAATTTTTATAGAATAAAGAAAACCTCGAACCCCTATTTTTTATGTTTTTTTTTTGTGTATATATTTTGAAACATTTAAAAAAAAACTATTTTTTTGTAAATTGGAAATTCATAATTTTTTACTTCGGGAAAATATAGGTAGACGACATCTTATGACAAAACCTGTCAAGAGTCTAAAATAATTTCATTCCTCTGCTCCTCAATAAAATGGCCGATATCTTTTTCTGAATCTAAGCTATGACTTTTTTAAAATATGTCTTTCCGAGGTACGTTTTCGCACCCGTAGGGCTTAATGGGTTAATGAATCTGTCGAATCTGTGGGTTAATGAATCTTTCTTTGGATATTTATTGGAAATCAAAGCGAGGGAGTGAAAGAGGGGTTGACTGATGGTATTTAGTCTCTTTCTACTTAGAGCGGGGCAGTGGGAGAGAAAATATTGTACCGTTACCTCCCCCTCAGCAGCTCTACAGCTTCTACAGAAGTCGTTGGATTAAAATCCTAGGCTAGCGTGTGCTCCTATCAAGCAGTGTCAGGGAAGTAACCCTACCAGAAGAGAGAGATTTGGTCTTCCGAGTTCTAGTAGGGTAGAGGTGCGTTTGTTGTCGTAGGCAGGCCAGGCAAGTCTGGCTGTGGCGCAGGTGACCAGGTTATTCCACCCCAAATTGGACTGGTGCAGCGTGTTTCGCCTACTTTAGAGTTTAAAGGTGACTAAGGGTATACCTACCCTACTCTTTCCCAGAAGGATAACGCCGGTCGTGCCCTTTGTTACCAGTTCGTCAGCATGGCAATTGCAGTCTATGTGACGGTGCTCAGGCTCCCATACAAAGTGGATCCTGAATTGCTCAGCCATCTCCTTGAGAGATTTGTGGCATGCAGCAAGAGATTTAGAGTTCCGAATATAGGAGCATAATGCTTTTAGCGTCGCTAGAGTTTTCGAAAAGATATATACAGTTTTCCCTGAGGTGCTCAGCTGGTTGAGGTGCTGTGCTGCTTCCTTGATGACCCAGGCCTCGACTTGGTAAGCGCTGCAGTGATCAGGTAGTCCAAAGGAGGGCTCAATCCCCAGGTACGGGGAAAGGACTTCCTGACCCTCTCGCCCATCGAGCTTAAAGCTGTCAGTAAATATGTTTATGGCCCTCTCTATGTATTCAGGCCTACTTTCCGATTCCTGTAGTGTAGGAATGCACATACTGTATTTTTTAACAAAGATTACCTCTGATGTCTAGTAGTCTGTGTTGGAAGGGATAGTGGCTGAGGCCAGTATTTCCGTGTGTCTATTACCAGCTTCGAACCAGGATCCAAACTCTCTTAGCCTTAGAACTGTGATGGTAATTAGGTCTAAGGGAGTTAAGTGCCGTAAGACTGCAAGACCCCTTTTATGCATAGTTCTGCACTTCATAGTACTTTGAGAAGCTTGTTTAGCATGAAGTAGAATTGGGCAGTGTAAATCCAGCGGACTATGGTGGGAAAAAATCCGCATTTCTCGACTAGTGATATTTTACATGTAAAATGCGTTATGTTTGCCTTCTTGATGCGTTCCTCAGTCTTCTCGTTCAGTAGAAGTTTCTTGTATAGGAATACTTTCAGAAACTTGGCGCTGTTGCTGAAGTTAAGCCTGACATTGTTAAGATTCTGGAGTGTTAATAAAGGGATCTCCTAGTAAAGAGGACCAGTTCCGTCTTTAGTGATTCACGCAAAGCCGACAGGTTCCAACCCAGCTGGATAGCAACCAAAGCACGGTCTCCATGAGATTGCAGAGTGTTTGCGAAAATTTATCACGTATGATGATAGAGACGTCATCCACGTATACTATCATCACCTGGTGGCTATCCTCTTGCGTGCGTCGTAGCATCTGGTTGATCGTTACGATCCTTAGCAGTGGAGAGAGGACCCCTTCCCCAGGGGTGCCTTCGTTAACGGACCTGCGAACCGAGGAACCTCCTAGGTCCGAGTTAACTGCCTTGCTGGTCAGCAATTGGCAGATGATCGAAAGTAGGAATACATCGACTCCCTGATTCGTCAATGTCAGCGTGGTGGCACTCGGAAGGACATTATTGAAGGCACCCTCTAAGTCTAGGAATGCCACTAATGTATACTCCTTAACTGAGAGTGACCTTTCAATAGATGAGACTGAGAATTCATTCTGATAAAGTTAGATTAACATTTTGGTAACTTAAAGAGGTGGTGGGTGATGGGCGTGGCATTTGCTTAAAATGGACACATATATTTCAGATTCTTGAGTGAGATGTTTTAATAAAACCTAAATACGAAAGAAATTATCATGTTCTCAATTTTTGTGTCATATGGGAAGTAGGCGTGTTTGTAGGCGTATTTGCAAAATTTTTCGTATGTGATCTTATATAGTCCATTTCAATTTATATACCAAATTTTATTGCTATATGACAACTCCTCTTTAATGCTATCCAAATATCGTATTGTTATACGCATCGGAGTATCGGAGGTGGGCGTGGCAAACACGTTTTTTTTAAATAAACATATATTATATTTCAGATTCTTGAGTGAGTTGTTTTGATATAACTTCAATACGCAAAAAAAATTATATATAGCATTTTAAAAATTGTGTGTGTGTCCCTAAATGGGAGGTAGACGTGGTTGTCGGCGGACTTCTTACATCTTTTAAATAACTTGTAATTACTAAACTTATGTACTATATTTAATCAATTTTCGACGGCTCCTTCTATTTTTTCCCAAACTTTGTATGGGATGAAGCCACTGTGCGGCGTTTTCTTACGTTTTTTTTTTGGATAATTTTTTATCTGAAACTGTGTCGTTTTACGAGTACGTATAGTGAAGAGAGCATTAGTAAATTTTTGTTTTGTGGTTCATGGCCTGGCTTAGCACATGCCTGTTCCACAGTAAATAACAAACATCGTACACAAATATAAGACTTTCGTTTTTTCCTAAATTTTTTTTGATAGCCAAAGCTTAAAAAATATATACCTCTCCTTACATCCCATTTTTTTTTCTTTAAACCTCTTTTAACTTCATCATTTTTACTACGGAAAACTTCCTTTGAATATTATGAAAACGCTCCAAAGTTTTCATACTCTTAAAATACACACAACTTTGTTCACTTTTGTAATGAAATCTCAATTTTTTTTTTTTTAATTTTAACAGGTCACATGCGACCCTCTTCGCCGCTGCTCGATTCTGTGCGTGATCAATTTGAGGATTACGATCAATTGGCCAAAGACTTTACGCGCGTGTTTCTAAATTTGGAACCATCGGTTCTAACGAATGCTCACCTATTCGATGTGGTATTCTTAGTGGGACAGTCTAAGCAAAAGGCGCGTTTTATTGGTGTACGTGCGATACTGGGCGTAAGAAGCAGAGTGTTTCAGGTAAGTTAGAATAAGCACAATTTATGTAGTCGTTATTTTAGAATTCTTTGTAAATTTCTTTCCACACCATTTATTCGTACAGGAAATGCTGTACGGCATACAGACTGGCTTTGGTTCACCACAAATACCGGTCGCAGAGATATTTGCACGTCCGGCGCCTTCTCTGGTCTCGCCACAGAATCAAAAACCCAAAAGTAATAATTATCTCACCGTACCCGATTCGGATTCGATACGACCGAAAAGTGTGCCCTCCTCACCCATGGTGAAACGTGCCTTTTCGCGTCTAGGCACGATAACTGCTGGCTGGGGACGCTCCATACGCAATAAGAATACGAATCAACTAAATCCGGATGATAAAAAGAAATGGATATCATCGCAGGATTGTTCCAGTAAGGGTTTTAATTCATATGAAAGCATAATATCGATGTGTGTTTTTCTCTCCACTCTCCAAAAACTGTCTCGCTCTTGCTCTCCTTGATCTTGAACATAAAATTGTTGTGTTGTATTTTTAAATATTCTACTAAATTTTTGTTTTGTTTTTTTGCTTAATGAACTAAAATGCCCTCGTATGACTATGCCTTAAATGATTTTTTTTTTTTTTTTGTATTGATTTTTGTGCTTATTGAATTTGAAAAAAAAAAAACCACCTTGTATGTGGTGGAATTTATGACGTTATCATATTGATTATTTTGCCTTGCTCTGCATTTTGTACAATCTTTCGAAAATTGGCTTTGTTTCACCTATATTCACCACATAACATGCACGTTAAACTTTTTTAAATAATTATTTTTGGATTTTTGCACACATTTTTTTAAATTTATATTAAATAAAACTTTGATTAACTCACCACACTTATACTTGGAGAAACTTTTTATTTTTATAAAACCTTCTATAATATATTTCTTATTTCTAATTTTCCGTTACATGTTATTTAAATATAAAATATTCTGAACGCACTTATAATTCTTAAATGATTTTAAATAAATATTTTTGCTCATAAAAATTCATACTCACCACACTCAAAAAACTAAATAAAACGCACCATTCTTAAAAACTAAAATTTAAATCAATGCCATAAAATGTTTTAATATTCATTGTTTTATAAACTTAATATTTTATTTTTCACATTTGTTGAATTTTTATATTTATTAAATTTGTTCTGAAATTAATTATGTTATTTATTTCACTGTTTAAATTTGGTTATATAACAATTTTTTTAAATGATCCTATCTAAAATTCGCTATAAAAATTCACAAATTAATTTTACATCATTCATTTTAATTAACACTATAAATTGTTATTATATATACCATACTTTAAAATGCTTTAATTTTCAATATTAACCCTTTTTCACGTCACACTCTTTTAATTTCTTCACATTTTTTATTCAAAACCTTTTAACATTCTATTTTGCATTCGTAAACATTGATTTTTTGCCCACTAAACTGAATCTCACCACATTATACAAACTTCAATTTTTATGCTCTTTCAAACAAAATTATTAAAAATATCTTAATTGGCAATATTTGTTATTATTTACCGCTTCTCATAAATTCTAAAAAAAAAAAATTAATTTGAACATTCCTAACACTTTTCTTTTTTCTCTACAACTCAAACTCACCACACTAAATACATTTTGATTTTAAATTTATCGCTATATGCCTTCAAATATCGCTAAATAACCCAAATCAAACTTACCACAACTAACTCACCATAACACAAAACATACTAAATTTCAAAAATCACCACATGCATATATATTTATTATTGTACATTTTTTCATTTAATGTTTTCAAAAATTCACCACATTTTTTTTTTCTTTGTGTTATATATTGTGCGCTCGTTTTACTAAAAAAACTTAAAAAAAACTTAATCAACACTTATCTAAACAAACTAACAAACATTTCATTGCTATTCGAACAAAAAATTCGCATATTCGATTTTTTTTCTTTCTCTCGCTCTCTCTCTCTCTCTATCTTTTTCTCTCTCGCTCTTGTTATTTTACTCTATACATCACTATCTCTTTCTCTCTCTCTCTTCTTTAACTCTCGCTCTTTGTCACTTTAATTTTACCTACTTTTACGTTTTTTCTCTTATTTGCTCCTTCTTATTTACATTTTTATTTGCTGCTTTATTGCGTTTATCTGTTACTTTTGTGCGTACCAAAAAAATTTAGACAGGGATAGCAAGGACAAGGACAAGGATAAGCAAAGCAGCAATCAGTTTGGCGTGCCACGCCTATCGGTGTGCGCAGATGCGCAAAAAGTCGATCGCGCCAAATTGGCGCAAACGGAATTCAACATCATCGAATTTGATCCGGATACCTTTCGAGTGCTACTCGACTATCTGCACACTGGCACCTGTCCGCTGACGTGTGTCTCCATACCAGGTGAGTTAGCAAGTGTAGTAAATATGTTTTTGAATTATTTTGATGTCAAATTTGGACTTTTCCAAAAGGTCTTCTGTGCGCTGCCGAGCACTATGATCTTCCCGAGCTGCTACAAGCTTGCTTCCACCACTGCAAGCAGTTCCTGCGCATCGACTTTGTCTGTCCGATGTTGATCTCGCTAGAAAATTACTACTGGCGCTACACATCGGCCTCCGAGCTGGTCAACATGATACTCTCCTTTGTCGAGAGTAAAGCACATGCCTTATTTAAGTGTCCCGAATTCCTGCAGCTCTCCGAGTCCATGGTACAGATGATCATGTGTCGCGATTTGCAAACGCCTGAGATACGCAAATTCGAAGCAATGCTCGCTTGGGCACAAACCAAAGTAGCCAAAATGAAGAATGCGCCCAACAAGGACACCCAGTTCGAATTTGAATGCATCATGGAGCGACTGACACGTGATCTCAATCTATGCCGCATCTCGCCGAGTGAGTTGCTGACTGTGGTGCTGCCCTCGAAGTCGCTGAAGAACGAGCGCATCATGGAGACGCTGATGATGCAGGTGAATCTAGGTACCTATCGCATGCAGGAACTGGACGAGTATCGCAATCAACTGCGTAGTCAAGACTCCGCTGAGGCGACGGTGCAGACGCAACGGGGTGGATGAGATAGTAAAAATGTTAGTTTCGATTTTGAGCATGATCGTGGTGACGCCTACGACGGTGACGCCGACGACGATGAGGTGGAAGAGTACACGCGCACCGAGTTTGCCGTGGCCAGTACAAGTCGTGCGGCAGCTGCAGCGTCACAAACAACACAAACAGTGCAGACCCAATCAACGCAGGTGCGCATGAAGCGTTTGGCAGGTGATGGTGCGGCAGCTGGCAGTGGTGAGGGTCGCAAATGTTAGGGCGACAACAATAACAGCACAGAGAGAAAATAACTCAGGGAGCATAAAAAAGCTATGCAAAGTTAAAAAGTGATGAGAATGAGAGTTAATGAAATTGAAGAAATTTATTTCATGTCCACGCTGTTCCGCTGGCCAATTTTTTACATATTTCTATAATGCAATATTTTAACATTTTTATCTATTTTTTCGGCTTCTAAAATTTTCTATCGATAATATTAGCTATTTTATATGATTTAATACAAATTTTCCAGACAGTGTCTAAATTTTATTATGTGTCTAAGCAGTTTCATTCCATTTTGTTCTAAGATCATAAAATTAAGGTATATTAAGGTATTCTCTGCAGACTCAGAGATACACACTTTTACTCTTTTCTAAAAACATTAAAAGTGTAGATCTTCAAAATGATGACCTAACAGAATTTCGCTGGAGAAGGTGACGTGCCAAGGAGAAGTAAAACATGCTTTGTTTCTGGTTCCTTAGCACGGAACAAAGCATGTTTCACTTCTCGTTGGCACGTCACTTTCTCTCGCGGAATTTTTTTAAACTAAAATGTTGAAGGTCTTCTCTTTTTACGTTTTTGCTCTTTGCAATTGTTTTCAGAGCACTTCCAGTTTGGAAAACAAAAAACTTAAATAAAATTAAAAATGTTAAATAACACTGAACAACAGACAAAAAATATAGTAGTTCCAAAATGATTTTCAGAATGTTTCTTGTCTGCTCATCACGGATCTGGTTTCAGATTCTTCGGGTTTGGTTAGACTAAAATTTGACCAGAGCTGGTCAATTGGAAGGGAGTGGTCTTCCATCTAACGAGTTTAGTGACTCTTTAAAAATTGCTCGATTTCAGATGAGTTGTTTTTCCCCATACATCCTATAGTCCAAACCTTGCGCTCTCGAATTGCAAAACTCACTGGATGATGAAATCTTTGATAATGAGGGCAGAGAAAAATGGAGGCTGTTAATTGCGAGGATTAATAAACCTATCACAGAGATGGGAGAATGTTTCCGAACCAAACGTACAATATATAATTGATTAATGTTGATTTGATTAAATCATATAAAATTATATAAATCATATAAAATTTTATCCTAAAATATTTACATTTACAGATCGCACAAGAAGTATGTAAAAAAAGTTTCAAAAATCTAATAAAAAATAATATTGGAACTTTATATAGGGAATAACTAATATAACTTGATAAAATAGTCATTTAACTTTTCATTTATTCCGTGATATAATTATAAAGTAGCATACAGCAAACTCCCCACACCGACTTATCAAACTCCCCACACCGAAGATGTTATTCGTTCGGTGTAGGGAGTTTCTCACGGAATAAATTAAAAGTGAAACGACAATTTTATCAAGTTATATTAGTTTTACCCCATATAAAGTTGTAATTTTATTTTTTATTAGATTTTTGAAACTTTTTTTACATACTTCTTCATGTCAACGTGACTATGAAATTTACTAAATATTAGTAAATATTTTAGGATAAAATTTTATCATTACAAAATATATTCTTCAAAAATGACAACCACCCTAATAAATAGTAAAAATAAGGTACAGTTTTGTTAGTTATGACTTGAAAGACAAAAAAATTAAAAAAAAAAAATTACGCATTGAGGATTTTGGAATTTTTAAGTTTGATATTTTTTAACTGACTTAAGCAGAACAACGGCTAAAAAAGTTCAAGAGGTTTCATAGTCTATAATTATGAAGCATGCCAAAATGTAAAGTAAACTCGAAATTCTTAGTATTGAACTGTTCAACAATTTAAAATGTTTTCCATAATTATAGACCAGCAGGTCTGGTAGAAGAAAATTTAAAGTTACCGTCTTAGAAGTTTATGTCTGAGAAATAAATATTATGGGACTTTTTACTCTAAAAATTGGCACAAAAAGAATAGAAAACAAAACACGTTCAGCATTGTTACGTTAGATTTCTTTTTTCGTTTAAACTGCGAAATGAGTTCGGTTACGTTTGAGCGCAGAAAGAGAAAAAAATACGAAGAATATAAGCAGAGGCAAACGATTTGCTGCGCATATTTACAAATTTCCGCGTATACACAAACTGCGTACACACAAACAAATTTCCATACAAACGTTGAAGGCCCTTACAAATGAAGACGCTAATATACTCTTTTTTTCTATTCTGTTCAATTTACCGCTCACATTGTTTTCTCTTCTGAGCTAGAGAACTGGTGGCGAATGCATTAGGAAAGTAAAACTGATGCTAACTTTTTGTGGAAAGCATATGTTTTTGAGATTAATTTAGTATCGCATTTTATTTTAAAGCAATTTACTAACATAAATGTAAAAACAAGTTTAAATATGTGCATCTGGCATAAATGTTGTGTACCTCTAGCGCCCATTTTAATGGTTGTCTTGTTTGAACCTTTTCAAAAAAGCTAAAAATGCTTACTTAAAATTAGTCAAAGAGCATTAAACACTATGTAAAAATATGCGTTGCATAATCTTACCGTAAGTATCTTTGGAAGAGATTTGTCAGCAGCGTACTTAAATGGAGAAAAATGGGTGTGGCTGTGCTCGTAAAACTTTTCTATTACAATTTCGTTGTCCTTTGAAAGAGGCTTCATCTAAAAAACAAGAAGTTTTATTACGATTTGGTTAAAAAAAAAAAAATTAAATTGCTAACCTTAGAAAAACAGTTTTGATCAAAGACCCCTTTATTCGATTCATATTTTGAGGAACTGTGACAATGCAAAATGCACCTCAAGTTCTGTATAAAATCATTTGGCACACTTTTGACACTTTTCTCAAATCCATTAATAATCAAAACCAATTCTAAATTATCGCTTTATTTTTCACTTTGCTTAACTTAAACCTTAAACGTAGCTCGCAATAAACAGTTTCAAATCAAAGCAGTTTATTTTTTTAAATAGTTTTATAGTTCAAGTCGCTTATTTTATGCTTATTTTGTTTTATTAAGCTAAAACCATAACATTCTCATTTCTTTTCACTTGAATCACTTGAGAACTAAAGCCCAATTGTGGACTTTTTTTATATATTTTCTTAAAGAAAATTTATTGTTGCGTTAAAATTTCGTATGAAACATTATGTCAAATGGCCTGCTAGCGCATACAACTGCCAAACGAAAAGCCCACCACTACAAAAAGTAAACAAGAAAAAACAAATAAAAAAAAACAATCTTCCAGCTCACAAAAAAATTCCTAGTATCATGAAAACGCCTAGAAGCATGCTACAAGAAATCGTTGCAATCGAAACTAACAAATTTTCTACTTTCGCATCCACCCCGAAATAACTAAAGAAGAAAACTACTACTATTTGTACAAAAAAAAAAAAAATTAATCTAAAAAAGAATTGTACCTAGTTAATGCCAACGTTTCAATAATTGTAAAAAAAAAACTGCAAACAAAACAAAAGTTTAATAAAAACAAAAGAAAAAAAACGTAAACGCTTACTGCAAAACAAAGACTAAATGAAAATCTTATAAAAACTTAAATTCAAAGATTTTTAGGTTTTTATTTAACAAAAGTAACTGTAAAATAAAACAACTAAACTTGTAAATTCAATAACTTTAACTGTTCAATCCACATCATTTGTGTGTAATTCGGTGTATTTAAATTAAAATAAACAACAAAATTATACTTAAACTATACATAAATAAACAGACAGTGTAAAATGCTACATATTAAAAAAATTTAAAAAAAAAAAACACTAAACAAAAAGTTAATAAAAATCTCATAAAATTTACAACAGACAAAAAATGCGTTTTTTTAAATGTATTGAGACTTATTTTTTTTTTATTTTATTCATCAAAAATCCAATAATAAACATTAAACTTTAACCCTATATTTACTAAAGCTAAAAAATCTTTTAGTACGTAATTAAAAAAGAGAAAAAAGATGAATTAAATTATATATATATATATATATATATATATGTATAAAAAAGTAGCTATTTATATACAAGAGCAAACTAAATATTTATAAAATTGATGCTGAAAATGACAAACATAAACAAAATTTAGCAAAATTTATTGAAACCAAAGCTAACAAAAAATTAAAATGAAAAAAATACTAAATAAAATTGTGAAATTTTTACAAATACAAAAAAAAAAAAAAATTAAAAAGTTTTGATACTGTTTAGGTACACAAGCAAACTGCTCGAAATTTACACAATTTCAAAATTATAATTATTATTTCTATAATTTTTATTAAAGAATGTGTTCCTTTCGCCTTAATAACAAATTTTCTGAAAGAAAAGGCAAGAAAAATGAATCGTAATCGTAGTGTTTTGCTACCTGTGTTTAAAATTTTTTAAAAGCACACATCACGGATAACATCTCAAAAACTCATATTAAAAATAATTCTAATTGTTATAAGAATATTATTTTTGTTTTTGCTTTGCATGTTAAATATAAAAATCTGGCTTATTTTGAAGCAAAAGGAACACAGCTATTGAGTTTCACATAAGTTACATATGGTTAATTTTAATTTTCAAAATAGCTGAAACATGTAATATTTGATGGTATTTTCTATATTTTGCAATAGTTTCAATGTCATTTTTTATAAAGCAACATGTGTGTAAAACTTTTTCCAAAGCTTTTTTATGGTACTGAACAGGACTAATAAAATATTTTTTAAAAGTTTTATTTAAACAAAACAAGCAACTTGAAAGTCAAAAGATGTCTCTAAAAGAGACTTTATGCAGTATCAGCATTTGGCGAATGGAAGTTATCGAAGCATTCTTTCGGATGAAGACTTTTATTGCATTTGATGCAAATAAAATTCGACTTCTTACCACAATTTGCTCAACGCTTACTCGTTTCACAGTAGTGCTTTATGTGATTCCAGCCATCGAATCGAACATCAGTGTTATTTTATGTCCGGCTTATTAATGTTTCCAGGTAGGATGTAGCTATATAGCGTCGAAATTGCAACAGATTGGCAAAATTAAGATCATTTGAATAAAGTTTCCGCATAAGTAGCCATTCATTTATAACTGATGCATCCAATAAATATGCAAATATAGGCCACCATCTTATCAACGCCGCCACAGTGTCGCGGGTGCGGACAAAAGTTGAAAAATATCTTTTGTTAGAATTTTTTAAAAACTAAGTATACAGAATACAATCTAAAAATCCCTTGTGAACAAAGAATATGCGCTTGCTGCTTTTCTAGACATAGCAGGAGCATTCAATAACGTCCTTCCATGTGCGGTGGAGGATTCTCTCGTGAGCTTCATACATCAGATGCTCTTGGGCAGGGCTGGGGGGGATCCTGTACTCGCAGGTTCGTGTGAAGAGGTACTCCTCAGGGGAGAGTCTTGTCTCCACCTCTTTGGTCCGTAACGGTTAGCCAACTGTTGCGCATCATGAGAGAGAAGGCTACATGCACCGAGAAAAAAGTTCATGTTAAACTGAAAAAAACCTAGTATAATTTATAAGATGGCTTAGGCAGTTTTCAGCCACCCAAGTACTTTATCAAAACGCCTAAGTTTTACATGTTGACTTGCCAATTTTTATTTGGGTTATAAATTAACCATGTATTTGGTAATCTTTTATACACTACATTAAAAAACAATTGAATTTCAAATATATAACTTTATTATTTTCCTTTTTTTTAAGCTGCCGCCTCTCGTTCTGTGATTTGCTTGACTGAAATTGGCAACAACACTAATTTTTCTTTTATCACTCTGTTTTTTTCTTAGAAACTAATGACTTCTCGGCTTTTCTCGTCAAGCAGCGTCTATTATAACAAGAACATTAAGTTAAATATCAAATACAAAAATTTTACCTTCGCATGCCGTTGAGATTCGAACCCATAACCAACTGATACCACTGTAGAGGAAGTTACTACACTATGCATTGAGCCAAACTCCTTTGTTACGCGGAGTAATTTATTTAAAATTAATTACAACTGAAGCTATGCTGCAGCATAACACAATATTCTATTAAAAGATTTTTGTTGTATGGCTATCAACAGAATACTGCGACATACTACATCTGTTAATACAGCATCTGTTAGCATAGCTGCAGTGATGTCAGCAAGTAGTAGCAAGGCTGCTGGGATCAGTGGGTAGAGCAATGGACTGGCACCAAAAGTTCCAGGTTCGATTCCGCACTGTAGTCAAAGAAATTTATTTTTATTTTTTTCTTTTCTTTTTGTTGATGAAATGCAATAAAATTTACTGGTGTGAATATTAACGTGTGTTTTGTAATTTACTTTATGTTACTGTTGCATTTAAGAGTGATTTTATTACAAAAAAAAAACATTAAATTATCAAATCTATCCTTCTCTCGTGTGTCTAATGACGCAGCTGTGTTTTTTTTTCTGCAGAAAATAGCTCAAAACTCTGTTTAAGCCATCCATGCTGGATGTTTTTTAATTTTGTATTTTTGGATTTTGTGCTTAGGTGAATCAAATATTTTTTTTGCAAGGTATCGAAGTATGTGCTTTCAAAGCAATGCATTAAACAATAAATTGCTAAGGTAAATCAGCATAAGTTGATAATTCCCATACAATTCTCTTTACCCGAGCGGACTAGGTGATGTACCTGTTGCTCTTTTGCTCGGTGTGGTTATTGCTTATGCTGACAATATCGCAATCGTATTTAATGGAAAATTTCCTCAGACTCTCTGTCAACTCATAGGGAGAGCACTCTCAATCCTTTCGAGATGGACATGCTCTTGTGGGTTAAGTGTTAACCCTGAAACTGATCTCATTCTTTTCACTAGAAAATACAAATAACCAAACTTAATACCTCCGCGTCTAAACGGCTCGAGGTTAATCTTTAGTGACAGCATGAAATACCTAGGAGTTATTCTGGATAAAAAGCTTATCTGGAATGATAATAAAAAGAAACGTGCTAGGAAGGCAAACATAGCTCTATTTGCCTGTAAAAAATCGTAGGTAAAAAATGGTAGGATTCTCCAACAAAATGGTACGCTGGATTTATACAGCTATTGTCCGCCCCATACTTATTTATGGCTCACTGGTGTGGTGGAGGGCCCTTGATAAGACAACTGCACTTCAGAAATTTGCAAAGGTGCAAAGAAGATCAAGTCTATGTATTACTGGGGCATTGTTCACAACACCAACTAACGCTTTGAATGTCGTGCTTCTCCTTCCTCCTCTTGATATCTTTGCCTGGGAATGTGCTAACACAGCAGCTCTCAAACTAAGAGAATCAGGAAATTGGATTGGTAATGGTTGCGGTCACACTATTATTCTGAACTCCTCTGTCACCGACAAAATAGACTACTGTGTGCCTTGCTTAAATCTTGAAAATAACTACGAAGTTCTCATCCTCTCGCGGCTAGATTGGGCTAACAGAATCTCCCTTAAAACAAACGTCATAAATATCTTTACAGATGGATCAAAACTTCGAGAACAAATAGGGGGAGGTATTTACTCCCAGGACCTTTGTAGTGTCTAGCAAGCGGAGATGGTGGCAATTCATGAAACCGCTAAGATTCTGGGTCAAGAAGACCATGAAGTAAAAAGTATTTTCATCTTCTCAGATAGCCAAGCAGCGCTCAAGGCGCTGAACTCAAATGCTGACAACTCTAAAACTCCTACTGAGTTCCGCAGATCTCTTAACGAGATGGCAAGGCTATTCAGGATCCACCTCGTATGGGTACGCGGGCACAGGGATATTCAGGGCAATAATTTGGTAGACGAATTGGCAAGGATGAGTACGACCTCAAACAACCTCTTAAATGAGGACTTTATTGGTTTACCCATATCCTCCTATAAACTCCAGTGCAGGAACAAATCCTTAAGTCTTGCACAAGAACGTTGGGAGCTCCTTGATGCATATAGGACTGCTAAGCTGGCGTGGCCTTGCTACGACACAAAACGCCCCAACTCACTGCTTGATTTTAGCAGGGTAAACCGGCCAAAAATAGCAGGAATCCTCACGGGTCACTGCCTAATCGGAACGCATGCTCTTCGGTTAGGACTTATAGCAATGGTTTTTGCAGAAACTGCAAATGCGAAAAGGAAGTAGAAAATGTTCAGCACCTCCTCTTCGAATGTCTGGCCCTTGCTAAAAAGAGGATGGTAACTCTGAGTCATCCCTTTCTAAACGAACTTGCCGAAGTCTCATTTCAGGAAATTAGGCATATCCTATAATTCATTATCAGCACGAACTGGTTTTTGGAGGGAAATCTCTAGGGTTCACAAGAGATTATGTGGTATCTCCTATTATCTATTATCTATTATATTATCTTTTATGTGGTAAAAAAAAATCCTTTATTTGAATTCTAATTATTATTCTTTAAAATCACGAAAAAGTTGCCTTACTTACATAAAACAACTGTTTTGGTTAAGTGAACTTGTCTGGCAATTGTTTCATTTTGCCTACTATTTACTCATACCTACGCATGAACGATATGAGAACTATAGGCTGTCGACAGTCACTCAATGTAAATTTCAGTCCCCTTATTTAAACTTACTGGCCTTCAGTGTTAGCGTCACTTAGTAAAAGGCTTAGTAAAAGGATTAGGGAACACATTAAATCAAACCATCGAGCTGTTATGCTTTTTTATAATTTTTTTCTTACTTTATTGTTTACTATTTCTTTTTTTTTTTTTTTTTTAGTTTTTATTATTATTCCTTTGTATTTATACATATTTTAAGCTTTAAATTTATGTTAATTTTTATATTTATATCTCATAACTTTTTCAACGATATGATCATTACACCCTAACTGCAACAACTCTAACATATTTTTTACAGCATAAAATGAACTGGATTATTGAAATTTCCAAAACTCTTTGAGCATACAAACTTGCTTGGTTCAATGTAATTTTTCAGGAACAGTAAGGTGGCTGCAAAAATAAAGATCAACTAGTATAAAAGCCTGCATTCACACTTAAGCTGTAATTTTTTTTTCATTTCTTCAGTGCTTTTACAACATCTTTTGTTCTGAATAATGTTCAGCCTGAAAGTATGCACATACATAAAAGGCAAGCTTGCTGCTCTGTCACTAATAAGCATGAAATGAAATTGCTTTCAAGCTGAATATTTTTCAGTTTTGAATATTCACATTTTGAGCGATATTAAGTGCGGAGCATTATGCTTGCCTTTTATGTATTAAGAAGATATTTTGATAATTTTAAAAATTTTAATTTACAACACTACTGCAATTTTATAATAGTTTTAAGTTAATCTGTTTCAATGTCATTTTTCATAGAACGCTACAGTAGATGATTCTTGACACTGGATTTTTAAATTTTATTTTTTATTATAAAATAATTAAATATTACTGTTTCATTCTTGCTTTCAATGGTACATTTCAAATTATCTTTTTGGTACTTTATAATTTTTATTAAATTATACAACCTGTGTTCGAAGTTTCTTCCGAATAGCTGTAACAAAAACTTTATTTAATTATCCTTTCTTCCAGTTATGTTCATTTATCATTTTTCAAGGAACAACTTTTCCAGTTGAAAATTCATTTTCAGTAAGAAATAATAGAAAAAGTTATATAAACTATACTTTTATGCTTTGTTCCCATTTAATTTCAATACAAAAGACAATTTATTTTCTACGCTCTACAAAGATTGAATATAATGCTGTGTAATAATCTGATCAGAATACATAGTATGTTTCATAAAAATTTTCCTTACAACTGCAACTCGAAATAGACATATTAAAGAAAAAAAAAATTTCTGTTGTTTATTCCACACTGTAATGAAATTTTTTATTTTTTCTAGTTTTTTTTTTATCATATGATGATATGTTTAAATTTTTAGAGCAAACCGTTAATTTTACCTTCAAAAATTATATTTTAAGCTTAACAAATACAAAAAAAAAAACACCCAAAACACAAATTTTATCAAAAAAAAAAAAATCAAAATAACCGATTAAAATACAAAACCAAAGAGAAAAAACAGAGAAAAATATATATAAAAAATATTTATTTAAAAAAAAAATAACCCACCAGCAAGCTTCAAATCTCAAATTTAAATTTTGCTTTTTTATATTTTTCTACGTCTTTTTAACTATTTTAAATATAAATCATTTTTGTTATAAGCTGTAAAATATCTTTTTTTACCATATTTCACTTAAACTTTGTCTGAACCATGTATAAATAAATATATATAAAAAATATATGTTGAGTGTTAAAACAAATGTTTCCATAACAAATGCGTTGGACAAATAAACTGGCAACATAGATTAAAAAAAAGTACATACATACTACTATATTGTTATAAATGTTATGTAAAAAAATGCCACGCCCTCGATATATATATATATACATATATATGAATAAATGAAAAGTTATAAAAAAAAAACATTTTAAAAAACACGACTCTTTTCTTTCAGTTTAGAAATTTGTATTGATTCAGCTGAGTCCGAAATGTTATAAAGAATTTAATGCCTCCTTAAATTCAAAAAGGCTTTTTTACTGCCAATTAACGCTCCAAAATTCTTTTTTTTTTTTTTTTTGCTTTATATTTAAATAGTCTTAAACAGTAAATTAATTGGTCTCATGCATAAAAGTAATAAAATGCTTTTTACTCGATATTTTGACCAGTTACTTGTTGTCATAAGCATAAAAAATCCTTTATTCGTTAGTAAGATCTCGTTTATTAAGAAAGATCCGAGAAACTTCTTAAAACGAAAGCTCTATATGAGTAAATTCTCAAAAAGAAACGCATAATCTTGAGATGCAGCTTAAGAGTCGGAGAATTTTTTCGTTAAATGTTGTTGGTTAAATTCAGTGAACTCACAATTTTTTAAGTAGCAAAGATCGCCGAATACTATTGAGAAAATAGGCACATAAAACAGGATAATCCGGGGCAGTATTTATTCTCTCATATCGATTCTTTTTTGATTTCATAACATTGGTTTTCTGATTTAGTAACAATTTTGATATAAATAATATCCTTATTGAAGATGTTTTTGTTAAATTTATATGAAAAATAAAATTCAAATCTAGTTCTTAGAACAATTCCCTGATATCTCCAAAAACTACTTTACCAATTATTTCCTTATCATGCCCGATAATTTTTAATCGCATTACTTACTTTTTTATTAATTTATTTAAAAAAAGTCATTAAAAATATTATTAAATTGTCAAGTTTTACAGTCTTAAGATTTACATGCTTATCTATATATAAATAGGCGAAAGCAAAATAGTTCACTACCATTTTGTCCTGTATTTCTCAACCGATTATGATGATTTTTTTTTTTTTAATCAATCAGAGTAGGAAGAAGCACCGAAGAGCTTTTAAAGAAGAATGCTAGCTGGAATACCTGGTGTCGCTTGGGAGTGGTATGGCGAAAAGTTCGAACTGGTGTCTCTAGTTTTTATAATAACGCATTATTTACTACAATTCAAAATACAATTTAAATTTCATTAATTCTTCCTAGAAATGGTGGATTTTTCAGTCAAGTTATTTTGAAAGACTTGATGAACTTGTCGATTTAAGTTTTTGAATGAATTTTTTTTTTATAATATTTATGATAACTTAAATATTATAACCGAAAACTGAAAAAATATGATTATAACATTATAACATACATACTTTGAATTTGAATAACTTTTGAATGTTTAGGTTTATCAAAAAAATTATTACGTACATTTTTGTAGAGCATTAAAAATCAGAATTTGAAAAATAATTTTTCCTATGTTATTTACATAGAAAATAGAAAATGGCGATGCGCAACCTCTAAAAATGAATTCTGAGAACGCGTTTATAGTGCCGACTTGTTGCCGTGCCGAACCAAGCTGGAAACGCGTCATGCTTTACGCAGCTGGTAGTGCATATAGTGCGCGCTTGCAGCTACCGACTTGTTGCGGCTGGTTTTTACTATTATGGGTCTATTTGTATAGATCACGTTTTTTTTTTTTTTTATTTTTGCAATTGAAGTTGCATAAAAGTTATGTTATTTCGTGTACCCTTTTTGCTTTCCTCAAACCAGCAGAAAACATGCGAAAAGACAAAAATAATAAAAAAAGCTGCTGAAACGCACTTTCAGCCACTCTCAGCGACTTTAGTCATTGTCATTGTAAGTCACTTGGTATTCAAGCTGGTTTTTGACTATTTTGAGCTTGTTTGTACATACTCCTTTTTTTTTGTTTATTTTTGCAATTGCAGCATCATAAAAGTCAAGTGATTTCGTGTACAGTCTTTGCTTTCCTCGAACCAGCAGACTAGAAGTGAGAAACAACATTAATCATTTTTATGTGTTAATAAATATTTGTTTATATTTATGCATTACGCAAACTCGTTGATGGCTACATTAGCCAATGCTTTGTTTTTCTTTCTTGTTGCTCTTCTTTGTTGCCAGCGTTTGTGGCAATTCAAGGAAATACCAGATATTTGCTTCGTATTGTTTTCTACATATCGATCAGTTTGTTGTTTTTTTTTTGTTTTGTCACTTTATTTTTCAATTCTTTTCTTTGCGCATAGATGCAAAAGGAACACAAAACTGAGCCCACGTTAGCGTGCGTTCCTTCTACTTGCTTGCTTTCTACTTGCACTTGCTTTTGCACACAAGAAAAAAACTAACAAAAGGCGCTTCAGCCACTTTAAGTCGCGTCAAGTCCTTGCTATTCTATGTTTAGACATATTTGCGATTGTTTTCTATTGTTTTTTATTGCCTAATTGCTGCTCTTGTTGTTTGTTTATTTTTGTGCACAAAATAAACGATAAAAAAACACGCACGATGAAAAATTCCGTGTGCTATAATTCGAAGAATTTACATAGTCGGCACATTGTGATAGAAAGAAAAAAAATGTAAACGGCATTGTTGTCGAAAATATCAAAATTACTGTTGCTGTGTGTATACCATATTATTTGCATTTTCTCGTGGTGCACACTCAATGTGTTGACTAGTTTTTTTGTGGTATTCTATTTATTTCATCGCCATCGAAGCTCTACCCTGCAGGAAAATCAACTAATTTAAAAGTAGTTGAAAAAGTAGTTTTTTGTCAACCACAACTAGTTGAAATTCTGACTTTTTTCCATAGAACGAACTAACATATTTTGTATGGTGATGTCCGCTAAATAAGTCAATTGACTTTCGTCTGCATATAAGTTAACTTTTCTAAATAAAAAGTTTTTATGAAAATTATTTTTATGATCTTACGATCTTTATTCGATTGATTCAACAGTGGAACTGACCAAAAACTAGCTTAAGGAAAACTAATTAAACCTTAATTTGCCGTTGCTGCCATCGTTGTTGTTATTGTTGTTCTTGTTATTGTTGAGAAGGTAATTGTTTGCTGACGCTATGTTGTTGCTGTTGTTGTTGTTGTAGTCGCTGCACTCTGCTAATATCGTCATCGTTGCTGTTATTGTTGTTGTTGTTGCTGTTGTTGTTGTTGTAGTCGCTGCACTCTGCTAATATCGTCATCGTTGCTGTTATTGTTGTTGTTGTTGCTGTTGTTGTTGTAGTCGCTGCACTCTGCTACTATCGTCGTCGTTGCTGTTATTATTGTTGTTGTGCTGGATCTTATTACTTAAGCGGGAACGTGTCGTCGTTGCTGTTATTGTTGTTGTTGTGCTGGATATTATTCTTAAGCAGGAACGTGTGCATAATTTCCCGTTTACGCTGCAGAAATGATTTGGAGCGGATGCGCGTGTAGAGTTTTTCGGTGGAAAGGTAAAGTTAGCTGACACTTGCTAACTACTCCCCCCTTGGAGTGAAGTCGTCCCCGGCTTCCTTTAGAACTCTATCGAGGACCATGATATTGTTATTTTTTCTACGTTTTTTGGCGATCAGTTGGCCCACAAAAATTACTACAAAAAGTGCTGTGATGAATATGAAAATGACCATCCACTGTCTGGAACGCAGGTGAATTAACTCTTTCAGACTGGCGATGTGACCAATGTTTTTAATGTTAGCCTTATGTAAATACGGAAGTGACAGTAGTGAAATATGTTCTGTGATATTAACAAACTGGGCCGGTGTAGCTTCGGGATGTGAATGACTGATTTTCTTCCAGTTGGTGAACGTCGTCCCGTTTATAGTAACTTCACTTTCGAAAATAACCAAAAATGTGCCATTTACTATAATTGTTGAGTTATTCTCTTCACGCAATTCCACTGATTGGTCGTTTATGACAACTACACCGTCGTTGACCTCTTCGATCGAAGAAATGTGAGAAGATGAGGTTGTTTTGCAAGCCGCCTTGTGATTATTTAGTAATTGTTGTATGCAGGAACTTTGTTTCAGATGTTGGCAAAATGTTATTGCAGTCGCATCTTTGCAGTTATCTAGCGGTTGGTGTAGTTTATTACACTCGGCTACAGTGTCGGTTTCTAAATTTAATATTTTGTGTTCACGTATTACTGGCAGTATTTTTATTTTATTACATATTTTGGAAATTTTTGGGTATTTAATTACAAAGTAGATGTTGTCAGTATCTTGGAAAACTTTTATTTTTGATACGCTTAGGATATCGCTAATGCTAACGTTGGCAAAATGCTCAGCAGTTAATACATTTTCAATTTCTTTGCTATCTGAAATTATTGGATTTACAATGTTTAGTTTTGCTAGAGTAATCGAGTAAATGGCATTCTCAATACTTGTTATTACGGCCTTGTTTCTAGCAACGGCTAGGTCAAATAAATGTCCTGTGTCTATTTGCGTTTGTTTCGATGCAATTAGTAGTTTGTTAACTGTTTCTGTCAATTGGTTTATTTTAATTTGCAGTTCGGTGTTAATGATAACTTGTCGATTGTTGGCTTCTATTAAGGCCTCCTCTTTAGTTACCACTTGGTTGAAGTCATCAAAGTCCGGGGTGCCAGCTATGTATTTTAATGCCGTACCCAAAAAATTAATACTTCTGGAGTGTCGGTGGTGAATCTTTACTGCATTCAGTAGGGTAATGATTTGGTCAACATCAGCTTTTAGCAGTTTCCTCATATGGGACTGTGGAAAATGATTAAGTATGTTCTCGGTGTCTTGGGCTACGTTTTCGTAGTCTGTTAGGTTTGTTATGTGTAATAAAAATTCAAAATGGTCGTAAGTGGCTACCATTCCTTCAGTTACTGGGATATAATAGGAGCTGGTGTAGTTAAGTATTTTCGCGTGAGTCCACCGGGTTATTGTTAGTAGGATAAGTTTTTTTCAATATAGACTTTAGTGAATTTGTTGCCTATTCGCTTATTTGTTTTTACGTGAACTTTGTCACCAGGTTTGAAGCTTCGTTTGCGACGGTTCCTATTGTGATATTTCAGGTTTTTCTCTTGAGTTTTTGCAATTTTTTGTTTGATTTCCTCTATTAATGCTTCGGGTGCTGAATGTATTACGCCATTGTTGTAACCAGTCTTGGGCGCAGATGTGGTAGAGAGACACCTGTTTCAGAACGCGCTGGACTTGAAGGTGGCGAAGGTGAATCCAGTGAAATTATGTTGGAATCGTTATCCGCTGTTTTCTGCTGCTGCATATTAAACATCGCTCGCGCTCCAGTCAAATTCGATGATGTGGCAGACGAAGTTGATGCTATTCCAGTGGGTGCCTGCTTAGCAATGGCGGCTGGACGCCGTTTAGCCAAGGGTAAATCATCATCAGAGTCGCTGAGTGTTAAATCAACAGTTTCACTATTAGTGGTAGATGTTGGCTGATCACTAGGTATGGCAGGAACCACTGCAACTTTGACTGGTTTTACTTCTTCGGTTATGAGTTCAATATCATCGGATATAACTTCCACTTTATCAATTGGTTTGGTAGGTGTATCAATGATTTGTGACTCATTGCGCAAGCTATGCGTGCTCCAAGAACCATCTTTATGTAACTGAATTTCAGTGTCGTCTGGTTTGAGTAGCGTTGAAGCTAAAACTTCCTGGAAATAGAGCAACTTAACAGCTTCCATGTTGTTCTGCGCAGCGTTTATTGTAGTCCGTAGTTTATCCTTTATTTTCGTTCTAACTCAATTTATTTCTTCTTTCTCGTTTCAGGTAAGAATCGTTTTCCTCTCAGGTAAGTTCACTTTTAATTCAGTTTATTGAAATAAATTTCTACAGCCTTTATTTAAAACGTTCAACTTTTATTTTTTTATTTTATTATTTTATTTCAAGTTTATTTTTTCCTCATAGAAAAATTTTATTCGAAGATAGAAGTTTTTGTTAAAATTTGTTCAAATAACTTTTGCAACATACAAAGATTTTTTTAAAATTGTTCACATAGAAATTTGCTCAAAACGTTCAACTTGTATTTTTAATTGTATATCTTTTTTGCTAAAAATTCACTTTAGTTTATTTTTTCCTCATAGAAAAATTTTATTCGAAGATAGAAGTTTTTGTTAAAATTTGTTCAAATAACTTTTGCAACATACAAAGATTTTTTAAAATTGTTCACATAGAAATTTGCTCAAAACGTTCAACTTGTATTTTTAATTTTATATCTTTTTTGCTAAAAATTCACTTTAGTTTATTTTTTCCTCATAGAAAAATTTTATTCAAATATAGAAGTTTTTGTTAAAATTTGTTCAAATAACTTTTGCAACATACAAAGATTTTTAAAATTGTTCACATAGAAATTTGCTCAAATATTTTTTCCAACATAGAAATTCTGTATTTATAAATGTTCACATTTTCTTTCAACACAGAAATAAATTTTTTAAATTTGTTCACATAGCAAATTTTATGCTCGCAAAAAAATTTCTGTTTTTAATTTGATCCGACACTTTATTCTGTGCCAGTATTTTATGTTCTTTAATGTTCTTCTATCGACACAGAAAAATATTGAAGGTGTTGACTGTTTTTCTACATAGAAAAATTTTGCACTTGATTGGTGCTTTTGCACTCTGTTTAATGTTTTTTCAAAATTTTGCATTTATTTAATGTTTTTTCGACATAGAAAAATTTTACATTTGTTTGATATTTTTGCAATCTGTTTAATGTTTTTCAACATACAAAAAAATTGTTCACTTGTTTAATGTTTTTTCAACATAGAAAATTTATTCACTTGTTTAATGTTTTTTTCAACATAGAAAAATTGTTCACTTGTTTAATGTTTTTTCAACATAGAAAAAATTATTCACTTGTTTAATGTTTTTTTCAACATAGAAAAATTGTTCACTTGTTTAATGTTTTTTCAACATAGAAAAATTATTCACTTGTTTAATGTGAGTTCGAGCTCACGGCCACTTTAGTTTTTCTTTTAGATAAAGAATTTATTTTGTGGCCCCACGTTGGGCGCCAGTTAACTTTTCTAAATAAAAAGTTTTTATGAAAATTATTTTTATGATCTTACGATCTTTATTCGATTGATTCAACAGTGGAACTGACCAAAAACTAGCTTAAGGAAAACTAATTAAACCTTATTTTGCCGTTGCTGCCATCGTTGTTGTTATTGTTGTTCTTGTTATTGTTGAGAAGGTAATTGTTTGCTGACGCTATGTTGTTGCTGTTGTGTAGTCGCTGCACTCTGCTAATATCGTCATCGTTGCTGTTATTGTTGTTGTTGTTGCTGTTGTTGTTGTTGTAGTCGCTGCACTCTGCTAATATCGTCGTCGTTGCTGTTATTGTTGTTGTTGTTGCTGTTGTTGTTGTAGTCGCTGCACTCTGCTACTATCGTCGTCGTTGCTGTTATTATTGTTGTTGTGCTGGATCTTATTACTTAAGCGGGAACGTGTCGTAGTTGCTGTTATTGTTGTTCTTGTGCTGGATATTATTCTTAAGCAGGAACGTGTGCATAATTTCCCGTTTACGCTGCAGAAATGATTTGGAGCGGATGCGCGTGTAGAGTTTTTCGGTGGAAAGGTAAAGTTAGCTGACACTTGCTAACTTATATTTTCAACTATTTCTTAAATTAGTTATATTTAAATTATTTTTTTAATTACTTTAAAATAACCAATCGAAAACTATTACTGATGGCCTAAAGTTAATAATATTTGATGAAATAACATGGTTAAATATATATAAACTTGTAATCTAATAAAAATTTGCAATTAAAACATTTGAAAATCAGAGTATTTGCCGCCTTAATATAATTCAAAGTAGTTTATCAAACTCTTGTTTTTAAGTAGTATTTCAATAACTTCATATATAATGCAATAAAAACTATTCAGAATTGAAGTGGATGCCGCCTTAATGTAATTCAAAGTAGTTCATATACTGGTTTATTTTAAATTAGTTTTTTAATTAGTTGTTTTTAAAAACAAGTTAGTTTGTTCCTATAGGGTAATTACTTTAATGAATATGTTTCAGTAACTGTCTGTGTTGTTATTGGCATTACGTATAATATATATGCAACATTTAAATATATATATATATATGCATATCAGTTGCTTTAGTTTTTGTTGTTGTTGTTTTTTTTTTACATTAATTTCTCAATCCTTTTTTTTTTGCACACTTGCTTTTGCACACAAGAAAAAAGAAGAAAGGCGCAACAGCAAAAACAAAACAAAATATATATATATATATTATTGGAGTCTGTTCTTTTTTATTGTTGCTTAGATTGTTATGCTTTTTCTTTTTTATCTTTTTAAATGAAACAAATAAGTGGTAAATGTGTAAAATTAAACAAAACACATGCAAGCCGTGCGAGCGAGCGAAAAAGCAACAATCGCCACGCTGGATACCAGTGCACAAGTGACTTACAGTTGCTTGCTCGGCTGGTACTATACGCACTTTGAACTTGTTTCATATGATTTGTATGTGCAGCGTTTTCTGGCTTACCCTCTCGGCTTGGTCCGGCACGGCAACAAGCTGCCACTATAAACACGCCCTAACAGTTTCGGTTCTTACAGTCATCTCTTCCCACCTCCCTCTATCCGTTCCAGAGGGGATTTAAAAAAAAACAGTCGACCTTTTTGAATCACCCTAATGTTTACATTCTTTAAATATGAAAATTTTTTCACAAATGTGATTTTTTTGTACCGACGACTTATAAAAAATCTCGGAATTTTCCTGACTTGTCTCGACAGCATCCTTTCAGGATCTGGGAATCCTACCTTTAGCTCGTGCAAATTACCTTACAAGTTCAAGGGGTGCTTTGATATCGATTTCACTTATATATATTGAGTAACTTCTCATGAGATTGATCTAATTTTTATGCATACAATTCTGAGACTAAGAAAATTGTTATCCCAAGTAGACTATTTAAGTTCTCACAAACATTAGATTTCCTAAAACATATTTTCTTACCCTTTTTTTTAAAATAGCATTAATCCAAATTTCATGTCAATTGTCAATTAGCTCATCTAAGCGTTTGTTTAACAAATTTTGGTTCCAGTTCTTTTCATATAACTGGTTTCGTCTGGTTTTTTTCGCATTTGCTTCCAATCATCCATAATCAGCCCAATTGTGAAACATTTTCTCCCGGGAGTTGTAAAAGGGAATTTCCGTTTTCAAGATAGCAGATAAAGACACCTAATTTTTTTATTTTACACTCATGAATATTGACGGTTGAAGAAGAAATTTGCATTAAAAATTGATGCTAAAACTTTATCTTGCAAACGGGAACTCCCTTTTACAACTCCCTGGAAAAAATGTTTCATAATTGGACTGATTATATCATTCATCTTTATCCTACTGAATTTTTTAATTTTATTTTCAAACTTCAAAGTGTAATATTTTTTTCGAATCAAATCTTATTAAAAAACGAATTTCTAATCAAAACTTTATAATTTTTTTTTCTCATATTCTGAGAAAGTCTAAATTTTGTTAACAGCCTTAACATCGCGAATTTTCACTATCAAAATTAACAGTTCGCAAAATTTCAAAACAACCTACAAGCTTTCAGATTCTGTATTAAAACTCAATTGTTTACAAAATATTTCGCAAAAAGAAAAAAATTTAAGTAAAAAAGTAATCACACACACACACACACTATGGAATCAGGTTATGACAATCGACAAGAGGGCATCATGTCGGTCAATATGCAACCGGAATCAAATACCTATCATGTGGTTTGCAACTATTGTGATACGGAAACAAATTTTCTTCACTTCAATGAGTTCCTAGAACATGCACGCAAGGAACATGGGCCCAATATAGCTTTGGTGACTTAAGCCAGGTAAGATAATTCAACAATGTGACTCATGATAAACCTTTTTTCCAGAGTGCTGTCAAAATTGTTGCCAATGAAAAAAAATTCCATAAAAAATTTAAAGTTGAAAGAAACCCCGATGATGTTGATGACTGCAAGACTACATCTCCTACGTCACCACTTGCGTCACTGCCAGTCTATGATCTCTCGCGTCTAAAGCGTCAGTGTTTGTTAGAGCTCATACAGCTGCTGAATAAATGCCTTTGCATCTGGCACAAACCTACGCGTCTTCGCACAACGCGCAAAGATCGCGTACATGCTTATCAGTTGCTATTGTTGAAATTGCGTGAATATCAGCCACAGGCCGTGTTTCGTGATGTGCGCAGTATTGTGCGCCAGCTGATAACGAACTTTTTCTGTCACCAAATGAGCTCTCCGGAACAGAGTGGTAGCCAAAATTGTGCACAATGTGAAAGTTTGTTACTAAATAATCCGACATGTTCACGCACAGTTGTAGAGGAGCTGATGTTTCTATCATCTGCAGATGTTAAGGATCTTACGGAGGTAAGATTGACCAGAGAAACAATGAAGATAAAGTACTTAGCTGACTCGCCATATTTCATAATCTTCGATCTTGAAACAGAAACACAATTATCACTTCTATCCTCTAGATATCACTCCTTTCCTCAAAATCTCTTCTCATATTTTGAAGCACTTTGAGCTCTAGTGGTAGTAAATATTTCATTGCAAAGAAACAGGTTCGAATACTAGATGGACTTTTGCGATACGATTTTCCAGCCTTTATTATTTGTGGTATTCCTTATCATCTTAACTTGTGATAGCGAAGCTTATAGAGTATTATTCGCAAATATCTGACCTATTTAAGACCTATTTTTGAAGTCAGGCTTGATCGAATCATTTAAGGTAGTTAAATATTTTGTGGATTTTTGAAGCCTGCACAGTTCAGTAACTATTATATTGACTAATGATAAAAGCTGAGGTGCAAACTAATCTTCGATATAGGTTCTGGTTTCCAAGACTCTTCAGACCAATAAAGTATTTCATATGGCAACAACATTAGGTACTAGCCTGAGCAGCAAATTCAAAACAAAAGAAAATCAATTTTAAGGGGAGTTATATCTAATTTTGTGAAAAATTTAGGTGTGTTTTATGGGAGAATGACGACATAAAGGTTAAAGATATGTATTAAAAAAATGTATATTTTTAAAGAAGTATTTAATTTAACAAAAAACAAATGTTGTAACATCCAGGGACCAAAAATAACTTATTTTATAATTTTCAAACGAAAAAGACATAACGAAAAGTTGCCGATGGACTTTTTCAAATATACCATTATGGCTCTAATGTCCGCATCTTCACGAATATAAAACGCCTTTTAATGTTTTTACTTTTACTATAAAAGTTAAACTAACTCTTATTTTGCGCTTTTTATTACTCTGGCAAATCTAACTGTATATTAATACCGATACTGATACTGAATACTGAATACTGGATACTGAATACTGAATGCTGAATACTGAATACTGAATACTGAGTACTGAGTACTGAATACTGAATACTGAATACTGAATACTGAATACTGAATACTGAATACTGAATACTGAATACTGAATACTGAATACTGAATACTGAATACTGAATACTGAATACTGAATACTGAATACTGAATACTGAATACTGAATACTGAATACTGAATACTGAATACTGAATACTGAATACTGAATACTGAATACTGAATACTGAATACTGAATACTGAATACTGAATACTGAATACTGAATACTGAATACTGAATACTGAATACTGAATACTGAATACTGAATACTGAATATTGAATACTGAATACTGAATACTGAATACTGAATACTGAATACTGAATACTGAATACTGATACTGATACTGATAGCACAAAATGCTTCGAAACCATCAGCAGCGTTTGTAATGCTGCTCACCTTCTCTGACTGGTTTTCCCAATAGCTCTACTTTTTTTTTTAATCCCAGTGAGTAAAGTAAAATAAGATCTTTTAATACACTCGGTCGCGTACGTTTGTCGAATATGAAGCTAAGTCCATTGGAAGCTAGTTTAAGGACGGAAGCGGTACCAAATCTAAAGAGACAAAATATCAAATTAGAAAATCTTCAAAGAAAAAATTTCCAAAAATATAATATCCTAGCCAAAATCAACAAATTTTAATTTTTAATTAAAATATAAACACTTTGCATATTTTTTTGTAATTTTTAATTCAATCAAAAACGCTTTGGAAATTGTTTTATAATAATTTCATTGCTTTGATATTGATATTGACGAAATTGTGTGGATCAAACCATAGTTGAATTATAACGTTGTTGCAAGGCAGAGAGCGAATGCCTATTTCTGTCAAATCCAAGTAGACAGCTCAAGCAAAATCCGCAAACGCTTTCTTTTTCACCCGTTCTTCTTTCATATTCATTCGCAAAATTGGCTGAGAATGCGATCAGCCCTGCGACAACCTTATAATTCAACAATGGATCAAACAAACTATGAATAAAGCAGACTATGTTAGCAACATTGCCGTTAACTTAATTTAACTTTTATTATATGGTATAATCCAATTATATGTTTGGAGATTTTTGGAGATTTTTCCTAGGCTATTTTGGGTTTGGCGATTGAGTTTTTGAATTTGGATATTTTGTGCTCTTTTAGCTTTAGATATTTTGACTTGGAGATTTTGTCGTGGATATTTCGTACCCAACCCTTGAAGGACCATAGATCTCAAATAATTTCTTTTCACTTTTTCGACCCATCAATCAATAAACCATTGAACCAAAGTCTACTTTGAACAATATCGCTCTACACCACGCCAAAAGTAGAGTTGCATCCAACAGTTTTATCTTAAAAGTCAGTCATCAAGTAATTTTGATAGATCGAACTCGGAATTCTGAGGTTACTATTATTCAGCTAACACTTGAGTTACAGTCAATCTATTTCTATTCAATAAACCTTCGTTTTTTCGCCCTGTCCTTAATTTTCCTTCGTTCCTCTTAGTTGGACATCAACAAACTATGTTCCTTCTGCAGCCTGGGCTTCTATACATTCGAATCTCTGTGGCTGCACATGGTCAATGCCCACGTTCTCAAACCAAGGGACAAAGGTTTTGCACAATCGACCTCCTTACAATTCGTTGGCACGGATAACAAGAATACAGAATCAATTTTATTGAAAGACAGACATCAACGATCTCGCAGTCGTTCACGTGCACGAGGTCATAGCAACTCGGAATCGGAAAGAAATGACACGACAGATAATAATCTTGAGTCACATAATTCACGAAAACTTTCACGAAAAGCCAAACACGTAAAAATGCAACCCGATGTTGAAACAGAGGAGGAAGAGGAGGAGCTGCTTGTAGACAAGGATAACGAAGATAATGAAAGCGATTGTTATGAAGTAAGTTTTCAGACATTGGAAACTGAAAGTGATTCGGAATCAAGCAATGCTGACAAAAATGTAAGTTCCATCGTATACATTCAGTAGCATAAGAAATAAATTAATATATATTTATTTTGCCCATTTAAAGCCCGCCACCTACTTCCTGAGCGACTATAATGACAAGTTTCTGGAGGATTTTATCGATATTTATAAAAAGCATGACTGTTTGTGGCAAAAGAAGTCCGAAAACTACAAGAATGAGCACTTATGCTCCCTTGCCTATGAAGAGCTGTTAGACAAGTATCGTCACGATCGCGATTTCACTACTGCTAGCATATCGAAGGTTAAGCATCTAATACGACGCATGCGCGACTATTATCATCGTTTAAATAAGCCCAATGCCAATCCATATCGCAGCCACATCTGGCAACGACTCGCCTTCATTGACGGTCCGCATCGTCGGCGACGACAGCTGACTCCTGGTCGTTCCAGTCTCCCTGATATACTGCCCGAGCTTAACTGCACGCAGTGTACAAAGCGATTTAAGCGTGCCAAGAACTTTGCCTGTCATCAGCTAAGGGTACATCCGCCCACTGAGTGTACCGTCTGCTGCGAGAACTTTGGCAACGCAGACGATCTGCACAAGCATTTACTCTGGTTCCATCGTAAGGACAACAATTGTCCGCTATGCAATGCTTCTAGTGCAGATTGGCAGTCGGCGCAACATCTGGCCATACATTTCTTTGATCACACATGTCGCCGTTGTGGCCAAATCTTTCATGATGCCGTCAACTTTCAGCGTCACAAGCTAAAGTGTTGCGCCAAAAATCGCCACAAATGCTGGCACTGTAATGCAGCCTTTACAAGCACCATGGAAATACGCAAGCACTCGAGATCACAGCACAATGACGAGCGACCATTTAAGTGCTCCAGCTGTGAACTGACGTTTAAGTATTTGAAGCCGCTACTTAGGCATCGCAAGGTGCATCAACGCTTAGAAAGCGGTTCAAAGACCGCACAGAAAATTAAGCCAATATGTTTGTAGGAGGTCAGTAAGGCATGTGTCTTAAATAAAAGTCGATGTCGTGACATAAATTGCTGTATAACGTTTCAGAACTGTAGTAAGTTTGTTTAATAATAAAACCATGAGAAGCCTTAAGAATAGATTTTTAAATTTTGCTCTAATATTTCATTTATACAGTTGATTTTTACAAAGTTTTCAGAATTGCTTATATTTTTTAGTTTAATTAAAGTTTTAACAAAGTATTAAATTTATGCTCAAATTTTATCATGGCAGCATATACAATAAAAGAAAAAATCTATATCTATATCTATATCTATATCTATATCTATATCTATATCTATATCTATATCTATATCTATATCTATATCTATATCTATATCTATATCTATATCTATATCTATATCTATATCTATATCTATATCTATATCTACATCTATGTCTATATCTATATCTATATCTATATCTATATCTATATCTATATCTATATCTATATCTATATCTATATCTATATCTATATCTATATCTATATCTATATCTATATCTATATCTATATCTATATCTATATCTATATCTATATCTATATCTATATCTATATCTATATCTATATCTATATCTATATCTATATCTATATCTATATCTATATCTATATCTATATCTATATCTATATCTATATCTATATCTATATCTATATCTATATCTATATCTATATCTATATCTATATCTATATCTATATCTATATCTATATCTATATCTATATCTATATCTATATCTATATCTATATCTATATCTATATCTATATCTATATCTATATCTATATCTATATCTATATCTATATCTATATCTATATCTATATCTATATCTATATCTATATCTATATCTATATCTATATCTATATCTATATCTATATCTATATCTATATCTATATCTATGTCTATATCTATGTCTATATCTATATCTATATCTATGTCTATATCTATATCTATATCTATATCTATATCTATATCTATATCTATATCTATATCTATATCTTAATCTATATCTATATCTATATCTATATCTATATCTATATCTATATCTATATCTATATCTATGTCTATATCTATATCTATATCTATATCTATATCTATATCTATATCTATATCTATATCTATATCTATATCTATATCTATATCTATATCTATATCTATATCTATATCTATATCTATATCTATATCTATAACTATATCTATATCTATATCTATATCTATATCTATATCTATATCTATATCTATATCTATATCTATATCTATATCTATATCTATATCTATATCTATATCTATATCTATATCCATACATCTTAATCTTCTCACATTCGTGCTTTTCTGCCTCTATATCTATATCTGAGGCACATTTCTGGCATATCAGATCATGTTTGACTCCGTTAGACTACTTTTTGTGGGGGTACGTCAAGTCACTGGTCTATGTTGAAAAACCAGCTATGACTAGCCAGATGAAATCCAACATTCGTCGCGTTATTTGCAAAATAAAGTCGTCTTAGGTCCAGTTTTTCAGAACGAGTTTAAACTTTAGTGAAATTAAACCGAGTTAAACTCACCATAATTGGACTTTCAAACTCGGTTTAACTAGATATTTTAGCATTCGTTGAATGTAAAATGACTTTAATTATCATATAATGTGTTTCGTTTTTGCCAAATCCGAGCTTAAACGTGCAATTTTGGTGAGCTATACTCGGTTTAATTTAACTAAAGTTTAAACTCGTACTGAAAAACTGGCCCTCAGTGGTGCAGAATTGTACCGACAGTGGCAGTATACCCGAAATTGTGTTCAAGCACTAAATGCCATAAATTTACAATCTACTAAAGTCAAAATATTGATAATTTCATTAATTTTTTTTTTGTGTTTTAAACAGATCCTGGTACTAGAGTTGTACCAGACGTAAAGTTGTACAGTCTTTGATTTTGTCCCATAACACTTTTATTAGGATGAAGGGTCTTCGCGTAATTTAACTCACAATCCGAAAGCAAAAAAATCAATTTAAAAATGGACTTGGCACCGAAGCTCACTTAGTGGAAAGGGAAAAGTTTCAAATCCATTGATTTTTAATGAAGCAATTAAAACGATTTCCAGCTTTACGCTAATTATTTCTCAGCAAAATTCTTATTTTACAGACTTAATTTTGCAATCCAAAAATATTATTAAAAAGTTTTTTCATCTTTAAGCTTCTACACTGGTATTACGTTTTGAATTAACTTGAATATATGAATTTAAAATTTTCATTTTAATATCAATTTTATTGATAAAAATCTTCAAATTAAAAAATAAAGATTACTTAGATTGAAATAATAAAAACTTTAAAATAAAAATATATATAATAATATCGGAGGTACTTCCATTATAGGACGTTTAGGACTGTTAATATAGTATGTTTTCAGGCGAAAACTGATGTTTTGTATTCCTTTAATAAAAATTTGTCGCAGTAAGGATTTAAATATTAATAAAAATTAAGTATTTTCTCATCGTATTAAAATTTTTAAATAAAAAGTGTTTTTGAATTAAATTTATATGGAAATCTATATAATACATTTTAATACAAATATGTAAGTAAACAAGATTTTTGTAATTTTTAGTATGTTTATTTATTTTATTATATAATTCATCTGATTTAAAGTTAAAGTGATGATTTTTATTTAATTATTTTGACATGCTAGCTTTGTAATAAAATATTCGTTTAGTTTCCGCAATCAATTGGCATTTTGTGATTTGTATGTTTTTACTGTTTTTTTATTACTTAGTTAAGCGCCCAGGATTTCCTGAGTGGATTGCTTGCGTCGCCTCTTAATAGATTTTTCCATGTCTACAACACAGTTTCCTTCAGTATATACGAGCTCTGTAAATATAAGAAATAATAAAATAATTAAAAATATATAATTATGAATAATTATTAACAAGGAGAAAAAAAAACAATAATGTATAGAAAAAATATATTATTCATGATTTTTTAAAAGTGGTCTTAAAGAAAGCCCAGCTTTCGAAGCAGTGTTATTTGAAGAGAATAAAAAAAAAACAGTTTTATGCAATCACAATTTTTTCTCGAAACATACTTTTCAAAACTAGGCTCTAGTGTTTGCAGACACGATTAAAGAACAAAGAAGAGTGTGTGTCTTATATATTCCGTTTATTCAAAATTACACTCTTTCCGATCTTTTTATTATTTTCTTTGGTGCATTCTTTATTGATTCTTTAATATTCTTCTGAATAATTCAATATGTTTCTTGTAACAAAAATTTTTAGAGCCGTTAAAAGGCAAAATAGGTAAATCGTTCCAATCAATGAATCAATCAATTAATCAATTAGTTCTAAAGATACTGAGTGTGGTTCTGAAACAAAATATTTTAATAAATTTGAGTTCAGTTCTCTTTGGAGTTTATTCTGGATTTCTTATTACACAGTTCCAGATAAAAGTTCCTCATTCGATACATAAATTTTTTAAATTTTTTAAAAATATATAACTTCAACAAATATTTTTACATTTCGTTAAACGGATTGAACTGAAAGGTTTTTTTAAAAAATCAAATAAAGATTGTGATATATATGGATAATCCAGATATAGTTAAAGAAATAACTGAAAATAATTAGCACTTCACCAAATATTTAATATTTTTATAGATTTCTTGAAAATTTTTTTAAATATGTTTTTTTTTTTTGCCAACTCAGCAAGTGCAAAAATATAGAAATGGCTTGCAATACGACAAATAATATCACAACTTACCTCTTTCTTCACCATAAACACATTTAACCAGTTGTGCCGCTGTACAGAATGCCGAGGTAAATTCCTGTTTACCAACTTTGACACAAACTGTTCTATCATCAGCACCTTCAGGACACTGAATTTTACAGTTATCTTTATTTCTTTGGGCCATTACACCAAATATTGCCAAAGTGGCAAAAATGAAAACTACACTCAATATACGCATATTGACTACTATGAACTTAATTTTTCATCGGCTTTTGTTCCAATTAATTCACTCTAACAGTTAGCAACTTTATGATAAAAATGTATAGAAAACCTCATATTTATAGGAAATTTTTTTTTTTTAAATAATATAATCTGTAAGGCACGTGGAAGAAAAACGAATTAAAACCAACTAAATAAACAAGCAGGTTTTTATAAATATCTAAAGAAGTTAATTTAACAAATGTTTTTCAATGTATTTCGGATGACAACAATATCGTCTATACAAAAATTTTTTATAAACGAAACCACAAGCAGTCATAAGAGAATATTAGTAAATTCTATACATTTAAACATTTTACCTACGTAGTTTATCAAAAATAAAACAAACCAAATAATGAAATATCTCTCAATGGTTATTCTCCCAAATTATAAAAAATGCTGTCGTAGTTTCCCCTGAAAAAATTATATTTTAAAATTCAGTATCCCAATAAACACCACATCGAAGTCGAATTCGTTTCGAATTAAAAACGAATACGAGACTCGGATTCGCTAGCGCGGATTTGAAACGAATTTCAAAAATTCAAATAAGCGAATCCGATAATTTTTCATATAAAGTATTTTCATATAAGAAATTTGATAAAATTCTGAAGAATTTTGAAATAATTATGAGTGAAATATTTATACAAAAAACAGGTTCGTTATAATACAATCGAAGAAAAACAATACAAATTTTAAAAACATTTCTTCATATTAAAACATATGAAAATATTCCAGTCTTTTCATCATAAAAAAATGTATGACAAAAAAATATTCGCTGCAACGACAAATAAACAAGAAAAACTTAAAAAAAAAATACATTTTTTAAAAAAAAAATTTCATATTTAAAAGTCGGCTTCGTTATGGTATACATTCAAACAAATAGTCGATCAATTTTTTTATATGAAAAAGTCTTCCCGAAAAATGTTCAAATTCATTAGTTTGAATTTTTGTCAACTTGTTTCAAATCCGCCATGGCGTATCCGCGATCTCGTATTCGTTTGAATGTATAACGAAGCCAAATTTTATACATGAACAATTTTTAAAAAAGTATTTTTCCTAAAAACAGTATTTTTGTTTGTTTTTTTTCTTTTGTTTTGGGGGGAGGAGGGTGTTTGCTAAAAAATGTATCTGGCAATAAAAATAATTTTTTGTTTCATTTTAAAAAAAGAAATATATATACGATTTATTTTTCATGCTTAAGGGGAGGTTCTTATGAGGCTCGACCAAAAACTTCAATTCTTTGTTTTTCCATTTTTCGATAGTTTTTAATATATAGCATTTGCTCCCAAAGCTGTTTGAGTTTGCGCAGTAATGTGTGTGAGAAACTAATGTTTCGGAAATATTTAAATCGTTTGCATTAGATATGTTAAAGACAACTTTATTTTTGCAGCAAACCGTTGGTATAAAATTGTTCAGTTTTACAAAAATCGTTTTATGTTCAATAAATTTTGTTTCAAGTTGATTTAAGATATCATCTAGAAATGAGATCGAAATTCCGATTTTAAAGTATGTTTCCGGATCGTTAGTACTAAACCGTATATACCGAAGAAGCCATCACCGCTGTAGAGATGAGTGTGATCGATGACTCAAATTTATCGATTCGACGCCGTTATCAACAACTCGGCCCTTGCTCGTCTACTTCGTGGAAGATTTTGGGGAAAACCTTGACCTACACCCGTATAAAATCCAACTGCTGTAGGAATTGAAGCCATCAGAACGAATTGAACCAAATTTTTATCGTGAAATCATCTTCAGCGATGAGAAACATTTCTGGCTTAACAGTCATGAGTTGTGACATCGTTAGATTGATTTTTGTGGGAGTACTTCAAGTTACTGGTCTATTCTGATAAACCAGCTACGACTGATATATAAATATATAAGGCCGGACATGCTCTAAAAAGTTCTAAAAAAGGCTTAAAAGTCTACACAAAATTGTAAACGCTAAAAGCCAGAATACTAAAACCAAAATATTGGTCATTTCATTAATTTGTCTGTGTTTTATTAGAAAAAAAGTTCTATAACTCTAAAAAAACCCTTTAGAAAGTCAAAAATATTGTATACCAGAAAATATGGTACTAGATATATTCTAGAATGAACGGTCTTCGCGTAACTTAAATCAAAATTCGAAAGCCAAATTACCAACTCAAAAACGGGCTCACTATACATCCTAGATGTTGATGATCTGTTTCCAGCTGAGATGAGATTCCAGATGAGAATGTTTCCAGCATTTCACCAATTATTTCCATGCAAAAAAATATTAATTACTTAAACTTAATTATTTAAACTTCTTCACTGGCACTAAACTTTGAATTAACTTCAATTTATGAACTTAAAATTTTTATTTTAATATCAATTATATAGATAAAAATCTTCGAAATAAAATAAGAATATTTATTATATTGAAATAAAAAAAATATTAAAATTTTTATTTTAAAAGAAAAAAAAATGAATATTAATATTGAATGTACACATATTATAGTACGTATAGGACTGTTAATATAGTATGTTTTTAGGCGAAAACTGATGTTTTGTATTCCTTTAATAAAAATTTGTCGCAGTAAAGATTTTATTATTGATGAAAATTAAGTGTTTTCTCATCGTTATAAAATCATTGCATAAGGCAGTGTTTCATAAATTAAATTTGCATGCAAAACAATACAATAAATATTAAAACAAATATGAAAGTCAAAAATATTTTTGTAATAAAGTGGATGTTTATTTATTTTATAGCATAATTCATCTGATTTAAAGTTAAAGTAATGATTTCTATTTAATTATCTTGACACGCTAGTTTTGTAATAAAATATTCGTTTAGTTTACGCAATCATTTGGCATTTTGTGATGTGTATGTTGATATCTAAATTTTTCAACTAAGTACTCATTCATTAGTTATAAAAACTTTCTAAATTAATTAACTGATGTTCGTCGTTTATATAAGTTAAGATTTAAAATAAGTTAAGGATAAGTTATACAAAAACTCTGTTATTTTGATTGCTTAGTAAAACGCACTCGGCTGCTTATTTTGTTGTTTGCGTCGCCTCTTAATATTTTTTTCCGTTTTTATAACACAGTTTCCTTCAGTCAATTTGAATCCTGTAGATAAGAGAAGTAATAAAATAATTGAAAAAATATATAATTATAAACAATTGCTAATAAGGAGAAAAAATACAATAGTGAAAAAAAAAAACATATTGTTCACGATTTTCTAAGAGTCGTTTTCAGAAACTTAAGATTCTTTTGATTCTTATTTGGAGTAATTGCAAAAAAACAAATCAATACAATTACAATTTTTTTTTTTTTCTCGAAATACTCTTTTCAAAGACCAAACTGGACTCTAGCATTTGCAAAAACGATTATAAAATTATGTATAGAATACTAAAAACTTTGCTATAGACTAAAAGAACATTTTGCAAAAGTGATTACAGAGTGCTAATGAGTGTATCTAACATATTTCGTTGATACAAAATTGTGCTTTTGCTGATGTAAATGACGGAAAGTCAGAGTTTTTATTAATTTCTTTGGTCCAAAAATATTATTTCGAAACTTTGAATATGAAAATATAGCAACTGATAAAGCTCGATCATTTCAAAGAGTGATTCTTAACCAACAAAATAACTGAATTTTCATAATGATGTGAACAATTCAATATTGTTCTTTTAACAAAAATATTTGGAGTCATTAAGAAGCAAAGCAGGCAAATCAATTATTTCCAAAGATACTGAGTGTGTTTCTGAAACAATATTTAAACTAAATTTGAGTTTCGTTCTATTTGGAGTTTATTTAGGATTTCTTAGTTCAGTTTCTTACTTAGGTTTTATTCGATTATAACTTTTGAATTTCACAAATTTTTTTAAAATTGCGCTAAGCGGATTGAACTGATAGGTTTTTTTTTTAATATATCAAATAGAGTATGTGATACATACGGATAATCCAGATATAGTTAAACAAATATCTGGAAATAATAAAACACTCAGAAAAATATGCTTCCCGGATCCAAAGGAACCATAGCTTCAATTCACAGGCATGGAAAAGAAGGAATTTTTTTTATGATTTCACGAAGTGAGATCTTGATTTCGAAAAGCGGAGGTCTTGATTTCTAGAAGCAGCTTCTTTGTTTTGAAGACAAGTTTACTTCATTCATTTTTAGAAAATCGGCCACGTCGCAAAATAAAGCCTGATTTTCTAACGATTAGGTGCTATTTTTCTAGATATTCTGGAAATTTTTTTTTTGGAGTGTATTTCAGCAAATAATCAATATTTTTGTAATTAAATACCTCGAATTTTTTATTTTATAAATATGTTTGTTTTTTTGCCAACTCAGAAAGTGAAAAAATATATAGAGATAGGTTGCAATACGACGCATAATATCAAAACTTACTTTTTCCTTCACCATATACACATTTAACTAGTTGTGCCGCTGTACAGAATGCCGAGGTAAATTGCTGTTTACCAACTTTGACACAAACTGTTCTATCATCAGAACCTGCAGGACACTCTATGTTACAGTCATTTTTATTTCCTTGGGCCATTACATCAAATATTGCCAAAGTGGCAAAAATGAAAACTACACTCAAGATACGCATAATGAAAACTTTGAATTTAATTATTTATCTACTTTTGTTCCAATTAATTCACTCTTACAGTTAGTAACTTTATGATAAAAATGTGTAGAAAACAGCGTTTTTATAGGAAAAATATTTTTAAAAAATACAATTACGCTTGCGGCACGTGGAAGAAAAAATAAAAGAGCCAACTGATTAAACAAGCTTGTTTTTAAAAATATCATAAGAAGTAAATTAAACAAATATTTTTCAATGTTTTCGGATGACGACAATTTTGTACTTTAACGTCATTACATAGAATGAGTAACAACAATTTTTAATAAGAGAAACTACAAGCAGGCAAAAGCGAATATTATTAAATTTTATACATTTTATCTATGATTTTATCGTAGTCTATGAAAAATTAAGCAAAGCAAATAACAATTTTACCATAAGCATAAAAAGACGAGGAAATTTATTGTATTATGTAAATTAAGGTGCGTCACTGATAGGCGAAATGACCGAGGCTTGATTGACCGAGACACAGATTGTTTTTTTTTTCAATTGAATAAAGTTTTCTGTTTGGCCGTCACCTCTCTGCAGACAATGGCAAATCTCATTAACCCACTGAACCATAAGCAAAGATTTTGCGAAAGGTGAGAGTTTGCGAACGATTTTGGGACATATTTTTTTTTACTCTTCATTTTTGATTTTATATTTTGTCGCCTCAAAGTGCTTGCTATAGAAAATTAAATTCGTGAAAACTTTTCCCATAAACAAAAATTGTACATATTTTGCGAAATTCATAAAAAACTCATTTTGAGTCGAAAAGGAATAAATTTATAATCATTTAAGTAGATAAAAATTCCTCGTAAATAAACCATTTCTTGGTAAAAAATAAATAAGTTCAGAAATTAATCATAAATGTTACATTTTATATTCTAAAATGAGTGAAAAAAAGGAAGAATTTAAATCTTGTTGATATTTTTATAAAAATAAATTAAAATATTAACCTTCATACAAACGTCATATGAAATTTTTTACCAGTGCGAATTGATTCTTGCCATAAGAAGGTAAATGGATATGCTACTACACGTATGAAAAACTATTTAATTTTTAAGCTATCAACAAGTCTGTCATAACATTTCAACATTAAATTAATGTAACTTTGACTTTAAACTGTTTACTTTAACTTTAACTGTTAACTTTGATTTTAAAATTATGGACACACGCTCTCTCTATTGTGATAACCTTATAATTCAACCAAGGTTGATTTATAAGGTTGTCGCAAGGGAGAGAGCGAGTACCCATAATTGTCAAATCGAAGTTGACTGCTCATAGAAAATCTGCAAGTGTTCTCTTTTATCATCCGTTTTTCTTTTGTAGTCATTCGCAAAATTGGCTGGTTTTGACAATTATGGGCACTGAGAAGAGAGTGCGATCAGCCCTGCGACAACCTTATAAATCAACCTTGAATTCAACCGTGATTCAATGTTGTTGCCCAAAATGAACAAACGTAATTTAACGAAGCTGAACGAAACAGCTTGTCCATACGTTTTGTTCCGTAAGAACCGAACTGCTACCGTCTTAACTCGTCAGACGTTCGGCAAGTTGCAATCGTGTCGTTTCGTCTATTTTGGTTCTGCCTTATCTTTTGTAGTAAGCTGGCTTTTAGCTGAATTTTTTTGAATTGGGAAAAATCTAAAAAATTTTGACTTGGAAAGTAAGATAAGTTTAAGGTATTTTAAATGGAAATTAATACTTTTGAATTTATTGAACTTTTCTTTTCTGGTGAAGCAGAAGAGTTTACGCAAAGCCCCTTACAGGAAATGGAGAAATGGAGCAGGAGCAGCGGCAGTTGGTCAACTTTTTACGCGACAATAGGCCTATTGAAAAGACAACAGCGCAACAATATTACAAGCGCCTTTTGCAACAAATTGACAGCTAAGTGCAGTGAACACTTGTGCGATGCAAAGTTAAAAATTTGCGCCATGGGTACGTCAAAGGCAAGTCTTGGCAAAATGCAACGGGAGCTGGCACTTTGAACGATGACGAAACAACAAGAGGTAGGTTTAAAATAGCAAGCTTTCAAAGGTATCTACAACTAGAAGTGCTTTCAGATGTGATAAATAGAATGTGTTCTCTTTTCGAAGATTTTGAGGACTTTTTTAGATACAGAGAGTTCACATCAAACAATCTTGTTTGACTCTTCAGTGCCATCTGCATATGATGTGGAATTCTCAGATATGTTCGCCATCTGCGAAGAATTTGAAGTTTGTCCTAAAACGGCCCAAACGTTTGAAACGCCCGAAACTCCACGACCTTCAACAAAGGCTATCCGCAAATGTATTTACTCCCGTACACCGCTCGCAGACGTTCTTGAAGTCCACTCCACTTTGATTGAATTTAAAAAAGAAAAGCTGGAAATAGATTTTAAAATAAAGGAGAAGGAGTTGCTTCTGAAAGAGAAAGAATACGAATTTAGTAAGGAAAAGCATACCCAAGAGCTAAAATGCAAAAAATCTGAAATAAAAATCTAAAATACAAAATCTGAAACCAAGAAAAAATGAAAATATTGGAGCTGCAAAGGAAAGAGAGAATAGCTTTAAAGGAACTGGAAATGAAAAAAAATTATTCTGAAATATAAAAACATATTCCTGACTGTTAAAGTCTTGCAAAATGTTATGTAAAATGCAACAGGCCAGAATCCATCTGCAGCAACTTTTATAGGACTTTTCGTTCGAAAACCAAAATCGAAGCTCTTTTAAACTGCTAAATCTTTCTATTAGAATCCCAAAACATTTTTCAACTCGCACTCTGTATTTCGAAAAGTAAAAGGTAAAATTTCTCTCTTATTTTTGCGATAATCCCATGCTATTTTTTCGAAAAGGAGTAATTAAATTTCTGCTTAAAGGATTTGCAGAGTCACCAGCTATCCATTGCCTTTCGCAGAAGTAGTTTTTGGCGCTCGACCGATTGCAGCATTGCCTTTCGCAGAAGTAGTTTTTGGCGCTCGACCGATTGCAGATTCTACGAATATTTTAGCTTCATGAACACTTCCTCGGCTTGCCGAATCTTCAGAGAATAGTCGCATACAATTTGCATTTTTATGGAGTACTGTTTCTTCCTAGAAAAATATAATTCTTTTTGGGGGTCTTTAATGGGGATCTTTAATGGGGGATTCAGCTAACTTTATTTCTGTGCCATCCATATAGCCAATACACCCTGGCAGCTCATTCAATGCATTCACAACAATTCTACGTCTTTCATCTCTTTCCGGCCAAAATAAGAACTTCGCTTTTAAATTGATTACGGAGGCAATAACTCGGGTTGTTACTGTTATTACCGTTCCAAAATTTCAAAAACTTCTTCTTTGTTCCACTTCTTCACACTTCTTCAAACAAAACTTCTTTGTTCCACTCTTCAGACTTAGACACGTACATATGACTCCATCTTTGAGATGCCAAAACTAGTGCACAGCTAGTAGTGAATTCCACTGTGATGTCGTGATGTCGTGACTGCCTATAAGTTAAAGTTGAAAAACATGCAGTTGGAATATGAAACATTTATGCTAATTTGAATCTTGTGCCATTAGCTCTAGCCTGTTTTTATAACATAAACCATTTATTAATTTATCTTTACCGCTTATTCGAGGCATTTTTGTTGGCCAAATTTGACAAAATGCAGAAAATTGAAATTGTTTACAAAATTTGACACAATGCAGAACGCGATAACGTCAATTTTAGAATATATACGTAAAAGGGTGCTCATTAGTTATCTTTCTAAAGTTACCATATATTAACCCTCTAATGCCACATTTTTTGGTTGAGCTCCGTTGCTTAATCTGATGGTTGATCAGATTAGACTAATTTATTGAAGAGAAAAACTAATCTGAGTTTCGTTTTTCGTTTTGATACTTTGTTTGTTTGTTAAAGGTAAAAATGTCGAATCCGCCTAGAAGCGTACTTGGGCATAAACACAAAAAATAAGAAGATAAATGTGATTTAGATTTTTAATAGTAAAACAGGTTTTTATGAAGTGAACAATTTCCTACTCATCAGTACTTTTTTCACTTCGATACCACTTCAATTAATGTGTTTTTTAATTGACTGAAAATCAAAAATTTCTGAAAAATAAAAGAATTTGATAAAATATGGTGAAATTGAGTTTCAAATTGAAATAATTATCAAACGAAGCATGCCAGCGCCAAGCGCTATAAACTAAAATGTGACTTGGATATTCGTCTACACTACATAGAAAACAATTTGAAAATTTTTCCACAGATTATGGTTTTATATCAATTGGCGTAAGCCCCGCCTAGAGGAGGGCCTGAGCATTAGACTGTTAACTTTAAAAGGAAACTGTGAATACCCTAATATATTATTTTTTAACTCATTTCCGAACAAAATAAGGCTATCTTTTGAGAGACATTTTAGTCCGACAAATGATACAAAAAGCATTCATTTATATTTCATTTAGCCGAAAATTAACGTTTCTAACCGAAAAGGTTCATAAATGAATTCGGAAAAGGTAATTTTGTCTTACTGGAAAGATTTTGTGCACAATTTCCCTTAATGGTTATTCCCTCAAACAATAAAAAAACGGTCGTAAGTTTACACTGAAAATATTATATTTTAGAATTCTGTATACGTTTCCTTTCAATTTAACGTTTTTCTTTTGGAAAAACATTGAAAGCCGACGAGTATTCTGATATAGAACTTTTTTCTATGTATTCTCAGTTTACACAATATAATCTCAAAATTGTGAGAAATTTTACGTACCTATGCTACACAAAGGATTTAAAGACTCTTCACAACAACAGGAACAAGGCATAAAAGAAAGCTACGTCTGTTGCCTAAATCATCTGAAAACTTACAAGCGTTTACTGGTGGAATTTGAAAATAGCTCAGCTACATTATGTTATAACACGAATATTGAGATAATGTTGAGTTGAGAATATTGTCTGATCCAAGATAATTTTTCTGATTCATAAGCACAAAATAGAACATCGATGGAATCCCTTCTATATTCAGAACTCTTGATGAATTTACTGACGATTCCGTCAATGGGCCGTTTGTGGCCCATTTGACAATCTTTTTAGAGAATCATTCTGTTCAAATTTTTTGAGTTGCTCTAAGGAAACCCTGAGTTCGGCACCCAGGGTTTCCTTGGCGCATACCTCTTACTGCAGAGGATATTTAAAATTATATTGAATCGATCCCTGCGGATTTTGGCGCGGAACTCGATGAAATTCCAGCCGTAGTGTCGACACAATATGGTTCCGTTTTAAGTCAAGAAATATCTTCATTATTTAGTAAATCAATTATTGAAAGTTATTTTCCACTTTTTTGGAAAAAAACATTTATAAGTCCTATTTATAAAGAAGGTTACAGGAATGATGTCAATAACTATAGGGCGATCGGTAAGCTCTCATCGAATCTAAAACTTTTTGAGCACATAATGTATGATTGGGTGAAATTTCAATGTGGGGATCTGTATCGTTCATTTTGGTAGCCAGTTTCGACTTTGTTTACACTGACTTTAGTACAGCATTTAATAAACTAGCTCACAAGCTAATATTATTTAAACGCGAGTCAATGGAACTCCACAATATTTTGTGAACTGAATTAAATCGTATTTGATGGAGCGATTTAATGCGAAATTCGTTTCTGAGGCGCGTAGTCTCCACCAACTTTATTGCTGAATCAGGGGCCGATTTGCCGGTTCCGTTAAAGTACAACTTGTCGAAGAATCGCTCTCAACTCGCCATTGAATTGCATTCAACTAACTCAATTTGTTATTTAATTTTAGCAATCTATGATGCAGTTCACATTATAAAACACTTTGAGTAATATAAACACATTATTTATATACAGTACTGTAAATTCTAAAAAAAGTTCAGATCTACTCCAGTCTGATCTAAAATCCTTTGAAGTTTGGTGTTGTAAAAATAATATGTTTCTAAATCCGTATAAATGCATAAAAATGCAAATAAATCTATATAAAATATTTGACAAGAAGCATCTTCAATGCTTGGTTTTATAAATCACTGGCCCAAAGAGCTAATTTTATGGTCGAGCGTTGTTACAAGAAAATTATTCTTTATCACCGCGTACATTAATCGTGTGTCTGGGATTGCATCAAGCGCCAACTTCTTTATAGCACCAATTGCATCAATTGTCGAAAGAGCTGTACGAAAGCTGAACTGTTGGGTAAAAAGATCTCTAGCGTCTATAATTGACGCTTCCAAGCAATTGCTTATCAGCCGTTCAAAAAATTTTGCCAGCAGAATCGAACATGCACACAAAACGGTATGCGGACAGTTACCCGAAAAATTCATCTTTGACAACAACACCAGTCTTTGCTGCTTCCACCGTGATTGGAAGACACTCTCATGAGTATCTCCAAAAATCTGCAAATTTGTACAACAGCTTCCTCTAGCGTAAAAGTACAAAGTAAAGTAAAGGATATTTTAAAACAAATTAAACTGGTTATGAGTATCGAATTTTACGGGGTCAAAACCTTAGACCGACTTTAGGAGGTCTTGAGAAAGAAAGCAAATAGAAAGAAAAAAGTCAACTTTACTTTTGTTACCTAGGATACTCTGTGTTTAATTAATAAAAAAGCAGCACTTTTTATTTTAAGGCATTAGAATATAGAAGAAAATTTTAATTTTTTCTCCAAATAAATAAAATGTTTATGAAAAACCGAGCATTCCATACAAAAAAAAAAAAACGCCAAAAACAATCTTTTTGTTAAGAAAAACATGGGTTTAAATTGCATTTTCGACATATAGTTTGTGTTTTGGAAGTGCAGCCGGAAAATGTACAGGTATTTTTAGCAGTACGTGGCAAAAACTGCGAAAATATTCGGCTTCATCTTAGCGAAATTCCTTTGCATTGAACCATTTTTTCAACAGCAGTGCGTGGGCTTCCTGAAGTTTTCCGTAGCATAGCGAAGCAGGTTGCACCACATTGTCCCCCGCACCTTTGTTGAAAGCTGTAGCAAAAACGTCAGAATCACACAAAAAGAAGAGTTTGGCTCCCCATATGTGCGGTTTATCTGGCATGTATTTCCGCAGGAAAGACCTCATCTTCGTTGCACACATTTCTTAATGAACACACAGACTTTGAGGCATTGCTGTCTACACTGGCCTCACTAAGCCAACTTTCTTACACATGTATGGTGAGGTTGCATTTCCGAACAAAGCCAAACTTTTCATTTAAATACGTTACAATTAAATGTACTTTACACAAACGATCATCACTTCATGAACTTGGTCGTTCAGGGGGTAGTCTACTTCGCATTCACCATCACCTAAATCGTCCTCTTCATCTTTTTTCAATCCGTATCGCCAATACGTAAATCCATCATTTTCAAGACTTTGCTAATCTTTTGATCCAAAAGCGATGATAATTTAAGCAGTTGTCGACGTTCCAATTCTATTTTTTTGAAAGCTAAAATTTACCATATACAACTTCTACTTCTAACTTACTTTACAAATATTTTTGCCAAATTGTCCCAAGACTACTTCTAGACGGTTACACTTTTAAAAACAGGTAAAAATCTTACAGAAAACTTTTTTCAACTGTAGCTTAACGTTAGCAGCAACAAAATAATAATTTTCTTTTCCGCTATGAGTGCTAATTCTATTTTATTTAAGATTTTGATTTCTGCACTATTCGCAAAATAATTATTTTGTCTGATTTTCACAAACTTCAGATTGAATTGACTCTTACAGCTGCCGTTTGCAACAGCACGTGCTGCAAATGCAATCAAATGAAATTTTGGGACTCCCCGGAATAGAAAAAATAAGTGAGAAAAGCAAAATATGTATGACAGCAAAAGCAAATACACTTGTAATGAACTAATACAGTCTAAAGACGGGCCTGGGAACTAGAGGGTTAAAGTATTATTTTTAAAATGAGATCAAAAGAATGTAAACAATAGACACTTTTTATGCATTTAAATTAAGTAAAAATAATATTGCTAAATAATTCAATCAATTTAAATACTTTAAGTACTATGAATCAAATTCACAATAGCAATTTCAAGACTTCGGGGTTGCAAAAATTCCAATACTAAAATAGTTTGGAATTTTAATTGTGCAGTTTTATAAATTGAGCAATTATAAAAATCGTAATTTTTGACTTTAAAAACGTCCCTTCGTCAGAGGACTTCAAAATCGCCCAAATGACGACTGCGTCGTCCATTCCAGTATTTAATTAATTACACGAATATTCAGGAATGTGAACTAAATAAATGTTAATATGGTCGTTTTTATAAGGTAAAAAATAAGCTGCTGAGTAGAATTTTCCTAAGGATAGAGTCAAAAAATGATCAGGAAATCCCTATCATTCCTGGTTACAAGCAGTCATAACGCAATATTTGTTATTGCGTATAACGCAATATTCGTTATGACTGCTTGTACCGCTCAAAAAATATTTCAATCATAATATTTTACCAAAAAATTGTTTTTTTCATTTTGCTGTTTGTTGGATCAGTTGGTTTTTTGTTGAAATTTTATTTACGTAAGCATTTTCGATTACGCGTATTTTACCAATAAATGGCAGCTACTCTAGGAGCTTTCAAACTGAAAGAAACATTTTTCCCAGATATATTGAAAGTAAGCTTTTGGTTAAAAATTAAATAAAAATATTGCATAGCTTTAGGCTTACTATTTTAATGACTAAAGAATTGCTCATAAGTAAGTAATAGTATTGCTTTCCTTAACCCATTTTAGTCCGCTGGTAGATTTTTCGACCACCAACTTTCAAATTAATTTCTGGAAAAAATATAAAAGAGTTTTTCAAACTCTTTCCGCATATACACGGTTTGGTTAAATGGAAATTCAGAAAAAAATAAATTTTTCAAATTTTCTCTTTTTACCTATTCAGGTAAGCGGATAAAAAATACCCTTTTTTTTACAAGTTTTTAAAAAATCAAAAAAAAATATATAAATGTAATATATTATAAAACGATTTACGTAAGCAGGCCGCCAAAAGACTAAAATATGAGAATTAGTTGGTTTTGGACAGCACATATAAATTTAACTATGTGTTACCTGTGTGATAAAACACAGATGTTCGGTTTTTTGGCAAATGGTCTTATATGTATACTTTTAGTGTAATATTTTCACATGTCTCTTTAACATATTTTTTTCATTTAATAAAAATAACAATATTAGGTTGGCAACTAAGGAATTGCGGACTTCACTCATAGATGGCTTTAGTTGAATTTTTAGGTTTGCTGACGTAATCGAAATGTCAAACACATTTTGTTATTTGATAATTGGTACTTCAACTGTCAATCAGTAAAAAAACTTTTTTGATCGGTTGTGTAGTTTTTGTTTGGCGTCTGTTGAAAAATGGAAAATCAAAACGAACATTTTCGTCATATTTTGCTTTTTTATTTCCGGAAAGGAAAAAACGCATCGCAGGCTCACAAAAAGTTATGTGCTGTTTATGGTGATGAAGCTTTAAAAGTACATCAGTGTCAAAATTGGCTTGCCAAATTTCGTTCTGGTGATTTTTCACACAAAGATGAAAAACGCTCTGTTCGTCCAGTTGAAGTTGATGACTAAATCAAAGCAATAATTGATTCGGATCGTCACAATACAGCACGTGAGATTGCAGAGAAGCTTCATGTATCACATACATGCATTGAAACAACAACTTTGATATGTACGAAAACTCGATATATGGGTTCCTCATGAACTGAGAGAAAATCATTTAACACAACGCATTAACATCATCTGCGATTTGTTAAAGAAACGTAATGAAAATGATCCGTTTTTAAAACGATTGATAACTGGTGATGAAAAATGGGTTGTTTACAACAATGTCAATCGGAAAAGATCATGGAGCTAGCCAGGTGAACCAGCTCAAACAACATCAAAAGCTGATATTCATCAAAAGAAAGTTATGTTATCAGTTTGGTGGGATTACAAGGAAATTGTCTACTTTGATCTTTTACCACCCAACCGAACGATCAATTCAGATGCCTACATTGAACAACTAACAAAATTGAACAATGCAGTTGAAGAAAAGCGGCCTGAATTGACAAATCGAAAAGGTGTTGAATTCCACCATGACAATGCAAGGCCACACACATCTTTGGTCACTCGGCAAAAATTATTAGAGCTTGGTTGGGATGTTTTGCCACATCCACCATATAATCCTGAACTTGCACCATCTGATTACTTTTTATTTCGATCTTTGCAAAAATCCTTGAAGGGTAAAAATTTCAATAATAACGATGATGCCAAATCGTACCTGGTTCAGTTTTTTGCTGATAAAACCATAAGTTTAATGAACGTGGAATTATGATGCTGCCTGAAAGATGGCAAAAGGTCATTGCTTAAAATGGGCAATACATTACAGAATAAAGTTATTTCGTTCCATGAAAAAATTGTCTTTTATTTTCTAAAAAAAAAATCCGCAATTACTAAGTTGCCAACCTGATATTTTATTTAAAATTTTTCAATTTTTGTATATAGGTTGGACAATTTTTCGATTTTTTGACCACTTCGTAGCCGAAAAATTTTAAATCGGAATAAACTTAAGCTTTGGAATTTTCTTAATTTGATCACTAATAACAAAATCTGAAAATTTCATTACGAATCTCTAACGCATTCTGGAGCGGACCAAAATGGGGTAAATGTGTATCACTTTTATTTGGCTTGAACTGAGTTTATTTCCTTCATTTTGTACAACGAAAATGCACACAAACGATAATGCCTGTATGATACTTAATTTTTTTTTTTCAATTTTAAAATCTGAAAACAAGTGGCGCGTGGGCAGGACAGACATATTTTGTAAGAAAAGGATAAACGTTGTTACTGTTTTATATCTGGTGTTTTTAAGAGCAACTGCATTAAATAAATTTATATAAGCTACACACATCACTTCCAATTCTGCATACATTTATATTAAATAGTTTTGTTTACTCTAAAAATGTCAAATTAATTATTAACAGCACAGTAAATATTTGATCGAAACTTAACGAAGAACGAATTGAAAGAAACGGCAAAAAACAATGCAAAGAAAATACAGTCCATCCTACAAACTTTTCTCCAATTCGTACCACATGCGTACTCACTCACACCAATTGAATCCATGCATTCGTGCTATTTGAACTGCTCTAGTTATAATTTTCAATGATCAATTTAATTAAGTATCATACAGGCTTAAGCAAGACACGAGAAGCTTATCACGAGAAGAATGTCACTGCGCTAACAAAAACAGTTATGTGATTTTTATCAATTTTTTTATTTCATAGCTTATTTACACTATCTATTACCCACATTTCCGCATTTGACGTTTTTTTATATCTTTTTTGGCTTAGAAGTGATCAAAAACAGCTTTGTTCTCTCAGTACTAGAAATACTCTGAAGAGAATTTTTTTTTTTAGGCTCTCCTGGAAAGTTACTGAAAAACACAGCTGTTTTTGTTGGCGCAAAGTCGTGAATGCGGCAGTCTGAGATTTTCGAAAAATGTATTAAAAATGCGGCAGGAAAATTGCAAGAGCAAGCTAAAGTTTTTCAAGTGTATTCATCCGCCGCTTTTACAGACTATGAAAAGACAATCATTTTTAGATATCATTTCACCTCCGGAATTACATCTAATGCTCGCAGTTGTGAATTAAAATGTTTCCCATATGTTAAAAGACCATGAAAAGGATTCGATAGCCTGGGCAGAACTTGCTAAGCGTGTCGTGAAATAACTCATGGTAAATCAGAATTCAAGGGAATTTGTGTAAAAAAATTGCTGAAGAATGTGGACATGCTACGTAATATAAAAAATATAGGTCTGATGAAATATGTTCAAGTGCTTCGTATAAGTGCTCAAGAATATAAAATCTTCATGGTTTGAAACTCAACTAGAAAAAGATTATAAAGAGCCCACAACTTCTTTAAAAAAGAGATATCTGGACTTAGAAATAAGCAAGCCTAAAGTGCATGCGGTATTTTTTCACATACAACAACTTTGTTTGAAATAAAGTAATATGGCTCTAGGATATTTATTGAACACGCATGTATTATGTTCCCTTCGATTTCAAAGTTGTCTGGGACATAAATAAAGTTTTCATTACGCGTGCCAGTTACGAAGAAAGACTCTTGGCATAGTATTTCTACATTGTACAATACTAAGACCACATATTTACAAAACAATGTACTTATTTTTAGTTTTATTTATTATTGTTTAATGAATTTTCAACATTCAAGCCCGTTTATCTTATTTAATTTATGGAGTAGCAGACCTCAGTAGTCCGTTGCTTTGCCACGTACGTTTTCTCTTAGCAATAAAGACGCTAAGCAGTGCTGCCGAAAGAACTACAATATTAGTACATGTACTACTCTCATGTTTTCCATACAATTCAAATTTTAATTGTAATACTATTAATAAACCCAAATTATAAATAAAAGTACTAATATCAGATCAATTTGTAAAGCTCAGATTTATTTTTGTGCTTGACTTGGACGCACTTTTTTAATTTTACACAAAATTACTAATAAGCTGATACCCTTACTCTTGCATACAAAACAACTTTCTTGAGCATACCCTTAAATCACTCTTTACACTTGTCGTCGTTTTACTTTATTTTTTAGTTCGGAACCTATCTACGTTAATAAAAATATATATAAATATATAATTTATATATATTAAATAAAATATTTCGACAAAAGTCTATTTTTTTGTTCGGTTCCTATCTACGTTAATACGTAGATATATAAGACCGTCCGTCTTTTTACCCCAATTTGTTCAGTCAATTGTTGATGGCAAAAAATCTGAAAAAAGTTATGACTTTTAAATATTTTTGTTATGGCATAACATACCATATGTCGGCCAAATTAATATAACATAGCCAGCGCGAACAGTTTTTTGACATTGTTTCTTCTTTCATTCTTCTCCTCTTTTTAATAATATTCTCTTGTTAAAATCGGATGAAAAATTAGTTTTTGACAGCAATTTTTCAATTTTAATGCAGAAATTTCGATTTTAAAATAGTCATAGGCTAAGGTAGGGTGATGTGTAACACATTTTTATTTGCTTTATTTTATAATATTTTGAGAAATGGATGAAATAAGACAAAAATTTCAGATATGGTTTTTTTTTGGTTTTTTCAAATCAGTTTTTTCAAATCAGTGTTAAAACACAGCTTTCATTGAATTTTTACTACGATTGGATATTAGTCTGGGCTGAATAGTATGAACTGTGCCGATCTCTTTTAATGCCGTTGATGTGATTTCATTTCAGAGTTTGACCTTGTTGCCTCTTTAATGGCAATTATAATGTGCAAGATGTGTTACACATCTTCCCACAGGGAGTATTACACATCACCCCAGTGTAAGTCACTTTTTTCTCATTGATGGAATTTTCAACAACTTGAAAAAATTTTAAATCTGAAGAAAACTTTATGCGAAACGCTATTTTTTTAAATTTAAAAACTTTTTAACATAAATTGTTCACTCTTTTTGAGAACTGTAATGAAATGTGTCTGCCTACTTTCAACACTTATGAGAAACTAGATGATGTCAAAAGAAACATATCGCAGTTGTTCATTCAGTCATATGTTAACATCTTGTACGAAAAATCGCTGTGTTACACATCACCCCATGGTACACAGCACCACACATCACCCTAAGTTTTTTTTTATGGTGAAGTCAGGCCAAATGAACAGATCCAAAACAAACGAAGATTGGTTGCTCGACTGATTTTACAAAAGTTGATATTTTTATTAACAATTGCCCAGTATATTTTAACCTCAGAATCGGTTTAAAAAAAAAATTTAAAAAAAACCTAAATAGAAGCTTAAGGTCTTAATTTAAAAATCTCAAAAAATACAGATTCCAAATAGTATATACACTGAAAGAGTTTGAAAAATCTTGGATATTTTATTATTTTAAGTTATTTTAAAAGTTAAACTTTTTTCATTTTAAATTTAATTTATTTTTTCTTAAAATTTAAAAATGTTCAAAAGATCGACCAGCGAGCTAAGATCGTTTAACTATAATTTAAATTCCATAATTTTTGATTTTATAATACATTATGTAACAAAATATTACATAAATTTATTCAATTCATGCCTATTAAATAAATTAATTAAAGAAATTAATTTCATAAAACATTTTAAGACTAAATGCTACTAAATTAATTTGATATTAAAACTACACCAGGTCTCAAGTTGAACAAAAAATGAATAGGTTTTGAAGAATTACTTCGAACAAGATTTATCTTAATTAAATTATTCATAAATATTGAAATTAAAATCTATTTCATGTGATCAAATGTTCTATTAACTCTCAGAACTGTATCAAGTTGTTGTTTAAATTGTTAATAATAAAACCATGAGAATCTAAAGAATATATTTCTTAAACGGTTAAATTTGCTCCAATGTTTTATTTTTAAATTAAAATTATACAAAGTTTTTTAATATTTTTAACATTTTTAAAAGTCCAAAAATTTTAAGACATTACAAAGTCACATTTAAATGGAAAAGGAGCAACTCAGGAGTCTGTCGGCATTGAGTTTGGGTTACATTCTCCAAAATTCAAGAGTTGATCTGCAAATATAGGAAAAATAAAAGAACTTATTAAAAACATATTCATTTTTAGTGTGAGTCTTTTTTGATTTTATAGAATGCAAAACTCAAAAATAACATCCAAAAATTATGTGATAACTCTTCTGCTTAAAGACATTCAAAAATCTTAGAATCTATAGCATCCAAATTTGGGGTACTGATATTTTAGAGCTGTTTTACTATTTTCTCATAATAGGTATAATTTTTTGATATCACAAGTTAAACATCAATTTATTGAGCACTCTCCAAGAACCACGGGCTGAAAGGTAGTGGAATCAATGCAATATTGAGCATATTTTATAACACTAGTGTTTATATACTACAAATCTTAGATTTACAGAGTGGTTCAAAAACGCCGTGGCCGACCAATTGGTCCCTGGTTTGCGCAGACTGTTAAACTAATAAAAAAAATCTATCAAAGTCCTATAGTAAATGGAAGTCTAAGCCCCATGGCTTCTCATAGCACAAAAGAGCACACAAGAGCTAAGAATAAAGCTTCATCCGCATCACCAAATTTTAGGAGTTTTGACCAAATTAAAGCCTTCCAGAAGGTTCCATTCAATTTTGAGCATTATATCTGACCATCAGGATATTTTCGTTGCGATATCAAATTAATATAGGTTTTATAAATAGGCATTCAATAATTCTTATCTCCGTTCATTTCGCAATTCATCGAATAAATTCAAAACTTACTTTTACTATTGCGGCCTTCACGCAGATCATAACAGTTCAGATCGACTAAGAAGGCACATAAAGTCGTGTGCCTTTTTATTTTTGTACCAAGTTTGTCACAAACTGGATACAATGTTTTGCCTTTACAACTCACGTTGTAACAAGCGTTTTTTTCATCTATATCACAGGCACTTTTTTGCAAAAGCTCAACGGTAATTCCGGTATCTAAAATTATAAGAAAAAACATTTATATATTTTTTTTTATTGATTCTTTTATGAAAGCGTAAATTAATGTGGCGACAATTAAGAGACCAAAAATTAATGGTGTAAGGAAAAATATATTATCTATTATCTATTATCTATCTATCTATTATCTATTATTTTTTGATTTACACAGTTGTATTGCTTTAAAATCGGTTAAATGCTTTTTTTGTCAAAAAATATTCTTAAGTTATAATATACATGAAACAAAATAAAAAATTTTCAAATTTTTTTTTTTTTGTAACAAGTTATAATTTTTTTTTTTATTTATACAGGTTATTGAACGTGAGAAATTCTTTATAAATTTTTTTTTTAAATATTTTTCTGGCTTCATAAGAAGGCGCTGAAAAGGACATTAAAAAAAAAAGACATCGAAAATATTTCGTTGGATATAGCCTTTCCCATGTATCTAAAACAAAAAATCAAAAGTCATTTTATAGTATAAACCACTAATTCGGCATCGTCGTTACGCAAGACCCCAGGGGGTTTTTTAAATTATGGCGAAATTTAAAGTAAAAAGTTAAAAAAAGAGATAGATTTTCGCGCGCTCTTTTGTGTAAAAAAAAAGGAAAGTACTCGAATTTAAGGGGGATGGATGAATTCAAGGACAAGATTACAAACAAAATGCACTAAGAATCATTGCAATTGAACCAATTGAGTTATCTAACGAACCGTTAAAAAAAAACTAGTTTCTAGGAAAAATCGCGTTTAAAGTTTTTTTCGAAATTTTGCATATATAAATTAATAATTATGTAATCTGCAATGCCACGTATCGATTTAAAACATGTGTGTATATTAAGCAAACAAAAAAAAATTTCTTGAAAAATTTACACGTATATTTTGCCTTAAAGAGCATAAAACTAGTTTAAATTAGATCCAGCATTTTCAGAAATTATTACTGAAAGAAGAAAAATTCTAAACAGACTTGAGCAAAAATTTAAAATACATCTCAAATACAATATTATATATGATCGTTCGAATAACAAGCTTTTTGCAGAATTTTCTCTATTCCTATGCAAATTGCTTAAAGGTCAAAGTTTTATAAATTTTTTTGGTCTTAAAATTTATATAAACGTTATTAGAAGTGAGACTTAATCATAAATATTACTGCATTTTTACTATATTATTTAAAAAAAAAAAAAATATTGAAGCAAAAAGAACTGTTTGTTATATCTTGTGCTTTTCTAATAGTCTAAATGGAGAGGCACACGATACAAGAAACTGTTTCTGGAACAACTTTTTAACTAAATTTTATTTTCATTCCATACGAAATCTATTATTAACTTCTTCAAACATTCTCTGGTAAGAATTCTTTATTAACCGAAATATCATTAGTCAGGCTCGTAGCCAGGACTTACCTTAGGGTGGGGTGAGTAGATTTTTGATAAAAAATATATAAGTAGATACCAGTAAAAAAACTAAACGCAAGGATATGCAAATTTTTCTTAACAAATCCGTTTTCTCTTAAGACTACTCGTGAATTTGCCCGTTTTAAAATGAACATTAGAGAGATGACAAGATTTTATTGAATTTTTTATCAAATTAATTTTTAGTACTAACTTTTCGATTTTTGCTTATGGTTTTTTTGAAAAATATTCAAATTGAGAATTTGTAATTGCCTTCTAAAAAGTATAATTCTAGAAATTAGCACAAAAAGTAAAAATTTCTATAACAAAATTTTACTAATACAACAATATTTGTTTGAAAGATAAAAATAGGTAAGATTTCTTGCAGTTTATTAATACCAAAATTAGCTATGAAAAATTAAAACTTTTCTTTAATAAGTTCGCCTGTTGAAGCTTGGTTCACAAATTTTACGAGGCATTTTACATAAACGGGAGAACAAACAAATTTTAGTCTTTAGATTTGGTTTCTTTTTGGCTATCTTTCGCTTTTATTGATTCCCAGATTGTGTACAAGTATTTGGACCTGTGTGAACCCTCTCATCTCTCAAAAACGATTTCGACAATTGAAAATGTATTCAAAAGAAAATATTTTAAAATCTTTAGAAATTAAACTGTTCCATTTCCTCATAAAAAAATTGATATCAAAACTGACAAAATCATTTAATTCCAAAAACAATTACTATACATTTTTTTTATAAAAATTGTTTGAGCAAAGGAATCGACTCCGATATAAGTCATATTAAAATCTCAGACTATTTTTCAAAAGCCGTAATTCCCAATATTTTATTTAAGTTATCGTATCAAAATGAGTCTTTCTTTGAAAACTGGATAAATTTTTATTAAACAATTCCTTTTTTTTTTGATATTCGAAAATTTAATCATTCGTGGATTTAAATTTTCCAACTTCCAACTTGTTTTTTTTTTAATTTTTTAACATAATAAAGAATAATTTTACAAATGCCAAAGTTTAAAAAACTGTAATTGTTCATTTTTCTTATGAGAATTTGATTACATGATTAAAAAATCATCAAATCCCCTTAGAAATGGACGGTATAAGATGTTTTAAAAAAAAATTTTTATTGAGAATTTTTTTCGAAAAAAAGGGATATTTAGATTTTAGGTGATTTTTCATAACCTGTTATTTAGAAAAGACTTCGTTCTAATATACATTTATCCGGATATTAGAGTCTTTTTGAGCACCAAAATCCACATTTGAAAATGGTTCTTTAATATACAAGCTACTTGCAGCTAAATTAATATATAATGATTATGATTTTTATAAGCAAAGTTAATCTTTCATTTGGCCCGACAAATTTTTCTTTAATAAAGCGAAGTTTTTTAAATTGGCTTTGAAAATGTTTAAACTTTTGCATTTTCAAGTAAATTAACATCATTATCTCACTTTATCATAAAAAAAAATTACATTTTTAATTTAATAGTCTCATTTGTGTTATTTTTTCATACTTTCTGGACCCTAAGGGGGGTAGGGGAGGGGGCTTTGACCACCTAAAACGTCCCCCTTTTCTACGGGCCTGGCATTAGTGCAAAATATAGATTTCTTATTTAAGAACTTCAGATAAACTTTGCTTGAATTTGATAAAATATCATCTATTTGTTATGAAAACTATTTTAAGTAGCCTGCAAGATATTTTTTTAAAAATGATATCGAAGACTGAGTATGAGAATTCCAAAACGGATACGGATATAGTTGAGAAATACCAGAAATAATAAACAGATTAGTAGAAAGGTAATATTTCTATACATAAACTTTTGTCACGAATTTTCAAAACAAACAAATTGCAAACAAAACAAGCGTGAAAATATATGGGATTTTTACAATTCGATGAATAACTCCAAAACTTACTTTGGATTTTTTCTGACAGACAAGTTTTTATATTATTATGTGCACACGAATCTGTGGTCAAATTTCGTCCATTAATTGAAAGGCAAACTAGATCCTGGGTATCTAGAGATGATTTGCATGCTACTTGACACCTTCTTAAAGCTTCACCGATTTCACCGAATATTGCCAGCGTGGACAAAATAAAAACTACACTCAAGACACGCATAATGAAGACTTTGAATTTAATTATTTCACTACTTTTGCTGCAATTATTTCACTTTTACAGTTAGTGACTTTATGATAAAATTTTGCAAAAACCGCGTATTTATAGGGAAAATATACCAGGAAATATACGAATACAAACATTTAAGACTACAAAAAAATTCCCCCAACTGATTCAACAAACAGTCTACTTAATAAACAATATATGTATTGTAGTTAACTTAACAACCAAAATTTTGTTTTTTTTTTAAAGCCTTGATCTTAAAAGTTTTCGATTGACAATATCACATTAGAACACCAAAAAAAATAAAATAAATAGCAAACAAGTATAATGAAAGCAGCTATATGTAGTCATAACCCTGCAGTGAAAACTCTTACTAGTCATTAAATCAACTATTAAATTTACTAGTTAAAATGAAACTAGTCAAGAATATATTAGATGTTTAACGAGCTAATTTACTAGCTGTAAATAAGCTAGTTCAAGAATACCAGTTGTTTTACTCTAGCTAAAAAGTAACTAGTGGCATAATTTACTAATTAATTAAACAGCCGCTTTGAAACTAGTTAAAAAAAGTACCATCTATTTTTCTTGCTAAAAACTCACTTCTCATAAATTTACTAAATTCTTCGCTAGCTGTAACCCATTATTTAAAATATAACAGTTGTTGTTACATGTAGAAAAGTTACTTTTTCGACTTTAATTGTAGCAAATATATTTCTATTTACCGAAAATACAGGGGCGTAAAATTTCTTTCAATATTACAAAAAAGCATTTTCGAATGTAATTAAATATTAAAAAGTAAACTTTGTAATTTAATGTTGATTTAAATAAAATAATTTTAGTTTAACACGTTGACTGCCATGGCAATTTTCAGAAAACTGACCAAAAATGACAATTCACATTATTTTACTAAAAACTCTATTTCTAAATCACATCAAAAAGCAAAAATGATGTTTTTTTTTTAGGAGAAAAAGGACATACAAATTATCTCGTAGTTGGCTTCAGTAACAGAAATCGCTACGCAGAAGCCAACTACGAGTTAATTCGTAGGTCCTTATTCTTTTTCGTACGTCTTTCTTTAATATTTTGTTTTATAGTTATTATTTTCTTTCTTTTTAGTCTTAATTATAAAGAACCCAATATGGATAACAATAGGGCACGGACTAAAAAAGGAAATTGAGTACAACGCAAATCTAAGTGATTTAGAATATGACGGGATTTTTATCGATGATAGTAACCACATTTATGAATCTTCTGAGCATACAAGTGATAGTGAAGATGAAGTTATCTCCGAACCTAAAGACGTCTCCGAACCTGATAATAATGACGATGATTTCCAAGCAACAACGTCAAATGCGAATGACGATTTGTGGACAGAAGTTCAACACAATCCTGAATTATTTCTTTTTCAAGAAAATGTTGGTGTGAAATTTGATATATCAAATTTTACAGTACAAACGCTGGTGGATTTATTTTTTTCGGATGAGTTTCTTGCATTACTGGTAGAACAAACTAATTTATATGCTGCACAAGAAATAGCAAATTGCATGCAAAAGAGGAAAATGGGAATGAAAATGCTATAAAAAAATCTAAAAGGTTATCAAATTGGCAAGAAGTAAGTGCTGCAGAGATGAAAGTTTTTATTGCAGTTTTATTGCAAATAGGACCTTGCACTTTTCCATCAATAGAACATTACTGGAGCACAAACAAGCTATATAATGTAAACTTTTGGCGCTCACATATGAGCCGAAATCGGTTCCAGTTGCTACTTCGTTATTTTCATTTGGTTGATAGCTCAATACCATCTGCCCACAGATTATACAAGGTGAGACCAATCCTAAATCATTTCAACAATGTTATGCGTGAAAACTATGTACCAAGTAAAAATATTTGTGTTGACGAATCCATGATGCTATGGCAGGGAAGATTGCTTTTCCGCCAATACTTAAAAAATAAAAAACACTAATATGGTATCAAACTATATGAACTATGTGAGTCCGACGGTCTTGTAATGAAAATAAAAATTGACAGCGGAAAATCTGAGGAAACTACCAATAATGTTGATCACACTGCTGACGTTGGTTTACATTTACTTGAGGACTATCTCGTTAAAGGCTACACGTTTTACATGGATAATTTTTATAATTCAGTTAGTCTTACAAAACTGTTACATACACGAAAAACTTATGTGTTTGGATCCCTGCGAAATAACAGTAAAGAAAACCCCAGAGATGTGGTAAATCGTAAACTGAAAAAAGGGGAGTGTTTTTGGCAGCAAAATGGTCCTGTTAATGTATGCAAATGGAAAGACAAACGAGATGTCCTTAGATGTAGAGGTGCACAATCGTAATGGAAAAATTTTTGTGAAACCAAATATAATTCGAGATTACAATAAAGAAATGTCTGGCATTCACCGATCAGATCAAATAATTTCCTACTACACATCTCTAAGAAAGACTATTAGATGGCCCAAAAAGGTTTCACTCATATTATAGAGATATATTCTAGAGATATATTATAGGGATATATTATAGAGATATATTCAAAATACTCACAGAATTTTTCAGAAAGTAACTTCTAAAAATCTAAAATAAAACTGATTAAGTTCAGAGAAGAATTCGTCGTCGCATTGGTTGGAAAAGCGATTCAACCAGTTTTGAAAAAAAAAAATAGATTGCAAGAGCTCCATTATTTAGAGTGCTTACCACCAACCGAAAAAAACAGCGCCCGACAAAGCCATGTTGTATATGTACCCAAGCAAAAAAACGCCGCGAAACGCGTTACTTCTGTCCAGCCTGTGAAGAGAAGCCAGCCCTTTGTGTGGAAAACTGTTTTAAGAACTTCCACAAACAATAAAATATTACTTTATTTCTTGTATTTGAGTTAATTTTCCCATTCTATTGAATGCATTTTTCCATTTTATTTTCTTTTTTTTTTGTTTTTAATAAATCTTAAGTTCACGCAAGCCAACATTGACTTTTTGTTCTTTTCCCAGAAGCTATTTATCGATACTAGCCCTAATTTAATACGGTTTTATTCGGCTACACAAAAATAGCAGGTTTAGTGAGTACGAGATAACTCGTAGTTGGCACCCTAGAAGGGAACGCAATCTACGAGGTATCTCGTAGTTGGCAGTCAACGTGTTAATACAATTTTTTTATAAAAGAAATAGATGGATCGTGCCCATCACTGCTGCGCAGAAGAATAAAAGACTTGTGCAGGGGCTTCACACGCAAGGACACACTAACAAATTTATTGCCACATCGTTAGGAAGATCTGGAAACTTTGTAACAAATGCTCTAAAGCAGTGGTCGGCACACATGAAGCACATGCTTTGCCAAGAATCACACGTATTCTTATGCTCTTCCACTCATTCAACAAACAACTATTGGCGAATCAGCATTGTTTCGGATGATATGCAATTGTTTTGTCTCACTTTCACTTACAGTCTCATTTTTTATTTTGCCGACCACTGCTCTAAAGCTTAAAAAAATGGTTGAGAGGCGTGGAGATCGAAGAAAACCTCTTCAGTTGCTGATAAACGTATTGTAGCTTTGGCTAAACGTGATCCTTTCATGTGGTCGATAGCAATTGCAGCCGAAATAGGTAATACTGTCACATCCCGAACAGTGTGTCGCAGATTGGTGAGTGCAAAACTACCCGGAGAGGTAAGTGGCAAAATTTTGCTTTGGCACATAAATCGTGGAGCGGCCCTAAAGGCGTAAAGAAGTGGCGAAACATTCTGTGGAGTGATGAAACCAAAATAAATTTGTTCGGTAATGATGCAGAACGGAATGTTCGACGACCCAAAGGCAAAGAATTCCATGTTAGATTTACCAAAAAAAAAAATAAACAATGAATCATGAAGGCGTCAACAAAATGGTGTATGGCGGTTTCTCGTGGCAAGGGATAGGTCCAATATACCGAATTGAAAGCACCATGGACAGATTCGTTTACAAGAATTTATTAGAGTATCATGCTACTTACACTTAAGAGAACATGCCTATTTTGTGAAAATTTCAGCAAGATAATGATCCGAAAAATTTACCCAACTTATAACCATGTAGGAGCATGGTTCACAGAACAAAATTTGAACATTGTTGAGTGGCCGAGTCAATCCCCTGACCTAAGCTCAATTGAGAACCTTTGGAGTGAGCTTAAACGAATGCGAAAATAAAACTCAATTATGGAAAAATTTTGAAAAAACCAGGTATAATATCCCAGTAAAGACTTATCGCAAGCTGATTACCTCCTTGCCCACACCGAGAAAAAAAGGAATAGGTAAATCACCTAAGTCGGCTTGGGTAAGCAGAATTGTATGGGAATTATAAACGTATGCTTATTCACCTAAGCTATTTATTGTTTAATACATTGCTTTGAAAGCACATACTTCGATACCTTGCCAAAAAAAAAAAAAAATATTTGATTCACCTAAGCCCAAAATCCAAAAATATAAAATTAAAAAACAACTAGCATGGATAGCTCAAGCATAGTTTTGAACTATTTTCTGCAAAAAAAAACACAGCCGCGTCATAAGACACACGAGAGACGGATAGATTTGTTAATTTAATGGTTTTTTTTTTTGTAATAAAACCACTTTTAAATTCAAAAATAACATAAAGCAAATTCAAAAAACACGTTAATATTCACACCAGTAAATTTTATTACATTTCATCAACAAAAAGAAAAGAAAAAAAAAAATGTCTTTGCCCGCCGTGCAGAATCGAACCTGAAACTTTTGGTACCAGTCCATCGCTCTACTCACTGATCCAAGCAGCCTTGCTACTACTTGGTGACATAACTGCAGCTATATTAACAGATGCTATATTAACAGATGCAGTATGTCGCAGTAATCTGTTGATAGCCATACAAGAAAAATCTTTTAATAGATTATTGTGTTATGCTGCAACATAGCTTCAGTTGTAATTAATATTAAATAAATCACTCCGCGTAACGAAGGAGTTTGGCTCAATGCATAGTGTAGTAACTTCCTACACAGTGGTATCGGTTAGTTGTGGGTTCGAATCTCAACGGCATGCGAAGGTAAAATGTTTGTATTTGATATTTAACTTAATGTTCTTGTTATAATAGACGCTGCTTGACGAGAAAAGAAGTATATAAAAGATTCCCAAATACTTGGTTAATTTATCACCCAAATAAAAATTGGCAAGTCAACATGTAAAACTTAGGCGTTTTGATGAAGTACTTGGGAGGCTGAAAACTGCCAAAACCATCTTCAAAATTTATACCAGGTTTATACCAATTTATACCAGGTTTTTCATGACAATGTTTACTCACTGAGGTTTGCTATTGTCTGCAAAGAATTGACGGCCGAACAGAAAAATTAATTCAATTGAAAAAACTTTCTGTGTCAGATGAGAATTGAACCATGGTTCTCTGACGTATGGGCCACGCACTCTACCCACTACGCCACGGCCGCCGTCATCTTAAGTCAAATATATTTTAAAATAACTAAAACCATAAAACTAGCGTTCTTTTGTGTAAAAGTATATAACACTATGTATTAATGTTATACATAGTTAAATATGTATTAATATATCGTCGTTGGTCGTATAATACCACGTATCAGCCACATGCAATACCGCGTATATTGCAAAACGCCAAAATTGAAAATTGGATTTGAATTAAATTTGATTTAATTAAAAAAGGGCGGATTTTCCATTAAATGCTAATTTCAGACCAAGCAAGTATCTAATTTCAATAAATGAATTCAATTTGAAAATTCATTCAATAACTTAAGAGAAAGTTTTTTAAAATATTTGTACTGCAGCGCCCTCTGCTGTTGAAGATAATGCAGAGTATATTATACATAAAAACTCACCGTATTCGAAAACCTCTATACACAAATTTGCATGCAAATCGGATGAACGGTTTCGGAGATAAACTAAAAAAAATGCATGGAACCCAATCGCAGCGCCACATACCGGATCCAATCTTTTTATATATATATATTGACCAGGGATATAAGGAACCTAAAAGTTAACTTTTATTTAAATCCATCCAGTGGTTTTCGCGTGATGCTTTAACAGACAGGCAGACAGACAGTGAGACAAAAATTTTAAAAAAGCAATTTTTGGGCTCCACGTCACTAAGTTGTCCAGCGAAAAGAAAAATTAAAAAAAAAAATGCATGTACAGATTTTTTTTTTTACAGTTTTATATATATATTGGCAAGCCACAGTTGTCTGCGCTTCGCCACGGAAGCTCAATATAGAGCGTTAACACGTTTTATTTCCTCAAACAAAAACTTTTAAACGCCGTTCAAACGATCACCGTGTGACATCAGCCTTTAAGACAATGCATATCAAACGAAATAAGACACATTTTTTGCTTTTATTTTTTTTTTTTTGCAGCTCAGCTCTGCATTTATATGTATCTCTCTTTTCGCCTTGTGCGTGGCTCATCTGTTAATTATGTTGTGCTGTGCTGGCTGAGCGGAAAAATAGAAGAGTACAGAACTACATGGAGTTTATTGAAATTCTCGCAACACAAACACGTGGAAAGAACGATCAAGCAATTCGTGGGATCGGGGAGGATTACTTTAAAAACTTAACACTAACAAACTTATTACATAAAAATCGACCCAGTTCTTTTGGAGTTTACCTGTAGATATTAGGTAATATTTATAGGTAATATATATAAATATTTAGTAGAATTAATATGTATTAATCTAGTTAACGTAAAAAAACGAATTTGATTAACTTCAAATATATATCAAAATAAATTAAAATGTTTTCATACGAACAAATGATAAGACTAAAGGCAAATAATTATGTCAATTATTATAATTATAACTTTAAATATCTAGTATGAATCCCTCATTAATTATTACTTTTTGGAGACACCGAGGCATTGAGTTTATTAATAACTTTATAGTTGTTTGTTAAATTTTACCCCATTCGGCAGTTATTGCAGTTTTAAGGCCTTTTACATTATCAAAGTGTCTGCCATCTTTGAACACCGACTTGGATAAAATTGCCCACATATTCTCAATGGAGCTTAATGGGTCCAAAACGGTCACTTTACGGTCACAGTGTAACCGTTTCATATAAGCTGTGGCCAAAACTATTTGCAGTTGCCACAGAGCAACGAAATTTAATGTGAACGACTTTTTTACATAAATTAAGAAATTTTCCAAATATTGGCCATATTGGACAATGGCCACGCCTACCTCCCAAGCAAGATAAAGTTAAAAATCGATATATCTTTGGACTCCTTCAATATTTTTTAAAACAATTTCATATTTGGTCTAAAATCACTTAAAAAAAATTCGTACTAAAAATGGCTATAATCCGACCATTATTCGGGGTACCCTCCATATAACCCGAATTTAAAATATCTCGTATCTTTAAAAATAAATACTTTATTTTATTATAATCACACACAAATATTTTCAGTATTATAGCAATGGTCTTAACTAAAAATAAGCTGGTTAACTAAAATTTACTAAAAGAGGTCAGACCAGTTTTTGGGGTACCCCTCATAAAACTTCAATTCTTAAAACCCGAGTTCTTTTATCATAATCACTTCTGGGTTTGACGATAAATGAGGGTAAAACAAAGTATATGCTGCTACAAGCAAGGGAGCGCGGCGTCTAGGTAGCTACGTTTCATCCACGTTTCATACGGTAACTATAACTTTGAAGTAGTCAAGGAGTTCGTATATCTTGGCAACGGCATTAATAACAACAACGAAATCAGCCTGGAGATAAGGCGAAGAACAATAATTGCTAATAGGTGCTACTACGGGCTCAGTAAGCAACTAAGTTCCAGAGCCCTCTCTCGCTCGTTCTACCTGTGCTGCTTTATGGCGCTGAGACATGGGTAATTTCGCAAACTGACGGAGCCGCTCTTCGAGAGAAAAGTTCTTCGCAAAATCTTCTGTCCTGTTCGAGTCAGTGATGACTATCGCATCCGAATGAACCACGAGCTGTATGAGCTCTACGAAGACATTGACGTAACATTACGTTAAAAAAATCCATCGGATGACACATAGATGGCGTTACTACATTTTTTTCGATATGATTTTTAGGCCTTCAAACGAAACGTTTAAAAATTTGACAACAATCTGACAATTGATTCGTGAGTTATAGCATTTTGTGTGCAACTATTGTTATTGAAAATAAAAAATGGTAAAAAGCGTATTTCGAGTTTTGATAAAGCAGTGGAAACCAAAGAATGGCTTGATAAATATTATCCGGACTCTGCTCCATCGAGACAAATGATAGAAAAGTGGATTACTGAATTTGAACGTGGTCGTACCAGCACAAATGATGAAGAGCGCAGTATACGCCCAAATCAGACTGTGATTCCACAAAACATCAAAAAAATGCACAAATTGGTTATGAACGATCGCAAATTGAAGGTGCACGAGCTAGCTGACATTGTAAAGATATCAGATGGTAGTGTTTTTTTTTACCATTTTAGACGAACATTTGGGTATACGAAAGTTCTGTGCAAAGTGGGTGCCACGTGAGCTCACAGTCGACCAAAAACAACAACGAATTGATGCTTCAGAGGAGTGTTTGGCGCTGTTAAACCGCAATTAAATCGAATTCTATCGTCGATATGTCACAATGGATGAAACATGGCTTCACTACTACACACCAGAGTCCAAAAGACAGTCAGCTGAGTGGTCAGCAGTCGACGAACCGAATCCAAAGCGAACAAAGTCCCAAAAGGCGGCTTGTAAGGTGATGGCGTCTGTATTTTGGGATGCGAAAGGAATAATATTCATCGACTATCTCCAAAAAGGAACCACCATTAACAGCGACTATTACTGTGCACTTTTGGATCGATTGAAGGCTGAAATCCCCAAGAAACGGTCACATTTGCAAAAGAAAAAGTGTTGTTTCACCAAGACAATGCACCGTGTAACAAATCAATGAAAACGATGGCAAAATTGCATGAATTGGGCTTCAAATTGCTTACCCACCCACCCAGTGACTGTTTTCAGATCTCAAGAGAAAGAAATTCAGGTCCAATGATGAAGTAATAGCTGAAACTGAGGCCTATTTTGACGAGAAAGGGAAATCGTACTATAAAAGTGGTATTGAAAAGTTAGAAAATCGCTATACTCGTATCGCTCTCGAAGGCAGTTATGTTGAACCTCTGAAACCATACTTGCTTAGTTTTAAAAGTAGTATTTCGTGATCAACCGTATCGAAGGCTTTGGTTATATCAATTAATAGCGCTACACAGACTTTCTTATCGTTTGGACCATCGTAAACATCACTGCAAAAATTCAAAAGTGCGTCTTCAGTTGATAAACCATCTCTGAAACCATATTGACAGTTGCTAAAAAAATGTAACTTCCTTAAAAAAATCGAGCATTCTTTTTTTAACAGCCTTTTCAAATACTTTAGAAAATACCGGCAGCAATGAGATTGGTCTATAATTATTTAGAAGAGTTTTGTCGCCTTTTTTAAATAATGGAATCACAACAGCTATTTTCAGATAATCCGGAAAAATTCCAGTCATTATGCTTTTATTGAAAATATCACAAAGCACATCCGAAATTTTATTTACAAAAGCATTAGAAAAAACATCATCTGATGCTGAATTTGTGTTTTTAAGTGACATTATTAATTTAAATACTTCAAAAGATCAAATTAGTTCAAAAAAGAAACTATTTCCATGGAACTTCCATGGAAATTTCTTTGCAGAGTGCTTTGAAACGCTATATAAAGATTGCTCGGGTACCTTGAGCATTTTTTGTAGAGCTTGTTCTTACAGTGTATTTTTTCACTAGTTCCATTGACATCCAAGGTTTCAGTTTTTTAAATTTAAAATTACGTTTTTTCACATTAATGGTGCACGAATTCACATGCTGAACTAAAGTATCATAAAATAAGGTATATGTTCTGGATGGATTAGATTCAGAATATACATTCTACCACGACTCAAAATTAAGGCTAGCATTTAATGATGAGAAATTAGTTTTTTTATAGGAAGCATCAGGTTGACTGATTGTATTATTAGGTCTAACTACATTTTCAAGATACAAGCAAGTTAAACAGTGGTCCGAAACATTCAAGTTAGACACTGAACTGTGCACCAAAATGTTGCTTGAATGACGTAACTTCACAAAAATATGATCCAAACATGTAGAAGAATTGGCTGTAATTTGAGTTGGTTCATTTATACAAGATTCGAAGCCAAACGCAGAAAGCAAAAATAAGTATTTCTATATCTATATCTATATCTAAATCTATATCTATATCTATATTTATATCTATATCTATATCTATATCTATATCTATATCTTTATCTATATCTATATCTATATCTATATCTATATCTATATCTATATCTATATCTATATCTATATCTATATCTATATCTATATCTATATCTATATCTATATCTATATCTATATCTATATCTATATCTATATCTATATCTATATCTATATCTATATCTATATCTATATCTATATCTATATCTATATCTATATCTATATCTATATCTATATCTATATCTATATCTATATCTATATCTATATCTATATCTATATCTATATCTATATCTATATCTATATCTATATCTATATCTATATCTATATCTATATCTATATCTATATCTATATCTATATCTATATCTATATCTATATCTATATCTATATCTATATCTATATCTATATCTATATCTATATCTATATCTATATCTATATCTATATCTATATCTATATCTATATCTATATCTATATCTATAGCTATATCTATATCTATATCTATATCTATATCTATAATTATATATTAAAATTCAGTATCCCAATAAACACCACATCGAAGTCGAATTCGTTTCGAATTAAAAACGAATACGAAAATTCGGATTCGCTAGCGCGGATTTGAAACGAATTTGCAGAAATTCAAATAAGCGAATCCGATAATTTTTCATATAAACTATTTTCATATAAGAAATTTGATAAAATTCTGAAGAATTTTGAAATAATTATGAGTGAAATATTTATACAAAAAACAGGTTCGTTATAATACAATCGAAGAAAAACAATACAAATTTTAAAAACATTTTTTCATATTAAAACTTATGAAAATATTCTAGTCTTTTCATCATAACAAAATTTATGACAAGCAAATATTCGCTGCAACGACAAATAAACAAGAAAAACTTAAAAAAAAATACATTTTTTAAAAAAAATATTTCATATTTAAAAGTCGGCTTCGTTATGGTATGCATTCAAACAAAGAGTCGATCAATTTTTTTTATATGAAAAAGTCTTCCCGAAAAATTCTCAAATTCGTTAGTTTGAATTTTTGTCAACTTGTTTCAAATGCGCCATGGCGTATCCGCGATCTCGTATTCGTTTGAATGTATAACGAAGCCAAATTTAATACATGAACAATTTTTAAAAAAGTATTTTTCTTTTAAAACTTTTTTTATTTAAAAAAAGTATTTTTGTATTTTTTTTTTCTTTTGTTTTGGGGGGAGGAGGGTGTTTGCTAAAAAATGTATCTGGCAATAAAAATACTTTTTTGTTTCAATTTAAAAAATGAAATATATATACGATTTATTTTTCATGCTTAAGGGGAGGTTCTTATGAGGCTCGACCAAAAACTTCAATTCTTTGTTTTTCCATTTTTCGATAGTTTTTGATATATAGCATTTGTTCCCAAAGCTGTTTGAGTTTGCGCAGTAATGTGTATGAGAAACTAATGTTTCGGAAATTTTTAAATCGTTTTAAATCGTTAAAGACAACTTTATTTTTGCAGCAAACCGTTGGTATAAAATTGTTCAGTTTTACAAAAATCGTTTTATGTTCAATAAGTTTTGTTTCAAGTTGATTTAAGATATCATCTAGATATGAGATAAAAATTCCGATTTTAAAGTATGTTTCCGGATCGTTAGTACTAAACCGTATATACACAAGAAGCCATCACCGCTGTAGAGATGAGTGTGATCGATGACTCAAATTTATCGATTCGACGCCGTTATCAACAACTCGGCCCTTGCTCGTCTACTTCGTGGAAGATTTTGGGGAAAAACTTTGACCTACACCCGTATAAAATCCAACTGCTGTAGGAATTGAAGCCATCGTGATTTTTATCGTGAAATCATCTTCAGCGATGAGAAACATTTCTGGCTTAATGGTCATGAGTTGTGACATCGTTAGATTGATTTTTGCGGGAGTACTTCAAGTTACTGGTCTATTCTGATAAACCAGCTAAAATTAAAAAGTTCTAAAAAAGGCTTAAAAGTCTACACAAAATTGTAAACGCTAAAATCCAGAAAACTAGAGCCAAAATATTGGCCATTTCATTAATTTTTCTGTGTTTTATTAGAAAAAAAGTTCTACTCGTATAACTCTAAAAAAACCCTTTAGAAAGTCAAAAATATTGTATACCAGAAAATATGGTACTAGATATATTCTAGGATGAACGGTCTTCGCGTAATTTAATTCAAAATTCCAAAGCCGAATTACCAACTCAAAAACGGGCTCACTAGGGGGAATGGAACAAACTTAAAATTCATATATTTAAGTGCGAATGAAGCGATTAAAATGGTTTCCAGCTTTTCAACAATTATTTCCATGCAGAAAAATATTAATAAAAATTTTTTATCATTTTTAAACTTCTTCACTGGCACTAAACTTTGAATTAACTTCAATTTATGAACTAAAAATTTTAATTTTAATATCAATTATATAGATAAAAATCTTCAAAATAAAATAAGAATATTTATTATATTGAAATAAAAAAAATATTAAAGTTTTTATTTTAAAAGAAAAAATATGTATATTAATATTGGATGTACACATATTATAGTACGTATAGGACTGTTAATATAGTATGTTTTTAGGCGAAAACTGATGTTTGTATTCCTTTAATAAAAATTTGTCGCAGTAAAGAGTGTTTTCTCATCGTTATAAAATCATTGCATAAAGCAGTGTTTCATAAATTAAATTTGCATGCAAAACAATACAATAAATATTAAAACAAATATGAAAGTCAAAAATATTTTTGTAATAAGGTGGATGTTTATTTATTTTATAGCATAATTCATCTGATTTAAAGTAAAAGTAATAATTTTTATTTAATTATCTTGACACGATAGGTTTGTAATAAAATATTTGTTTAGTTTGCGCAATCATTTGTGATTTGTATGTTGATATCAAAATTTTTCAACTAAGTACTGATGCATTAGTTATAAAAACTTTCTAAATTAATTAACTGATTTTCGTCGTTTATATAAGTTAAGAGTTAAGATAAGTTAAGGATAAGTTATACAAAAACTCTGTTATTTTGATTGCTTAGTAAAACGCACTCGTTTGCTGATTTTGTTGTTTGCGTCGCCTCTTAATATTTTTTTCCATTTTTATGACACAGTTTCCTTCAGTCAATTTGAATCCTGTAGATGTGAGAAGTAATAAAATAATTAAAAATATATAATTATAAATAATTGCTTATAAGGAGAAAAATACAATAGTAAAAAAAAACATATTGTTCACGATATTCTAAGAGTCGTTTTCAGAAACTTAAGATTCTTCTGATTCTTATTTGGAGTAATTGCAAAAAAACAAATCTATACAATTACAATTTTTTTTTTTTCTCGAAATACTCTTTTCAAAGACCAAACTGGACGCTAGCGTTTGCAAAAACAATTATAAAATTATGTGTAGAAACTAAAAACTTTGCTATAGACTAAAAGAGCATTTTGCAAAAGTGATTACAGAGCAGAGAGTGAAAAAAAACCGTACCTAACGCGTAGCCAAGGTTGATTTATAAGGTTGTCGCAAGGGAGAGAGCGAGTACCCATAATTGTCAGCTCATAGAAAATCTGCATGTGCTCTCTATTATCATCCGTTTTTCTTTCGTAGTCATTCGCAAAATTGGCTGGTTTTGGCAATTATGGGTACTGAGAAGAGAGTACGATTAGCCCTGCGACAACCTTATAAATCAACCTTGCGCGTAGCGCTACATAAGCGATCAAAAACTTATTCTCTCTCCATTCCGTTTGAAGCTCTTTGATTCAAACACAAGCACAAGGTTGATTTATAAGGTTGTCGCAGGGCTGATCGCACTCTCTTCTCAGTACCCATACTTGTCAAAACCAGCTAATTTTGCGAATGACTACGAAAGAAAAACGGATGATAAAAGAGAGCACTTGCAGATTTCCTATGAGCTGTCAACATCGATTTGACAATTATGGCAATTATATCTTGCGACAACCTTATAAATCAACCTTGCACAAGCACTACCACCATTCTGCAAAAATGAGTGACCGGAACAGAATGGTAACGTTGTGTTGTACGAGCATAAAATATAATATACTGTGTTGTGATTTTTGCTCACCATCGTAAACAAAAACCGTACCAAGTTCCTGTTCGTTTCTAAAATCATAGTTGTTCGTTGTTCGTTTAGGAATGTTATTGATTTTGTTATTGCTATTGTTACTGGCGCCAGAGTTTTCGAAAGAAAAACTGTGGCATGCGTTAATGAATTATTTTTTAGCTGCCATTTTTGCAAATTGTTTGATTTAAGTTATTTTCTTCAAAAAAAACTATGTAGTAATGTATTTGTTGGCCGCGGCATGTTTCAACGTAATCAATCAAATCACTGAACAAGTAATTTGTTTTGCAAAAGAATCGCAATAACCTGCAAAACCAATGCAGAAACAAACGCTGAAACGAACTATATATTTGGTACGGTTTGGTTTTGGTTTACGATGGTGAGCAAAAAGCACAACAAAGCAAATAATGTTTTGTGCTTTTATAGCATACCTCTTCCATTCTGTTCCGCTCTTTTTTGTCTGTGTGTTAAAAGTAGCGTTTGTGATTGAGTCGAAGAGCGGTACACAAATAAAGAAGAATAAAGGTAGCGCTCTTTAAAAAAAGCAGAACAGATCAAAAACGAACCGATCGTTAAGGTTGTTTTCCATTCTCTGTTACAGAGTGCCAATTAGTGTATCTAACATATTTCTTTGATACAAAATTGTGCGTTTGCTGATGTAAATGACGGAAAGTCAGAGTTTTTATTAATTTCTTTGGTCCAAAAATATTATTTCGTAACTTTGAATATGAAAATATAGCAACTGATAAAGCTATATCGTTTCAAAGAGTGATTCTTAACCAACAAAATAACTGAATTTTCATAATGAAGTGAACAATTCAATATTGTTCTTTTAACGAAAATATTTGGAGTCATTAAGAAGCAAAGCAGGCAAATCAATTATTTCCAAAGATACTTACTGAGTGTGTTTCTGAAACAATATTTAAACTAAATTTGAGTTTCGTTCTATTTGGAGTTTATTCAGGATTTCTTAGTGCAGTTTCTTACTTAGGTTTTATTCGATTATAACTTTTGAATTTCACAAATTTTTTTAAAATTGCGCTAAGCGGATTGAACTGATAGGTTTTTTTTTTAATATATCAAATAGAGTATGATACATACGGATAATCCAGATATAGTTAAACAAATATCTGGAAATAATAAAACACTCAGAAAAATATGCTTCCCGGATCCAAAGGAACCATAGCTTCAATTCACAGGCATGGAAAAGAAGGAATTTTTTTTATGATTTCACGAAGTGAGATCTTGATTTCGAAAAGCGGAGGTCTTGATTTCTAGAAGCAGCTTCTTTGTTTTGAAGACAAGTTTACTTCATTCATTTTTAGAAAATCGGCCACGTCGCAAAATAAAGCCTGATTTTCTAACGATTAGGTGCTATTTTTCTAGATATTCTGGAAATTTTTTTTTTTGAGTGTATTTCAGCAAATAATCAATATTTTTGTAATTAAATACCTCGAATTTTTTATTTTATAAATATGTTTGTTTTTTTGCCAACTCAGAAAGTGAAAAAATATATAGAGATAGGTTGCAATACGACGCATAATATCAAAACTTACTTTTTCCTTCACCATATACACATTTAACTAGTTGTGCTGCTGTACAGAATGCCGAGGTAAATTGCTGTTTACCAACTTTGACACAAACTGTTCTATCATCAGAACCTGCAGGACACTCTATGTTACAGTCATTTTTATTTCCTTGGGCCATTACATCAAATATTGCCAAAGTGGCAAAAATGAAAACTACACTCAAGATACGCATAATGAAAACTTTGAATTTAATTATTTATCTACTTTTCTTCCAATTAATTCACTCTTACAGTTAGTAACTTTATGATAAAAATGTGTAGAAAACAGCGTTTTTATAGGAAAAATATTTTTAAAAAATACAATTACGCTTGCGGCACGTGGAAGAAAAAATAAAAGAGCCAACTGATTAAACAAGCTTGTTTTTAAAAATATCATAAGAAGTAAATTAAACAAATATTTTTCAATGTTTTCGGATGACGACAATTTTGTACTTTAACGTCATTACATACAATGAGTAACAACAATTTTTAATAAGAGAAACTACAAGCAGGCAAAAGCGAATATTATTAAATTTTATACATTTTATCTATGATGACAATGTTGGCGAGAAGCCTTTTTATATATACTTTTCGTAGGAATTCCAAGCAGTAATATTATACGTTGTAATATTATACGTTTAACAAGTTTGACGGTTTTAATTAAATTTTTTTGAAACAACATTTTTTTTAACAATTTCAAGAAGCCCAAGAATTTTTAAGCCCGGGCCAATGCTTTGAAAAACGAAAACAAACACAAACACTGTGCACTGCAGGTAAAGATGGTTTATATAGATATGATATATTTTTTTTATTCCTTGATATAAACAACGAAAATAATTTTGATGAATAAATATCTCCAGAGCATAGAGCGGAGATTTTAGTTTCTTGGGTAAGGGCAAGGTTGATTTATAAGGTTGTCGCAGGGCTGATCGCACTCTCTTCTCAGTACCCATAATTGTCAAATCCAGCCAATTTTGCGAATGACTACGAAAGAAAAACCGATGATAAAAGAAAGCACTTGCAGATTTTCTATGAGCTGTCAACTTCGATTTGACAATTATGGGCACTCGCTCTCTTCCTTGCGACAGCCTTATAAATCAACCTTGGGTAAGGGTAAGGTAAATAAAGAAGTTACAGCGATTTTTCAATAACTTCAAAATAGACAAAATCGTAAAAATATCATTTTTGACGATCGACAAAATCCACCCAAGCAAATAGCAAAAAGCAGCAAAAAAAAACCAAGGCAATGGCAAAAACAAAAACCAGCAAAAAAAAAGTAAGCAAATAAGCCAGCCGTCTGCTTGGAATTCCTAGGAAAAGTATATATAAAAAGGCTTCTCGCCAACATTGTTGACAGATACACAGAGAGAGAGATATTGTGCTCTATCAACCATTTGCAGCCAACGCTAGCGACATCAATTCGCTGCTTCGAAGTTGCTTGTCCGTCCCAATTCGCCATGTGCTTATCGCCATGTCACCGAGCTTCTGCACATTCGAGATTGAGTGAGTGATGCACTGTCTGGGTATATACTAGTCTGTGCTATGTTGTGATTTTTGCCCGCCATCGTAAACCAAAACCGTACCAAGTTCCAGTTCGTTTCTAAAATCATAGGTGTTCGTTATTCGTTTAGGAATGTTATTGCTATTGTTACAGGCGCCACCTTATTGCTTGCTATGAATGCTTATCTTTGATGTGACGTTCCAAATTAGATGTATGCCCTTGCAAAGTTTTTCCACCACAATTTCCCTTTTTCCTTATTCCTTATGTATTTGTTGGCCGCGGCATGTTTCAAAGTTATCAATCAAATCACTGATCAAGTAATTTGTTTTGCAAAAGAATCGCAACAGCCTGCAAAGAGATTGCAGAAACAAACGCTGAAACCATGGCAGAATTATAAGGTAAGGCCGACTCGGAGAGGAATGGAGTAGAAAGCAGAATCATGGGAGATAGACACACGTTTATGCACACGTTTAGCAGTTGTTTTTAGGTTAAAACTGTTACAGGTTTTTTTTGCAATTCACTCAAATTAGCACAAATTTAACACCCGCGACCGCACTGTTTGCAACTTGGAAACAAAATATTATCTTCATTTGCAATTTCTACGAAATTCGTCGTTTTGACATATATCTTCCTTCTCATTATCCACTCTTCGTTGACGCGTGAGAGCACTCAGCGAAGCGGCCCTACCTTATCATTGTATCATGGGAGTAACGTTAGTGATTGAGCCGAAGAGCGATATACGAATGAAGAAAAATAAAGGTAGCGCTCTTCAAAAAATGCAGAAAAGATCAGAAACGAACCGATAGTTAAAGTTTTTTTCCATTCTCTGCTCAGGCTTAAGTTAAATTATATGTATATAGTTACTAGAGCCCTGCATGAGTATGCTTTTTCGCTTCCCTGAATATATTCTGTTGCTATAGAATAAAAAATGTCCTCTATCCCTTTACTGCTTTGCTCATACACTCTCTTTGTTTTATTCAGATATAAGAACCGAAAAGAATAAGAGCACGATGCCTTACTAACCCCAGATAATAAAGCAATAAAAAATAACAAAAATATCAGTGTTCATACCCTGAATATTTAGCGAATATTTTTTTATTCGTTCGTTTGTAGAAAATATATGTTTTTTGTTTTAGGACCCAAAGAAGGGTGGTAGATAGAGGGTAGGTGTGTTCGGGAGAAATGTTGAGGGGCGAAAAATAATGGGACCTACTCATATATTTGACCCCTCTAGGAGTTCAGCTACCGCCGATATATTTTGTGAATAAAGCGAATAAAGCAACAAAAAATAACGCAAATATACATTAAGAACAACAAAAAGCTCATTGCAGGGCAAACCCAACATATTAACTCTTATTCAGGTCTCTGCAGCAAATAGCTGAATATTCGTGTAGTTTATTAAGTGCTCAGAAAAAAAACTGAAACAACGCGTAGATAGCAAGCTCACCTCAGTGCAAGAGTGTATGAAAAGAGAACAGAGAACAAATAAAAAGTTACTCTCTTGCGCTACATGACCTCATAGTCATGGCAGAGTTATAAGGTAGGGCCGCTTCGCCAAGTGCCCACACGCGTCAACGAAGGGTGGATATTGAAAAGCTTTGTTAGTTGTCAAAACGACGAATTTCGAGAAATTGCAAATGAAGTAAATATTTTATGTTTTCAAGTTGCAAGCAGTTCGGTCGCGTGTGTTAAATTTGTGATAATTTGAGTGAAAATATTATAAAAAAGTGTAATAAAAACTATAAAATGTGAAAGAAGTCTTAAAATTGCAAAGAAATCCTGTAACAGTTTTAACCTAAAAACAACTTCGAAACGTGAGCATAAAGAAATTCGCGATGAACTGCTGATTTTGACATCTAGCCCGCTTTATTCTGCTTTCTACTTCATTCCTCTCCGAGTCGACCCTACCTTATAATTTTGCCATGCTCATAGTAGAATAAAAGAAGGTAGATGCATTTCGGAGAGGCAGACTATCGTAACTGTCAAAACTAATTGGTGAGCTCATAGAAAGTCTGAAAGCGATGAGAAAGCTTGAATTGGAAAAATGTAAACAAAAAAGTGATTTGTATTGAATTTTGGCTATGAGAAAGAGAGCGCTATCCGAAATGCATCTACCTTCTTTTATTCTACCATGCACGACCTGTTGCTAGACGACCTGTTGTTTACATTTATTCACTTGCAACTTTGCTTACAGTGACTGCTACAGCAGAGAATCAGAATTCACTTGAATCAGAATATATTCATTCTTGCAGGGCTCTAATAATTACTCGTACGTATACCACATTTAAGCAGGCCCTCTCTAAATTTGTTGGATATAAACAATGTTCATTAATATAGGTTAAGTCAATTGAGAGAAAAGCACTCTTTTTCTGCCTTTGCTCGAACTGCCAAAGTAGCTGTTAGCTAAAAATTGTACAGATTCAGGTTTTTTTTTCTTGATTTCCTTTTATCCATTCTGACAGTTCGACCGAGCTTCTCTCAAGTGACTTAACCTGTATTAATAAACCTTAGATATAAAAACTATCCAAGTCTTTCTCTCTTCCTAGTTAACCCAGTCTTTGATCTTCTCTCTTTTCTTCTTCTCTTTCTAGTATGTAAGTACCTTTTACTCTTACTTTTAATTTTTTCTTTGCCTCTCCTTTTTGACGTGTTCGTGAAATCGTGTCATTTAGGTGGGCGGATTATGTAATAATAATAAAGATAGAAAGATTGTTCTGAACACAAAAATATTATATAATATAAATATTGGTACCAATTTGTTCTTTAGACCATTGTATGAGCACAAGATACAAGAGACTGGTTTTTGTACAACTTTTTAACAAAACTTTATTTCCATTCCATTTGAAATCTATTCATAATTTCTTCGAACATAATTCAAAAAAAATATCATTTTAAAATATTAAATGTGGCCAATGCCGGATAGTAACTCAGTGTCCGGTATCCAGCCGGCCACATAATTTCTTAAAATTATTTTATTTAAATAAACCTGAATAATAAAGGAAGTAGGCGCGGTGTTCATCCGATTTTGCCAAAAAATCAAAGTTTATACATATGAAAAATTTCAAGACATATTTCCTTAATTTTTGCAGATTCTTAAGAGCTTTTACGTTTTAAATAAAGCCAATTTGTATGGGAGGAAGACGTGGTTTTCATCTGATTTTTTCAAATTTCATAGTTAGGATTTATATTGAAGATCAAAGGTTAGGTGCAAAATTTCCTGTCATTTGTTTGTGGAGTTTTAAGAGATTTTGTCGTTAAAATTAAGTCACTTTTTATGGGAGGTAGGAGTGGTTTTCAACCGATTTGGCTCATTCTCTCCATTTTTTAGAAAGAAGTTTATGTTTTGAATTTCATCGAGTTAACTTTAAAATTACGCATGTAATCGTGATCACAGACGGACAGTCGGACAGACAAACGAACACACTGAAGTCGACGTATGTGGTTATGCTGATCAAAAATATATATATACTTTTCTATACCTGCCACTCCTCCTTATTGGTGTTCAAACGGAATGATAAAGTTATTATACCCATTTTGCAGTACCCTTTGGGGTGCAAAAAATTGTGAATTTGAGGTTACACCTTCTTTAAGTGAACCAATGATTACATCTCTTTTTTCTTAGTCTGGTTACCACAAGTGTTTGCCTTAGTAAATATATCAAACGTGCTCTTTTTTTCTCTCGATAATGATTTGCTTGAAGTTCGCTGTGGTTTTTGCCAACTTCGATAATAAACAATTTAAACAATTTGACTTTTTAAATAAGAATCAAAATGTTCAAATATATTTGTATTCAATCGGAAGGACAGAAGTAGATACAATATGGGGGTTTTTTTTCAGGTGGCTCGGTGGCTCAAGCCGATGACGTCATGCCCGGCACTCAAGTATGAATGGATTTCTGCTTGTGCTGGTGGACGGACAGACAAAAAACCGCAAGTTGTTTTTGCTTTAAGCGTTGATCATAATTTTATACACTACATTATCGGTACTGGTAGTCAAGCGAGTTCTTATCAGTGTTTGTATGTCTCGTTTTTTTCTTAACCCTCGAATACCTAATAGCAATGACTCAAATTCTGAGTGACGAGCTTAGCTTAAATGGTATGACTTGCTATATGAAAATATATATATTAATATGGGTTGAAGCAATTTAGGTACGGCGAAGGTTGAAGGGTTAAAGAAATGTGGATAAATTTATCATAATGGTGCTAAGTATAATGTGCGTGTATTAGATTTGTGTAAGTAGTTTGTATATTAGATGACAACCATTAAAAAACATGGGCGTATATAAATATCTATTCGTCAGTTGGGGGGCATCGGGGTAACAAGCCCCCGCTTAATCACTTACACTTACACCCAGCAACTTCTCCGCCTCTGGCTTATATTTTATGTAAATTCAGGAATCTGTGAAGCTTCGAGATGCAGAAACATCGACATTTTAGAAGTCGACTTATGTCACTGTATGCCGAAGCGAATGGTGTGAGAGAGAGAAAGGAAGAGAGAAAGGGAGATAGCAAATAGCGTAAGTATTTGAAGTATACAAATAATACTTCAGAATCAACCTAACCTAAGCCAATGCCAAGAAGAGTCAAAAAGTTTCTAGAAGCTTCGAGATGCAGAAACGTCGAGAACATTTTAGAAGTCGACTTATGTCACTGTATGCCGAAGCGAATGGTGTGAGAGAGAAAGGGAGAGAGAGAATTTGGTAGTAAGAGAGAGAAAGGGAGATAGCAAATAGCTCGATCCTATACAAATAATACTTCAGAATCAACCTAACCTAAGCCAATGCCAAAAAGAGTCAAGAAGTTTCTAGAAGCTTCGAGATGCAGAAACGTCGAGAACAATTTAGAAGCCGACTTATGTTATTGTATGCCGATGACGTCACCCACCCCCCCATCCCGATACGGATTTTAATTTTATTTAATTTCAATTTCAATACTAATTTCAAGGTTAAAGTGATAAGAGCCAAGCTTCATACGTATAGTAAGCGCACTCATAACCCGCAAGTTCAAGATAAGGCAGCAATGTAGAAGTTCAACATGGTTTTGTGCTACTTCTAAAATAATTTTGGCGTGTTACATCAACAACAATAAGTGGTGCAATAGCCTTGAATCCAACGACATCTAGCAATGGTTGAGATTCCCGTATATAATAACTTTGTTGAAATTTTGTATACGTATACATATCATATAGTACAGCAGACTGTCCCATTTCAAACCGACTATTTAAATCATCATAGGGATATGATTCAGAGTTTATATATATACTCGTATATACTTTTAAATTAAATATATTACAATGATCATATTTATTTCCTTCCTGTTTACTTTTTTCTCTTTGTAGGTATTTGTATTATAAGAAATCGTGGTCTTTAATTTTGCGGTGAAAGCTTTACCTTCCATAAAACTTTTGTTTCCTTTGATAGTATAGGATTTATATGATAGTCCCAACTTCTAAACGCCATTGGTATTACCAAAATTTCGTTTTTAATTGTCTTGTACATTTCCAACTTTGCAAAGTAACCCAACCCGCGTTTCTTAATGCGCCCCTTTCAGCTTTATTCAATGAAACGAAATTTTTCATGGTTGATGAAATTCCAAGATTACGTGTGATCAACTTCAAAACCATAATTTTCATATCGAATTTCATCGAACAGATATGCCACAAAGTTGTTTTTAAATTTCACACCTGTTGTTTCTACATCATTTCCTCCTTCCTGTTTTACTATAAAGCCATGAATGTAAATCATACTCTAACTTGGTGAGACAGAGATCCTGATTTTGAATGGGTATACGAATCTCATCGTTATTGTTAAACGATTTTTGTATGGAAAGTAAGTATGATAGTCTCTTTTTATAATACTCTCATCGTACATAGGTTGTTGAAGTACATTGAGTATTTCATTCATATTGAATTATTGGTTGATTGGTTATCGATATTGTGATTGATTGATTGATTATCGATCAGTTTAAGCCGTTATCTGTTTAACAGACGATTTTAAGTTAATCAACCTACACCTGCCGTGAGGCTTAAGTAAGTTGGGTTATCCAAAACCTAGGGTAATAGTTCATGAAGCAGACAACCATGAACTTTGTGTTGTACCACAACACGGACCCGTTTATGCTTTAACAAGTAAAACATACGGGGCATCCGGTGTGGCAACACGAACATGGAAGCTGCTTCATAAACACAAAGCATCACCCAGTGCCCTGCTGATTAGGAGCATTATGAATAATTACATACTGCCCGTAATAGCAGTACCAGTTTAGACTTCCGCAGCGACGTACTTCCATCCATCTACTGGTGGAGACGAGACCTACCCAAATCTCTTGCATATTAAGACAGATATGCCAGCCCGGTCGTACCATTGCGCGACCCCGCCGGTCAATCTAGACCTGTGTAGCATTCACACAACCAGTACGAGACTCCCCGAAGGGCCAGCCCACGACTGTCATCTGGGCAACTCGATCCCGACATATGAGGATCCACAACATCCCCGCAAGAAGACCAAGAAGACACAAATGCAATTATGAAAAGTGCCTGCTTATGCATGACTGTGCTCAATGAGCACTTAGAGGCTAGTCTAACAACTTGCAGGTGCCGACTCAGCTGGAAGCTATTGCACATGACTGGTACCTACTATGGAGGACCTTTGCAATTGCCACTCTCACTCTGGCCGTTCGGAAGTCAACATCCAGACACAGAGTATTGGCCACTGTTCTCAGGGACTGCCGTGCTCAGTATGAGAACCCTTAGTTTAACAACCAAAAAACAACACTTCCCTCAGTGACTGCCGTGCCAGTTTGAGGGTGCAAGTCTTGACTCTTGACAAGCAACACTTCGGAAAGCCGAAGAGTTGACACTTTGACGCACGCATGCCAACACTTCACATCCAAATTATCCAGCCGAATTAAGGTCTCCATGCGGTGGATAGATAGGGTCAACCCCATCTGACGGGTAAAGACTGTCCCCGTACTAACAAGTTTTAAGGTCAATTGCTATACCTTCGCAGGCTTGATTCATATCGATATACCGAATATGACCTGCTACCAAGATGGGCGCCACCCCAAGCTCTTGGTTGGCTTTATCAGTTTTTACGTTTGCAGGTCGTAACCTACAAACAACCCTCCTCCTTTATCCTGGCTTGGGACAGGCAGGCCGAAACCTGGCGGAGTTATAGCTGTTTAACAGTACAGATCAGTTTTAGCCGGTAGCTGTTGAACAGTACAGATCAGTTTTAGTCGAAAGTTGTAGAACAGTACAGATCAGTTTTAGCCGGTAGCTGTTGAATAGTACAGATCAGTTTTAGCAGTTATCTGCTAAACTGGTCTGTACTGATACGATAATCAATCCACCAATAATTCAATATGAATGAAATACTCAATGTACTTCAACAACCTATGTACGATGAGAATATTATAAAAAGAGACTATCATAGTTACTATCCATACCAAAAATCGTTTAACAATAACGATGAGATTCGTATACCCATTCAAAATCAGGATCTCTGTCTCACCAAGTTAGAGTATGATTTACATTCATGGCTTTATAGTAAAACAGGAAGGAGGAAATGATGTAGAAACAACAGGTGTGAAATTTAAAAACAACTTTGTTTCATATCTGTTCGATGAAATTCGATATGAAATTAATGGTTTTGAAGTTGATCGTACACGTAATCTTGGAATTTCATCAACCATGAAAAATTTCGTTTCATTGAATAAAGCTGAAAGGGGCGCATTAAGAAACGCGGGTTGGGTTACTTTGCAAAGTTGGAAATGTACAAGACAATTAAAAACGAAATTTTGGTAATACCAATGGCGTTTAGAAGTTGGGACTATCATATAAATCCTATACTATCAAAGGAAACAAAAGTTTTATGGAAGGTAAAGCTTTCACCGCAAAATTAAAGACCACGATTTCTTATAATCGGCCTACAAAGAGAAAAAAGTAAACAGGAAGGAAATAAATTTGATCATTGTAATATATTTAATTTAAAAGTATATATATATATATAAACTCTGAATCATATCCCTATGATGATTTAAATAGTCGGTTTGAAATGGGACAGTCTGCTGTACTATATGATATGTATACGTATACAAAATTTCAACAAAGTTATTATATACGGGAATCTCAACCATTGCTAGATGTCGTTGGATTCAAGGCTATTGCACCACTTATTGTTGTTGATGTAACACGCCAAAATTGTTTTAGAAGTAGCACAAAACCATGTTGAACTTCTACATTGCTGCCTTATCTTGAACTTGCGGGTTATGAGTGCGCTTACTATACGTATGAAGCTTGGCTCTTATCACTTTAACCTTGTAATTAGTATTGAATTTGAAATTAAATAAAATTAAAATCCGTATCGGGATGGGGGGGTGGGTGACGTCATCGGCATACAATAACATAAGTCGGCTTCTAAATTGTTCTCGACGTTTCTGCATCTCGAAGCTTCTAGAAACTTCTTGACTCTTTTTGGCATTGGCTTAGGTTAGGTTGATTCTGAAGTATTATTTGTATAGGATCGAGCTATTTGCTATCTCCCTTTCTCTCTCTTACTACCAAATTCTCTCTCTCCCTTTCTCTCTCACACCATTCGCTTCGGCATACAGTGACATAAGTCGACTTCTAAAATGTTCTCGACGTTTCTGCATCTCGAAGCTTCTAGAAACTTTTTGACTCTTCTTGGCATTGGCTTAGGTTAGGTTGATTCTGAAGTATTATTTCTATACTTCAAATATTTACGCTATTTGCTATCTCCCTTTCTCTCTTCCTTTCTCTCTCTCACACCATTCGCTTCGGCATACAGTGATATAAGTCGACTTCTAAAATGTCGATGTTTCTGCATCTCGAAGCTTCACAGACTCCTGAATTTACATAAAATATAAGCCAGAGGCGGAGAAGTTGCTGGGTGTAAGTGTAAGTGATTAAGCGGGGGATTGTTACCCCGATGTCCACCAACTGACGAATACATATTTATATACGCCCATGTTTTTTAATGGTTGTCATCTAATATACTACTTACACAAATCTAATACACGCACATTATACTTAGCACCATTATGATAAATTTATCCACATTTCTTTAACCCTTCAACCTTCGCCGTACCTAAATTGCTTCAACCCATATTAATATATATATTTTCATATAGCAAGTCATACCATTTAAGCTAAGCTCGTCACTCAGAATTTGAGTCATTGCTATTAGGTATTCGAGGGTTAAGAAAAAAACGAAACATACAAACACTGATAAGAACTCGCTTGACTACCAGTACCGATAATGTAGTGTATAAAATTATGATCAACGCTTAAAGCAAAAACAACTTGCGGTTTTTTGTCTGTTCGTCCACCAGCACAATCAGAAATCCATTCATACTTGAGTGCCGGGCATGACGTCATCGGCTTGAGCCAAAGAGCCACCTGGACAGAGATGCTTTGAAAACTGGGAATTCTAGTGGAAGTGGCGTACTGGTAGCAGTAAAATGTCTGTTTCGTTCATCTGTAGTTAATTTATCTGATGTGAATACATTATTAAATCAACTGTGCGTTAATATCTGCGGGGCTGCAGATGATCTCCTAACCTGTGTTTCATATGTGCCGTCTAATAGTTCTTATGGACTCTATGCTGCACATGTTAACAACGTCGTTTAAGTTGCCTGTAATTTAAGTGGCAATAATAATATTTGTATTTTCGGCGATTTTAATCTTTGTAATATAAGCTGGTCTTTTGTGTCAAATGATACGTATTTAAACCCAACTAATCGTAAATCGTGAGAATGAAATTATTTAAATAGATGCTTTCGTGAGTGTTGATCTATAACATATATATTTTATCGGGAATAGACTCAATAGGATTCTTGATCAGATTTTCGTTACTGAAAACAATGAATCTTCTATTGATATTTACGCATTCCCAATCTCGCCTTCAAGTGTCCATCATGAACCTTTAAATGTAGTGTAACGAACCTCCTGGTCGTCACAGCTAAGTTGCTGAGGTATCCTCAGCGGCTGTCCAGGGTCCTTACAAGACGACCTGGTTGGAGGATTTTCCAGGTCGCTCGACCTTGTTGGTAAGGTCTGTTTGTTGTTGTTGTTGTTGTTGTTAAATTTGCGTTGCGGATATCGCAGTTGGTTTGGCCAGCGGTTCCCCTCTAGGCCCTTCACGGGAGGACTAGTGCTAGAGGGTGCTTCGTGAACCTGGCTCGACGCGTCTCAAGATGGACGGCGATGCTGGCGAGTGGTTGGCTGGCGATTTTACTGGGGCTGTGTCACTGACAGGTCGGATAACCTCAAAATTTGTGTAACAGAGGTGACCTTGGTGGTAGTGACAGGCCCAAAATCTTCGCTGCACGTCTTGGTTAGTTGAGAATATTCTTCTTCAGCGGTATTCCACCGCTACCCTATGGTGGCTCTGGCCACTTGCCTGTGTTTCTCAAAATCGGATGATTTTCCGTGGCATACACTCGATGTATGACCGTGTTGACCTCTAATCGGATTCCTAGCGCTCCGTCGCGTGTCTGTCCTTGTCGGTCGTGTGAGAGGAGCAGGGGCGAGAGGGATAGGAACGATAGTCGTTGAGAGTGTGTGTGTGAGCGCTGCTGAACGGACCGATCTGGCCCAACGGACAGCAACACTACTCGATGTATGAGAGGGGAAGCGGATGCAGAGTGTCACTCGTGAAGAGCGCTGTAAGAGTGGAGCTGAGCGAACCAATCTGGCCCAACGGACAGCAACACCCCTCAAGGTAAGGAGACTCACTCTGGGACAACTGGATTCTCGTGGAGAGCACGGATGAGAATGATGTTGAACGGACCGATCTGGACAGCGCACCTCGAAGGCAAGGGTCACTTTTAGGATGACTTATACTCGTGTAGAGCAGCGTGAGTTTGCGAGACTGAGCGGACCGATCTGGCCCAACGGACAGAAACACAACTCAAAATTGGAAGGGATGTAGGAGCAATTAAAATGTTCGCTCGTCTTGTTACCTGTTCCATGCGCTGCAGAAATAAAACGACGTCTGTTCGGTTTGAAGTTCTATCCAAGACTAAATTTTATTTTTCATTTCAACTTATAACTAGGTGTTGGCTGCTGCCAGTGATGTTTCATACATACTATTACAAAAATGTGTAGTGAGTAGGATTTGTTATAGTATTAACAATAAAGTAAGTATGTATTAGAGAGAATGTAAATACGTGAGTATGCAAATATTAATTGGTATTAGATCGTATGATTTTATAATATTTTATATGTATGCCCCGATCTTTCGAGAACAATAATTCGTAATATTCGTCGTAGCCATTTAGCTATAGCTGTTATGTCCTATACAATTCTTATTGCATGTAATTCAATGTATGCGTATAACTTATAGAGAATAAGCTTAGAATATAATAAGAATAATTATAATAATAATAATAATTTAGAGTTGCTGTATTACCATGTATGTGTGTGTAGCATAGCTGGCAAGATATCATCGGGTTCGTTGGTGCGGCATGCAGTCGGCATGATTGTCGTGGCTAGTTCTGCTCGGTCGACTTCACTATAATTGAAGTTGGTGTGAGTGTCGACATCTTATGTGTTGCTGGCTGCGTCATACCATTGACATGGTATTGAGTGTGTACATTACTCATCTGTCGTTGAGTGTCGATGCTTGGCAACATGTTCCTATGCATGTTGGCCTGTCGAGCCGTTGTGTATAACTCGTGTGTACCTTGTACACATGTTGCATGTAAATCATGATGCAGTGGCGTATGCCTCGTGGGGTAAATCTCGTTGGGCGATGTCGGCTACGGTGATGTAGTATCAAATGGCGCTATACGTCTAGCGTATCCACGTCTAACTTTGCGTATCAATTGTGGGGGCCTATTTCCACGAAATAGGTTCGTCACACCCCCCCTTTACGTCGGCCGGGGAAAAGAAATCTTCACATTCCCGTTGCGGCTTATTTGCACGGTGTAGCAGATACCTTCGATGTTGGCTTTGAAGTTGATTCGCTGCCGCCGCCTTCTACGTGCTTCTGCGTCTGCAATGCGTTGCTGCAGATCGGCGGGTATCACGAATTCGAGACAGCTGTCGTTGCATGGCTGACTGATTGTGTCTTGTGGTATGGCACTACTGCTGCTTACCTCTGCTGGTGCGAATGTCCCATCGCTAGCGGTCGGGAGCTCTGGTGGTTCAGGCTGTCACACTTTTTTGACGTGGTAGGTGGTCGGCTACGTTGAGGCTTCGCGCCGCTTGTGGTGCGGCCAAACATTTCCAGATGTCCTGGGCGTATGGCTCTAACGTGTTCTACGCCTGCTGCTGGTTGTGGGTGTCTACTTGCATTCCGTCGTGGTCTTTTAGCTGCTGGCGGTTGTGGTAATGGTTCAGCCAGTAGAATGCTCCGGCTCTGCTTTGCCATCATCTCCTTGACCCGCTTCTCAAGCACTTCTTTGGATTGTTCAAACTTGTCCATTTTGTTTGGACCTTCAAGATTTCGCTTGTTGTTTTATGACAACAAATGTCCTCGAATTTGAGGTTAAATTATTTTTGTCACTGGTAGTTCGCCTGCTGTGGCGATTTGCTCACTTTTATTGCACTTTCACAAATATTAACGTTATTGCAACCAATGTCTGTTATAATTAACTTGTTGCGTTAATATTTTCACTTGCACTTATAATATGGCGTGGTAGATTCGACGATTTGAATAAATTTGCTGGGGATGCACTTACGATGTTGTGTTATTGCTGGCACAAACTGTTATGGTTGTTGCGTTTTCAAATTTATATTTTGAAGCTCCTGGAGTTTGCAGAACTCAGCGTTACCAGCTTCACATTTTAGTGCAGTTGTCGTGTTGTGAGACCTGTGTGATGTTCTTGAGGGCAAATTCGTTGATCTTGAGTAGGCGAGCGTGTTTGAAGTTTCGGGTGTTTGTAAGCGTTTTCTTCAACGCTTCTGAGGCCGGAACTGTTGTCTTCTTGTGGCCTGTAGCTGTTGGGCAGTTCATTGTTGATTTATTGCCTTGTTGACCAATGTTGCGGATTCGTTGTCTCGTTGGACATATGATGCAAATTTGTTGATTGGTTTGACATATGTTGTTAACTTTGACATATATTGTTGACGTGAGTAAGTTGACGTGAGTTTTCTATTATCTGCGCTGCAAATAATGATGATGGAAAACTGTCGTTGCTGGTTGCGTGTTTTCTGGCACAAATATGATTGTGCTGTTCGTGGCGATGCTGCGACGATTGTGGTAATTATTTTGTATGATTACCATGAATTTTCTGGTGCAACTATTTAAAGCACTATTCATGGCGATGCTTGGAAAACTGTGGTAGTTGTTATGTATGGTTATGCTGAGAAGACGGTAGTTGTTTGCGCAGGTACTGCTGCGGACTCCTTTTGTTGACGCAGTTGGTACTGCGGATCCCAGTTTTTAACGCGGGTGGTGCCGCGCAAGAAAAATGATACCCTCTTGTATCGGTTTGCGTGTGTTTGGATGTGTCAACCTCTTGCATACTATTTGAAACGACTTTGCAATGCTGGGTGACGATGTTGGCCACTCGTAATGACTGTTTCTGGTAGTCATTATGTGCTGCGTCTTAAGGTTCCTTGTAGTGACTGAGCTCGTATTAGTGTTGACGTGTTTGTTGCGATTTGGTATTTAGCCGCTGGCTGCGGGCTGTAGTTTAGAGTGGCAGGCGTTGCTGCTGGCTTGCAGTTTAGATTGGCAGATGCTGCTGCTGACTGCAGCTAAGAGCGGCAGGTATGGCTGCTGGCTGCAGTGTAGTGTGGCAGGCGTTGCTGCTGGTGCCAGTTGGTGACGCGGTTGGTGCCGCTGATCCCAATTTTTGACGCAGCTGGTGCTGCGGATCCCAGTTGGTGACGCGGATGGTGCCGCGGATCACAGTTGGTGACGCGGATGGTGCCGCGGATCCCAGTTGGTGATGCGGATGGTGCCGCGGATCCCAGTTTTTAACGCGGGTGGTGCCGCGCAAGAAAAATGATAGATTATGTTGCTGCGTTGCTTGGTTCGTCGATTCCAGGATCCCACAGATCTCGGCATGCATGAGTTTCCGCGTTAGAGCGGGTCGTGTTAAGAAGACCGTATTGAAGATGATCTGAAGAACTTAGTGTGGGTGGTGTAACTTTGATGAAGGCACACCCTCGGGATTTCATCGAATGTGGGATTTCCATGTTCTTCGGTGCAGTTTCGGTAGTAGTTGTTAGTCCATTAGCAGTTATTAGAAGAAAAGCCAAGGTCATCGTTAATAGAAGTCTCTTGAAAGGCCCCTTTTTCACCCGTTTCAGTGAAATTATCCATGTGGCTATGTTGAAACGGTCGTTGTGGCTAGGAAAATGTTTGATCTTGCCCCTGGGGCGTCGGTTTATAGTAATTTGGCCACTGTTGGCCTTCTGCTGAGATGAATTGCTTCCAATGTGTTCTTCTTGAGAGTCAGGTGGCTCTGGTGGTCTAGCGTGCTGTTGTTTCTGACGTACCGGAGAGTTGGATAGCTTGGTACAATGTTCTATTTCTTCTTCTTGAATGTCAGGTGGCTCTGGTGGCCTAGCATGACGCTCACGCCGGCCTGCGTTGCTTTTGGTGTGTACTTGGATATCGGGTGGCCCTGGTGGTCTGGCATGACATTCTTGTTGATCTACTGTTTCGTCTTTAATAAACACTTGTATATCAGGTGGCTTCGTCGTCCTCGTCTGATGCTCACATTGATCTGTTGATTCATCTTTACTAGGCGCTCGAATGTCAGGTGGCTCTGGTGACCTAACATGATGCTCGCTCTGATCCGCTAATTCGTCTGTAGCGGGTAATTTGATGACAGGTGGCTCTGGTGGGCGAACGTGCTCTGGATTATCTGTCAGTGCTACCAGTGGACTTGTGTGGAGCCGTGGTTGCTGTGCGAACTCCGTTAGTACCTCTATTTGATGTGGGCACTGTTTTGTTGGTGGTACTGAAGGCTCTTCGACGTGTATTTGGATGTGTGCCTTCGTCTCGACGTGTAGCGTGGGATCATCTGTAGTTTCTTCTGACGATTTTTCCTGAGGAAGTTGGTTCTTCGTTAGTGCCTCTGGTGACCTGTCGTTAGCTTGTTCCTCGTCTGCTTTGATTGGTGCTTCTGGCGCAGCGCGTTGTTGTGAATCGAATGCAACTCGCTGTGGCACTGGGTCGTTTGTATGTGGCTGGGCGTCGCCTGATTCTGGAGTGGTTGGTAATGTGTCTGGTTGCATATCGGACTGTAGTATGCAAGTAATCGGCACAGCTTGTACCGATAAATCCAGATCTTGTTGGGGTTTACATGAGACCAGTTGGCATGCTGGCGTTGCTGGCACTAGGCTTTGTTGAAGATCGTATGTGGCCGCTTGTGTCTGGCTTGATGGCACCAGCTCGACTTGTGGCACCTGCTCTGGCTTTGGATGTGATTGAATCGTTGACGATAAAGTGCCTGTCTTATTTTCCACTCGGCTTGCCGCATTAAGTTCGACTTGAGTTTCTCGTGTGGCCACTGTTGGTGTCTGTTGGGCAGTTAGAGATGAAGTTGGTGGCTGGATGTCTTGTCGCGGTGTATGTGGGTTTTTGGCTGTCACCACATGTTGGTCATCGCGTGAAGTTACTTTCACCTGAATTTCGGCTGGTTTCGCATGTACTTGATCCCAAAGCGTTTCGAAAGTTGCTTTAGCTAGCGGTGGCGGAAGTGTGTAAGCCTGAGATTCTGGTAGTTCTATCTTGCGTCGTGGCTTGCGCTTCCTTGGCTTGCGTGGCTTCGTATGTGTGGGCGTATCATACGTTTGTTGTGGAAAATATGTCGTAAAACCTGACAATGGGCTCGTATCCCATTCCGCTAGGTTATACTCCGCTGCCATTTCGTATAAAAGCGCGGTAGGACACTTGGTCGTCGTTGATGCTGGAAGGCCTGGTTCTTTTCTTGGCTCTTGTGACCTACTCACGTTGGCGTTTGTCTGTGTTGTCGCTCGATTTGACATTACTGGCTCAGCTCGTGGTAAGCGTCTCGGTGATTTACTGGGGCTGGAAGAGTTATTGACCACGCTCGCCCCTAATCTCGGCGTGGTCTGTTGAAGTTTCCCGCGTTCTATCGACAGCAATCAATTGTTTTGATATTTCGCCTACCACAATCCCAGCAGAAAAGTACTTGGCGGTTTCTGCACTGTTCGGAGCGGTGACCTTCTCTGGCGCATCGTCTGCATGCTTGTGCGCTGACCCTCGTCTCTTCTCGTGCGCTTGTGGTGTACCGACTTTCACGTGGTCGTGGTGTCTCGTATTGTGACATATAGTTACTGGTGGATGATCTGATATCTGGCCTCGAGTCACTGCGTTTGTTATTGAGACGTTCAAACTCCTTGGCTAGCGTAGTAAGTTCTTCAAGAGAGTTAAAATCACTGCGACGTATATATAACTGGTACTCATGGCGCAAATTCCTGTATACTCGCTCTAATTCCTGTGCCTTCGTATAGCCAGCATGATGCATCATGGCCTGGATGGCCAGTAAGTAATCGCTGAAATGTTCGTGTAGGCCTTGCTCTCTTCGCCTGACGTCATCCTCAAGGCATTCGAGATATCGTGGCGGCAAGAAGAACTGTAGAAAGCTCGCCTTGAATGTCGCCATGCATTCCACGGTTGTTTGTTGTTGCGGTACCAAATTAGTGCCTTACCTCGTAGGAGCTCTGGCATGGTGCGGGGTGCGAGGTCGATTGAAATGCCGTAGGCCTCGGCCAATTCCTCAACTGCTTCCATGAAATTGATGGGGTCTTGTCCGTCGTCATATTTGAGGCCCCACTTCCTAACAATGTTCATGGTGGCGGGGTAGGAAGTAACTTCGAATGGGCCCGTTCTATAATGGGGCACTTCTTGATGATAAGCGTTGTAGTATGCTGTTTGTCCGGTGGCGGCTGTTCGCTGCTGTGAGGTGTCGTTCCCGCTATCGTCGTTGTTTGGTAAAGCTGGAGACACGGCCCTCGTGTGCTTACTTTCGAGTTCTAGCAACCGCTTTACGTCTTTCTGGTCATGTTGGCCGTCATTGATGTGGGTTGCGAGCTTTTTTCGCAGCTCGTCGACGGTGCCAGCCTCATCGAGACAGAACTCCCTGATATACGTAAGGAGTTCGTCTTTACGTAGACTGTATACCCATGACGTCCTTATTGTATTCATTTTCGTTGTGTTTTGTTGGTTTTCTTGTGTAGTATATGCGTTGATTCGTGACTTCACTTCGAAGTGCTGCTCGTTGGTTTATTGGTTTGTTAGTGGGAGCCGATGATCGATGACTTGCTCTGTATCTTGGACTCTTCTTGCAAATATATATTTTTATTAAATATGTATACTTCTGCTGCTTTAATGGTGTTCTTCGAAGATTAGAATATATTTTCGTAATGTATATATTCTCGGTGCGTAGGATTTTGTTCGCTTATATTTTTGTTGTGTGTTCGTTTTTTTTTTTTTTTTCTCTGATGTGTAGATTTTTTTTTCGTTGCGTTGTGTAGATGGGACACTGCGATATTGTCCCGCAGAGTCCCTGCTCGGGCGCCACTTGTAACGAACCTCCTGGTCGTCACAGCAAAGTTGCTGAGGTATCCTCAGCGGCTGTCCAGGGTCCTTACAAGACGACCTGGTTGGAGGATTTTCCAGGTCGCTCGACCTTGTTGGTAAGGTCTGTTTGTTGTTGTTGTTGTTAAATTTGCCTTGCGGATATCGCAGTTGGTTTGGCCAGCGGTTCCCCTCTAGGCCCTTCACGGGAGGACTAGTGCTAGAGGGTGCTTCGTGAACCTGGCTCGACGCGTCTCAAGATGGACGGCGATGCTGGCGAGTGGTTGGCTGGCGATTTTACTGGGGCTGTGTCACTGACAGGTCGGATAACCTCAAAATTTGTGTAACAGAGGTGACCTTGGTGGTAGTGACAGGCCCAAAATCTTCGCTGCACGTCTTGGTTAGTTGAGAATATTCTTCTTCAGCGGTATTCCACCGCTACCCTATGGTGGCTCTGGCCACTTGCCTGTGTTTCTCAAAATCGGATGATTTTCCGTGGCATACACTCGATGTATGACCGTGTTGACCTCTAATCGGATTCCTAGCGCTCCGTCGCGTGTCTGTCCTTGTCGGTCGTGTGAGAGGAGCAGGGGCGAGAGGGATAGGAACGATAGTCGTTGAGAGTGTGTGTGTGAGCGCTGCTGAACGGACCGATCTGGCCCAACGGACAGCAACACTACTCGATGTATGAGAGGGGAAGCGGATGCAGAGTGTCACTCGTGAAGAGCGCTGTAAGAGTGGAGCTGAGCGAACCAATCTGGCCCAACGGACAGCAACACCCCTCAAGGTAAGGAGACTCACTCTGGGACAACTGGATTCTCGTGGAGAGCACGGATGAGAATGATGTTGAACGGACCGATCTGGACAGCGCACCTCGAAGGCAAGGGTCACTTTTAGGATGACTTATACTCGTGTAGAGCAGCGTGAGTTTGCGAGACTGAGCGGACCGATCTGGCCCAACGGACAGAAACACAACTCAAAATTGGAAGGGATGTAGGAGCAATTAAAATGTTCGCTCGTCTTGTTACCTGTTCCATGCGCTGCAGAAATAAAACGACGTCTGTTCGGTTTGAAGTTCTATCCAAGACTAAATTTTATTTTTCATTTCAACTTATAACTAGGTGTTGGCTGCTGCCAGTGATGTTTCATACATACTATTACAAAAATGTGTAGTGAGTAGGATTTGTTATAGTATTAACAATAAAGTAAGTATGTATTAGAGAGAATGTAAATACGTGAGTATGCAAATATTAATTGGTATTAGATCGTATGATTTTATAATATTTTATATGTATGCCCCGATCTTTCGAGAACAATAATTCGTAATATTCGTCGTAGCCATTTAGCTATAGCTGTTATGTCCTATACAATTCTTATTGCATGTAATTCAATGTATGCGTATAACTTATAGAGAATAAGCTTAGAATATAATAAGAATAATTATAATAATAATAATAATTTAGAGTTGCTGTATTACCATGTATGTGTGTGTAGCATAGCTGGCAAGATATCATCGGGTTCGTTGGTGCGGCATGCAGTCGGCATGATTGTCGTGGCTAGTTCTGCTCGGTCGACTTCACTATAATTGAAGTTGGTGTGAGTGTCGACATCTTATGTGTTGCTGGCTGCGTCATACCATTGACATGGTATTGAGTGTGTACATTACTCATCTGTCGTTGAGTGTCGATGCTTGGCAACATGTTCCTATGCATGTTGGCCTGTCGAGCCGTTGTGTATAACTCGTGTGTACCTTGTACACATGTTGCATGTAAATCATGATGCAGTGGCGTATGCCTCGTGGGGTAAATCTCGTTGGGCGATGTCGGCTACGGTGATGTAGTATCAAATGGCGCTATACGTCTGGCGTATCCACGTCTAACTTTGCGTATCAATTGTGGGGGCCTATTTCCACGAAATAGGTTCGTCACACCCCCCCTTTACGTCGGCCGGGGAAAAGAAATCTTCACATTCCCGTTGCGGCTTATTTGCACGGTGTAGCAGATACCTTCGATGTTGGCTTTGAAGTTGATTCGCTGCCGCCGCCTTCTACGTGCTTCTGCGTCTGCAATGCGTTGCTGCAGATCGGCGGGTATCACGAATTCGAGACAGCTGTCGTTGCATGGCTGACTGATTGTGTCTTGTGGTATGGCACTACTGCTGCTTACCTCTGCTGGTGCGAATGTCCCATCGCTAGCGGTCGGGAGCTCTGGTGGTTCAGGCTGTCACACTTTTTTGACGTGGTAGGTGGTCGGCTACGTTGAGGCTTCGCGCCGCTTGTGGTGCGGCCAAACATTTCCAGATGTCCTGGGCGTATGGCTCTAACGTGTTCTACGCCTGCTGCTGGTTGTGGGTGTCTACTTGCATTCCGTCGTGGTCTTTTAGCTGCTGGCGGTTGTGGTAATGGTTCAGCCAGTAGAATGCTCCGGCTCTGCTTTGCCATCATCTCCTTGACCCGCTTCTCAAGCACTTCTTTGGATTGTTCAAACTTGTCCATTTTGTTTGGACCTTCAAGATTTCGCTTGTTGTTTTATGACAACAAATGTCCTCGAATTTGAGGTTAAATTATTTTTGTCACTGGTAGTTCGCCTGCTGTGGCGATTTGCTCACTTTTATTGCACTTTCACAAATATTAACGTTATTGCAACCAATGTCTGTTATAATTAACTTGTTGCGTTAATATTTTCACTTGCACTTATAATATGGCGTGGTAGATTCGACGATTTGAATAAATTTGCTGGGGATGCACTTACGATGTTGTGTTATTGCTGGCACAAACTGTTATGGTTGTTGCGTTTTCAAATTTATATTTCGAAGCTCCTGGAGTTTGCAGAACTCGGCGTTACCAGCTTCACATTTTAGTGCAGTTGTCGTGTTGTGAGACCTGTGTGATGTTCTTGAGGGCAAATTCGTTGATCTTGAGTAGGCGAGCGTGTTTGAAGTTTCGGGTGTTTGTAAGCGTTTTCTTCAACGCTTCTGAGGCCGGAACTGTTGTCTTCTTGTGGCCTGTAGCTGTTGGGCAGTTCATTGTTGATTTATTGCCTTGTTGACCAATGTTGCGGATTCGTTGTCTCGTTGGACATATGATGCAAATTTGTTGATTGGTTTGACATATGTTGTTAACTTTGACATATATTGTTGACGTGAGTAAGTTGACGTGAGTTTTCTATTATCTGCGCTGCAAATAATGATGATGGAAAACTGTCGTTGCTGGTTGCGTGTTTTCTGGCACAAATATGATTGTGCTGTTCGTGGCGATGCTGCGACGATTGTGGTAATTATTTTGTATGATTACCATGAATTTTCTGGTGCAACTATTTAAAGCACTATTCATGGCGATGCTTGGAAAACTGTGGTAGTTGTTATGTATGGTTATGCTGAGAAGACGGTAGTTGTTTGCGCAGGTACTGCTGCGGACTCCTTTTGTTGACGCAGTTGGTACTGCGGATCCCAGTTTTTAACGCGGGTGGTGCCGCGCAAGAAAAATGATACCCTCTTGTATCGGTTTGCGTGTGTTTGGATGTGTCAACCTCTTGCATACTATTTGAAACGACTTTGCAATGCTGGGTGACGATGTTGGCCACTCGTAATGACTGTTTCTGGTAGTCATTATGTGCTGCGTCTTAAGGTTCCTTGTAGTGACTGAGCTCGTATTAGTGTTGACGTGTTTGTTGCGATTTGGTATTTAGCCGCTGGCTGCGGACTGTAGTTTAGAGTGGCAGGCGTTGCTGCTGGCTTGCAGTTTAGATTGGCAGATGCTGCTGCTGACTGCAGCTAAGAGCGGCAGGTATGGCTGCTGGCTGCAGTGTAGTGTGGCAGGCGTTGCTGCTGGTGCCAGTTGGTGACGCGGTTGGTGCCGCTGATCCCAATTTTTGACGCAGCTGGTGCTGCGGATCCCAGTTGGTGACGCGGATGGTGCCGCGGATCACAGTTGGTGACGCGGATGGTGCCGCGGATCCCAGTTGGTGATGCGGATGGTGCCGCGGATCCCAGTTTTTAACGCGGGTGGTGCCGCGCAAGAAAAATGATAGATTATGTTGCTGCGTTGCTTGGTTCGTCGATTCCAGGATCCCACAGATCTCGGCATGCATGAGTTTCCGCGTTAGAGCGGGTCGTGTTAAGAAGACCGTATTGAAGATGATCTGAAGAACTTAGTGTGGGTGGTGTAACTTTGATGAAGGCACACCCTCGGGATTTCATCGAATGTGGGATTTCCATGTTCTTCGGTGCAGTTTCGGTAGTAGTTGTTAGTCCATTAGCAGTTATTAGAAGAAAAGCCAAGGTCATCGTTAATAGAAGTCTCTTGAAAGGCCCCTTTTTCACCCGTTTCAGTGAAATTATCCATGTGGCTATGTTGAAACGGTCGTTGTGGCTAGGAAAATGTTTGATCTTGCCCCTGGGGCGTCGGTTTATAGTAATTTGGCCACTGTTGGCCTTCTGCTGAGATGAATTGCTTCCAATGTGTTCTTCTTGAGAGTCAGGTGGCTCTGGTGGTCTAGCGTGCTGTTGTTTCTGACGTACCGGAGAGTTGGATAGCTTGGTACAATGTTCTATTTCTTCTTCTTGAATGTCAGGTGGCTCTGGTGGCCTAGCATGACGCTCACGCCGGCCTGCGTTGCTTTTGGTGTGTACTTGGATATCGGGTGGCCCTGGTGGTCTGGCATGACATTCTTGTTGATCTACTGTTTCGTCTTTAATAAACACTTGTATATCAGGTGGCTTCGTCGTCCTCGTCTGATGCTCACATTGATCTGTTGATTCATCTTTACTAGGCGCTCGAATGTCAGGTGGCTCTGGTGACCTAACATGATGCTCGCTCTGATCCGCTAATTCGTCTGTAGCGGGTAATTTGATGACAGGTGGCTCTGGTGGGCGAACGTGCTCTGGATTATCTGTCAGTGCTACCAGTGGACTTGTGTGGAGCTGTGGTTGCTGTGCGAACTCCGTTAGTACCTCTATTTGAAGGCTCTGAAGTACTGAAGGCTCTTCGACGTGTATTTGGATGTGTGCCTTCGTCTCGACGTGTAGCGTGGGATCATCTGTAGTTTCTTCTGACGATTTTTCCTGAGGAAGTTGGTTCTTCGTTAGTGCCTCTGGTGACCTGTCGTTAGCTTGTTCCTCGTCTGCTTTGATTGGTGCTTCTGGCGCAGTGCGTTGTTGTGAATCGAATGCAACTCGCTGTGGCACTGGGTCGTTTGTATGTGGCTGGGCGTCGCCTGATTCTGGAGTGGTTGGTAATGTGTCTGGTTGCATATCGGACTGTAGTATGCAAGTAATCGGCACAGCTTGTACCGATAAATCCAGATCTTGTTGGGGTTTACATGAGACCAGTTGGCATGCTGGCGTTGCTGGCACTAGGCTTTGTTGAAGATCGTATGTGGCCGCTTGTGTCTGGCTTGATGGCACCAGCTCGACTTGTGGCACCTGCTCTGGCTTTGGATGTGATTGAATCGTTGACGATAAAGTGCCTGTCTTATTTTCCACTCGGCTTGCCGCATTAAGTTCGACTTGAGTTTCTCGTGTGGCCACTGTTGGTGTCTGTTGGGCAGTTAGAGATGAAGTTGGTGGCTGGATGTCTTGTCGCGGTGTATGTGGGTTTTTGGCTGTCACCACATGTTGGTCATCGCGTGAAGTTACTATCACCTGAATTTCGGCTGGTTTCGCATGTACTTGATCCCAAAGCGTTTCGAAAGTTGCTTTAGCTAGCGGTGGCGGAAGTGTGTAAGCCTGAGATTCTGGTAGTTCTATCTTGCGTCGTGGCTTGCGCTTCCTTGGCTTGCGTGGCTTCGTATGTGTGGGCGTATCATACGTTTGTTGTGGAAAATATGTCGTAAAACCTGACAATGGGCTCGTATCCCATTCCGCTAGGTTATACTCCGCTGCCATTTCGTATAAAAGCGCGGTAGGACACTTGGTCGTCGTTGATGCTGGAAGGCCTGGTTCTTTTCTTGGCTCTTGTGACCTACTCACGTTGGCGTTTGTCTGTGTTGTCGCTCGATTTGACATTACTGGCTCAGCTCGTGGTAAGCGTCTCGGTGATTTACTGGGGCTGGAAGAGTTATTGACCACGCTCGCCCCTAATCTCGGCGTGGTCTGTTGAAGTTTCCCGCGTTCTATCGACAGCAATCAATTGTTTTGATATTTCGCCTACCACAATCCCAGCAGAAAAGTACTTGGCGGTTTCTGCACTGTTCGGAGCGGTGACCTTCTCTGGCGCATCGTCTGCATGCTTGTGCGCTGACCCTCGTCTCTTCTCGTGCGCTTGTGGTGTACCGACTTTCACGTGGTCGTGGTGTCTCGTATTGTGACATATAGTTACTGGTGGATGATCTGATATCTGGCCTCGAGTCACTGCGTTTGTTATTGAGACGTTCAAACTCCTTGGCTAGCGTAGTAAGTTCTTCAAGAGAGTTAAAATCACTGCGACGTATATATAACTGGTACTCATGGCGCAAATTCCTGTATACTCGCTCTAATTCCTGTGCCTTCGTATAGCCAGCATGATGCATCATGGCCTGGATGGCCAGTAAGTAATCGCTGAAATGTTCGTGTAGGCCTTGCTCTCTTCGCCTGACGTCATCCTCAAGGCATTCGAGATATCGTGGCGGCAAGAAGAACTGTAGAAAGCTCGCCTTGAATGTCGCCATGCATTCCACGGTTGTTTGTTGTTGCGGTACCAAATTAGTGCCTTACCTCGTAGGAGCTCTGGCATGGTGCGGGGTGCGAGGTCGATTGAAATGCCGTAGGCCTCGGCCAATTCCTCAACTGCTTCCATGAAATTGATGGGGTCTTGTCCGTCGTCATATTTGAGGCCCCACTTCCTAACAATGTTCATGGTGGCGGGGTAGGAAGTAACTTCGAATGGGCCCGTTCTATAATGGGGCACTTCTTGATGATAAGCGTTGTAGTATGCTGTTTGTCCGGTGGCGGCTGTTCGCTGCTGTGAGGTGTCGTTCCCGCTATCGTCGTTGTTTGGTAAAGCTGGAGACACGGCCCTCGTGTGCTTACTTTCGAGTTCTAGCAACCGCTTTACGTCTTTCTGGTCATGTTGGCCGTCATTGATGTGGGTTGCGAGCTTTTTTCGCAGCTCGTCGACGGTGCCAGCCTCATCGAGACAGAACTCCCTGATATACGTAAGGAGTTCGTCTTTACGTAGACTGTATACCCATGACGTCCTTATTGTATTCATTTTCGTTGTGTTTTGTTGGTTTTCTTGTGTAGTATATGCGTTGATTCGTGACTTCACTTCGAAGTGCTGCTCGTTGGTTTATTGGTTTGTTAGTGGGAGCCGATGATCGATGACTTGCTCTGTATCTTGGACTCTTCTTGCAAATATATATTTTTATTAAATATGTATACTTCTGCTGCTTTAATGGTGTTCTTCGAAGATTAGAATATATTTTCGTAATGTATATATTCTCGGTGCGTAGGATTTTGTTCGCTTATATTTTTGTTGTGTGTGTTCGTTTTTTTTTTTTTTTTCTCTGATGTGTAGATTTTTTTTTCGTTGCGTTGTGTAGATGGGACACTGCGATATTGTCCCGCAGAGTCCCTGCTCGGGCGCCACTTGTAACGAACCTCCTGGTCGTCACAGCAAAGTTGCTGAGGTATCCTCAGCGGCTGTCCAGGGTCCTTACAAGACGACCTGGTTGGAGGATTTTCCAGGTCGCTCGACCTTGTTGGTAAGGTCTGTTTGTTGTTGTTGTTGTTAAATTTGCCTTGCGGATATCGCAGTTGGTTTGGCCAGCGGTTCCCCTCTAGGCCCTTCACGGGAGGACTAGTGCTAGAGGGTGCTTCGTGAACCTGGCTCGACGCGTCTCAAGATGGACGGCGATGCTGGCGAGTGGTTGGCTGGCGATTTTACTGGGGCTGTGTCACTGACAGGTCGGATAACCTCAAAATTTGTGTAACAGAGGTGACCTTGGTGGTGGTGACAGGCCCAAAATCTTCGCTGCACGTCTTGGTTAGTTGAGAATATTCTTCTTCAGCGGTATTCCACCGCTACCCTATGGTGGCTCTGGCCACTTGCCTGTGTTTCTCAAAATCGGATGATTTTCCGTGGCATACACTCGATGTATGACCGTGTTGACCTCTAATCGGATTCCTAGCGCTCCGTCGCGTGTCTGTCCTTGTCGGTCGTGTGAGAGGAGCAGGGGCGAGAGGGATAGAAACGATAGTCGTTGAGAGTGTGTGTGAGAGCGCTGCTGAACGGACCGATCTGGCCCAACGGACAGCAACACTACTCGATGTATGAGAGGGGAAGCGGATGCAGAGTGTCACTCGTGAAGAGCGCTGTAAGAGTGGAGCTGAGCGAACCGATCTGGCCCAACGGACAGCAACACCCCTCAAGGTAAGGAGACTTACTCTGGGACAACTGGATTCTCGTGGAGAGCACGGATGAGAATGATGTTGAACGGACCGATCTGGCCCAACGGACAACAGCGCACCTCGAAGGCAAGGGTCACTTTTAGGATGACTTATACTCGTGTAGAGCAGCGTGAGTTTGCGAGACTGAGCGGACCGATCTGGCCCAACGGACAGAAACACAACTCAAAATTGGAAGGGATGTAGGAGCAATTAAAATGTTCGCTCGTCTTGTTACCTGTTCCATGCGCTGCAGAAATAAAACGACGTCTGTTCGGTTTGAAGTTCTATCCAAGACTAAATTTTATTTTTCATTTCAACTTATAACTAGGTGTTGGCTGCTGCCAGTGATGTTTCATACATACTATTACAAAAATGTGTAGTGAGTAGGATTTGTTATAGTATTAACAATAAAGTAAGTATGTATTAGAGAGAATGTAAATACGTGAGTATGCAAATATTAATTGGTATTAGATCGTATGATTTTATAATATTTTATATGTATGCCCCGATCTTTCGAGAACAATAATTCGTAATATTCGTCGTAGCCATTTAGCTATAGCTGTTATGTCCTATACAATTCTTATTGCATGTAATTCAATGTATGCGTATAACTTATAGAGAATAAGCTTAGAATATAATAAGAATAATTATAATAATAATAATAATTTAGAGTTGCTGTATTACCATGTATGTGTGTGTAGCATAGCTGGCAAGATATCATCGGGTTCGTTGGTGCGTCATGCAGTCGGCATGATTGTCGTGGCTAGTTCTGCTCGGTCGACTTCACTATAATTGAAGTTGGTGTGAGTGTCGACATCTTATGTGTTGCTGGCTGCGTCATACCATTGACATGGTATTGAGTGTGTATATTACTCATCTGTCGTTGAGTGTCGATGCTTGGCAACATGTTCCTATGCATGTTGGCCTGTCGAGCCGTTGTGTATAACTCGTGTGTACCTTGTACACATGTTGCATGTAAATCATGATGCAGTGGCGTATGCCTCGTGGGGTAAATCTCGTTGGGCGATGTCGGCTACGGTGATGTAGTATCAAATGGCGCTATACGTCTGACGTATCCACGTCTAACTTTGCGTATCAATTGTGGGGGCCTATTTCCACGAAATAGGTTCGTCACAGTAGAATTGAAATTATTTGAATTTATTAAACCTGTAGCCCTGGACGCTGGTTTGAAATATAATTTACATTTGTGTGACTTTGACTACTACTGCCCAATGAAAAATAAGCCAGCCTCGGATAAGAACCCCAATTACGTTGACGACCACCGCAAACGAAAAACGAACAATGATTTACAGATATGCACCTGGAATGTCCGGACCCTTTAAAGGGAAGGTGCCATTATCCAACTGGCGGCAGCCCTCAAAACAATAAAGGCAGACATCACCGCCATTCAGGCAATCCGATGGAAAGGGCAAGGCTGCCTTAAAAAAATCACACTGCGATATCTACTACAGCTACCATGAGGAGAAGCCCGAATTTGGATGTGGATTCGTTGTTAACCGGAAACTACGCCACCTTGTTTCCCGGTCCACACCTGTGAACGAAAGATTGGCCACGGTACGCATAAAGGCTACATTTTTCTTCATCAGCCTTATTTGTGCTCACGCCCCGACGGAGGAAAAGGACGAAGCCGTCAAAGACGCTTTCTACGCTAGTCTTGAGGACGTATACGACCACCTTCTGGTCCATGACGTGAAAATAGTCCTCGGCGATTTTAATGCGAAAATCGAAAGGGAAGGCCTCTTTGGCCCCACTATCGGTCAGTTCAGTCTTCATGAGACCTCCACGAACAACGGTCTAAGACTGATCGACTTCGCCGCGGCGCGAAACATGGTAGTTAGTAGCACCAGATTTAAACACCTCGACATCCACAAGGCCACCTGGCTGTCCCCGGATCAAAAAATGCGAAACCAAATTGATCACGTTGTAATCGACGGAAGGCATACCTCTAGTGTTCTAGATGTGCGTGTATGTCGAGTGGTCAAAATTGACTCCGACCATTATCTTGTTGCAGCCAAGATCCGCGTGCGATTATGCAATGCGAAGAACATACGCACAGGAATGCAACGAAAGCTAGATGTCGCTAAACTGCAATTACAACGGACTGCCGAGGCCTATTCCACTCAACTCTCGGTTAAGCTCAACCAACCAACCTCTGGACCCGACGACGTCGGCGGACTTTGGGTGCATATATCCCACTCCATGCGCGCTGCCTCTGAAGAAGTCATTGGTGTCCGGCACCCGCAACCTCAGAACCAAAGGTACGATCAAACGCCGATGATAGAAAAACGGTGCAATCAGCTGCAACGTGAGCCGAGCAAGAAAACTACCGCGTGGAGAGAAAGGAAAAGAGGTACCTTTTCAGACCCAAGAAAAGCGAGCAGGAAAAGCGTGAGCGTGAGGAACTGGAGATATACCAGGGCAAGAAGGATACACTAAAATTCTATCAACAGGTTAAGCGTCTAGCCCAAGGTTTCAAGCCCGAAGCATCCACTTGTAGAGATCAAAATGGAGATCTGGTTACAGATACGCAGTCTGCGCTGAGATTATGGAGATAGCACTTCTCCAATTTACTTACTGGCGACGATTCCACCAATGCCGTCCATAGAGAGCGCAGTTCAGTGCCACTAATCAACGATGACGGAGTGGAAATACCACCACCAAGCCATGAACAGGTTTGAGTCAGCCTCTCAGCTGAATTGTTTTAAACCGGCGGCGATGAATTGATGAGGCGCATGCATCAGCTCATCAGCAAAATATGGCTAGCGGAAAACATGCCCGACAATTGGAATCTCAGCGTACTTTGCCTTATACATAAGAAAGGAGACCCAACAATTTGGGTATTTGACGCCAACTATCAAGGTATCAGTCTTATTTTCATCGCATATAAGGTTCTCTCAAGCGTACTGTGTGAAAGATTAAAGCCTGTCTGATTAAAGCCAATGTCTGAGTTCGGTATACCTGCAAAGTTGGTAAGACCGAAAGAGGTTTCAGACAAGGCGATCCACTGTCTTGCGATCTCTTCAACATCATCATGGAGGAGATCCAGCTCCTTGCGTACGCTGGTGATATGTACATTGTTGGCAGAACCAAGAGAGATGTTACCGCTGCTTTCACTGCTATCAAAAAGCAATCAGCCAAAGTAGCTTTGACGATAAACGAGGGTAAAACAAAGTATAAGATGTCTGCAAACAGGGGAGCGCGGCATCTAGACTACCATGTTTCATCCGGCAGCTAGAGCTTTTAAGTAATCAAGGAGTTCATATGTCTTGACACTGCCATAAACAACAACAACGATGTCAGCCTGGAGATAAAGTGAAGAACAACAATTACTAATAGGTGCTACTACGCGCTCAGTAAGCAACTAAGTTCTAGAGCCCTCTCTTGATCGACAAAATGAACACTCTACAAGATGCTCGATCTAGTTCTTCGAACGTTCTTCGCAAAATATTCGGTCCTCTTCAAGTCGGCGATGACTATCCCATCCGAATGAACCACGAGCTGTATGAGCTCCACGAAGACATTGACGTAATTCGGCGTATGACTGTGCAGCGACTACGCTGGCTGGGTCATGTCAATCGTATAGACGACGAAGCTCCAGCGAAAAAAGTGCTCGAGGCAAGGGTAGCTGGTCAACGACGACGAGGGAGGCCATGCCTCCGATGGATGGAACAGGCCGAGGAAGCCCTAACCACACTTGGTGTATCCTATTGGAGAAGGCACGCGCAAAGCAGAGGCGCCTGGCGAGAGCTGATGAAGTCGACCGAAACCGGAACACGGGTTGTTATGGCCAAGTAAGTAAGCAAGTAAGCTAATAATCGAAAAATGATTAGGGTTACAAAGCACATAACATAATAGTACAGTCCTTTGGTAGTTTTACCTACCAAAAGGCTTAAAGCGAGAAATAAAAATGTTTTTTTGAGCAACCTTTAAAGAAGTAGCGCGCTGCGTTTTCTTGACACTGTGTTGGATGCTGTTGTATCAAAACGTCCAAAACTCACATTATTGAACGTACACAGCAACAAAAATGAATTCACAATGATTAAAACAAATGTTACTACAATTTCTAGTGTGTTACATTCCAAGTGTTACTTTCAAAAATCACAAAATAAATCTAACCATTTCCAAAAATGGTCAAACTTGTTCCATTCGTCAGGATCGCCGTAATGGATTTGCTTTAAAAAAAAAGTAGTATTAAAAAAAACGAAAATTTCATTTTTCAGTGAGTTTGGTGGCACCGGACTTCATTATTTGGTAATTTCAAATCCAGAATCAGATTCTTTACCAAACTTTACATCGAAATAGATGGTTTGTGTTTTTTCCCCTCAAATCATAATTGATGCATAGTTTTTTTTTTTTGTAATTCATGTAAAGAAACCCAAAAAACCCGGATTTTCGAGCAGAACTGGGCCAGTTTCGACAATATTTTCGATATTTCCGATTTCCGATCAAATTTTCTGCTTGGAAAATCCTGGCTACGAACCTGCTATTAATGCCAATATGCGCTATGTACGAAGGCTGACCACTTTCCCCTATGTCATATTGATTTTATGAATTTTGACACATTTGTAAAAACTTCATTTTAGCCTTTTTTTTCTAAGTAAACTTTGTAAACAATGGTTTTTATAATTTACCATTTTTTCAAATCTGGTACCGCAAAAATTCAGTAACGCGTGCACTTTTTTGATATAAAGAATTTTATTTATTAGCACCTTCCGTTTGCACTCACTGAGTCACTCACTGACAAGGAAAGGTCCCCAGGTGTCACTCACCGATTTGAATAATTTTTGGATAGGTGATAGAGGACAAAAATCTAAGGTCGACGTATTTTTTATACGTGCTCAATCGATAGTTTACGGTTTCAAAATGAGGTTTTAAAATCAGCGAAAATTTCGTTTTTTTGCCACAATTTCACTATTTTCCATAGAAATATATACAAATTTGGTATCAAACGGAAAGTATTTTAAAGCCACACATGATGGCATCAATTTTGGAGAAATAAATTTCATTGTAATTTTGTTGTTGTAATTTTTAACAGTATTTAGTCGTTATCATAAGGAGCGCATTTTCGAAATTGTTTCATTTTCATTTATATTGTATTTAAGAGAATTCTAAAAGTTACCTTTTTTTTTTGTTTTTTTTAAATTTTTAAGTTTTTATATAAAAATTTTCTTTATTAAAATATGCATTTATTTTCTTAAAAAAACATTTTTTTTAGAGATGAAGACCACAATATGGATATCAAAAATTTTGTTTCTTCTCCAAATTTCCGTGTGTGTAAATATTTAATCGGAAAGCTTATATTTAACAAGGCTTCTATACAACTTTGTGCTTTTAACTTGATTGCCCGAAGGAATGCGAAAAAACCATCGGAAATTTAAAAATATATTCGATGTAAATATCTCCACTAGTTTTCAATATATTTTACTACCTTTTCTACTTGTTATAAAGCTTAATAAAAGTACTTGCCAAAAAATATTTTAACAACACCAATTACTGTACATTTATATTTTTAATATTTTTTTCAAAAATTGTCCAAAATATTCAATGTTGTCCTCAAAAAATTACTTAAATTTTGTTCTTGTTGTAAAAATAATTTAAATTAAAAATTGCATTTTAAGCACTCTTTCACACGGCATGACATTTATCAGCAAAAATTGATTCAGTTTTAAAAAAAAATTTATTAACTATTTCTATCATAAAAAAAACAAGGGTATTCCCTTTCGATTTTTTTGATGAAATTAATATTTTTAAAAATGTTCTTTTTATATTTTTTATAAAAGAGTATATCTACAAAAATAGTTTATTTAAAAAAGTAACCCAATATTCTTCTCCAATGAAAAGTTATTACTAAAAACCTATTTTCATACCATGTGAATCTGTATTAACAAAACTGCTTTTCTGTTAATTATTATGTTTCTATATGCTTCCCATGCTCATTTTAAAAATAAGCATGCTCATTTCGAAAATTTTAAAAGAAACAAATATTTTTTATACTTTTCAGTTATAATCCCTTGGCTGCCACTCCTCGCTCCAGTAATATAGCTTCCACCCTATGGTAACTCATTACCCCAACTATCAAAGGGTTAATAACTGAAAAGTATAAAATATATTTGTTTCTTTTAAAATTTTTAAAATATAGAAACAAAATAAAGATACTTAATAATTAACAGAAAAGAAATTTTGTTAATACAGATCCACATGGTATGAAAATAGGTTTTTGAAAAGGAATATTGGGATATTTTTTTCAAATAAATTATATTTGAAGCTATACTCTACAACAAAAACAAATTTTACGTTATTTTTTAAGGAAACATTGAATATTTTGGGCTTTCTTTGAAAATAATATTAAAAATACAAACGTACAGTAATTGGTATTGTTAAAATATTTTTTGGCAAGTACTTTTATTAAACTTTATAACACAAAAAAAAATTTTGTGATATATGCTGAAAACTAACGGAGATATTTACATAGAAATTCATATTTTTAAATTTCCGATGGTTTTTTCTCATTCCTTCAGGCAAACAAGTTAAAAGCACAAAGTTGTATAGAAGCACTGTTTAATATAAACTTTCCGATCAAACACACGGAAATTTGGAGAAAAAACCCATTTTTTGATACCCATATTGTGGTCTTCATCTCTAAAAAAAAATTTTTTTTTTAAGAAAATAAATGCATATTTTAATAAAGAAAATTTTAATATAAAAACTTAAAAATTTAAAAAAACAAAAAAAAATGTAACTTTTAGAATTCTCTTAAATCAAATGTAAATGAAAATGAAACAATTTCGAAAATGCGCTCCTTATGATAACGACTAAATACTGTTAAAAATTACAACAACAAAATTAAAATGAAATTTATTTCTCCAAAATTGATGCCATCATGTGTGGCTTTAAAATACCTTTCGTTTGACACCAAATTTGTATATATTTCTACGGAAAATAGTGAAATTGTGGCAAAAAAACGAAATTTTCGCTGATTTTAAAACCTCATTTTGAAACCGTAAACTATGGATTGAGCACGTATAAAAAAATACGTCGAGCTTAGATTTTTGTCTTCTATCACATATCCAAAAATTATTCAAATAGGTGAGTGACACCTGGGGACCTTTCCTTGTGAGTATTGATGCGTTTCTAAAATATTCAGCTTAGGAAATTTTTGTAATTTTTTTATAAATATTCCCATACTTTCGCCATATTCATTATGACTGCTTGTAGCTTCTAAAATTTCTAGATATTCTAATTTGTTTTTCGCCCGAAAAGCATTTTAGTCATGATATTCTTTAAAAAAAAGTTGTGTTTAGTTTGCTCTTTGTTGAATCAGTTGGTTTTTTGTTTGAATTGTTTCTACGTATTTAAAATACGCGCGTTTTCGACGAGACACATTTTAACAATAAATGACACATGACATATTTTAAAACATAGAAATTCATATTTTTAAATTTCCGATGGTTTTTTCTCATTCCTTCAGACAAACAAGTTAAAAGCACAAAGTTGTATAGAAGCACTGTTTAATATAAACTTTCCGATCAAACACACGGAAATTTGGAGAAAAAACCAATTTTTTGATACCCATATTGTGGTCTTCATCTCTAAAAAAAAATTTTTTTTTTAAGAAAATAAATGCATAAAGAAAATAAAGAAAATTTTAATATAAAAACTTAAAAATTTAAAAAAACAAAAAAAAATGTAACTTTTAGGATTCTCTTAAATCAAATGTAAATGAAAATGAAACAATTTCGAAAATGCGCTCCTTATGATAACGACTAAATACTGTTAAAAATTACAACAACAAAATTAAAATGAAATTTATTTCTCCAAAATTGATGCCATCATGTGTGGCTTTAAAATACCTTTCGTTTGACACCAAATTTGTATATATTTCTACGGAAAATAGTGAAATTGTGGCAAAAAAACGAAATTTTCGCTGATTTTAAAACCTCATTTTGAAACCGTAAACTATGGATTGAGCACGTATAAAAAAATACGTCGAGCTTAGATTTTTGTCTTCTATCACATATCCAAAAATTATTCAAATAGGTGAGTGACACCTGGGGACCTTTCCTTGTGAGTATTGATGCGTTTCTAAAATATTCAGCTTAGGAAATTTTTGTAATTTTTGTATAAATATTCCCATACTTTCGCCATATTCATTATGACTGCTTGTAGCTTCTAAAATTTCTAGATATTCTAATTTGTTTTTCGCCCGAAAAGCATTTTAGTCATGATATTCTTTAAAAAAAAGTTGTGTTTAGTTTGCTCTTTGTTGAATCAGTTGGTTTTTTGTTTGAATTGTTTCTACGTATTTAAAATACGCGCGTTTTCGACGAGACACATTTTAACAATAAATGACACATGCTCAAAAAAAATTTTATCAAAAAGTCAGAGCATATAAAAAAAACCGTTTAGTTAAAGCGAACTATTTGAAGCAAGAGCAAAGAAATAATTAAATTCATAGTTATTATTATGCGTTTCTTGAATATAATTATAATTTTTGCCACTTTGGCAATATATGTTGTTACAGTATTAACCGAAGAGAATTGTGAACATGTCTGCCATAAAAATTTAATTACTGTTTGCGCCAGAATAGGGGATAAAATTGAAACCTTCGCCAATCAGTGCTTGTACGAAAATAGAGTGCGCTGTGATCAAGCTAAAGGAATAGGTAAGTTTTGAAATTATTGGAAAAATTGTAAAATGGAACAGAGACAGAAGTTTCTGAAGTTATCTTTGAAAAAAAATGGCAAAATTGTTGAGTTGGCAAAAAATTTGAGATGAAAAATTTTACTGAAATTTCAAATCAATACAGTATTGCGTCATAAATTTTGTGTTTGAATATCAAGAGATCCAGAATTTTTTAAGTTCTTAGATTATTTAAAAAAAACATTGTGTATTAATATTTTTAAATCACCCAATTTCACACCTTAAATTGATTAAAAAAAAAATTTGATTCTAAGACCCCCTGAAAGTTTTCAATTTTATTATAATTTTAGTGTTTTATTATATTGAAAACTAGTTATTAGTTCTGCGAGCAATATTTATATCACATTATAGCAAATATTTAAATTTTGGATCATTTTAACTTTTTTCTTTTGGAGCAGATAGGTTCCACTTGAATAAATAGGGTTCTTTTTGGGTGTAATTGGGTCATTGGTCAACAAATTCAAAATGTTTTGTCCAAGAAATTCACTAATCTGAAAAATGTTAGAATGTCCACATTATTTCCAAAAATATAGCAAGAGGAACCTATTTTCCAAAGTGAAACATATTTGTGAAAAAAACAAGATTTTTGTTGAAGAAGTTTAAAAAGTCAAAATTCCAACTGCACAACTAGTTTCAAAATGATTGAATGTGGAACCTATTTGTTTCCAATATTGGAATTTGAATAAAAAAAAATTCAAGGAGTTCACTAAACCCAAAAAGTTACAATGGACCAACTTGTTCCAAAAATATTGCAATTGGAACCTATCTGTAACGTCCGCATGGTACATATTTGTCAAATACTTAATCCATGATTTTTTTTCCCAAAGAGTCAATTAAGCCCAACAAAGTTGTTATGAATTTAAGTTGTTCTAAACATATTAAAAGTGGAACCTATTTGCCCAGGCGGAACACAAAAAAGTAACATTGACCCAACTAGTCCCAAGTATATTACAATTGGAACCTATTTGACCAAGTGTACAGTGTTTGTGAATAAAATCAAAGATTTTTGTTCAAGAAGTCCACAGAATCTAAAAAATTCCCAATGACCCAATTGGTACTACATATAATCCAAGTGACCCATTTGGACCATGGAATCATAGTTTTTTATTCACACAGTCTACAGAAATCATAAAAGTTACAATCGACTCTACTGGGAGCTTAATTTTTCTCTAAACTGCTCAGTTTTCATTGCTGCTCTTCATACTCGTGAGCAGTTCATGAGCATTGAAGTCTCATTTACTTTCTCGTCCAAGAGCGCGTACGTTTTGCTATTTCAATACTATTTCAAATATTCTCCTACACATTTAAATTTAGTATTACGTTCTAAATTTCAGGTTGATAGCACTAAAACTACGGAAGCTATCGTGCATATTCAGTGAGGAGTTCATACAAAAGTTGACTTTAAAAAGTGAAAATTTTCTGCAGAACGGGATAGAATGAGTTGAATATGCGAATACCGCATTGACTTACACATTTTTACCTGCATTTCAAAAATATTCTTCTGAGCCATACAGATTTGTAGGCCTTGGAAGTATTACATACTTTATAAAAAAGAACAAATGTTTTTCCCACAAAAAACAAGACATTTTCAGCACTGTAAAAAACTAACAATAAGAACCACTTTATTATTCTTTATATCAGACATAACTACAGACACCGTTTGTCAATCTTCATAACTTCCAAAGGCAGAACCAAGTTATGCTTAAGCCAACAAGAGCAAGAGAGCAAAAGTAGGGTGAGGTGATGTGTAACACGGTGATTTTACGTGCAAATGTCAACATATGGCATAGTTGGAAGTAGCCAGACACATTAAGAACGTTAGCGTTCTTAAAAAGCGTGAAAATTTTTGTTCACAAGTTTTTCTTAAATTTACAAAAAAAAAAGCGTTTCGGATAAAAAATTTTTCAGATTTTAGAAGTGAGTAGATGTAAAATGTGGTATTGTTTACTATCTTTAAATATAGCAAAATATCTTTATATATAGTATATAAAGTAACTTACATTGGGGTGATGTGTAACACTAAAGGTGGGGTGATGTGTTACACATCTCGCACGTTATAATTGACATTAAAGAGGCAACAACTTTAAACTGAAATGCAATCACATCAACGGCATTTAAAGAGATCGGCCCAGTTCTTATTATTCAGCCCAGACCAAAATCCAATCGTGGTAGGAAATCAGCGAAAAACTGTGTACGGCCAAAATACCACAGAAACGTTAACAGTTGCAGGTGCAGTAGATTTCATTCAGTTTTTACTAAGCATAAAAACATCAAAATAAACTTAAAAAATTAAAGTTCCTGGTCTTTAAAACAACATTTAGTTGATGTTACACATCATCCCACTAATTTAAAAAAAAAAAACCAAAGAAACCATATTTAAAATGTTTGTCCTATTTCATTTATTTCCCAAAATATTCAACAGCCATGAAAACAATCACTTCGAATTGATCCTTCTGCGAGGGAGAGGCCTTAAAACCAATAAAAATTTAATTTCTAAACACTTATTGAAGCAAATAAAAACGTGTTACACATCACCCACTTCAGCCTAAGTACTTGGTCAGCATTGTATGGAATCGCTCAAGTATTGCGTAGGCATTTCTTTCGTTAAGTTTCTAAATATTCGTTTACTGTTGAAAACTTGAGTGAGAGTGCTCGACTCCGTAGTGGGCTAAGCAGAATAGGGTTGAGGCCTGTATTAAAAATAATTTCAATATAAATTTATTGTGTGAGTTATTTCTTACACAGAATTATATATTATAATTTAAATTTAAGACAATATAAGCAAAAATCTGCAAATTTTTATGTGAAAATCAGCTTTTTTTTTAAATTAAATAAAGTTTCATTATACTCATTTTTTTCTCTTACAGATGTCAGCCAGTATGAATTGTACACAGAGTGTCTATGAGATGGCATCTAACCAAAATGTACACGCAGTGAAAAGCATTCCTCCAATTTAATATGATGTGATTGCATTTATAATTGAAATAAAGTATATTTCAGTATTTGAGTACATATTTATTCAGATTGCAATTATTCAGAACTTATTCCGATTCTGGTTTATATTTCTTTTTTTTTTTTTTGAGAGGTATGAAAAATAATAACCTGATTGTGCATTAAAATTATATAATAGATCAGAATTAGTTTCATTTTATGGCTTCCTCTTTATGTTTCTTATTTGAGAACAAATTTAAAAAAAAAATTTAAATATTTTAAAACATTTCAAAACTTATCAAGATATTAAAAAAAAAATGCAAAAAATTTAATAATTCTTTTCATTTTTCATTCCACCACTGAAAGAGTACTTCGAAAGTGGTTAATTTATTAATTATAGTTTGGAAAGCAATAAAGTGACAACTTTACGCGTGTTAGTTTGATTCATTCAGAAATTTTTCCTGATCATAATTTTATAGCGATTATCTCCATATATAAAAGGTAAGCACAATATTTTGCACATAATGTCGCTCAAACTGTAATTATTTTTTCGATTATTACAGCTTCTTCCCAAAATGTACTGTCCTGAAAATTGTTCAGCCTGAAAGTATGCACTGAAAATTTATTTGATACTTATCAGTGATATGCTTGCTTTTTATGTATGCGCATACTTTCAGGATAAACATTTTTCAGATCAGTATGTTGTTACTAAAGCACTGTAGTAATGGCAAAAAATAATTACAGTTTGAGCATTAATGCTTCCAACCCGTCGTAGGACGGACTTTCATACTAGTAATATTGTATTATATATATATTGTATTAAGGCAGAACTGTAATAAATTGTCTTAATTCCGTCAGTTGGTGAGTACAATAGTTGCAGGATCCCACTGAGTGAACGAAGCAGGCGGGCTCTTAGAAGGTCATTAACAGTATTGAGCAAGTACTAAACCTACTTACTTACTTACTAAGCAAGTACTAAATAGCCGGTAACATTCATCAGGCAAACGAATCTAAACCAAACATAACAGAACGAAGGATTTGTAAAAGATTAATGCTGCATAAATATATGAGTCGAATGTTATGTGCACAACAACATAACATTCGGTGCATAAATTGAATTTAAGATTTTAAAAATTGGAAATTGGAATTGTACATTCTATGGCAGAATTAGACGGTCGCAATTTAGACCGTCAGAATTTGAAAATTCAAGATGGTTACTGGTGTTGCCACCTAAAACTTTTCTATTTTCACGAATTCGGTGCTGGAGCAAGCACTAGGTAAAAATGGGTTGCTGAATTCGAATTCCTTGCCAGATTTCCAAAATTGTGTAATTTTTGTATAATAGTATTGCAATCTACTAAAATGTATTTTTAAGAGTTTTTAACATCGTTTTACAGTGTTTATGAGTTGCTGACATCGAATCTGATGTCACAATTTTAAAATTCAAGCTGGTTAATGGTGTTGCCACCTAAAATTTTTTTATTTTCACGAATTCGGTGCTGGAGCAAACAATGGGTAAAAATGGGTCGATGAATCCGAATTCATTGCCAGATTTCCAAAATTGTGTAATTTTTTTTAACAGTATTGCCACCTACCAAAATGTATTTTCAAGAGTTTTAAACATCATTTAACAATACTAAGGGGTCGCTGTCTTCGAATCTGATATCAGAATATATGCATAATCTTAAAATCAGCCGATTTTTTTGCTGCTTGTTGTTTATTATGGCGACGTAGTTGCTGCTGCTGTTTTTGCTCGACAGCGCGGTTATTGTTGAAAGATGTGGTATCTTCCTGTGGCTTTGCACGATAAAATTAGCGAACAATCACAGGTTTCTTAAAAAAAATAAAATGTGTTATTAAACGCCTTATGAAAAAATATGCAATATCAAAGTAAAAACAGTTTTTATTATATTTTCAAGTCAACTTTTAATTTGCAAGTGGCACTTTCTTAACAGAAAAATTATTGGTAAAAACTTTTACATTGAGAATATAAGTACTCAAAACTATGATTCTGCATATTTATTATTACAAATTTATGGATTTTTTTTTTGTTAACTATTAAGGGGGTATTCCTGGTTGGAAGGCTGTTTTTGGACCCTTTATCAAAAACTTCTCATTTGAAAACGCAAAGAGTTATTTAAAATCTATTTTTTTTTATTGTATTAAGAACATATTAAATTAAATAAAAAATTTTTTCCTTTGTACGAGGCCGTTCAAAAAGTTGTTGGCCTTCAAAATTGAGCGACGAAAAAAAAGGTATGCTGCTTGCGGCCCGAATAACTCGACTTCGTAATTCTGGTCCCTACCTCAATTATAATTTTTCGATTATTTTTTACAAAATCGCGGTAATTGAAAAATGAAACCCCGATTTTGGGTCTTTTTTTTTTAGTTTAGTGGAAAAAAAATGGTAATAAATTGTTTAAAATTGTGACTGAGATAGTGATCAGAATGGTTGTTTCTTCAAAGTGGGTTCAGAACTACGTGCCGCAATCTTGGCCGCAAGCTCGAAAAACGTGGTTTCGAGATAAACGCGTTTAAGTTTGAAGTTATTTTTTTGCATCAAAAAAAAAAAAATTTAAATAAAAAATTTGAGCATGCAGTTTTCGAAAATCCACAATTCTGCGTCGATTGCACTTGGTTTCATCAAAATCGGCTCAGTAGAACCAGAGAAAAGTGACTTCGAAGTTCAAAAACGTGATTTTGAAAAACTCAAAGAAAATTTTAGGCAATAAAACCTTTTTCTTTTTTTTGTGAAATACTTACCTATATCAATCTGCAAAGCCCCATAAAGAACTCCTTCCTCTTCTTCAAAGAATGAGGACTCAGCGGCTCTTTATACTCTTCGGGCAGTTCTATCTTCTTCTGATGCGGCCAGAGCTCTGGCTTCGGACCTTTTCAAACGTTCTTCGTTCCGAGACATGGCGAAATCATATGTGACGTTGCCAATCGGGATGGCCATTAGGTTCATTATTTAAAGTATTGGCAAAAAACCTTCGTTAAATATGACGGTTGCATTGAGTTGCAACATAATTGCCAATCTCAATAGTGCGTGTGTTGGTTACCACGAAACTGGCGTTTCAAGGGACGAGTTTTTCGATTGCTACCAGTGTTTCTTTTATTTTTATTTTTATTACTTTTTCTATCCATTGTCTTTAGCACAAACAAAAATTTTTATCAAAACTGTACTTTTCAAAACTGTATGCGCGCGCGCGTACACCACGGAGGGTTTTTTAAAAATGAATGCTTAAAGGACAAAATAACAAACAAAATGAAAAAAGATTTATTAAAATTGAACCAGATTTTGAGTTATCTATCGAACCTTTTTCAAAAAACTAATCGCGTTTAAAGCTTTTGTTTTCCGAAATTTTGCATATATTTTTAATATTATCGGTTGTTAAACTTACTATTATTTAATCTGCAATGTAAGGTATCGTTTTAAAAACTTGTATGTATATTCTAGAAACTATGAAAAACATATTAAGCAAGAAAAAAAAAAATTTGTATTGAAAAATTTACAGGTATATTACCTTAAATGCATACATACTAACTTTTTATTAAGATTTATTTGCGGAAATTGCGGAAATCAAAACTTCGATGTTGAATGCAGACTTTTGTTCTTCATTGTCCTTCACCAAAGTTTTTTTGAAAGAAATTATAATAGTAAAAGTGTCTGCGTGTACATGAGGGTATGGCAGGGCAGGGCAGTTGCCTCTCCCTTGAACATTACAAAAATAAAAATTTTAGTATTGAACTACGAAATTCAAAACATTTTTTCTTATAACAGGTCATTCAATAAGTCCGTAGGATAAGTAAGAAAAAAACATAATTTTGATAAAGCTCAATTTTATTATTCAACATAGTTGCCTTCGAGAGCGATACAACTAGTATATCGATTTTCCAACTTTTCGATACCACTTTTATAGTACGATTTCTCTTTCTCGCAAAAATAGGCCTCAGTTTCAGCGATTACTTCATCATTACACTTGAATTTCTTTCTAGCAAGCATTCTCTTGAGATCTGAAAACAGAAAAAAGTCGCTGGGGTCTAAATCTGGAGAATACGGTGGGTGGATAAGCAATTCGAAGTACAATTCATTCAATTTTGCCATCGTTTTCATCGATTTGTGACACGGTGCATTGTCTTGGTGAAACAACACATTTTTCTTTTGCAAATGTGGCCGTTTCTTGGTGATCTCAGCCTCTAATCGCTCCAAAAGTGCACAGTAATAGTCACTGTTGATGGTGGTTCCTTTTTTTAGATAGTCGATGAATATTATTCCTTTCGCATCCCAAAATACAGACGCCATCACCATACAATCCGACTGTTGGGTATTTGCTCGCTTTGGATTCGGTTCGTCGATTGATGTCCACTCAGCTGACTGTCTTTTAGATTCTGGTGTGTAGTAGTGAAGCCATGTTTCATCCATTGTCACATACCGACGATAGAATTCGATTTTATTGCGGTTTAACAGCGCCAAACACTCCTCTGAAGCATCAATTCGTTGTCGTTTTTGGTCGACTGTGAGCTCACGTGGCACCCACTTTGCACAGAGCTTTCGCTTACCCAAATGTTTGTGCAAAATGGTAAAAACACTACATCTGATATCTTTACAATGTCAGCTAGCTCGGGCACCTTTAATTTGCGATCGTTTATCACCAATTTGTGGATTTTTTTGATGTTTTGTGAAATAACAGTCTAATTTGGGCGTCCACTGCGCTCTGCATCATTTGTGTTGGTACGACCACATTTAAATTCAGCAATCCAATTTTCTACCATTTGTCTCGATGGAGCAGAGTCCGGATAATGTTTATCAAGCCATTGTTTGGTTTCCATAAAACTCGAAATTCACTTTTTGGCATTTTTTTTTTCAATAACAATAGTTGCACACAAAATGCTATAACTCACGAATCAGTTGTCAGATTGTTGTCAAATTTTTATACGTATCGTTTGAAGGTTGGTACTAAATAAAAATCATATGGAAAAAATCTAGTAACGCCATCTATGTGTCATCCTATGGACTTTTTGAACGTACGTTAATTAAAAAACATAGTGTGTTAATATTTATTAAAGCTAAATTTATTGTTTATAATAAACTTACGGATGAGACCCTTCCCCGAGCAAAATCCTGGCTACGCCCATGCTAAGAAGCTAACACTTCCGTCGGCAGTCGTAACGACTGCAACCTGTTCTCTTCTTCTTAAAACTATTTTTGACAACCTATGTTCGATACTACCTTAAAAATTGTATCATGAGCTAAAAAAAAAAAAAAAACGAAATGACCATTTCAGCCCTTGAAAGGACTTTGATCGAGCTTGTTATGATCAATTGTGTTGTGTGTGATGTGAAATGTTTGCACACAAATGATCGAGAACTGGACCTAGATGTTTTACGCCGACTCCGAACGGCTTATGTTTTCAAGAAGCTTTTCATGACAGTTTTTACTCTCTGAGGTTGCCATTGTCTGCAGAGAGGTGACGGACGAACAGAAAAATTAATTCAATTGAAAAAACTTTCTGTGTCGGATGGAGGATTCGAACCTGGGTTCTCTGGCGTAAGAGTCCCACACTCTACCCACTACGCCACGGCCGCCAGTATCATGAGCTAACGCTTTAAAAAAACTAACAATAATTATTGCGTACGAATTTCTAGTCCACCGCAGAAACACATGCAAAACGAATTCTTAGCGAACGCACACAATAACGATGCTATTAACATCAGCATCGTCAAGTGAGGGTTGTTTTTTTTTTGCATGCATTTGTTGTTATTTGAGCGCAACTGAAGCTTTAGTAAAGTTTTCATTTCAGCTCCGTTTATACCTTCGCGTAAGAAGCTAACGCTTCAATAAATTATTTGAAAAAAATTCCACTCCAAAGGTATTACAAAAATTGTTATTCTTACCACTTGATATGAGTAAACTTTTTATCCTGATACATAGGATGTAAGGATGTAGTAGACTATTGAAAACAATTTTTTATTTTTAAATTTAGATATTAAAAATTTTTTTAATATTTATTATATGTTTAAATTTAAAAATTTTAAGATATTACAGAGCCACACATTTAACTGATTGCTGTGGAACTCTCTTCGGTTAATGACTCTGGCTCTGGCTCTGTACAATTACCAATGTGCACGATGTAATCTGTAAATACAGGAAAAAAGTAAATTATAAAAATATGACATAATTTTTATTTTACAAATTAGTAGCAAAAATGTAAAAATAATATAAATTAAATATATTTTGCATTAAAATATACAACGAGTCAAACATTTACACAGAAAAATACTTGTTGTACGTCGAAAATGTTTTTAAAAGAACACAAAGTGTTTATAGAGAGCAGAAAAAATGCTGATAAGTTTGGGTAAAAGATTTTTTTTTGTAGAATATTTCCGCCCAAGTTCAAATCTCATCCGACATTGAATGTCTTTTAATTAAAATCAATATTCTTATCGACTGCCACCTATTTACAGACAGACAAGCAGAAAATAAAAAATGCCATCTAATTTTTCTTGAATACGACTTGTAGGTCGTGTTCTCGATTGATAGATTTAATAACATGTAATTAAATGTGACCAACTATACTGATTTTATCAGTATTGTACTGATTTTCAGGCCGCGATACTGATTGAATTTGGATACTGATTTTTATACTGAGTTTTTGAAGGCTTGCCACAAAGGTTTTTTCGGACATAAAAGAGTAGAAAAAAAAGAAACACAGTTTCGATAGTATCGTAAGTGTGGACGTAGAATTTTTTGTTTGATATATTTGATGATGGATTTGTTTTTCTTGTTCATTACTACGTTTGTTATAAATAAATGTAATTTAATCTTATGTTTAATAAATGGAAATAAATATTTCAGAATAAAATGAAATTATTATTTTTCCTGCAGTAAAAAACTTAAATATACCATATTCTTAATTAAATTGAAATTTAAATTTTAACAAACAAAATATATTTTATATATGAAAAATATGAGTGATTCCACCAATTATCGGCCAACTGTTAAAGTCAAATTCTTGGATTTTTTTGTAATTTTTTTAAGGTTATTATTTCAGCTAGTTATGATACTTCTCTTATAAACTGTTTTAGCCATGAGTTCTTTTATTTTTCATGGTTTGCCGTTGGAATTAAAAAAAAAATTGTAATAATGGTTCTTATGACCTCTTCATGACTTTTTCGAAAAAAATAGTACCTCATTAAAAATGTTTGAGGCAGGCCCTTTACAGAAAGGTTAATAATTAAAATCTAATTTTTATGCCCTTGCCCCCATTTAAAAATTTTTTTAATATTTTTATTGCAAAGCTGAGATTGCTGAGATTGCGTTAATTTTCGAGATGGGTTCTCTGTAAACACTGCCACAATAAGTAAAAGAATAAGTAAGACATATTAAATGTAGCTCATTTTCTTGTGTTGTGCTTGGGTTGTTGTCCTTGCTATTACAGAAAAATCAAATGTTGGCTTTATATTCCATATAATTGCGTATAATTTGTATAAATTAGAGAGTTCAAATACAAATTTTCCTCCCAGTGAGGATCAATCAGACCAACACGTGCTTACATGAATATTGTGCGATCAGTACTTTAAACACACCAAAGGCTCAAAGTATGACATAAAAATGATTTCTGATCGCAATCAACCACCCTACTAACCTCCGAGAATGACGTAATTCTACGTCAAAATCATCAAAATTAGTTGAAAAACACAGGAGAAAATGGTACTGAACTATTTTTCCTTAGCCTATGTATATATAGATCACTGTTTCTTTCGCTATGCATCGAATGAATGCAAACTTACCAACAGGTAAATACTGTCTGAAAAACGCCTGTATGCAGTTGCTCGTCATTACGTAGTCACAAATGGTATCGTACGTTGATACATCACGGGCAATTTTACCACAAACTGGTATTGGTCTTCGTCTGCTGCAAGTTCTTTCGCAATTCTCGTGGATTAATAAAGGACAAGAACTATTACTCACAAGATTAACACGAAGTCTGCTACCTACAATTATAAGAAAAAAAACCAATATAGATATTTTTTATAAAAATTTTATGAAAACGTAAATTAAAATGGGAACAATTAGGAGACACAAAAAAAAACGGTGAAAAGAATTAAAGATATTATCCATTCGATTTAAAGAGTCGCTTAAAAGAAAAATCAGGCATACAGAAAAGAGTCCGAAAGAAATCACTTTATTTCAAAACAATCTTACTATTTTCCTGTTTTGTCAAAATCAGTCCTTGAAGAAATGATAATGGAGAGAAGAAAAGTTTTACTTAAATAATTATGTATAGACTCGTATAAGAATTTAAAACAAGAATATAAAATTTTCTTCATATCAAATCAAAAGGTTTGAAATCAAGGTTGATTTTTCAATCAAACGGTTGATGCTTGAATTTCAAAAAATTCTTTGGATTCATTTTTACATAGATTATATATAATGGTGTTGGAAAAAAGGTCGCCCTTTCTCCTTTTGATCGAGAGAGGGGCTTTTGAATGTATAACGGTTGAAGATATTTTGTTCAAAATGTTTGTACATTTTTAAAGAAGTACCTACTTAATTTTTTAAAAAACAATATTTTTTGTGACGTCATTTCTTCATAATAATAAAATCTCTGAGGCATCAAGCATGCGCAGGATATTTTGGATTTGAAAAATCTTAAAAAAAAAATCAAGAGCAAATCCTGTTAGGGTACACACTTAAGACATGGGGTTGACATAGAAATTTTTTTTTAATAAATTTGTTTTATAAAAAAATGGTGGCTCGCTGCATTCAAAATTTAAAAAATGTTTGTAATTTGAGGGTTACAGTAGGTGCATACGATCTTGTATACCTAAGAAAATTAAAACTTGATGTCAATCTCTGAAAAATAAGATGCTTAAGGCCCGTAAAAAATGTCAAAACAATGAGCCGATTAGTTTTTGCGTGAACTTGCCCGTCGATACTTTTTTAGTGCCTCAAGGATTTTATTTTCACTATGAAATGATGTCACAAAAAAAAATGTTTCTTTATTTGAATTATACACAGTATAGTCTCGCTTATCCGGACACTCGCTTACCGGACTTCTCAGTAATACGGACATATCTACACTTCGGACATTTTAAATATTTTACCGCTTAAGTTCGGACAGAAAAAAATTCCAGCATTTTTTTCAATGCGAATCAGTGTATTATTGTAGTGCGTATGGTAACGGCGCTATGTATATTATATCATAATTACATGTGTACCTATGTACATTTCTGTAAAAATATTTTTGTGAAACAATGTTAATTTATTATTATTTATTACTTCTGTTCTTATAATTTCTTTACAAAACAGTTTTACGAATGAAGCTGAAATAAACATTGTTCATATAATTGCTTTCATAATTATTCCGCTTTGTGAATCCCAGGCACTTTCAGAAATGCGGACATACGCTGATACTTCTTTTAATATACAAGTTCATTCCTTAATAGGCAGCCTTAGGCCACTGTTTTGGGATTACAATCCTCAGTCAGTCCAACACCGACTATGATGCATCAATTTCTTCTGGACAGTGATATGAGATTTCAGTGAATTTTTAATTTTTATATTTTTTGTATATATATTTTTCCTGTTTTAAAGATTTTAATTTCCCCGTTTTTGATTTTATAAATTAAAAAAAAAAAAAAAACGTAATGGTCATTTCAGCCCTTGAAAGGACTTTGACCGAGCTTCTTATGATCAATTGTGTTGTGTGTGATGTGAAATGTTTGCACACAAATGATCGAGAACTGGACCTACATGTTTTACGCCGACTCCGAACGGCTTATGTTCTCAAGAAGATTTTCATGGCAGTTTTTACTCTCTGAGGTTTGCCATTGTCTGCAGAGAGGTGACGGCCGAACAGAAAAATTAATTCAATTGAAAAAACTTTCTGTGTCAGATGGAGGATTCGAACCTGGGTTCTCTGGCGTAAGAGTCACACACTCTACCCCCTACGCCACGGCCGCCACTTATAAATTAAAGCTTTTAAAAAAAAACTGAATTCCGTCATATAAAAAGAAACAGGAAAGTGGGGTGAATCGGGAATGCTTTTGCTTTAGCAGCACTTAACACGCATGTTTTAAAGTTCTATCATGAAGACACTTTAGCTGGCATGCGATTGAAACAATCATAAATAAGATGTCTATATTTATTATACGCAAACTTACAAAAAGGCAAAAATAGGCACGTGAAAAAATAGTCAGCAAAAATGGGGAATGGTCTAAGAGTGGTAAAAAAGTGAATTCATAACGAAATAAAACATAGATAATAACAATTTCTAAATATAAAGAAAAATTTAATTTGGATTGAAATGAGTGTCATGAACATCAATAAGAAAATATTTTAAAAAAATAATTTGCAAAACTTTTGTAAAGCTTAAAATTAAAAGCTTAAAAGTGGCAACTCCGACAAATGCAGTAGATGCTGGTAAAATTGAGAAATTTCAAGTGAAATGGTCGTATTGCTCTTAATCGAATTCTTATAACTTTAAAAAATGCTACATTACGCGAGCACAACAACGAGTTTGCAAGAGGATAAAACTTATGAGAATCTTTCTTCTATTCAACTTATTATTGGTCAGTTGCCACACAACAGCTTATTCTGAAACTAAGCGAAAAATTTACAATTTCGATTCACCTGACTTCCCAATTCACTCAAGTCTCCCCTACATATGGAGCATATAACGTTTCTTTAAAAGCATATTAATAAAGAGTAAATAACAGCTGATTTTTTGTCAATATTCGCAGAAAATATCTAGATTAGGTATTATGAAGACATATATTACGGCAAAATATATGACATAAGTAAGAAATTTCATGTGCATGGAAATATAAGATTATTTTCTGACTATATATAAATTTTATTATTTTTATTAATGTTGAAATATTCCTTATTTATATCAATTTCAAATTTTTATTAAACTTCAAATACACCGAAAATATTCTTACAATCAATTATTACCTCAAATTTTTCACCGCCGACAAAGAAATAATACCCATGGGATTGAACATAAATTTTGCTTAGAGTTACATTTTCGTTTCAATTTCGCATGGAATTTGTTTTTGAATTGAATTTTTACATAAGAATTTTATGAAAATGCTAGTGGAAATTCTATTCATTAATGATAAAAACAAAAATTTTATCAATGTTTGTCACCACCTCGCTAAAGATGATAGTTTTTTGTCACGCAAACAGAAATCTTTCCCTCCATTTTTACCCACTTTATTGAAAACTGATTCGGATGAAACTTTCATTTAAAAGCTCTTCTTTATACCAAGTGCATAGTTTTTATTCAAACATTTTGTCATTAAGGGAGTATTCCTGGTTGGCAAAAAATTTTTTAAATTTTTTATTTAAATTTAAAATTAAATATTTGTATAGCTTGGATATTTGAGAATATCGTCCTAAAAGGGTTTTTTGAAATTCGAAATACTTTAGGAGATATGGTCTTTTTTGTCCAGCAATGTTGTCGCCAAAATCCGATTTGCTTAGTTTGGCTATTTTTTGAATGTAACTGTTTGAAGCAACCACCGAATTTAGTTAACCGTGTTCTTTAGTAGGTAATAACTTGTTTGTATACGCATTTTAAAAATAAATGAATACACATTTTAGAGCTAAGGTATTCGAATGTTGGCAGCGTTTAGTTCACTTTGAATTTAGTTATTAACTGTACGTGCGCGCGCATACAGTTTTGAAAAGTACAGTTTTAATTTTGTAGTTCAGTTGAAGTTTGTGCTAAAGACAATGGATAGAAAAAGTAATAGAAATCAACGCAGTGCAGTGATCATTCGCACCGAAGCATATGCACACCGGCGCACGCGCTATTGAGATTGCCAATTATATTGCAACTGTCATATTTAACGAATGTTTTTTGCCAATACTTCAAATAATGAACCTTATGGGCATCCCGATTGGCAACGTCACATATGATTTCGCCATGTCTCGGAACGAAGACCGTTTGAAAAGGTCCGAAGCCAGAGCTCTGGCTGCATCAAAAGAAGTTAGAACTGCCCGAAGAGCACAAAGAGCCGCTGAGTCCTCATTTTTTGAAGAAGAGGAAGGAGTTCTTTATGGGGCTGGCATTGCAGATTGATATATGTAAGTATTTCTCAAAAAAAAAAAAAATGTTTTATTGCCTAAAATTTTCTTTGAGTTTTATCAAAATCACGTTTTTGAACTTTGAAGTCACTTTTCTCCGCTTCTACTGAATCGATTTTGATAAAACCAAATGCAATCGCCGCAGAATTGTATAATTTTCAAAACTACATGCTCAAACTTTTCATTTAAATTTTTTCTTTTGATGCAAAAAATAACTTTATACTTAAACGCGTTTATCTCGAAACCACGTTTTCAAGCTTGCGGCCCAGATTGCGCCCGTAGTTCTAAGCCGATTTTGATGAAACAAAGTGCAATCGACTCAAAATTGTCACCATTCTAGTCTCTACCTCAATCACAATTTTAAACAATTTTTTACTATTTTTTTTTTACACTAAACTACAAAAAAAGACCCAAAATCGGTTTTTCATTTTTTAATGACCGCCATTTTGTAAAAAATAATCGCCAAATTATGACTGAGGTAGGGACCAGAATTACATCTGTACTGAATCTAACGCCGTTAATTTTTTCATTTCATATAATCCGAAGTCGAGTTATCCGGGACGCAAGCAGAATACCTTTTTTTTCAACTTTTTGAACAGCCCTCGTACAAAGGAAACAAATTTTTTATTTAATATGTTTCTAATACAATAAAAAAACAGAATTTAAAAAACTCTTTGCGTTTGCAAATGAGAAGTTTTTCAAAAAGGGTCCAAAAACAGTATTCCAACCAGGAATACTCCCTTAATCTTTGAATATGTTTTGTTTTATTGATTGTATAGAAGTTGTAAAGTATAGAGCTCTTAATAAATAAAATAATTTCATGATAAAACCTAATAAGCTATTGTATTTTTAATTAAGTCCGACATTTTGTAGAACACTGCTAGTATTTTTACCATAACTGTACGTAATCAACACTGTAAAAATCATGGTTCTGAGTTCAATCGATCAGACTTGCTCGAATGCACACACTCGCTGTTGAGTTAAATTCAATGAAACCATGTGATTCGTGTTGGCTCTGTGATTTTAATCAATAATCGTCTTCGGATACATATTTCATACTTGTTCGTTGAGCTCAACAACGATTATTTTCATCAAGAATGAAACGCAAAAAGCAAAAATCAACACGTATGAGTTTTTTCATGTGCAGACAAAGAGAGAGAAAGAGATAACAATAATAAGAAGAAGGGTGAATTTTTTAGAACGATTGACTGCAATCAACTAAAGTGAACTATTCCTTTGAGTTCTCATTCTGAAAGTGAATGATTTATTCAAGCAAAAAGTGAGTTTTGCAGTTCTCTGGTTCTAATTCTGAACAGCTAATTCTGAAATTAAACGAAAAATCTACAATTTCGATTCACCTGACTTCCCAATGCACAGAACTTTCCACTTCATATGGAGCGAATTCGAACGTTTCTTTCAAAGCAATATTAATAAAGAGTAAATAACAGCAAATTTTATATCAACATTCATACAAAATATCTATATTACCTATTATGATGACATATATTAAGCCAAAATATATAAAATAAATAATATATTTCATGTATAAAAAATGTAAGAAATGTCTGACTATACATTTTTTCTGACATTTGTATGTATATTCATTTTGTTATTATTGTGAATGTTGATATATTTCTTAGTTATATCAATTTCAAAACAATTTTTATAAATCTTATACTAAACCAAAAAATTTCTTACAATCAATCATTACCTCGGATTTTTCACCGCCGGCAACGAAATACTACCCATAGGATTGAAAAAAAATGTTGCTAAGAGTTCCATTTTTAATGTGTTGATTTCAAAATCAATGTGGTATAAATCTCTTCTTTAGCGAAATTCCTGGACGGTTGTGAACAGTTAATTTGAAAAACTAAAAATATTTCTTTAAGATTTATATTCTATATAAAAATGATTCTATTTGTATTGAATTATAGTGTGTAAGAAAAAAAAAGAGATAAGTTTCATAAAAACAAAAAATGTAAAGGCCTTCTTCCTATTTTCTGGGAAGTCAAACATATTTAAATGGGTTTAAATTAAGAGCTCGACACTAGTTTGGCTCGACAAGCTGGTTAAAAAAGTGTTTAAAATTTCTTACTACTATCTCTACATTTTCCCTTTTTGATCACTGTTTTTCCCGCTATCTCTTTTCAGCTAAAAAACGGGAAACAGCCGCCACCTGAAAGCTCCGCTTTTGGGTATAAGTTCTGGATCAAATAGCTAGTTTAATAGGTAGCAGATAATAATAGGTAACAATTCAGCAGTTTTATTTAAGTAAATTTAAGCCAAAAACTTGTTATTAATTAAAATAAAATATCACTTCTAAATGTCAAATATTGCTTACAGCGACCATTTACTTAAAAGATTTCTTTTAAAAATTTCAGATATTCTTCTCTTGAATTTAATAAAATATTTAATTTAATAAAATAATCACTAAATTTTTGGAATTTTTTTTCAAATTGATAATATTAAATTGGTAATATAAAATATTCCGCTCCGAATTATGCAGATATTGTTGGCAAAATTCCGGGAATAATATAAAGTTTAGTAAACGAATTTTTTTTTAATAAATTCTTATATCACAAATTTTCAATTCTTGGCATCGGATAAGCACGAAATTTTTTTTAGTTAGCCTTTTTTGCTTACCCAGCTAATGCAAACATGTATCGATAAGATTTTTGCAATTTGATCAATAACTCCAAAACTTACGACTGTATGCCATCGAACAATTTTTTAGATTATTGTAAGCACATCTATTTAGGCTATGATTTTGACCATTAATGCTGCAGCAAACTACATCGTTAGGATCTGGAGGATTTTCACAATTTACTTGACAAGTTTCTTGAGCTCCGACAATAGCACCGAATATTGCCAAAATGACAGAAATTAGAACAGTACTCAAGACACGCATAATAAAAGACTTGAATTTAATTCTTTTTTTTTTTGCTTTTGCTTAAATTGATTCACTTCTCAAGTGTTAGTGGCTTAATGATAAAAGTTTAAAGTTTACGCGTATATATAGAAAGAATGTACCCGGTATTAATAAACCGTTTACAACACGTGCCTTAAAAAACAAAAGACCAACTGATTTAACAAACTGTTAACTGCATAAATAATTTTAGAAGTTTACTTAACATACACTTGCTCAAATAAAAAACTCAGTCTATAAATATAACAAACCCAATAAACATTGTGGCGAGGGGTGATTCGTTAACGAATCGCTTATGAATTGTTTTTGATGCGAAGCTTTTTACTCCTCGTTCTGTGATTAGCTTAGAGTGAAATCTGAAAAATTTTCGACAGATTTTTTCTTAAAATTTTTATGGTTTCTTTGTTGCTAGCGCTTATTACTTACTTACTTACTTAGATGGCCGTGACAACCCGTGACCGGATTTCGACCGACCTTATCAGCTCTCGCCAGGCGCCTCTGCTTTGCGCGCGCCTTCTCCAATCGGATACACCAAGTGCGATTAGGGCTTCCTCAGCCTGGTCCATCCATCGGAGGCATGGTCTCCCTCGTCGTCGTTGACCAGCGACCCTCGCCTCGAGCACCTTTTTCGCTGGAGCTTCGTCGTCCATACGATGGACATGACCCAGCCAGCGTAGTCGCTGCACAGTTATACGCCGAACTACGTCAATGTCTCCGTAGAGCTCATACAGCTCGTGGTTCATTCGGATGCGATAGTCATCGCCGACTCGAACAGGACTGAAGATTTTGCGAAGAGCTTTTCTCTCGAACACCCCCAGAGCGGCTGCGTCAGTTTGCGAAACTGCCCATGCCTCAGCGCCATAAAGCAGCACAGGTAGAACGAGCGTCTTGTAGAGTGTTAGTTTTGTCGATCGAGAGAGGGCTCTGGAACTTAGTTGCTTACTGAGCCCGTAGTAGCACCTATTAGCAATTATTGTTCTTCGCTTTATCTCCAGGCTGATTTCGTTGTTAGTGTTAATGGCGGTGCCAAGGTAAACGAACTCCTTGACTACTTGAAAGTTATAGCTGCCGGATGAAACGTGGGAGTCTAAACGCCACGCTCCCTTGTTTGTAGACAGCATATACTTTGTTTTACCCTCATTTATCGTCAAACCCACTTTGGCTGATTCCTTTTCGATAGCGGCGAAAGCAGCGGTAACATATCTCTTGGTTCTGCCAACAATATCAATATCATCAGCGTACGCAAGGAGCTGGACACCTTTATAGAAAATGGTGCCATTACGATGCACACCGGCCTTTCGTACGATCCCCTCCATGATGATGTTGAAGAGATCGCAAGACAGTGGATCGCCTTGCCTGAAACCTCTTTCGGTATTGAAGGTTTCGGAGAGGTCATTTCTTACCTTGACGGAGCTGCGTGTGTTGCTCAACGTCATTCTGCAAAGTCTAATCAACTTTGCAGGTATACCGAACTCAGACATTGTTGCGTATAGGCAATCCCTTCTCGGGCTATCGAACGCAGCTTTAAAATCGACAAAGAGATGGTGTGTGTCAATTTGATTTTCGTGGGTTTCTCCAGGATTTGTCGTAGCGTGAAAATCTGGTCTATGGTGGACTTACCAGGTCGAAAGCCACACTGATAAGGTCCAATCAGTGTTTTTGTAATCGGCTTTAATCTTTCACACAGTACGCTTGAGAGAACCTTATATGCGATGGAAATAAGACTGATACCTCTATAACTTGCGCAGATTGTTGGGTCTCCTTTCTTAAGTATAGCGCACAGTACGCTGAGGTTCCAATCGTCGGGCATGCTTTCTTCTAGCCATATTTTGCTGATGAGCTGATGCATGCGCCTTATCAATTCATCGCCGCCGGTTTTAAACAATTCAGCTGACAGGCCGTCAGCACCCGCTGCTTTATTGTTTTTGAGTCGTTGGATAGCAACTCGAACCTCATCATGGCTAGGTGGTGGTACTTCCACTCCGTCATTGTTGATTGGTAGCTCTGAACTGCGCTCTCCATGGGCGGCATTGGTGGAATCGTCGCCAGTAAGTAAATTGGAGAAGTGCCGTTTCCACAATCTCAGCACACACTGCGTATCCGTATTCAGATCTCCATTTTCGTCTCTACAAGGGGATGCTCCGGGCTTGAAACCTTGGGTTAGACGCTTAACGTGTTGATAGAATTTTCGTGCATCCTTCTTGCCCTGGTATACCTCTAGTTCCTCACGCTCACGCTTTTCCTGCTCTCTTTTCTTGCGTCTGAAAAGGCGCCTCTCTTCCTTCCTCTTTTCGCGGTAGTTTTCTCGCACGGCTCGCGTTGCAGCTGAATGCAGCGTTTTTCTATAAGCGGCGTTTTTTACTGCAGTCGCAATGCGACACTCCTGATCATACCATTGGTTCCGAGGTTGCGGGCGCCGGAAACCAATGACTTCTTCAGCGGCAGCGCGCATGGAGTGGGATATATGCGCCCAAAGTCCGCCGGCGTCGTCGGGTCCAGAGGTTGGTTGGTTAAACTTAACCGAGAGTTGAGTGGAGTAGGCTTCGGCAGTCCGTTGTAATTGCAGCTTAGCGACATCTAGCTTTCGTTGCATTCCTGTGCGTATGTTCTTCGCATTGCATAATCGCATGCGGATCTTGGCTGCAACAAGATAATGGTCGGAGTCCATGTTGACCCCCCGAAATGTACGCACATCTAGAACACTAGAGGCATGCCTTCCGTCGATTACAACATGATCTATTTGGTTTCGCGTTTTTTGATCCGGGGACAGCCAGGTGGCCTTGTGGATGTCGAGGTGCTTAAATCTGGTGCTACTAACTACCATGTTTCGCGCCGCGGCGAAGTCAATCAGTCTTAGACCGTTGTTCGTGGAGGTCTCATGAAGACTGAACTGACCGACAGTAGGGCCAAAGATGCCTTCCCTTCCGACTTTCGCATTAAAATCGCCGAGGACCATGGACATGAGACCGGAAGGTGGTCGTATACCTCCTCAAGACTAGCGTAGAAAGCGTCTTTGACGGCTTCGTCCTTTTCCTCCGTCGGGGCGTGCGCGCAAATAAGGCTGATGGAGAAAAATTTTGCCTTGATGCGGATCGTGGCCAATCTTTCGTTGACAGGTGTGAACCGGGAAACAAGGTGGCGTAGTTTCCGGCTAACAACGAATCCACATCCAAATTGGCGCCTATCCGCATGGCAGCTGTAGTAGATATCACAGTGTGCTTGTTTAGAGCAGCCTTGCCCTTTCCATCGCATTTCCTGGATGACGGTGATGTCAGCCTTTATCGTTTTGAGGGCTTCCGCCAGTTGGATAATGGCACCTTCCCTATAAAGGGTTCGGACATTCCAGGTGCATATTCGTAAATCATTGTCCGTTTTTCGTTTGCGGTGGTCGTCAACGTAATTGGGGTTCATATCCGAGGCTGGTGTAGTTTTCATTGGGCAGTAGTAATGTGGCGGGACCCAAACCCTGCACACATTCCATGTTTAAGGTCTATGGAGTGACTCGCCGCTCAAATTAGCCGTCAAACTGACGGATGCCAGTTTGCCGTTGCCCAGGGGACACCACGTGGAGGTTTGAGTCGACTTGAGACGATTTCGACATGGATAATGCTGGCCTCGCCAGGTTGAGGCGGTCAGACACGTTGCCATGTGAAGGTTCGCCCCCTGTTCCCTTCAGCTTCAGCAGTTAGCTGATATTAAACTATGACGACATGAAGATTTGTTTTTTTTTAAATTTAGATTTAATTTATTGTGTGTAAACACAGAAATAATCATATTTTCAACGAATTCGAAGATAGATCAAAGTTTTTCTAAATACTTAGAGTTATATAAACACATAACTTAAAACTTATAAAAGAAGGTCGTAATTAATTTACAAATAAATTCTATGGCAGAGCCCGGCCGTTGGAACTGTTTGAGAGCAGTAATATTTTGGCATTAAATGATAACTCGAAGTAGGGTTCACACATGTCCAAATACTTGTACACAAGCTGGGGATCAATACAAGCGTAAGATAGGCAAAAACAAACCAAATCTAAAGACAAAAATTTTTTTATTCTCCTGTTTATGTAAAATGTCCCGTAAAATTTGTGAATCAAACTTCAACAGGTGAACTTATTAAAAAAAAATTTTTAATTTTTCATAGCTAGTTTTAATTTTAATAAACTGCAAGAAATCTTACCTATTTTTATCTTTCAAACTAATATTGTTGCATTAGTAAAATTTTGTCACAGAAATTTTTACTTTTTGTGCTAATTTTCGGAATTGTACTTTTTAAAAGGCAAAATTTAAATTTTTAAAAAATCATAGGCAAAAATCAAAAACTTAGTACTCAAAACTAATTTGATAAAAAAAATCAATAAACTCTTGTCATTTCTCTAATGGTCATTTTTAAACGGGCATATTCACGAGTAGTCTCAAGAGAAAACGGATTTGTTAAGAAAAATTTCCATATCCTTGCGTATAGTTTTTGACTGGTATCTACTTATATATATTTTTATCAAAACCTCCCCCCCTAAGGTAAGTCCTTGCTACTGGCCTGATCTCAAGTGCTTACTTTTTCAACTTAAATTAATTACTTTTGTGTATGTTTTTTAAAAATATTTGAAACATATCTTAACTACAGTTATGTTATTAAGACCTCATACTCATATTTACAAAATTTTGATTTTTGAATTTTTGTATTTTTGTCCGCACTAGTTACACTGTGCGACGCAAATTCTGGTCTTGGTATACATGTTTTTTTTTTTTCTAAATATACTCCGACTTTGTTTTCAAATTTCTTAGAGTTAAAAGGTGTTTTGTCGAAAACGCGAATTTATAGTGCGCAGATAAAATTTAAACAAAAACCCAACTGTTTCAACACACAACAAGATTTATAGAAATTTTTTTGGAAAAATATCATGATTAAAATGTTTTTCAAGCGAAAATATTAGAATGTTTAGAAACGGAAGTAGCTTAAATTTTGGCCGAAAATTAAAATGAAATCGAAGCTCACCCCTTTTTGTAACAGTCTATCTAAAACGAAAACGTAACTGATTATCGATATGAAAAGTAAAGTTTCTTTTAATATATTTTTATACCCCAACGCGTACTGCGTAAGGGGTATATTCACTTTGTCATTCCGTTCGTAACGCCAAGAAGGAGGCGTATAGGAGGAGATATAGAAAAATATATATATTTTTGATCAGCATCACCTCCCGAGTCGATTTCCGTGTATCCGTCTGTCTGTCCGTCTGTCGACACGATTACAGCCGCAATTTTAAAGCTATCGCGATGAAATTCAAAGTATAAGTTCATTTTTAAAAAAGGAAGATCAAGTTCGAGAATGGATGAAAATCGCCAAATTGGATGAAAACCACGCCTACTTCCCATACAAAGTGACTTTATATTAACTGTAAAATGTCTCTAAAATCCACAAAAATTAAGGAAATGCCTTGAAATTTTGCATGTATGCTTTACTCTTCAGTCTCAGTCTGGCTATGAAATTTTGAAAAATTGGATTGAAACCACACCTACCTCCCATACAAAGTGGCTTTGTTTTAAAAATAAAATCACTTCAAAATCTGCTCAAATTAGAGAAATGTCTTGAAATTTTGCATATAGGCTTGGATATATAATATAGACAATCACTATGATATTTGGCGAAGTCGAATGAAAACCACGCCTACCTCCCATACAAATTGGCGTTATTTTAAACATAAAATCTCTTAAAAATCCACAAAAATTAATGAAATGTCTTGAAATTTTGCACTTTATCTTTGATATATAATATGAACCATCTCTATGATATATGGCAAAATCGGATCAAAACCACGCCTACCTCCCATACAAAGTGACGTCATCAAAATAGGAGAACATCGTTAATATATAAAACTGAATGTCATCGTGAATGTCGTGGCTAAAGACTTCGAATAGACTTCAATATGGTCGTGGGGAGGGGGAAGGGGGGGGAGTATTTTAGCTTCGGCACTCTGCCGAAACTCCATCCTTACTAGTTTATATTAAGAGTAAACAGAAAACATATAGCATTGCATCTTCTAATATATCTGTGGCACGTGTCCATAGTGGGCTAAGTGCGAAAATTGCGTTTTTAGGAAAACTGGATTAAAACTTCTTTTCACAAGTAAAAGTTCAAGATTGTAGTATCAGCCCACGATTCATTAAGTCATAACCTTCATAACAATGGACAGAACACTTATCCCGTTAAACTCAAGGAAAGATAAAAAAATTACGATTCTAGTGATGCAGATACCTCAAAATTCACAAAATTCGATTTAGCCCACTATGCACAGGTGCTACAGATATATAATATTTTTGTTTGTTTGTATGCATTTATGTATGTTCCGAATAGACTCCTAAGCTACTCGGCGAATTTTTTTTAAACCTATATCAAACGATTCCTTAAATTACTGTGCTGAGCATAGGCAATATAAATTTTGCCACGCCCCGTTTTACCACCCACAAATCAATAAAAATGCTATATTTCAGACGGTTTTGGTAGACTAGAATTTGATAGTTAAGTTTGTGTGCCGACTGTCGGCAACTGTACGAAAAGTGGATTGCCACACCCCCTTATACAGCCCACAAAAAAATAAAAATTATGGTTTTTCAGCTGGTGTTGGTAGTATGGAACTAAAATTTGGTAATTTTGCTGACTGTCAGAAAATATCATTAAAATGGTCGTAGCTGTATTAAGCCTATTCATAAATAATTATTAATCACTAGCAGATTACCCGACCTTGTTCGGATAGACCTAAATTGAGTTGAATTGAAGTAATAGCAAAGAAGGATTAATTTATATTCTTTTTGCTTGAAAAAAGAACTTATTTAAGCCTATGTGCACGGTCTTGGAGTGTCTGCTTAACATATTAATTTTACCATAACTTTTTTATCGAAATAAAAAGAGAATTTACTTTTTTTTTTGTTTTTTAATTTTCATCAGTGTTTTATTAAATATCAAGAGTTATGAAGAATAACAGTTTTGTAAAAATAATTTTATTTCAACATTAAATCGTTTGATATAGGTTTTATAAGAATCCGTCGCGTAGTTTAGGAGTCTATTTGGAACATACATCTATACTATTATATAAAATGAGACTCACGTATGTGCCGCCGCGCAGAAGTGGAAAACGACAGGCGCTATTTACTTTTTTACTTTTTTTAAATTTATTATTATTATTATTATTATTATTATTATTATTATTATTATTATTATTATTATTAATTAATTTAATTTGTACAATAAGACTAAGTCTTTTATAGTACATCAGTAGATATATGATTTCAAAATAAAAACATAATTAGATAACTTAAATTAACAGTTAATCCTATACAGATTACAATTATAAAAAAATTATTAAAAATTATCTTATACAGATTACAATTATAAAAAATTATAAAAAATAAACATGAAAGCTGCATTGAAGTAAAAGTAAGTAACATATAAAAAATTAAAATAAAAATAAATTAAAATAATTGAATTTATTTAAGATGTAGGAAAAGAGGTGCAAGTAACAAATATAGAGGGCAGAAAGTAGTAAGAAAAAGATAGCTAAGAGACATTAGTTCGAATGTTCAAAATATTTAAAGATTTCGTTTTTAAAATTGTTTTTCCTAGTTATTTGTTTGATATTATTTGGTAAGGAGTTCCAAATTCTAATGGTGCTAGTAAAAAAGTACCTGCTAGTGTTCAGATAGTTACACCTAGGGACAATAAAGTTCATACATCTCGTGGACTGAAAAAAATCAAGTTTATTATAAAGATATTCTGGACATTTACTGTATATAAGCCCATGCAAGAAAATTATGTTACGAATTTTAAGATAGTCTACTAAGTCACATCCTAAGATATCTATACTCTTGGCAGAAATGTGGTCATATTGATGAACACCATAAACATATCTAGCTGCACTGTTAAACGCTACTATAAGTTTATGTAATGACTGTGAATCAAGTTGACAATAAACAGTTTCAGCGTAAGATATAAGTGGCATTATAAGTTGCAAAACAAGCCTACGACGAGTTTCAACTGGGGTATAAGCAAAGGAGAGTCGCAAGGTTCTTAGGGTTCCATATATTTTCCCGATGGTATTGTTTATATGATCGGTACAAGTTAGTTTCGAGTTCATTACAAAGCCCAGATTTTTAATCTTTTCAACGATTTCTAATTTTTCGCATCCAATAAATAATGGCGGAATGTCTACAAAGCTAGTGGAATTCCTAGCAATTGCCATAACTTTAGATTTTAGAGGGTTTATAACTAGTGAGTTTGCAACAGCCCAATTATTAATAGACAATAAGTCAGAGTTAAGTCTAAAGCTTAAGTCTTCAAGCAGCCCAACGGGTCGAGACAGGTAGAGCTGAATGTCATCAGCATATGCATGAATAGAAGCATTTTTACACACTTTAAAAATAATCGCAGTATCGAATGCTTTCGAGAAATCAATGAGACACAGCAATGTTACAAAGTTTTGGTCATACATTAATCTAATATCGTCAGTTACTTTTAATAACGCTGTCGAACAGCTGTGTCCAGCTCGAAACCCTGACTGAAAAGGCGACAATAGTTTGTTATCATTAAGAAATTGAGTAATTTGTTCAGCCATAATTTTTTCGAGCACCTTACCTAAAGCAGGCAGTATGCTTATTGGTCTGTAGTCTTTATAGTCAGAAGCTTTAACAGTTTTGGGTACCGGGGTCACTGTGGCAGCTTTCCACAGTTTAGGGAAACGCGAATTAGATAAACTATAGTTAATAATGTGAGTAATTGGCGTTATTACAAAAGGGAGAATTGAATTTTAATGAACTTAATTGGCATCCCGTCAACGCCAACTGAATTGGATTTTATTTGCATTAAACATTTTATAACAAACATCTCGTCAACAGGCGTGAATTCAAACGAAGGAAAAATAAAGTCGTTTTGGATCAAAGGTGAATCTACACAACTACTATTTGTACTTGGGTTTCTTAGGAAAAAATCATTAAAAAGATCAGGATCTAAATAACATTCATTTGACTCTTTCCCAAATACTTTCAAACTTTTAATGTTCTTCCAAAGTTGTTTTGAGTCCAAAGTGGGATTGAGCTTGGAGTTATAGAAATTGATCTTTTCTTGTTTTAATATTGCTGAGGCGTTGTTACGAGATATTCTAAAAGTTTCCCAATTTTGACTAGAACGATTATTTTTCCATTTAGAGTGTAGTTTATTTCTTAATCTTATAGCACCCAAAACTCGATTTGTGAACCAAGGACAGCGGGTATTAGAGACATTTATAGTACGTGTAGGTACATATTGATCGAAAACAACATTCAGTTTATCCATAAATACTCTAAGCTTCTCATCCACTGAGTCATACATAAGACAGTCATTAAAATTTACTCTGGACAAATTATCACACAGATCATTAATATTTAAGGATTTATAATCACGAAACATAAAAGACGACTGAGAGGTGCGGTTAAAGCTTAAATTAACAGAACAGAAAATCAAGTCATGGTCAGAAAGAAATGTCATTTGATCAAATTTTAACACTACAGAAATATCAGAAGCTAAGCAGACATCAAGTAAGCTGGGCTCACAGTCGTTCGAATATCTTGTTGGAATGTTATGGTTGGCTACCCTCAATCCACAAGTAGTGGAATGGTCATAAAAATTATCTGTCAAAGTATCATTGTTTAGCAAATTAATGTTGAAGTCACCACAAACAATCAAGAAATCATAGTTAGTAACCCTATTTAGTAGGTCATTAAAAAAAGGTTCTACAGAATTACAACGATAAGGGTTATAAACACAAGAAATTAATATCTTAGAATAGCTGTCAGTAATCTCAACATTTAAGAACTCACAACCATCATTACTTTTATTAACAAACTCAACATTCAAACACGACCTACAATAGATTGCAACGCCCCCACCTCTTTTACCATATCTGTCACTACGAAAAAGTTTAAATCCTTGAAAACTGTAATAATAATCAGGTACATCATTTTTAAACCATGTCTCTGACACACATATCACATCAACATCCGAATTTTCGAAAATGTATCTTGCATAGTCCAGTTTAAATCCATTTAAACTCCTAGCATTAAAATTAATAACATTGAAGCCCTTGTCTTGCTAGCAAAGCACTTGAATAAGTGCTTTGTAACAATCTATAGCACCATTGGAGAGTCTCTTACTAATTTCTGTCATATGAAGTTAGGAAAACAGGCAGCTAGAAAACAAAAATTACAACGGAAGAAACAATTTTAAAAGAAAGTTGACAGATAAAAAGAAAAATATAGAAAAAAAGGAAAATATAGAAAAGAAAACTATAGATAAAGAATAATAAGAATATATTAAAAATAAAAAGTAATAATTGAAATATAAAAAATAATAATAACCAAACGCTCTTAATAAGTGGCTGTTAGAAGTTTGTAGCTCTATCCAGATAATCCAGCAACACAGTCAACGCTCTTATAATCTTGCACCAGTTTTGCATCACCATCCCAAGAGACTCTTACAAAAACTCTCCCACGCAAAGAGAACACAGCAACTAATCGATTTTCACGCTTTAATTTGTTAGCATATAACATGATCGATCGGTTTGTTTTGGTGAGGCTTTCATGTACATAAATTTTTTCACCTCCACTATACCCGATATCATTTAATGTGGGCAATCTCTTGTTAGCTTTTCTATAGAACGCAATAGCTTTAAACAAAGAGTTGCGATCATATGCAGAAGATAGCTTAGCAATGATAGCAGAGTCTGCTTTGCCTTTGTTTGCTCTCACTCTAAATATATTTATAAGTCGTGGAGTTTTGTGCTTGATTGCTGTGCAAAACTTTTCAAACACACTTCTAAGGTTCTCATTTGCACAAAAGGGAACTCCGTTAATGATGACATCAGAAGAGGCTGCATCGTTCTCCCATTTACTCAACTGAGATTTTATTGCATTAAGCTCTTCATAGTCAGAGCAGGCGGTAGGGAGGGTTTCAACTGTCTGTTTTAATTTCTATACCCTCTCATTCAGCAAACTAAGTTCATTGCAAGTCTTTTCCACCACAGTCACTCTTTCGCTTACGCTCCGCAAAGAAGATTTCATGTTGGCGAGCTCTGCTGAAACCTCACCAATTCTCTCCATCACTCTGCTCTCCGATTCCGTTATTGCTTTAGTTAGCTGTGCTACTATGCTTTCCTTGATGCAGTTTAATTTAGTGTTAAGACTGGCTTCAGAAGGTGTTGTTGTAGTAGCCGACCCATCCATACGTTCGCCGTTGACAGTAAGAGGTTAAGAAGTTAAGAGACAGTATTTGAATAACTTTTTTCTCTTGGATAGCTATGGTGCAAAATTATTATATAGGCTATATAAATTTGCCAATTATTATTTTATTCTTTATTCTTTTATTCTTTAACTAAAATTTTTTTATTCTTATCCTCATCAGATAAAAGCTCTCTCTTTGTAAGCTCCATTTAATGCTTAACAGGCAAGGTATATTTATCCAGATACTATAAGACGCGACAGCGCTGCTGGCTTTTGGGAGTATAATGTCAAAACCAGGTAATGCAAGCCCTGACAGAAACAAATTGGCGATTTTTTTTATTTTTAGAGAAAAAATTTATTCGTGCCATTAAGAAAAAAATCCCCCCTTTTCTGTTTTTTAGCACAGAAGCAACATTGCTTATTGTCACTTCCTCTGTTTGACATTAACTCCCATTCATTCGGTTGAATTTATGGTATAGCACCTGGATTAATATGCCTTGCTTAACAGGTTGTGCGCAAAGCTAACAAGATACAATAATTTATTATTTATATTTCGCTGCGAGACAAAAGCTTTTTTCAAAGCTCTTTTTGAGCAAGATTAGAAAAAGCGAACAAAGTTCACAAAAATAGAGACAGGAACATGAACTGTGTGCGGTACCAATATTGCCACATTTTTTAATGCAAAAATACCGCTACTTTTATAAAACTAGCGAAAAAAATTAGCTACACCAATATTTAACTTTTAACTAAAGACATAATTAATTTTGAAATAGTTGGTTTTTGGCCTTAAATTTAGCTTTTTTTTAGTGCTTATTGCCAGAGCCTTGCACGAACGTTCGTTCGTTCGTATTAATAAAAAAAAAATATTTTGTTCGTTTGTTGGTTCGTAGAGAAATAAAATAAATATTTCGAACGAACGAACAGTTCGTGGAAAATAGATGCTCGTTCGTTCGCAGAAAATAGATGTTCTTTCGTTCGTTCGAAGAAAATAGTTGTTCGTTCGTTCGTTCGCAGAATTTTTTCTACGATCGAACTATCGAACAAATGAAAATATTATGTTCGTGCAATGCTCTGGGCTCAGCTATACACCAAAAACAAAAATATGAAATAGCCAAAATATATATAAATAGCCAAAACGGCAACACTGGTCGTGTCTGCAGGCAGAGGGCTGGAAGAATCGATAAAAACCTTGTCAGATAATTGAGACAAAAAACGGCAATTATAACGTCAAAACAGAAATATTTCTATAGAATTTATTTTTTTTTTTTTTTTTAAATCTTTCTCTATAAAAATAGTGCCATATTTTTATTAAAATTACACAAATTTTAAGCTTTATGACAGAAAACCAGTGTTTTATTTTCGACTATAATTATAAAAGCAGTAGATTCCGGAACCAGGAGGAATGTCAACGAGCTGACAACGCCGCAAAAATTACTGCAATCCAGTTTTTGATTCCAAGCAGGGCTGCCGTTTTTAACTTTTTCTAAGTAGTACTATTTCGGGGTTTTGAGTAGTACGGCATAGTATGGATAAAATAATTACAAACTTGTTTTTCAAATAAATGTTCATGGTATATGTTTTTTTTTTTAATATCTTCTTTTAAGCGTCTTTGAAAAGAGATTCGCAAAATATATTTTTAATGGCAAATATCTCATATTTTTCTCAAAAAATTACAGTTTGCTCTCTTAAAATTTTTTATTAATACGAAAAATTAAATAAACAAAAGCAATACACAGGATTTAATCAAAAACCATTTTTATACGCCAAAATTTACTAAAGCTTAAATCAAAATTTACTGACAATCTGTCGAGATTGCTCATTTTCTTCAATCAGATCAGAAATAAAAATACTTAAGAATTTCTGAAATGAATCACAGAAATATTTGACGGAATATGTACTAAATTATGTGTCATCTTGGTAAAGATATCTTTCTTACTTTCCACGTAAGAGAACATTTTTTTATAACTTCATCTGAATAAGTTTTACAAGAGAAGGACATATTTCAAGTTTTTCGATGTCGTCGTGTTAGGAAACAACTATTTCAAAATTAAAGGCATATTTCAATACTTTGAAAGAGGTAGAGCATTTCCTCATGCATATTAAAATCTTAAAATGTTTCTCCTAATGAATCGTATTTTTTAAGTTAAGACCATATTTTTTTAGAAAATATTTGCTACTTAAATTATAATATCATACCAATTATAAAATCTTATACACATCTTTCTGTACACATCTTTCTATATTAATAAAAATCATTTTCTGTTTGTTTGACTTTTATACAAGGCTCTACGGATTTCGGTCAAATTTAAAACGTGTATTATTTCCGTCCTAGATTAGGTTATTGCGTACTTAGTTTTAACCACACCGCCTTTTACCGCTCACAAATCATTAAAAATGCAATATTTCCGACTGTTTCGATTGTATGATACTAAAAGATGGTAATTTAGTTTGTACTTTCTGCAATTGTACCAAAAATGGGTTTCCACGCCCTGTTTTTCCGCCCCCAAGTCAATGAAAATGCTATATTTCAGACGGTTGTATAAGACTGAAATTTGGTAGTTAAGTTTGTATGCTTATCGTCGGAAACTGTACTAAAAAATTGGTGTGGTACACTATAATTACACCCACTTTTAATAATTCATTAAGACTCCAAAACTTCTGGGCCGATTGCGCTGAAATTTTAGCAGTAGAGTTTTTCCGAGCACAAGATAGTTTACAGGAAAAATGTTTTCCACACCCACTTTCTCCGCCGAAAAATATAAAAATTATGGTTGCTGGAACGTCCGCGGACAACTGGGTCCTGCTAGTATACATATAAGAATAAAGTAAGTGTTATATAAAATAACTTTTTTTTGATATTGAAACTACACTTTAACTTGGTTTTCCATTATTTTCTCACTTTTCCGGCTGATTGAACCAAAATTGTATACTTTCAGACATTATTTTTGTCTGAACTCCTCTTACATGGATGGACCAATTTTGTTGAAATTTATTTTGTATTTGGGTGGGTACATGGATGGATTTGATTCTAATTGGGGTAAGCCGCCACGGGTAAGCCGCCAAAAACTCTTAAGCCGATCATTCAATTAGTTCAAAAAATGTTTATATTGATGTTTATATTGATGTGTACGAAAATGTGTTTGGTGATATCTATTTTGTTTTATCTTTAACACAAGAGGTCACGGTTGCACAAATTGGATGTACATTTGCAAAACGATGCGCTATTTTGCAGAAAGGCCAAAGAAAATCTGCTTGGCCGGCTACTTTATTATATCACAATTGAACTTCAGTTTTCAAACAGAAGTTTTTTTTATAATAAACTTTTTCATTCTTATATGCATAAAATGTTATATTAGTTAGTCTGAATAAAAAAAAAATACATAAAAAAAATATTTATTATGTCAAATATTACAAAAAAGGGATCTGTTTCAGATTCAGTATTGGTTTCGGCCAAAATTTCAGTTTTCAGTTTATAAACATTCTAATATTTTCGCCTGAAAAACATTTCAATTATGGCATTTCCCCAAATAATTTCTATTAAACTTGTTGTTTGTTGAAACAGTTGTTTTATTTTTTGTTTCAATTTTATCTACGCACTTTAAATTCGCGTTTTAGACAAGACACATTCTAACTCTAAGAAACTTTATCATAAATACAGAGCATGTTAAAAAAAACACATGTACACAAGCCACGCTTTGCGTCATTGAAACGTTCCAAAATAAAGCGACGCAAATTGAAATGGCGCAAAGTGAATTACGTTAACGTTAAAAACAGAAAAAAATTAAATAATCAATATTTAATTAGACTTTATTTATTCATTTAAAAACATAGAAAAATAAATGAAATTCAATTTAAACTTCAAAAATTAAATTAATTAAAAATATATACGTTAAAAAAAAATTATTCGTACTGTGTCGCACAAGACCCTCGCATTCAGGGTTATTCCAAAGTTATGGGGGTTTGCCTTTTTTTGCTCTTTTTTGTAATCTGGATATATCCACCATGTGAAAACACACTTTGATGTGATATGTAAGATGTAACACACATGTAATATGATCCAAAGGATTGGTTTCTATGGTCATCCGAAGTTGAGCTTCTATAACCGCTTTTTCTTTTTTTCTACATGTTGCTTACACGGCTGTGTACTAGTAATTGCAGAAAGATGGGAATTAGCGCAAACATTATTTTTCAGAAGAAGGCACCTTAGACGTGTTTTTAAAATATAAATTTTTTCCCAATTGCATTTTGTTAAAAAAATTTTTGTAAAATTTTTTCATTTTTATTCAGCTGTAACTTTTAGGCTTCCTCCTGCTTCCACGAAATACTTCGGATCTGATAACTTCAAACTTCCACCTTGAAGATGAGACCAAATTTATTTTCGGGTACTTGCGGGAGTTAGAGAATTTTCAATGCAAAGCTATACACTCAGTTAAGTAAATTAAAAAAGAATGTAAATTGAAACAGAGAAATTTAGAAAACACTGTTTTTTTTTTTAATGAAGAAGTGAAGAAGTTAGGTAAGTTAGAAAATTCGTGGTATAACGGAGAAATTCTAACCTTTACGATCGAAAAATTTACTGGTGGGGTAAAGTATTGCCATATGGACGGATATATCGAATTTGTTACGATTTTCAGTATTAAATCCAATGATCCGATATTTGGCCAATATGGACGTGCATCCAACGAGCACTCTGCAAGAGTTACGATATGAAATTTTTTTTCATGGCAGCACTCGTGATGCAGGTTCCAATTTATAGGAATAAAAATTTCATAAATATGTCATATTGTGTTGTATTTAAAGTGATAAAAGATAAAGACAGCAATAAAGATTTTAAGACTTATAAAGTGTTAGTGGTGTATTCAAAGTAATTAAATTTTAAGGGCCGATGTTGAATAAATGATGTTTTAAATAGATGTTTGAATAAAACACAAATTATTTAGGAAATTATTGTCATTTCTTTTTATTATGATAATATTAATATAGTTCAATTATGGAACAAAAATGGAACAAAATATCGGCCAAATGGCCGCCGCAACCTCGGGGCACACCTCCATCCGATGGTCCAAATTTTCGATGACGCTGAGGCATAACTGAGGTTCTATGCCGTTAATGTGCCGAAGTATATCATCCTTTAGCTCTTTAATTGTTGCTGGCTTATCAATGTACACCTTTTCTTTCAAATAACCCCAAAAAAGAAGTCCAACGGTGTCAAATCACATGACCTTGGCGGCCAATTGATATCGCCACCACGTGAGATAACACGGCCATTGAATTTGTCGCTCAAAACGAGATGTACGAGCATGCACTGGTGTTTTCACATCTCCTACACACCCGGTTTGCTCAAAATTTTCCACGATTTTTCCGATTGTACGCACATTTGAACGATTAAATTGACCGAAAAAATCACGAAGTGCACGATATGCATTTTGATTTGAACGCCCATTTTCATAATAAGCCTGAATAACTTTAACGCGTTGCTCGATTGTGTATCTTTCCATGGTTTAAATTGAGTTAGTCTGAAATTGAGAAATGTGAAATGAAATGCAGAAAAACACTTGACGTTTAGGTGTGGTTCACATTCAACATCGGCCCTTAAAATTTAACCAACCTTTAGAAGTCATTATGCAAGAAGAAACTCGCGCATCGCTAATCTGTGTGACATTTTCCACAAATTTATGGTAATGTCCGATCCAAGAATTACTTGGCTACACTCTTCGAAAAAAAAAAAAATACAGGTTAAAGAACTTCCTGAAGAAGTCAAAAATATGTTATAATAAAAATGTGTTATTTTTTATAACGTTTTGTATATACCACCTTGTTCAAAAAGAAAGGTTCATTCACACTGTGAACCGGACTTAACTGTCCAATTCAAAAATTAGTAGGTTGCCACATATGTCTATGACAAGGCTGACAAATATCAGCATCTCTCGTTGACATTTGGTAAAGTGACGGTGTTTTGTTTATAACAACTTGTTCGTGTCTTCGATTTTTACGATGGAAGAAAAAATTGAGCAACGAGTTTGTATCAAATTTTGTGTGAAAAATGGTTTCAACTGCGCCGATACGCATAAAATGTTGGTGAAATGTTACGGTGCCTCTACTCTATTGTATCAGAAGGCAAAAAAGTGGTTTAACCGATTTGTGAGTGGCCAAGACGAAGTAGAAGACGACCCTCGTACCGGGCGGCCATCGTGTTCGACTACCGAAGAAAACATTGAAAAAATCGAATAAAAGTTGGTAAAAAATCGCAAATTGACGATTAGAGAGATAGCAGAGGACGTCGGCATTTCAATTGGATCCCTTCAGAAGATTTTGAAGAATGAATTGGGCTGAGACGTGTCGCTGTGAAGTTGGTACCGAAAGAACTCAATTTCATGCAAAAAAGAGACCTAGTTGCTATCGCGAAAGACATGCTGGAAATGGTCGAAAACAACGAATCATTCATCGAATCCATCATTACTGGTAATGAGACATGGGTATACGGGTATGGCACGCAAACCAGGCATCAGGCAAGTGAATGGCGGTCGCCAGACGAACCGAGACGGAAGAAACCACGTTGTTCTTAGTCAAAAAAAAAGGCGATGCTCACTGTTTTCATGGACTACTATGGTGTAGTTCACCATGAATTTTTGCCAGATGGTCAAACGGTCAATAAACAGTATTATTTGGCGTTATGAGACGTTTGCGTGAAGCAATTCACAAAAAAAGACCGCAGTTGTGGCAAAACAAATCATGGACTTTGCGCCACGATAATGCAATATCGCACAATGCTCATCTTATTCGTGACTTTTTGGCCAAAAACAACACCAAAACCATCCAGCAGGTGGCAAGTTCACCTGACCTGACTCCGTGTGATTTTTTCCTGTTCGATCGAGTCGTTTCACCAGCAAAAAAGAGGTCATGGAAAAATCGGTGAACGCTCTTAGGGCCATACCAAAAAAACCGTGTTCCAGAAAGCTTTCCGTGACTGGATCAAGCGCTGGAAAATCTTTCAAAAAGTGCGTTGCAGCCAACGGGGACTACTTTGAAGGCGACAATATTAATTTGGATGAATAAACTTGTACTTTAATTTTTTTTAATAAATTAACCTTTCTTTTTGAACAAGGTTGTATATAGAAAATCTAGAACTCTGCAAAATGGTGATACTAAATGCAGACACATGTTAGTTTTAGATCCTTAGCGAATATAGACAATGTTTTATACTTAAGTTGTTTGTCCTCTTTGAAATCTTTCAAAAAGTCTTAACTTCAGAGCGTAGGGTACTGATGGTAAATGAAGCAAATTAATTAACAAACTATGACAATAAAACATGCATCTAAACGTAGCACGATTAACTCAAATAATTAGCATAAGTTTTATTACTTTACTTTAAATACGTATTTCTTTCAGGAAATGACTTTTAACACTGATAATGAATGAACGATAATATTTCACAAAATAAAGTCTTCTAAAAACAATTACATACAATAACAAAAAAAAAAAGTTTAAGTATTTTCAATGAAAAAACTAAACATTTCCATATAATTTCATAAAATATTTTCCACAAGTGTCGAGTTTAAAATTCATAAAAACCGTTTTTATGCCTCAACTTTGAAAACGCTGAAACACAGGTATTTTTATTTTTTCCCAGCTTTCCAAATTCATTACCAGAACTTAGATATTTTTCTTTGACTTCACACAGCGCAGTTCTTTAAAAGTCATAACTTCCGGCAGGGTTATGTTATGTCACTCTCTTCCATTAAGAATTCTGTAAACAATACACAAAATTCAAGTATCTATCATTAATAACATAGATTCTAGCGTCAAAAACAGTTCCCAATGTGCGTAGCCTAGCTTATGGCTATTGGGTATAGGTATCTCTTTGAAAAAAATTTGTCCAAAGTTTGCTGAAATGCTTTACTTTTCATTTCAAAGTAAAGTTCATCAAAACAACTAACAGGATCGTTTTTAAAAAAATTTCGATGGCTTCGTCAATCAATCCCATGTCCTTAGAAAGTTGTTGGAAAGTTAAATTTGGACGCTGACAGATTTCTGGCGAGCTGTCTACTTCATTAGCAATTTCAAAATCCAGAAGTCCTGATAATTAAAAATTCATATATGTGAGTCTCATCCAACCCTACAAAATAAGACACTGTTGCTAAGTTAGCGACTTCTTGACAATTGGTGAAGAGTGTTTCATCAATTCCTTATATTAAGTTTTTTGCCGAGATTGTTGTCCTGTCACGGTGGTACATTAATAGCCGTTCACTCATTCTTTTTTTTTTTGCCCAAAGATTCATTTGCTACAAACAACAAAAACCGTAGAGCAGATCTTGGTTAAAGTAATTATTCCAGTAGATAATCCTTCTGATAAAAACATATGCTCCAAATAAATTAGTTTCTACATTTTCTGCTCGTATATATCGCCTAATTCAACAACTGATATTTACTCCTTGCATTTCTTCAATATATTTCAGCTTGTAGAGCGTCTTAGAGATAATCAGTATTCATTAGTATTGGGAGATTATAATTTGAGAAGAGTCAGAGCTAGTCAAATTCTGACAATTTTCCGGCGTTAACTCCAAATTTACCAGCTAGTGGAGCCGAAGTAGATTTCTTAGATTCTATTCTATCTGTCGGGCTGTATCAAATTAACTCGGTAAGAAATGCCTTAAACAATACATTAGATTTATTTTTTTCCGACTTGGAGTTTGATGCATGCTGTCTTGAAGCTGTTTGTCCTTTATCTCATAACATCATCCATCACACTGCTCTTTTAGGTTAATTTGATATTGTTGCTTTAAAAAAACCACATCATGGTGTAAAGTTTTTGAATTAGGTTTTGACATTGCTAATTATACTGAGATACCGAATATTTTAAATAATTTGCTACAATGTTAGCATCCCTAGGCTTATATCTCAAAAGTTTCGCAAGATATCGAAAAATCTTTCAGATACAAATTTGTAAGGACCAATATTCTAAGTAAGTTTCCCCACATGTTTTAACCTTAATCTTAATTATTTTATGGCTGGGTCAGGCACCGAAGTGGGAGAGCCAAGTAAAACACCCAGCGCAAACTGCGATAACCAAAGACGCCAGAACCTAAGCCATTACCAGGCAATACAATTCAAGCTGACAATGGCTTATAGTGCATAGCTTATAAGTAACAATATTTAAAAAAAAAACCCATCATGAAGGTATTATTTAAGCTTAATATCACACAGCTTATTTCTCAATATTATTTTTATATTAACGTATCTTCTTATTATATATACAAAAATCTAATGGTGTCCGTATGTTACTCCATCACTTCTGAACCCTTCCAATGGTATTGTTCAAATTTATAGTGTGTGTTTCTACAGCGGGTCAACAGCATCAGATGAGTGGTACTCGAGATATTGCAAAAATAGTGTATTCCCTTTGCCCGTGCAATTTCTGATATAAAATCGCTAAAAATCAGTTTTTCGTGGAAATGAAAGTCACAGAATATTAAAACATAGAATGAAGTTACCACTTGGTGATGTCTTTCTCAAAGAAACTTGGATGGCATTAAACAAGGAGGTGTGGTTCCGCCTATACCAGCCAAATTTTTGAAATTTGAAATCTGTAAATACATAAAAAAACGAAATTATAGAAGGAAATCTTTTTTAAATTTGGCAACTAGCAGAAAAGTAAAAATAATATAAATGGTGTATTAATATATGCTAATGAGCGAGCAGTTAAGCATTCACACAGAAGAATACTACTTGACCATCGAAAATGTTTTTGACACATTTTCAATAACACATCGTTATTCATGAAGGTTTTTCAGGTTTGCTGCTTTAAGCCTATATCGCCCAATAACTGCTTTTTCAATCTGCCTAAAAATCCTAAAATACCTAAAAATCTTTTAAGCCATCGTAAAAATAAATAAACACGCATTTTGTTTCGAAATTAATGCTTTATTTATAAAAATTTTAAAAAAATCTTTGTGTTGCAGATATGCAATATTGCGCAATTATGTGTGAAAATCTTTGAAACAATTGATCGTTTTATTAAAGAGATACTTTGCATTTATCGCAAACTATTTGGACCAGTGACCAATTTGATCGATGTGTGCATCAACGGGGAGCCTTCTTTCAGAATATGATTTTTTTATTCTTTTACTTTTATTTGTATTGCCGGGTACTTGTGTTCACACTTCTTCTTTTAACTGACAATTTGCATAACATTTCGGCAACTTTCATTCGAAAGTTAGTCGAAATCAAATGTTTTTCAGAAGGTTGTAATTTACGCCGATATAGTAACCAAGCGTTCGACATAGTTAAATCAAACAAATAATAAAAAATGAGTATATACCAACGCTTGCTCCGCACTTTAATTTTATGCACACCCATAAAACTGTCTAAAAGGTCAACTTTCAGTTATGACCGATTGACATTCAATATTCACATATGAACTCTTGGATCTATCGTATCTTTGGACTGTGGTCAACGGATTTTTAACCACAAAGTTGGAGGCAAGAATTACTGTTTTGTTGTCTCTCCAGGCCACGAGTACGATGTCTTTTCCATTACTGTTAGCCACGGTGTTCCTCTTTTTTGAATAAACTTATAATTGAAGGGGCAGCTTATAATTTGGCCTTCTATTTCTTCTATTTTTTCTAATTTCGGGGTGCATTACTTGTCAATCTAAGAAGAACATTAGACCAGGCACCAAAATCCGGTTCGTTATTGCCTCTTTGCTGGGTTTGTCCACAGTATATTTCAAACTTATTAGCAAAGCTACTAACTGCACTAATAACAAAAAACATAAATCCCCATTTATGAGGTTTGTTAGATAAGCATTGCCATAGATCAGTGGAGCTCACGAAATTTTACAGATGAGCAAATGATTTTTAAAAAACAAAATCAAATACAAGATATGGCGCATCGTAACTTTTGGCAATGAAAATAAAAACATAAATAAAAAAACAAACACAAATCATGTGTGCGTTAACACACAGGCAACGGATGATAGTTTGCATGCATTTATTGTTGTTGTTTACGCGTTCAAAATTAGATGATCGTCAATAGCGGCTTGTGGTGCTGTTATTTGCATTTTTTTTTTTTTTGTAGAATGTGTTCTTTTTTATGCGTGGCTTGGCTTTCGAATAAACGCAAAGACAAAGCTCATGATAGAAAAAATTTGTATGGCGGGTAACGCGAGCAAGATGAGCTACTGGATGAGCATGTCTGGTTTAGATAATTTCGGGCTTTCGAAGAACACATTTATTAGCGATACTTTTCTTAACCTGGAGGCCATACAGTGATAGATTTTCATGATCTCCAAAAAGAATATAATATTTTAAGAATTTATCTAATTTATCGCTCAAGGCCGAAGTATTACGTTTACTTACATTTCCATGCTTGGGGAATTAACTTACATTTAAATCTCTAAAAAATCTAACAAAAGAAAATTGAGTAAAATATAGTTCTTATACGAGCCTCTTTCTTAGGCTTTATATTTAACTTTTGTGAATTTTTATGAAGTTTTGCTGACATACATGTGGCTCTTGCGGCTTCACACAACGCTGGTCTTTAACGAAATACGTTTTTGTGTATTTTTTATTGTTTTGTGGAAATTCTTATGATGGAAATGGAAAAATATTGGCGCAAAACGCTCGACTTTGCTTGTAGAATATCTTGCAATATCGTTCAATTTGGAAATTAAAAATCTCGAGGTGGCAACTCGATTTTTACATTTTTTTTTTTTTAATGTTTTGATTTTTTTTTTTTAAGTTAGACCAAACTAAATATTTTGGGAAAGTTTCAGCATTCTAGCTCAACGGGAACATGGGTCAGGCTTTAATGGGATAATAATGTCAGTAGCAGGCCGAATTTTGTATAAGACATGATACCCTTATTTATTGAGTTTTCATTGAAATGTAAATGTTGCCTAATTTGCTCAAAGCGCTTTAAGGACATAGTCTCTTTTATGGGAGCATAGCCAAAATTACAAGGCTAATACATCCTGATATTTGACATTTGCACAACTGACCACATTTCAACCGCTTTGAATGAAATTGTCGCATTTCAACGTTCGTTTCTTTTAGCGGCTTATACGGATTTTTTTCAACACTTTAGAGGCTCTATTGCTTCACAAGAAGGTAAATCATGTGAATTGGTAAAGAAATGCGAAAAGAACTGGAATGACGTATCCAGCTCTAAGAGTTCATCAGTCAATGAAGTCTCACCAGAAAATTCAATATCATTCTTATCGATCTGTACATAATTGATATCTTATCGAAGTACATAATTGAAAGTTTGGAAAGCAGATTCCCTCTACCTTATTGGATTTAGTTTTCGCTGACTGCTTCGAGTCATATAAACAATCTAGTCCATCTTTTTCTTTTTGTTGTTCTTCTTTCTCCAGAATCTCCGAAATATAAATTTTTATGGGTGGAGACAACTTCTTCTTCATCACTCGAAAAATCCATTTCATCTTCACTCTCGGCCCCCCCCCCCCCCAACTCTCAATAATTCTCTCTTTTTCACTGTCCCTAAGTATTGGCTTAACAGAGCATATAGCGCAATGTTGCAGATCTGCAACAAATGTAATTTACATATATCAGGGGCTACAACATTGATTTTCAATATAATAATTTATAAATAATATACAGTAGAGTCTCGCTAATCCGGATCAATCAAAACCGGCACGATCCGGACTATGCAGAAATCCGGATTACCAAAGGCATATTAAAATTATAAAAGAAAAACATTTACAAATGCTTACTTATTTATAATAATAAATAATAAATATAACTCAAAGAACAATTAAAAGCAATTCATTCAAGATAAACGTAAGAAAAAAGTATAAGGTAATGGAATGTACATAAACTCAAAACTTATTAAAAAAAATCGGTGACTTTTGTTTGGCGAATGCACCCTAGCCTAGCCTGCATTGTAGGCTGTCGCAGTGTTCTAAGAATGGTCAAACTCTTCAATTCAACTTCATTTTCCTCGGCCCAATGTATGCAGGTACTGAAGTCTTTAATGGCGTCTTCCTGTTAAACTTTTGGCTCATCGCTGTCAACTTCTTCAATGGAGGAATTGTCGTCATTGTTACGGGGTAAACTATCCTCATCTCCAACGAGTCATTCACAAATATCCGATTGTGACGGTTGATTATTTTCATTAATTTTTTTAAGCAAAACTCCGATTTCTGTCTTTTCCTACATGGTGTAGGTATGTTGTATTCACTTACACGCTTTATATTATATTCGTTTATACACTTTATTATTAAACAATTGAAAAACGGGGTCCCCAAATAAATACGGAATGCCACCGGAGGTTGTAGACTACACGTGTTTCATTTCACTGTGTTATTGATCGTTGTACTATATAAGATGCGATCCGGATTAACGAAACTGTGATCGGTGCGGATTACAAGGGACATAATGGAAATATTTAATTTTTACAATCTGTCTGGATTACAGAAGTATCTGGATTAGGCCATATCCGGATCAGCGAGACTCTACTGTAGTTGAATAACTCACCAAAAAGTCTTTAGTCTTGTTTTTTAATTATTACAACTTTTTATTACAATTTAAGTCAATTGAGAAGTAGCAAAGCGCAAACTACTATCTAATGCAGAACGACGTTCTTGCAACTGAAATTAAGAAAGAACTGTTCTTATTTACACTCCAATTGGAAAGTAAGAGTCATTTGCAGGGATGGAAAATAACGATTATTTTTTAATTTTCAGAGCAAAAGATCATGTGTGGGAAAGTTATTGTAAAATAATTTTATATGTAGCAATATGATGCTAGGGAGTCAGAGATCTCGGTTTTGACATGTTATTTTTTTTATGATTTTTAAGATAAAAATCACCTTAAACCAATTATTTTTGACCGATTTTATTTTTCGATCTCACAACTCAAAATTTACAAATTTTTACTTTTTAATATAAAACTATTCATTGTGATCATATACTTTGACTGTAACACATTAAAAACATTTTGTACACATCTTTTTTCTCTATAGTTTAAAAAAAAAAGTTTTGTCTTATTGCTTTGTATGGAGTTCCTTCAAAATAAAATTGTTTTGTTGCTTCACCTAGAAATATAAAAATTTTGAGTTGTGACTCTTTTGCATTTAGTGTGCGATACAACAATTATTTTTTGAACGTTATTTTTCGATCAGAAATAAAAGTTATTTTTTATCGTTATTTTTTTCAATAAGAAATTAAAGTTGTTTTTTAATCGTAATTTTTTTCGATCAGAAATAAAAATCATTCGGAAGAAATCAGATCGGAAAGAAAAGATTTTTTTAATCGATATGTTTTCGATCATATTAAGAAAAATTATTCTTTGATTAAAATAATATCGATTAGAATTTAAATCAAATCAGTATTTATGTATGTTATTGGGTTCAAATTAGAAAGTTATTGAGCATATAAAAAGTTGTCTTGGACAAGGATTTTAACTACGATTTTGACAAGGATAAGGACAAAATTTTTGACATGGATTTGGAAAAGTATTTGGAAAAGGATTTTGTCAAGGATTAGTAAAAGTATTTCAACAAGGATTTGGGCTGTTAGGATTTGGATAAGGACTAGGACAAAAATTTGAATAAGGACCAGACCAAGGTTTTAAATAGGAAAAAGGTGGAAAATAGTAGTAGTAATCGAAAACGGTAGTATTAAACAGTAGTAGATATGGATGTAGATAGAGGGTTGCTGATTTAAAATCTGATGCTAGAATTTGAAAAACTTTTTTGACACTAGGGTGGACCCTCAAAACGTTTTGTTCACAACATAATCCACATGGCAGTATTAGACAGTCGCTGATTTCGAATTCGATGTTACCCAGCGTCCACACGTGCTAGTGGAAGTTCGAAAAACTCAACACATCCAAACATTTTTACTAACACACTCACATTGTCGGACTTTCGGCCTACTTGCAGCGCTACTTCCAAGAAAATTTCAGAGGCAGTGAATTTTGTCACTTGCTGCAAGTAAATGTCAAAAAGAAGGATTAAAGTGATACTTTTGTGCAATTTTTCCGGGATTTCCGCAATTTTATACAAGCAGCAACACTGGTAACATGGTTTTCTCGTTTTCTAACTTCTTCATTTCAAGCAATGCTGCAATTGCGGGGAGAACCTTCGCATTCCACGACATTTTTAAATGAGCTTGCACTTGCACATGCACACTTGCAAGATAATATATATTCCTTGCTTGCAAGTGATTACGTGTGCACGTGTGGACGCAGGGTTAGTATTTCATTTTTTCATTAAAAATTTGGCAAATGTACAAGAATTCTTCGTTTCTGTAAAAGATTCCAATTGTTTAGACACAAACCTTTAAAAATGAAGCAATCAATAAAAAAATGCTTATGAATAACTATAATAATTGAAGTGGAGGGTAATTGATACGCAAGAGTACCCTGGTTCGAATCCCACCTGATACAGAAAGTTTTTCAATTGAATTAATTTTTCTGTTCGGCCGTCACCTCTCTGCAGACAATGGCAAACCTCCGAGAGTAAAAACTGCCATGAAAAGCTTCTTGAGAACAGCAGTCGTTCGGAGTCGGTACAAAACATGTAGGTTCTGTTCTCGATCATTTGTGTTCAAGCATTTCACAACACACACAACACAATTGATCATAAGAAGCTCAGTCAAAGTCCTTTCAAGGGCTGAAATGTTTTAACAACAACAATTTTTTAACAACAATTTCAGCAAGGTTGCGTAAAGGATGCGTAAAGCCTTAAGCAGTGCGTACCTAAACAAGTGTTGAACGATTGTTTAAGAAAATCGATTGAATAAGGCTGTAAATGTTTATAGAGAGAAGAATAAAAACAAAAAAATTAGATCTTGAAAATATCAGATAGACTGAACTCCCGTAGAAGTACATGGCAGTGATCTGCAACCGATAGCTTATTTGCGACTCTATAAAAACCTACTCAACCTTTGGCACACGCAACTCGACTCATATTCTCTTCTAGGAAGCTACAATGCAGCGGCTAAAAAAAATATACGTTAGTATCCTAAGTCCATGGTACTATTCATTTTGCCATGCCTGAATCATGAGTCGGATCGGCTAATCGGTTGTTGTCGTCTTGCTGATACTCATCCTGCTCTGCATGAATTCAAAAATTGTCAACTTTAAAACAAATTTTTTTCTAACAATGACCAATTTTAGAATGAAAACTAAATTTCTTTTCAAAAAGAATATATCATTGTTGATTCTAAAATTTCTAACTATACCCTAATTTTATCACTGTTGAATTTTAGTTCAGCGTTGTTATTTTTGATTTACGCTTTTTTTTTCTCGGTGTACCCGAAAATATGGTAAGGAGCCAAATGCGTATAAGTATTATTTTATATATTTCATTGAGTATGGATCGCATAGAGAACAGAAAGAAACTCTTTATGATTTGAGTATCCGATTTCTATAGAATACTCATTGTAGTTCGCTGGTTCTAACCCATACTAACAGGGCCATGAGACCCAATAATCATGAGATCATAAGGCATAAATTTTAGAGATAAAAGTATTTTTTTTTTAATAATTCATATCACTTCTGAATATTTTGAAATAAATATATAAAACGGGCCACTGTTGATTCGGTCATAACGTATATTTTTCGGCAAATAGAGGCTAGTCAGAAGACTGAATTAAATTTTAGAATTTTTGTCTAGACACCTATGGTATTTTCCCTAAGGTGTCGAATTGATATGTGTTTTTTTGACAATTCAACAAGTACTAAAATGTATAAAAACGTACCTTCCGGTAAATACCGTTCGAAAAACGCCTGTATACAGTTACTCGTTCTTGCGTATTCACAAATGGAATGGTACGTTGTAACATTACTGCCAATTTTACCACAAACTGATATTGGATTTGGTGTGCTGCAATTTCTTTGACAAGTCTCTTGAGTTTGTATTGAGTTCGTCTACAATTATAAGAAAATCATATTTATATTTTATGTGACTTTTATGAAAACGTAAATTAATTTAGGGACAATAAGGAGACAAAAAAAAAATTAAAGATATTATCCATTAGATTCTGAGAGTCACTTAAAAGAAAAATCAGGCATACAAAAAAGAATTCTAGCCGAAAAAAATACTTTATTTCAAAACAATCTTACTGTTTCGCTGTTTTGTCAAAATGTACTTTCTTTGAAGAACACAAAAATTGGCATGATTAAGCTCCAACGTTTTCAGAAATGATGATGAAGAGAAGAAAAGTTTTTTTTTTAATTTTTGTATAGACTCGAAAAATAAATAAGAAATTAAATTGCATTCCATTACAAAAGCACCTGAATTGATCAATAAAACACAAAATATTTATTAGACATTCAAATTAATTGTATCGACTTCAGAGTAGGTCCCTTCTAAAATTAAACACTTATGCCAATGAATAATATAATCATCAAAACATTTTTCAAACGCAATTTCCCAAATCGTCTACAGTTCTCGTTGTGAATTTTCTTTTATGTCTTCTATCGACTGAAAACTAATGGCTCGAAGTTGTAATTTGAATTTTGGAAAAGAGAATAAATAGTCAAAGTCAGCCGAAGCCATATCAGGTGAAAAAAGAAATTCTTTATAAGGATAGCCTTGTGACTAGTCTTTCGAAACTAGTCGAGCATCAAGGCGTTACATAACCAAACAATCGTGTACAATGCATTGTATATATATTCGAGAAATGTCCGGAATTAATAAAAAAATTGGAAAATAGACAAGATTTTTGTTAATAAACTTTTAAGTCACAAGTGTTACATTGTAGGTATCGGAAAAGTACGGTTTGCCTTTTTTCGCTAACCCAGTCTATGCGTACATATACCATTTGTAGAGTGATTTTGCAACTCATTAAATAAATCCAAAACTTACTACCGTATGCCCTGGAACATCTTTTTAGATTGTTGTGATCCATCCTATTCATAGTATGATTTTGACCATTAATGCTGCTGCAAACTATATCGTTATCTGGAGCATTTTGCTGAAATACTTGACACATTTCTTGGGATTCAACAATAGCAACAAATATTGCCAAAGTGTTAAAAAGAATAATTGTACTGAAGACATGCATAATGAAAACTATGAATTAAATTCTTTCCCTGGTTTTGCTTCAATGAATACACTTTTAAAGTTAGTGATTTTATGATAAAAATTTGAAGAATAATATTCCTGGAAATAATAAACCTTTTACAGAACGTTGCTAAAAAACAAAAAACCAACTGTTTAAGCCAACAGTTTACATAATAAACAATTTTTGAAGTTAACGTAACCAGCACTAATATATTTTTTGGGTGACAAGATCGTATTAGAACTATCAATAAATAGCAAAAATTCATAACGAGAGAGAGATACAAGCAGCTATATGCCATAACATTTAAATTCTATACTTTTAAACATTTTACCTAAGGGCCTACTTTGTCATTCTAGAAAGAACAAGTGGGTGTAAAAGGGACAAATATATGTATAAATATAACATTTCGTAAATGTGCATTTAGCTCTTAATGTGAACGTAGTATAAGCACAGACTAATATAGTAGTAGTAATAATACTAATATAGACTAATATAATATATCAGTCTGTGATATAAGTTAAATGCTTGTTGAAACAATTGGTTTTTGTAGAATTATAATCAGGAAGTTTCAATGCTTGGCTCGTCACTGTTCGAGGTTATTTTTCTTTTGTTTAGAAAATGTTGAATAAATTTTGTTTTTATTTTGCGCGTTTGGCTATTGAAATTATAAGCTACTCATTCTCAGTAGCTGGAGTTTCTGAATATTACGGCTTTTAAAATTTCACTAGATATATTACTAGATATAGCTTGAAATTTCATCTGAAAAACAGAAATATAGGTATCTTTAACGTAAGTAAGTTAATGTGAAATATGATAAAATTAAATACTTATAAACTTTGCTTCTTCGCTTATAAACTCAATTTCTATAAATCTTAAAAATATTTCAATTCTTTCTGCTATTTTTTCTTAAATTATTTTTTTATTTTTCTTAATAATTGCTTACAGCTCTTTTAAAACTTAACTAAGGGTGTTGCAGGATCCCCTCATATCAGTAATAGCTTTTTTTAATATATACACGCAGAAAACAGATCAGTTGTGGCTTTGGTATAATAGTTGTTACAACTGTAGCTCACTAATTCTAAACAGAAATCGGTATTCAGAAATGAAAATGTTTACAAATATGAAAATATTATTGTTGAAACAGAATCAACGCATTGCCCTTGAAAATACCAAAATTACCTGACTTAATAACTGATTCTTTCAATCGAATAAAAGATTTTATAACCGAATAACCTCTCGCACAATAAAATGTCATTTCTAACAATCAATGTGTTAAACATACAATATGCTTTCATCTTCACGCAATCCTCATTCAAAAAATACATACATTCAGTTTAAAAATTTGAGTGAAAGTTAAATTTATTTCATTTATTTGATGTATGAATATTTGATAATATATCTAAATTAAAAATATTTTTTGTCCGATTCGATAGATAATCTATTGAAACCAACTGCTATTCCCGGCCCTCTACTAATTAATACTAACGTTTACTTCGGTTCAATATAAAAAAAATATTTTTAGCGATATACACAAATTTTTTTTTTTTTTTTTTTTTTTTTTGTGAATGGTTTTGTCAGATAAACTGATGTTTTGTGTCTGTTTTTGTCAGATTTGGAAAGACAATTTCCTACGTTTAATAACTTTAAAGAAATTACGTGGTGTTACAAAAAGAGAAAAATTCAAAAAACTTGGCTCGAGGCATAGTAGAGGTAGTAGGTCGGCTTGAACATAAGATAACTGCGTGCTTGGTTTTTTTTTAATATACCCTCAAAATCGGGATTTGTTGTCAAAAAAACTGATTTTAAGTAGGTGCATTTATAGTTTGTTATGTAACTCCGTTATAACTAGCTAAATTTTAAAAATTTGAACGTTGATAATAAGAAGAAAAATAACCGTTTAAGACAATTTTTTACCGAGTTTTTTTACCGAATGAATTGACAAAGTTACAAGTAAAATCATTTGAAAATCTCATTTTTTTTTTTAATTTTTTCAACTTTAACAACGTTTTTTTAACAAATTTTGTTTGTAGCACCATTAATTTTGGAAAGATTCTAAAAGCCTGTAAAATTTTGCGTTCAACAAGCTATCATTTAATAAAATCGGATGAAATAAAAAATGCACTATCGAATTTTAAGCATTCGCTTAAAACGCTTAAAATTTGTATTATTTTTTTTTCTTAAAATATTTATTTGACCATTTTCATTTATATGTATATCTTATCATCGATATATATTTGGATTATCTAAATTATAGTATTAAGAGTGATGGCAATCCCGAAGAGACTCTCCAGGCTGCCTTACATCCAAAAAAGTGTACTGTCGGGTGTGGTTTGCATGCCGAAAGCATCATTAGTCCATACTTTTCTAAAACTAAAGATGGAGCCAACGTTACTGTCAGTGGTGAGAGCTACAAGCAAATGATTCGCAACTTTTTGGATCCTCACGTAAATATTAATTGTCTAAGTGCTAATTGGTTCCAGCAGAACGGTGCAAAAAGCCATACAGCTCATGAAACCATACTCTATTGAAGCGTTATTTTGGTGACCGAATCATGTTAAGAAATGGGCCTGTCAATTGGCCACCTAGGTCATGTGATTTAACTCCTTTAGACTACTTTTTGTGGGGCAACGTCAAGATTCTGATCTCTGCTTATAAACTAGCTACGATTGACCAGTTGGAAACCAACATTCGGCGCGTTATAAGCGAGAGAAGGCCGGCTATACTGAAAAAAGTACTGCAAAATTGGACCGTCAAGATGGTCGTCATAAAACGCAGTCGCAGTGCCCATATATATAATAAATCGGGGATTGACCGAAACGGACCACAAATGGTCCCTTTTCGTCCTCATTGGACAATGGATGCTACCGCTTGGAGCCCTCATCAGGAGAATGCTCCTTACATAAGCATCCTTTGTGACCCCAAGCTTACCCTTGTAGATCAGCAGACCAATATCGGCTTCGCCAATAAATGGACGTCGCAGAATGGTCAATCTTATGCTTTCCAACGCCGGAAACTGGCACAGAATGTGTGCTGCCGTTTCCGGCTCCTCTAGGCATAACCTACACGCATCGTCCTCGGTCAGAGTCATCTTCCTGATATGGTGCATGTAGGGACCGTGTCCTGCGACCACTGCAGTAAGCCAGATCAAAGTCCTTCGATTGTAACGGATGACTTTTGCTGCCTCACTACGAGACCACTTTGCGGCCGCCTTTGATGGCCTGCAATTAACAGCTTCTTCCCTCCTTTTACGGTGTTCTGAGTCCGTCCATTGCTTAATAAGACCTGCCACCATGTTGTCGTCTATGGCCATACGTGGCTCTGGTCCACAGAACTCTTCTGCTGATCTAAAGAATCAGCATTTTCATTCTGTTCTATGCCAGAAGGTCCTCTCACCCACATAAGTGTGAGCTCATTTGTCTGAGCGCACCTATTGAGTTTGGTAAGACACTCTTTGGCCAACCTGGAAGTGACGCCTGTACGTTGCATGCAACTAATCACCGACTGTTTGTCAAGGGCAATGACAATTTTCTTGCCATTGACCCGGTCATTTATCCAGGTGGTCCAGGGAGGTCCACAAACCTCCCTAACCTCAGTACACAAGATAGGCTCAACTCTTCCGAGTAAACGCCTGCCCCGGCTCTGCCATTCGTCAGAGAGCCGTCTGTGAATATACTGATATCGTTACCAGTGATTTCGTCACAGACGACTCCATCTGTTATAAGTGTTTTATAACATTTTTTGTTATCCTTACTCTCTGCCTTCCGTCCATAGGCATACCCGTCTCCCTGACATCTCTATGTACAATATCAAGGATAAGCATATGAACATGTAGGGCCGTTGATCCATGCCACGTAGCATTTGCAACATCCTGAGGGCTGTTAGCGCCGCCGTTTTATTTATTTCTAAATCCAAAGGCAGCATACCTAACAGAACCTCCATTGCGCTTGTTGTAGTGGTGCGTATTGCACCTGTAAATTGTGAAGTTTTCAGAAAAAAAATTGTGATATTTAAAAGTGTCTGTAGTGACACCTTTATTGAAAATTTGATTTATTTAGAAAAATAGTGCTATTTTTCCAAAAATAAACCCAATTACGTTTATTTAAGCTCAAATTTTTTTTATACTGGCAAACACTTCGTTTTTTATTTTATTTTTGTTTTTGAAATGAGTTATCAAACATGAAAATCAGACTTTAATTACCAGAAAAATGATTTTTGGAAAAAAAATTGCAAAAATCCAAATTTAAAAAAAATTCGGTGAAATGTTATGTAAATATTTTCCAAAACTATACCTTAGATATAAAAAATTATGCGATTACGTTTAACAATTCGGTCATTACGAAATTTTATGCTAAGAGTATATCATTTTGGAAGTATTGAGTTTGAGTATTTTTTTTGAAAAAAATTCCCAAGAGCCCAAAAATACAAATTTTAAAAAATCAATCTATAAATATACTAAGAATTCCAAACTGTTCAAAAGAAAATCAAATAAATTTTTAATTATTGTTAAGGTCATTTCAAATGAGAAATCTAGGTTCTTTGATTTTTTATGATTTTTTTCTGTGTTCGATATGGTAGAAAATGACACTTTTTGATTTTAAAAAAAAAAAGTCAAGTTTCAGCAGCTTTAATTTTTTTATCCGATTTTTGGTATTTTTAATTTTTTGCACAAAATAGCTCAAAACTATTACTAGTTCATTTCTGGTTCTATTTTTTAAAATTGGTTTTTTAGGTTTTTGGGATTTTTTTCTCATAAAAATACTCAAACTCGATACTTCCAAAAGGCTAGGTACTTCTAGCAAAAAATTTCGTAATGACCAAATTATTAAACGTAATCGCACAATTTTCTTATGTGTATTAGGTTTAGTTTTAGAAATTATTTCAATGACATTACACTGAATTATTTTAAAATTTGGATTTTGGCCATTTTCTTAATGCAACAAGAAAAAATGAGATTTTTTGAAATTATCTCAACTTCTTTAAAACACCATTAAAGAATTTGTTTGAAAGATTTATTCAGGGTTTGTTGATTAAACAGTAGATAGCACATGTCTTTTATACGCGTATATATATTAAAAATATTCTTCCAATACATTGTAAATTTGCTTGCATTTTATTTATAACTAACGACGCGTCGTATAAATAGTACATTTTTTTTTTTTTTTTTTTTGACGCGAAGTTTCATTGTTGAAACTTTTGAAATTTAAATAATATGATACCTGCAGTAATATCTTCAGATAATCGGATTCTTCACCAAATTTTACATCAAAATAGGTGGTTTATTTTTTTTCGCAAACTCCAATTACTTTTATTATTTCTTTTAAAAAAAATTTCACTATATTTAAAATGGCCATGTATGTCAAACTTCTAGAATATGGAAGTTAACACGCTCCAGCCCAACTCAACTCAACACGCGCCAACCAAACTCGCCAGCCACGCACATGCAGCCGTAATACGATCCTCAGAGTCATGGCCAACCAAACGTGGGAACGAATATGCAGACACGTCACTTGCAAAGTCATGGGAAGCGCAGCGTCAGCGAGTTTAGGCTAAGTTAGCTTATCAAATAAGTTTATTGTTTAATTAAAAATGATTAAGTATTCATTCTTTTTGGGAGAGCCATCGAGAATGGTAATAAACTAAATCTCTACTAATTTTTGTGTTTAATTTACTTTTCAGATAGAAGCAAGGAGCCAGTGGCCGGCTCCCAACTTTAATTTTTTCGAGTGCACTTTTGTGCACTCGTTAACTGGCGCCCGAGCAGGGACCCACTTCGAATGTGGGTTTCTCAGAAAGGACTTCCTTAATTGGAAGATCCTTTATTGCAACAGTGATCCTAGTGCTGAGCCTGCAACATTCAAGTGATTAGTGAGTTTATAAAAATAAAACTATAAATGAAAAATATCTTGTGCTACAAAGCTTCCCCCCACCAGTGGTAAGGGGTTTTTTTAGACATAAGATTATCAGGACAGCATAGAGATTCCCCCCACCAGTGGTAAGGGTCTCTAAAAAAGCTTCCTCGATAAATAAAAAAACCTGTGCAGCAAAACTTCCCCCCACCAGTGGTAAGGGGTTTCGCAGACACAGGAACATCAAGGAAATCTAGAGATTCCCCCCACCAGTGGTAAGGGTCTCTTAGTAATTTCCTTGATGAATAAATTTTAATGAAAAATATTAAAAATATGAAACACTGAAAAAAGTGATTATAAATACAAATCCAAGTTGTGATCTCCAAGGAGCACTCCAACTTATAAAATGAAATTCTTATAAAATTTTAACCACTTCTGCTAGTTCTCATAAGAACACTGGCGGAGATCACAAAAAGATTTTGCAGGCCAGAAAGGAGAGTTGCAGAAATTGCATTGGCTGGAGGACATCGCGCACCTAAACTCCTAGGCCGGTGTCCCTCTACTATTAAGCCAATTGGTTAGCGAGTTTGAGGTCCTGCAATATTTTTTCAGTGTTCACATGGGAACACACTGAAGATTGCTAATGGTCCAAACTTTCGCTGTGAAGCAAGTCGTGCCTCAGTAGGTTGCCTGCAATCTGATTGTAGGCGATTAAACAGGATCACATGACCCTTCCATGACCACCCGAAAAGTGCGTGTGTTCGTGGCACACGTCACCGTTCCCATAAGAACACGGTAAGAATTCACGAAAATTACTAATTTTTGTTTTTTTTTCTTTACAGGACATATTCAAAGCGTAAGAAGGAAAAATTAAGCAAACAAAAATTATATGGTGCAAAGCATAAAAAACATACTTAAAAGTTACATAGTGCAAACAAAAAATTATTTAACAAAAATTTATATATTGCAAAGCATAAAAAATATAGTAAAAGTTACATAGTGCAAACAAAAAAATAATTTATACATTGCAAAGCATAAAAAATATACTTAAAAGTTACATAGTGCAAACAAAAAATTATTTAACAAAAATTTATATATTGCAAAGCATAAAAAATGTAGTAAAATTTACATAGTGCAAACAGAAAAATAATTTATATATTGCAAAGCATAAAAAATATAGTAAAAAGTAACATAGTGCAGAAACAATAAATAAACCAAAAAAGGTTATATAGTGCAAAAAATTAAAAGCAAAAAAAAATAGTGCAAAAATAAAAGAAAAATTATTTCCTCAAAGAAATTTGTGCTTTTTTAACTGCTCCTGTGCTACGAGGTGTTCTTCCTGTCAGACTTGACAAACGGTGAGTGATTTACAGACTTCCTTATTTTAAAGATAGAAAAATTTTGTGCAATGGATGCTCTAGCAGCAAAAATTAACGAATTAAATGGGGGAGTAAATGCTCTGATGGAGCAAATTAGAAGAATTGAAACGCGTTTGGGCGGAATTGAGAATCACGGGGTCGCTTTAGAACAGGATCTCCGTCGAATAAGCAATCGAGTAGGGCAAGTAGAACTAGGCGCAGAGTCGGCGCAGCCTGAGAGGCCATCGGTTATAATATCGCGGGGGCCATTGAACGAACAGGAGTTAAAGGAGATAGGTAGACTTCCAGACTGTGTCAGGGAACTGCAGGTCTTTGAGGGAAGTCCTTCCCAGTATATCTCTTGGGTTCATTGTGTCGAATCCATACTTAAAGATTATGAGGTTGTTAAAGAGAAGCCTCTGTACCGTTCAATACTTCAACATATAAGACAAAAAATTCGAGGCATGGCTGATTCGGCTCTCGTCTCGTACAACATTCTGGACGGTAATTGGCCAGAAATCAAAAGAGTTTTGTCCCTACATTACGCCGACAAGAGGGACATACGCACACTGGAACACCAATTGAACCAATTGACGCAGAAGGGATCCAAACTCGATGATTTTTACGCTACAGTGAACAACCAACTCTCACTGATAGTAAATAAAATAAGGTGCGATGAATACTCACAGGAAACTGTAGATGTCCTAACGGAAACGTATAGAAATAGAGCTTTGGATGTATTTATTAGAGGTTTAGATGCCGACCTATCCCGAATGCTAATCGTACAAAAACCGAAAACGCTACCAGAAGCGTATTCATCCTGTTTAGATATGCAAAATCTTACTCTGAGGAATAAGATAACTCACATGGAAACAATAAGTAAAACTATCAACCCCACAGGTGGTATAATGCGTGGGGACCAGCGTCCGCTTCTGCCTCCTCGACCACGTTTCAACAATAGTTGGGTAAACAGGCAATACCAGAATAGATTTCAAGGAAATTTTGGGGGATATAGGCCACAACCAAATCGACCATTTGCACCTAAGCCTGTTGAGAAAATGGAGGTCGATGGGACGATTCAGTCAAGGCACGTAAACTATATGAATCGGCCTTCGAATAATAACGTATTTAAAAGGGAGACATCTAATTCTTCAGGAACTATACCAAAACAGCCAAGATTGTATAACTTACAAGCAGAAAAGGTTGAAAACGAATACCAGGACTTAGCTCAGGGAAATATTGAACAGTCAAATTTTATAGCGGACGGCCGACCAACGTTCCTTATATGAAGGAAAACATATTAGGTAATTATTCTAGCTCCAGTATACCATACTTTACTTGCCAAATAAAAAGTGGTAAGACACTAACCTTCCTAATTGATACAGGGGCAAATAAAAATTTCATAAAAACTAGCTTAGCTGATGGGTCCACCCCAGTAGACCCATCGTTTGCAGTCAACACGGTAGCAGGACCAATACAAATCAATAAAAAAGTCTCCGGTAAATTTTTCCAAAATCTGGGTAGTAATGAACTTGTTACATTTTATGTGCTGCCTGGACTTGACTCATTTGACGGGATAATAGGTGACGACACCTTAAAACAATTCGGGGCTGTAATAGATAGGAAAAACCATATTCTTACGATATTAGAGAATATTAAAATACCACTAAAAAATATGCGAGTTGGTGGCCTTCACCATGTTGAAATTGCAGAAGTCCCCAAAGAAGCATTGCCAGCTATCAAATCCCTTATAAACAGATATTCAAAATTGTTTGAACCATTAAATTCAGGAACGAATGTAAAAACATCAGTTAGGGCAGAAATAAAAACGACTACCTCAGAACCCATATATACAAAAAGCTATCCTTATCCCGTTAATATGAGGGAGGAGGTAGAAAAACAAATTGCAGAACTGCTCGATGAAGGCATCATCCGGCCATCGAAAAGCCCATATAATTCTCCAATATGGGTCGTCCCAAAGAAACCAAAGCCTTCAGGGGAGAAACAGTATAGGATGGTCATCGATTTCAAGCGTTTAAATGCGGTAACAGTTTCTGATGCCTATCCCATTCCTGATATAAATGCCACGTTAGCTAGTTTAGGAAATGCTAAATATTTTACAACCATCGATTTGACGTCGGGTTTCCACCAAATTCCAATGAAGGAGGCGGACATTCCAAAAACTGCGTTCTCCACGATGAATGGAAAATTCGAATTTTCAAGACTTCCGTTCGGATTGAAGAACGCTCCTGCCATATTTCAGAGGATGATCGACGATGTTCTAAAAGAATACATAGGGAAAATATGTTATGTGTACATCGACGACATTATCGTATTTGGAAAGGATATAAACGAACACTTGAAGAACGTAGAAGTCGTGTTCACAAGATTGGCTGAATCCAACCTAAGAGTCAACTTAGAAAAAACCAAGTTTATGAGAACTGAAGTTGAGTTCCTCGGGTACGTCATTACTTCAGAAGGCATAAAACCCGATACTTCAAAGGTTAAGGCGATTGAGGCTCTTTTACCACCACAAACATTGAAGGATCTTAAAAGTTTTTTGGGAATGACCTCGTACTATCGAAAATTTATTCGCGACTACGCAAAAGTTGCCAAGCCTTTAACGAATCTCACTAGAGGCGAAAATGCACAAGTTAAGGCTAATCAGTCAAGAAATGTACGCATAAAACTAGATACAGAAGCATTGCAAGCGTTCAACAATTTAAAGATATTGCTAGTTTCATCTGATATTCTAGCATTTCCAGATTTTGAAAGAACATTTAACCTAACAACGGATGCATCAAACTACGCGATTGGGGGAGTTCTGTCTCAGGGAGAACCAGGTAAGGATCGACCTATAGCATACATATCAAGATCGCTTAACAAAACGGAAGAAAATTACGCCACCAACGAAAAAGAAATGCTAGCCATAGTCTGGGCGTTGGATAATCTGAGATCCTACTTATATGGGGCAAAAAAAGTAAAAATCTTCACGGATCACCAGCCTCTTACATTTGCATTAGGTAGTAGGAACTATAACGCAAAGTTAAAGAGATGGAAAGCCAGAATCGAAGAGTACAACCACGAATTGATTTACACTCCTGGTAAATCAAATTCTGTGGCCGACGCTCTTTCACGATTACCATGCCAAATAAACCATTTAACGGATTCTCTCATTACCGAACATGGCTCAGCCATTGCAAGCGCACAAGGCGAAAATCCAAGAACAAACACCGACATTGATTCCACTACCGAGACAGCAAGCGAAATTGGGACTATCCACAGTGCGGCTCAAGATGCATCGGATCTAATTCCACACGTCGAAGTCCCGTTAAACGTTTTCCGTAACCAACTAATAATCCGTGAAGGAAATGGGACCATCATAACGGAAAACCCACATCCTGGTTTCATGCGACATTACGTTGCAATAGCGACAATAGACAAGGACACATTGATTCAAACTTTAAAAGAACGCCTCAACCCTTCCGTCATAAATGGAGTAAAAATTCCGGAACATCGTATACAGTTACTTCAGGACATATACATAGAACACTTTTCACTCTACAAAATTAGGATAACTCAAAGGGTTGTTGAAGATGTTAACAGGGAAGAAAGAATTTGCGAGATAATCGAAAAAGAACATAAGAGAGCTCATCGAAATCCACGGGAAAATAGGGAACAAATCCTGGAAAAGTACTATTTTACAAAGATGGCCAGCCGAATTAAGAGGTTTACTACAGCATGCGAGGTATGTTTACTCAACAAATATGACAGACATCCTCCTGTACCACCACTAAAAGACACACCTGTTCCTAGCTATCCATCCGAAATAGTTCACATCGACATTTTTGAAATTCAGGGCCATAAATTTCTATCATGCATAGATAAATTCTCTAAATTTGCCAAACTATTCCATATTAAAAACAAATCCTCAACAACTCTACGATCTAAGCTTGCAAAAGTTCTTCATTATTTTACAACACCAAAAATCATAGTCACGGACAATGAAAGAGGGTTTATGAGTTCACTTGTAGCTAATTATATAAGAGTGCTAGGTATTGAACTATACCAAACTCCAGTTCAAAGGAGCGAAGTGAATGGCCAAGTCGAAAAACTCCATTCCACTCTTATAGAAATATACCGTTGCCTTCGCAAAGAACTTAGGGAAACCCGTCCAAAAGAATTAATTTACATAGCTGTTGACCGCTACAATAATACAGTACACTCAGTTACAAAAAGAAAGCCTAGCGACATATTCTTTAACCGGACCCAAAGGATAAATTACCAACAACTGAACGATTTCCGTGGTAGGGTTCACAAAGAGATAAGGGAACAAATTAGGAAAAACCAAGAAACAAGAAATTTCAGAATTAATAAAACTAGAAAGAGCGAAAGGAAATTTAAACCTGATGAGGTGGTATATGTAAAGGACGGTCAAATTAAGGGAAAACAGAAAGCTATTTACAAAAAAGAAAAAGTAATAAAAGATAATAGGGTAACTATAGAAACCGACTCAGGCAGAAAAATTCACAAGACTCAACTCAAAACAACGGGCAGACAGTAAACATTAGGTGACAAAAATCATTTGTAAAAAAAAAAAAAAAAAAAAAAAAAAGGAAGTCTTGAATCACAACCAGCTTGCTATGGTCATGGCTGATAGCACAGTTACTAAATTTACACAAATGCACATTAAATAACTTTGAAAACTAATAATATAAAAAATTTTTTATTTGAATTATCTTTTTTTTAAACAAAAAAAAAAAAAAAAAAAAAAAAATTTAAATTTTACCAAATAAATTATATTAAGAATAATATACTTTGCACTCCAAAATACAAAATGCACTTGAAAGTAAAAGCACAATAAAAAAAAAAAAAAAAAAAAAAAATATATGCACTAACAACATTTTAAGAGCACTATATAGAAAATTTTTATAAAAAATATTAAGCACAGAATAAAGAAATAAGTTTTTGATTTTTTAAACTTGAAAAATGATTTAGTTATGTACCTTGACACATGTTTTAAATAAAATTTATTTTCTTATTATTTAATCGCTGTAAGATAGATTGGTCTTAATAACCGGGGCTTCCGGCTTCAACATCTATAGCTACAATTCTCCTTTGGTTACAATTGAGCATGGGCGTGGCTGGATCATCAACGGGCACTTCAGCCTAATTCACACAATAGATCTCGACTACTTCAACACAGCCTTGCTGAAATTAACTGAGTCAGCACGATACGAGGTGAAAAATGAAGCCATCAGATCAGTGCTGCTATTTCATCTTAATCAGACCGGGTTGCGCCTCGATGAACTACAAATGAGCAGAGCAAGAAGGACACGCTCTATCGATTGGTTGGGTTCTGCATGGAAGTGGATCGCTGGTTCACCAGACGCAATAGACTGGGACAACATCCTAAAGAGTCAAAATGAGATTATAACAAACAACAACCAACAATATCTCGTGAATGAAAAAATCTTCAATACCACTCGTGAAGCAATTGAAAAGGCCAATGAAATGATGGTCCACATCAATTCTATCAGCAAAAATATTAGTGAAGAAAATTTGGAGCTGCTGGATATAAGTAGAGTTCTGATCCTGAAGGAGCAAGTATCTGAGGTAGTGCGGGCTTGTCAAATGGCCAAAACTGGTACTGTCAACACGAATCTACTAGATCGAGAAGAAATTAGCCGATTGATCGAAGAAGAGGACTCGCTACCATATCAAAATGTAATTGAAGCTGTTGAATATGGGTCAGCGTCAGTCTACTCTAATGGAACGATGCTCTTATATGTGCTGTCAATGCCTAAGGTGGAACCGGAAAGCTATCGCCTATTAATAACCAGAGCAGCTATAATAAATGGGCAACATGTTGAACTCATATTCGATAAAGTTCTAATAAACCAAAGGGAAATGTTTGGCCTAAAAGAAGATTGCCCATCCATAAGCAACACATCCATATGTTCTGCGAAGTCCTTAAGCAAATTACCTGAAGACGGATGTCTGGCCAGATTACTGAGAGGCGGCGATGCAAGATGTCATTTCGAGCCAGACAACAGTAAAATAATCGAGCTGATTGACGAGACTACACTTTTCCTGACGAATTTTGATGGGAAAGTTCAAAGTGAACACGATTCGAGGGACCTCAATGGAACGTTTGTCATCCTGTTCATAAACGAAACTATTTCAGTTGGAAACCAGTCATTCACCAGCAGATCGGCGAGTATGTTACAAGCCTTGCCACCCGCACTAGTCAACATAACAAACGATGGTCTGAAGCTGAACTTAAACTACATTCACGAACTCAGCGTAGCGAATATCCACCATCTGAAGAAACTTGGACAAAACTTTCACTCTTCCCTAATCGTTGATGGAGTCCTCGTGTCAATCCTTGCTGCTGTTTGCTATGCTATTTGGAGGAAGCTAACTACAACCATTAAGTTTCCTAGCCTCGGCCAACCCACAAATTCTGATCAGATAGCTGCCCACTCAAAGGACTTACGAACGAATCTGCGGGACGCAGATCTTTAAAGGGGGGGCAGTTAACACGCTCCAGCCCAACTCAACTCAACACGCGCCAACCAAACTCGCCAGCCACGCACATGCAGCCGTAATACGATCCTCAGAGTCATGGCCAACCAAACGTGGGAACGAATATGCAGACACGTCACTTGCAAAGTCATGGGAAGCGCAGCGTCAGCGAGTTTAGGCTAAGTTAGCTTATCAAATAAGTTTATTGTTTAATTAAAAATGATTAAGTATTCATTCTTTTTGGGAGAGCCATCGAGAATGGTAATAAACTAAATCTCTACTAATTTTTGTGTTTAATTTACTTTTCAGATAGAAGCAAGGAGCCAGTGGCCGGCTCCCAACTTTAATTTTTTCGAGTGCACTTTTGTGCACTCGTTAACTTGGATCTATATTGATCATAATATATAAATTTATTTGGGTTTTTTTTAATATGTTTGTAACAAAGTGAAACATAAAATTTTTTTTGTATTTACGGTAAAAATTTTTATTAGTTTTGCTTTACGATTTTAAAATAATAATTATTTTATAAAAAAATGTTCATACTTTTTGTCATGTCGGAATAAATAGAAGGTGTTCTCATCCGGAAAATCAGAAATAATAGGCTGCCTTATTTTGACATTTTCATTGAATCGAACATAAACCTAAATATGGAATTTATCAAAATAAGGCAGCATGTCAAAAAAAATTTCGAAAAATGTCATGAGAACAGAACACTTTATTATTATTCCACAATGCTTTTTGTCTGACTAAAAAAGAATCTGTATTTGCTTAAACCTCCATGACAAAAATTATGTACATGATAAGAAGGATTTTAAACCCACCAAATAAAATTGTATTAAACTGCTGTAAGATACTTTTAGCTTACAAAATATTCCATATTTTGCGCATAATATAACAAAAACATCGAGCATATGAATTTTTAAATATAATTAATTCATAGTCCCACAAAAAAGATAAGTGCTACACTGAGCTAAAAAACAACGTGAAATCAAAGAGAACCTTTTCAATTCAAATATTTTGCAGATCGATTTAGCACCAAACACGAAAATATTGAATTCGAAGTGCTTCCACTTCGGAAAACACATATCCAGTAAAATGTTGCTTCCACTTTAAGCTAAAGTATAAACCCCTTAAAATAAAAGAATTCAACTTGAACATAATGTAGATTTAGATTCAAATCAAAGATGAAGCATATTCAATTGGAATACTAACGCCTTTATTTTAAATTCGCTTTAACTTTGAAACAAGTTATCTTCTACTTTGATTCCATGTCGTTACATTAATGAATCAAAGCGATTTTCACATTAAATCAAATACATAACATTTTTGATATTGAATGGATAAAGGGTCTGTAAAACCAAATCGAATAAATAAAACATTATTATTTTTAGCAGATTTGTTCTTTTATTGAGCTATTTGAATAAATTTGGTAAATTTTTATAAGAAATTTTATGATTATTCAATATATTTCAGTTATATAAGGGGATTGTGATTTAAAAAATGTGCTTATAAAAATTTATTTCTTATATAAGTTTTACCATTATTCACTTGGTATAAATGCAAAGGAATACTTGTGGAATAAGAAATATTTTTTAATTACCTCTTGTATCCTCCATATAAACAACTTTTGTCTGAACTTAGCCCTGAGCCCAATGTTTTGGATTGCTTCTTTAATGTCGTCTTTGCATAAATATATTTAAGGGACTGAAACGTAATACCTTGAGCTATATAAAACAAACAATTTTTTATGTTACATTTCTTGGAGTAAAATAATTTGTATTTTTAAGCCAAAACAACATAACATTTAGAAGAGTGTTTTCCAAATTATAAAGACTAACTTATTTGCAAGACGTTCATAAAGCAAGCCTAAAAAAAAAAAAAAACTCACTAACTATTTGAATTGAATGAATATTTTTATGAAGAAAAAGATCTCTAATGTTCGATCATTTGTTGGCGCTAAAAAATTTAAATGAACCATAGTATTAAAATATATGAGGTTATTCAGCTGAATATCTTTCAAATCAATTGGCATTGAAATTATGAAATACATTTTTTAAACTCTAATAGACCCCCTCCTCCCCCCCCCCCCCCCCTCCCCCTACTGCATGAAACGCGACACTCAAGTTCAAGTGTTGAAGTTCATTTGAGAATTTATTTTTCAAATTCTCTTTATGTTTTTTAGGATTCTATACTTCAACTTGAGTGTCCGAAATTGGTATTTCCCGCATTAATCGGTTAAAATGGATTCACGTTGTTGCCGTCATTTCTTGTGGTTTTCAATAAAATAAAAAATTTACTTACATTTCGGACTTGTGAAAAGGCTTTCCAACTCAAAATTTTTTAGCAGACGAGTAAGTTTCTCTTGGTCTTCTTCCAAATTTGTGACTTCACTCACACTATTGAGAGCTATTGTGTCCAAGTGAAGATGTTGGCCAAATTCATTAAAACATTCTATATTTTCCATTTCATTACTCTTGAAAAATATTTTCTAATTCGTTTTCACTTCTGACAACTTGAAATTTAAAAAATGTAATTTTTTAACTTAATTTCGAAGTGGATATACTTTAATGAATAATAACTAAAGAGGATCATCATTATTTTTAAGTTCTCCACCTCTAATTGAAGATCAAAATGTTTTAATATTTCAGTTAAGGGTTTTCAATGTGAATTTAAAGACGACTTTTTAAAAATTGAACAACGTAAAATTGACACGATATTCTTTAATCTTAAGTTGCGATTTTTCCCTGAGTGTAGAATACATTTTTAGCTTACAATTTTTATTTTTCCGTATGCATGCATTTTAGATTTACAAGTCTATCCGTTTCTCAGCATAGTTTTGTTTTAAGTGACGTTTTTTTTCCTCATTTTTTTTTTTTTTTTGGCTTAAGTTGCACCGAAATCCATTATACCCAATTTTAAAAATTTTAAAACCAATACCAAGTTCTTGTTTGTATATGTATGTATTCTTCTTGTTTGTAAAAATGTTCCATATATAATTTTCGCACATTGCGCCAAGTCGTTTCCAATATAAATTTCACGAACAAACAGACATCTTAAATAATATTCTTATACGAAAGCAATGCAACAAACACAATTAAATAAATGACACCTTAAAACTAATTTCATTTTCAATAACATTAAATGGCATAGAATATGCATGTTTTCTTTCCACACACATTTTTCGAAACACACCCTTTAATTGCAATCATTCAAATTTACCAACGAATTCATGAGTTCGCCAACGAATTGCCAGAACAGAAAATTCACTGAAAATTTACGACGTTAAATACTTAATCAGTTAAGGCGGTCTTCTCATTCAAAACCCGTTTTTTTTACCCTTTTTAAAAAAATTCTTATTTGAAAACGCAAAGAATAATTGAAAACTTTTTTTATTTATAGTATTACAAAAGGTTCAAAGTAAATAAAAAAATTTTTTTTGCCTCGATACGTGGGCTGTTCAAAAAGTAATGAGACTTCAAAGTTGGTGGTGAAAAAAAAAGGTGTCGTCACGGCGGCCACGATTCCGGGTCTCCGGAGCGTCTGAAATGAAAAAAAAAACGGGGTTATAATCAGTATAGATGTAATTCTCGGGTGAACCTCAAGCTTAATTTTGTGATTTTTTTTGACAAAATGGCGGCCATTCAAAAAAAAAATTTCAATTTCGGGTTTTTTTTTGTAGTTTAGTGTAAAAAAAAAATAGTGAAAAATTTTTTAAAATTATGGTCGAGGTTCACCCGAGAATGGTGACAATTCTGCGTCGATTCCATTTTGTTTCATGAAAATCGGTTCAGTTGAACTGGAGATATCATGGCCGCCAGTTCGAAAAACGTGGGTTCGAGATAAACGCGTTTAAAGTTTGAAGTAATTTTTTTGGGGGAAAAAAAAAAAAATCAAAAATGTTTAAATGCAGTTTTAAAGAGCTGACAATTTTTACTTACAAATATTAGTCGGCGATACCAGCTCCATACAGGCCACCTTCCTCTTTTTCGTAGAAACTGCTTTCTGCTGCCCTCTCTGCTCTGCGAGCCGTTCTGCCAGCTTTTGATGATGCCGCAGCTCGAGTCTCTGATCGGTTCAATATGTCTTCATTGCGAGATAGTGTGTATTCGTATGCGTTTTTGCCAATCGCAATACCCATCAAACCCATAATTTTAAGTATGGGTATAAAACCGTCGTTGAAGAGGCACGTTGCAATGAAATTGGCCACTTCGATGGTGCGTGCGCCTGAGTTGATGTATTTGGGCGAAAGTGACCAAAGAACAGAATTGTAGGACTCATTGGAATTCTGAGTTTCAGATCCAAGGCATCTTTCAAGCAAATTATCTGCCGACAGCGCTTCGTAAGCTGGTTTTATTACCTCCATCACCTTCTTGTCCATCAGACCTTGCTTCACAGAAAAGGCTGTATCTTCTAAAGTATTTCGAATTTCTAAAAATCCTTTTAGGGGCATATTCACAACTACCCAAGTTATAAATAAATGCAAAAAAAAGTTGAAAAAAAAGTTGCTCAATGAGAAGACCCCCTTAAGGCTGCTTAAGACTACGATGGAGCTTTTTTACAGGTTCGCCTTTTCTTCTATATGCCTGAAATGTAAATTTTCTAAGAAATGTATTGCGCATAAAGCTCTTCACCTCGAATTTCCATTCTTAAATCTATAGAATTACTTTGGGATACTATTAAAAGCCAAATAGGTTTGAAAATTTAGACATTCTTTTGAAGGGTGTGCAGAAATTTTTAGTCTTCCTCCATTATAGTAGATAACAAATGTTTGTAAGGAATTTTTCCTGTTGATGTCAATCAATAATAGAAAATAGTGGTTATTCTGCATAATACTGACATGGTGGCTTTACACAAAATATAAGAACGTCAGTTTTTTAAAAATTTTCCTCAATTTTACAAGAATTTTACAAGTGTACAATTTCTGGAGTATCCGAAACGTACCTGCATAGGCTAATATAGCTTGAATAGAGCTTAAAAAACAAAATTGAGGAGAATTGTTTAAGTTTTTTGTTTTTCTAAAGCTGTAATTTCAAAAAATTCAACAGAACTTATTTTACTGAGATCGATTTAAAATCAGTTTTTCAGTAGAATTTTTCAAAAGGGCCTCAAATGAATCGAAAGTGCTTCGGGGCTTATGAAATGGGCTCAAAAAAGCCCTAAAAGCCCCGAAATATCATCCCTGGTGAGGGTGTGTAGCGGCAGAAAATAAATTGGCAGAAAACAAAACTAAAGCAAACAAGATCACACTAGAGATGTTGCAGTTCGTGCAATTGAAATTGATAATTGGTTTTTTATATGGTCAAGTGGGGTATTGCTAACAGGTATTCATTAATTATAAACGAATTTTTTCTTTCAAAAAGAAAAAATACCAAAAAACACAGGTGCGTCGTTGGACACACGAGAGAAGCGAAGCTTTTTCGCAGTTACATTTGATAGCTTAATACTATTTTCCTTTTAATAAATTAACTTTTAAACACAAAAATTTAAAATAACATAAAATAAATTACATATATATAGAAAACATATTTACTGCTTATTTTCTTATTGTTGAATGTCAAATTTCCACGCAAATTACATATACTGGCATATAATGCCAGCGACTCTCCATTTTAACTCTCCACACATGGTTGTGAACTTGGCTGCACTGAACAAATTTTTTCCTTCAACAGCGTACTACCTAGCGAAAAAATCTGTCGAAAATTTTTCAGATTTCACTCCAAGCAAATCATAGAACGAGGATAAAAATATATATTAAATATATATAAGAATGCACACGAAACAAAATTTAACAAACATTTTAGATACCTTGCCGATGTCATGCATGTGTTTGTTAATTCCATATTTATTGATATCATCTATTTTTTTGGCACTTAAAAACGCACTTGTGGGCATTGCTAATTTTCTTCGTGCCAACAACACCACAAATGCATTCACAATACAAACACACCGATGCTGGAGACACCTTGTGGCAAATAAAAGCAAATTTTTGCTAGCATAGCAAATACACAATCCTCTATCTATTGATAGATGTTGAAGATTTACTGCAGCATAGCTTTTGTTATAACTAATATTGAATTGAGAACTGTTCCTTATAAGCCTTTGTGGCCTGGTGGATAGTGAATTAGACTATCGTTTAAGAGGACACGGGTTCGATTCCCACGGGAACCAAAACATATTTTTAGTATATAAATATTAAATTATTAAATTTTCTTGTTGTAATTAGCGCTAGCAACAAAGAAACCATAAAATTTCCAAGAAAAAATCTGTCGAAAATTTTTCAGATTTCACTCTAAGCAAATCACAGAACGAGGAGTAAAAAGCTTCGCTTCAAAAATTCTATTGTAGCGCCCTCTGGTGGTTGTCTTCGAAAAAAATAAATAAATAAAATTGATTCCTCGTTCAAAAAACTCCCCTGGCCAGTTTTTAATAACATTCAAAAAAGTTTTTATATTATTTGTATGAGAATGAATTTTTGTCCGACTTGCAAACTTAAACGAATTTTCCGTCAGCTCAATATTGACTTCAGACCAATGCACAATGGGTAAAATGATCGTATTTTCTGGCCAAAACTATAAAGCATCAATGTATAATAATGAGAATCGGTATACGGAAGTTTTCGAGGTTGCTGATTCCGAATCTAATGTAAAATTTTTAAAATTCAAAATGGCGGATCCAATATGGCGGCATAAATTTTAATAGTTCTTCTGATTTGCCTGAAAATCGGTATAATAGAGGTCTAAAGGCTGCCGATTTTGAATCTGAACTTAAATTTTTTAAATTCAAAATGGCGGACCCAATATGGTGGCAAAAACTTTAAAAGTTCTTCTGATTTGCCTGAAAATCGGTATACTGAAGGTTTCAAGGCTTCTGATTTTGAATCTGAATTTAAATTTTTTAAATTCAAAATGGCGGACCCAATATGGTGGCAAAAACTTTAAAAGTTCTTCTGATTTGCCTGAAAATCGGTATACTGGAGTTTTCAAGGCTGATGATTTCGAATCTGACATTAAATTTCTTAAATTCAAAATGGCGGACCCAATATAGCTTAAATCAATATATTATGAGATTTTACCACGCCCCATTTCTATAAGTAAAAACTTAATGAAGAATTTATTAATTTTAAAAATGTATGTTTATTAATATTAACTCTTTTTTAAAAAGATATTAAAGATAAGTCAAATTAAATCATTAATAGAAAACGGTATCGGCTTTTTTTCTTTACTAAATATAGTTTTTTTTTATGTCAGAGGCTTGGTTGGGGCTCTTGATGCAATGTTTAAGGACGGTTGCTAAGTCTGTATTACCGCGCTTGCGTGCCGAAGTGCTGGCTGCCAAAACCATTAAATCGCTTTCGTTTTCAGTGGTCTTACGCAACTCAAAAGCTGCTCTTCTTTTTGCACGATCTGATTTTTCATTGAACGGTACACGAGGACGACCACCTTTTGATTGTAATGCCGCCTTTTGGCCCTCAAGCGTTGTTTCTCCTTTTAACCAACCATGAAATTTCGCCTTGAATGTTCTTTCGTTTCTACAAGACTTTGTCCACTTTCTGCTTATATTTAATGCTATATTTTTACACGTTTAGCTAAAATCCGTTCTTGATTATCCGTTATACTGATTAGTTCTATATTTGCTTTTAAATAATTTAACAAAGACGTTCCCTTTGCTTTGGTTGTGCGCTCTGCATGCCATATTTTAAATAACGTTTCATTTTTCAGCTGGTACTTAACTAAAAAAAAAAACTGTGTTCAAGAGCCGCAGAGAAACGCACATGAAATGAACGGATTTCTGTTAAGATTCGATGTCTTTTACAACATTTGTTTATCTTATGTAATAGAATTTAGTAGACATTTTTTTATATTCCTTCAGAAATGGAATTGTAGTATTTTTACTTCTAATTTTAACTTAATTAAAGGAATGAAATTTTCTCGCTCTATGTTGTAATTGACAAATATTTTTGGATGCACTTTTTTTACTCACTATTAGTATATTTTGCCATATCGATATTTTTTTTCACTTGTAAATATATACATGAAATATTTCATTTTAATTGCAATGAACATGTGCTGCTTAGAAATGAAAATTTCAACTTTACACAGAACTAGAAAGATCAAAAGCAAACAGGCTAGCGATTAACCGTTATAAAACAAAAAAAAATTATTAACATATGATATTTGGTGTATGTATATTGTAAATAAAGGGAAAGTGTTGCATTTTAGTAAACATTCAAATTAAGGTTTTGTCCAGAAAATGCGGTCATTTTACCCATTGTGCAATGGTTTCTTGGGCAAAGTTTCTTAAAATTGTCCATAGATTTCTTTTTTGCTACACTCTTTGTTCATTTTATTTTCTTCCGAACAAATTAGGCCTAATATATATATATATATATATATCGCACTCCATCTACGAAATAGTCACAACTCAAAATTAACAAATTTTTACTTTTTAATGTTAAACTAATCGTAGTGGTTACCTCCATCAACTATCAAAATTTTTCACTCCTCTTCTCGCGCTTTAATTAAAAAAAAAAAAAATAATTTTGTCTCCTTTTTTTTTGTATGGAGTCCGTTGAAAATAAAATTGTTTTTTGATTCTCCTGAAAATTTTAAAATTTTGCGTTGTGTCTCTTTTGTAGATAGTGTGCGATATGTCCCTTTTAATCCCACTTATTTTTTTCAAGAATGACAAAGTTGGCCTTTAGGTAAAATGTACAAAAGTATATAATTTAAAAATAATGGCATATAACTGCTTGTATATGTTCTCTCTCTCTCTCTCTCTCTCATTATAAATTTTATGTTGTTTGTGTGTTGTTTATTGACGTCCTAATACGATCTTATCAGCCGAAAAACATTGAGTAATGGGTTATTTTAAACAAGTGTTGTTTAAGGGGGTCCTCTGGTAATCCGAAAATTTTTTTTTCGATTTTCTATTGCTCAGATACTCAAAAACATTTTCCCAAAAGGATTTTTCAAAATTCGAAATAGTTTAGGAGATACAGGCATTTTTGTGTAGGTATGTTTTCGTCAAAATAACGCATCAGCAAAGTTGTTTATTTGCCTGCAGTCATTAGTCGAAAATTCTGTGGAATTCTTACAAAATATGTATTGATATTACAAAATATACACACACAGTATGTATACATGCAGTATGTATACATGCATGTTTTGATTTAGGGGTTGAAATGATTTTGAGCCCAGGTGTTCACATGAAAGAAGCAAACGAACGAGATTCAGTTTATTTTCGAACGCTGAAAGCTACGCGTGCGCGATAACTGCTGTTATCCTATCAAAAGTCAGCAGCAGAAGGCTCATTAGCCTCATTTCACCACACGTACGCCCCACTTGATGGAAAGGTTCTGCAAGTAATGAAGCCCATATACGAAGCGTTATCATCCGACGATCTACTCAACCGATGCACTGGAGGTGAAACGCAAAATTGTAACGAATCGTTCAACTCGCTTTTGTGGACCTTTGCGCCGAAACATATCCACTGTGGTGCTACCACAGTCGAAATCGCAAATTTTCTGGCAACCTGCATTTTCAACGAAGGCTTCACAAGTATTTTAAAAATAATGTCAACAATGGGTATTGTCATCGGCCCACAAGCCGAGATGTATGCTGAATCTCGCGACGGAAAACGACTTCAACGCTCAGAGCTAAAAACGTACGCATCATCGAAAGAGGGTCGCACAGCCCGCAGAGCCCAAAAAGCCATGGAAAACTCGTTTTATGAGATGGAGGAAGGCACACTTTATGGGGCTGGAATTGCCGATTAATATTCGTAAGTATTGTATTAAAAAAATATGTGTTAATGTCATTTGTGTGCCTCAAAATTGAAGTCAAAACTTTAAACGCGTTTTTCTCGAAACCATGTTTTTCAAAACTTTGCGCACGATAACTCAAACAGTTTTTGACCGATTTTGATATATGAGGCATGAAACGACGCAGAATTTACGCCGCTATAACCCCTACCTCAAACTTGCCGAAAAAATAATGTTTACTATTTTTTTTCTACACTAGACTACAAAAAAAAAGGTCGAAATTCGATTTTTCATTTTCAAAGTGGCGGCTCCCCCCCTAAAAAAATTTCGATTTTTGTTTCCGAGGTAGGGGCTATAGGGACATTCATTCTAAGTAACTGAATATTTTTTTTTTTCAGACGATGTTTACACTTGGAATCGTGCGCAATTTGGACCCACCTTTTTTCCGGAGAACCTCGTTACCAGGCCGAGAACTTTCTGAACGGTCCGTAAATTCACTTTTTCAAAATTTTGTATTTTTTTCAATAAATTAAGCTACCCAAATCAAAAAACGGAACTAAAATATCTTTACTCGTTCTCTTTCCACAATATTTTGAAAAAAGGCTAAAATTTGGCATAGATTACCAGAGGACCTCCTTAAGTTAGCTCCGAAAATTATTTATTTACCTAAACTGTTTGTTGAGCAGTTGGTTTTTGTTTTTATAACCACGGACGTTAAACGGTTCATTATTCCCAGGTATATTTTTCCTATAAATACGCGGTATTCTTCAAACTTTTATCATAAAGTCACTAACTTTAAAAGTGTTTTTATTGAAGCAAAACCAGCAAAAGAATTTAATTCAAAGTTTTCATTATGCATGTCATTAGTACAGATATCATTTTTGCCACTTTGGCAATATTTGGTGCTATTGTTGGATCGCAAGGAGTGTGTGAAGTACATCGTCAAAATGCTCCACCTAACGATATAGTTTGCTGTAGAATTAATGGGCAAAATCATACCTTGAATAGAATGGATTACAATAATCTAATAAGATGTTCGGAGTTATCAGTTGGTAAGTTTTGGAGTTATTTATTCAATTGCCAAATTCTCATATATATATATGTGTTTGCTTTATTTACTGGGTTTGCAAAAAAGGCATACCAACAAGAGAAAATTTGTGAAAAAAAAGCTTAGTAGCAAAAAATTGCTTATATCGTAAACATTATATTATGTCTCAACTATAGCAGCATAGTTCGGAGCGCTTTGGCTTTGGTAAGAATTGGTAAGAAATTCCTTGAAATTTAATAAAATATGATTATTAAATTCAAGAGAAGAGAGAGCTTATCGATTGTACTAAATTAACTATTTTTTTCTAAATATTTTTGTTGCAGAAATAGTATAATTAAAATTGTTTAATATTTTTGGTGTGGAGCTTGTTCTAGAAACGATTGAGCTTTTAAAATAATAATTAAAAAACAAAGAATTAAAAACAACCGAACAAGAAAATTTTCCAAAAAAACAAAGAATTTGCCGCAAATTTTATCTTGCTAATAGAATTTCGTTTTGTATGTCCTATAGCAAAAAAAAAATTACAGAAGGCTTACAGTGAATCGACTTTATCAAAAACAAGTGAATAAAAGTACTATGTATATGATAATACGTCTTCAACTAAAGTGAACATCAATAAAATGAAAGAAATGGTGACGGAAAATCGTTATTAATGCTTGAAAAAGATAACCGCTGAATATTCTCTGTCTTACGAATCAATGCTAATGCCTGTATGATACTTAATTTTTTTTTGTTCAATTTTAAAATCTGAAAACAAGTGGCGCGTGGGCAGGACAGACATATTTTGTAAGAAAAGGATAAACGTTGTTACTTTTTTATATCTGGTGTTTTTAAGAGCAACTGCATTAAATAAATTTATATAAGCTACACACATCACTTCCAATTCTGCATACATTTATATTAAATAGTTTTGTTTACTCTAAAAATGTCAAATTAATTATTAACAGCACAGTAAATATTTGATCGAAACTTAACGAAGAACGAATTGAAAGAAACGGCAAAAAAAATGCAAAGAAAATACAGTCCATCCTACAAACTTTTCTCCAATTCGTACCACATGCGTACTCACTCACACCAATTGAATCCATGCATTCGTGCTATTTGAACTGCTCTAGTTATAATTTTCAATGATCATTTTAATTAAGTATCATACAGGCTTTAGCATTATATACGATTATTTGGCAATAAAATGTGTTGATGCTCAACTAGTTCCGAAAGACTAGTCACAACACTATCATTGTGAACGAATTTCCGGCCAAAGGTGCAACAAATATCATGTAACAACCACCGTATTCGCCTGATATTGCTCTGGCTGAGTTTTTCCAAAATTCAAATTATCATTTCAAACCATTTTCAGTCAAAAGAACACAATTGAAGAAAATTTGCGGCGAGAACTGAAGTCTATTGCGTAAATTGCGCTTGAAAAATGATTTGATGATTAAATTATTTATTGGCATAAATATATTATTTCCGAAAGAGCCTTCATTGAAGATCAATAATTTTAAATGAATAATAAATATTTTGTGATTTATTAACCAAGTTCAAGTACTTTTTTGACGAAATGTAATTTTGTTCCAAATTTATTATTCGCGTCTATGCAAAAACTAAAAACAAAAAACTTTTCTTCTCTCCATTATCATTTCTGAAAACCTTGGAGCTTTTTCATGCATCTTCATGCGTTCTTCAAATATACATATAGCATTTTGACAAAACAGCAAAACAGTAAAATAATTTTGATATAAAGTAATTTTTTTTTTTTGGATATGAATCTTTTCTATATGCCCGATTTTTCTTTTAATTACTCTCAAAAACCAATGGAAAATCTCTTTTATTCTTTACACTTCTTTTTATTGTCGCCTTATTGTCCCTTAGTTTACGTTTTTATAAAAGTATCATAAATTAAATATAAATATGTTTCTCTTATAATTTCAGACAACAGCATTCGTGTCGATTTTGTGAGTAATAGTGCCTGTGCTATACCAACCCCAGAGAATTGTAATAGAATTTGCAGCACACAAAATACAATAAAAGTTTGTGGTAAAATTTCCCGCAATGTAGCAACGTACGATTCCATTTGTGAATATTTAAACGAGCATAGCTGTATGCAGGCGAATTTCCATCAGTATATACCTTCAGGTAAGTTTTGAATTTATTCGATGAACTGTGAAATGAACAGAAAATATGTATTAATTCAAACTTTTTGAGTTGTCAAAAAACACTTATTAACTCGACACTTTAGGGAAAATAGGTGCCCAGACACAGCTCTCACAGTTTAATGGAGTCTTCTGACTAGCCTCAATCCGGTCACAAAGCCGAAAAATATTTAGGCGTTATGACCGAATTAACAGTGGTCTATACACAATATGCATTATAACCGTTAAATACATTTATTTTTCACTAAAATTTGTGCCTTATGACCGCATGATTATTGGGTCGTATGGTCCTGTTGATATGGGTCAGAACGTACAATATGGTTTTCGAGAATGACAATTGAAAGGGAATTTTTCATTAAATTTTGCAATTACTAAGTAATGTGTTATTGATATTGTGATAATCTTTGTAGAGGTCAAGAATTAATTTTTCAGCTTAACGGAATAAGTAATCATTGCTAAAATTTATTAAAATTTATTTTGTATAGAATCTTATATATTAATACGCTAACACAAATTTTTAACCCACTTTTTCTCAATTTATAGGCAACAGATTTGGATGAAACTTATATCATTTAAAAGCTCTCGTTCATACCTAGTGCACAATATAGTTTATATTTAAATGTTTTGTCATTAAGATACGAAAATATTAAAAATTTCAAACGTCTTTCCCCATATAAAAGAAGCAATAAAAAAATATGTTGCAAAGCTTTGCAGCTCTATTGAACAGCTTTGCTGTGGAAGAGTAGATTGCAAGAGTCAAATGCGAGAGTAAAAAAAAGGCATATGTCTTAACAGAGCTTTGTGCAAGGTTGATTTATAAGGTTGTCGCAAGGGAGAGAGCGAGTACCCATAATTGTCAAATCGAAGTTGACAGCTCCATGATACAATTATAAGGTAGGTGCATTTGAAACACGCTCTCTCAGAAAATAAAACAATAACAAAGGCGTAGGTATAATGTCAAAATCAGCCGACGGTAGTTAAGGCAGTTTTATTTTGGCTGCTTATATTTTACTATCGCGGCGCAGCTGCTGCTGCTGTTTTTGCTTAACAGCGAGGTTACTGTTGAAAGATGCGGTATCATCTCGTGGCTTTAAACGATAAAATAATCGAACAACCGCAGATTTCTTTAAAAAAGAATTAATATAATCAGCAGCAATTTCCCTGCTCACTGTTAATTTTATTAGATTTTTGCTTACTTTTCTTACATTTCAACACAAAATCTGGGTACTCAATCTATTTATGCGGATACAATTAAAGTATACATCCCTATGGCTGAACGAGCAAACGGCAAATGTCAAAACTGACATTATACCTACGCCAATGTTTTGCTTTTTCATATTTTAATCTCCGAGTTGCACCTACCTTATAATTCTATCATGGACAGCTCATAGAAAATCTGCAAGTGCTCTCTATTATCATCCGTTCTTCTTTCGTAGTCATTCGCAAAATTGGCTGGTTTTGACAATTATGGGTACTGAGAAGAGAGTGCGATCAGCCCTGCGACAACCTTATAAATCAACCTTGGCTTTGTGGTTGTTAGATTTTCTTTCCCATCTTCTCAGACACACTCGATCCGTGTTGCTGAGACAAAACATAATAAAGGATGTCGCAATGAAAGTAAATATGTTATTGCATTATAAACATGTTATGGCAATTAATAAGTAATAGAATCAAACTTTCCAAACAGTTTATGAAGATTATCGTTTATTAAGTAGTTTTTCTAAAAGTGACCAAAAAATAAGCAAACGACAATTAATTGAGATGAATTTTCAATGAAAACACACACAGAGGATCTGTTTGACGATTTGAATTGTGCTTGCAGGGTGACGGGGAAGGACAAGGGATGTTTTCGCATTCGTTAAAAACGTGTAATCTTAAGGCCTGCATCTTCTTATATATATGAATAAGCAAACAAAAATCTTTAACTCCCTTTTTTACCTACTTTAATTTTTTCCAAATGTTTTGTCATTCAGATACGTTAAAATTAAAAATTGAAAACACTTTTTCTCCCATATAAAACAACATACAATGCCACACAATTTTGCTGTTGCTGTACAACGTTGCTGTAGTTGAACAGAAGGCGAGAAAGAAAGAAAAAGCTTCAATAGAGCTGTGTGATTGTTGTTGCTTTTCTTCCCTCTTTTCGGACACAACGGACGTTGCTGCACAACGTTGCTGTAGTTGAACAGAAGGCTAGAGAGAAAGAAACAGCTTCAATACAGTTGTGTGGTTATTGTTGCTTTTTCTTTCCTCTTTTCGGACACACTTATTCAGTAAAGTGACCTCTTCAACATTATTCAAGAATTGAAGTTTGTGGGCAAATCTCAGAAATTTTTTTCTCGTTTTTGCTTTTTATTTTGTAATGGATTCTATTACGTACAAAATGATACATTCCAGTATTAGAATGTACATATTATTGCGTGAACACAAAGTTTAACTCCCTTTTTACCTATTTTAAAGACAACATATTTTAATGAAACTTATATCATTTAAAAGCTCTGGTTCATACCAAGTGGACAGTAAAATTTCTATTCAAATGTTTTATGATTAACATAGGTAAAAATTAGAAATTAAAAACGCCTTTTTTCCCATATAAAAGAAACAACAACAAAATACAAAGCCACACAGCTCTGCTTTAACAGCGTAACTTTGGGAGAGTAGAAAGCGAGAGTAAAAAAGAAGTCAAAAGCTTCAACAAAGCTGTGTGGTTGTTTTTGCTTTTTCTTTACTATCTTCTCGAAAACACTCGATCAGCGTTGTTGAAACAAAACGAAATAAAGTCTCAATAATCGTGCATTTTTTTTTTTTTTTTTTTTTGATTGTCAAGTAGATATGTTCCGATTCAGAACATTTTTCAAAAATGCCACAAAATTTGAATCGTGCACTCTTTTTGGGACACTATATTTTTGTTTATATAACCAGGTGGCAACGGTTGTTCTTGCCTGCATATTTTGTTGCCGTTTATCTCTCTCTCACTTTCTTCGAAATTATTTTTCGTTTTTGCTTCTTTTTTTATAATAGATATTCTATTGCGCTTAAGAGTAGAATGCAAGAGTGACTCAGACACTTCAACAGAGCTGTGCGGCATTGTTGCTATTGTTGCTTTTTGAAGTGAAAACTTCTTTAGGCGCGTTGAGCACTTTTTGGTAGGTGTAAAAGTTATGAATTCGCGTGAGCACTGTTAACATCAGCATTTTTAACGTCAGCACTGCTATATCGTCACCACTGTTAATATCATCACTGTTAACTTTAGCATTGTTAAGGTTTGCACTGTTATTGCCTGCATTTCTGATTTACCTACCAGGCAAGAAGAAAACATAGCAACGCTTTTGTGTTTTTTGTATTTAGACCCCCACATGGGTGGCAGATGGCTGTAGTTGTATTCAGAAGAAATTTTAAAGGCCAAAACCTATGGGGCCAGCTCATATATTTCACCTGTTTAGGGGTCAGTTCGGAAGAGATATATCTCGCAAACGACAGTGTTTTTGCATGGTGACCCCCAGAAGTGTGGCTGATAGGGCCATGTGTGTTAATAAAAAAACTATAATCGACAGTTTTTGTGTTTCTTGTGTGGGGACTCACAGAGGTTGGCAGATAGGGGCTAAGTGTGTTCAGAAAAACTGTTGAAGGAGGGATAAAATAAAAGGACCAGCTCATATAATTGACATTCATATAGAGGTTAGGTGTGTTAAGAAGAAATGTTAAAGGATCACCTCTTTGGATCAATTCAGAAGAAAGTTTTTCTTATTCGAAAATTTTATGAATTATTCAAAAGAAGGTTCTAAAAGACGTAAAACATATTTACCGAAAAATTTAATTATGTGACTATGATACTTAGTGAAGACTTCAATATTAATTTTGATATGGCCGAATTTCGGCGGCAGGCGATACTAGTATAAATTAATAGGATACTCGTATTTTACAAAACACTAATAAGGAATTATCTTAGATTGGCTGAAGTTAAAATACCTCTACAGCCGCGTATATTCGAGTAGGTATATTCAAAGTTTTGTAGGCTATATAATATTGATGACCTCACTTTGTATTGGCTTTTGTTAGGCGTTGTTTTTTTTCAAATTTCAACCTCACAGTACGTTTTCAGTATCATAGCTGATGTGTATAATATCATGTCAATGCATTAATTTTTGTGAGATTTATGAAGGGAGGGATTTGAACTGGGACTCACATGCGCTTCTTGCAAATACGGTCCACGCACTTAAACGCGCACGGCTACAGCAACGGGGGCGTGAATATTCTGCGAAAATCTTTTAATCCCAACCCTTTTTGAAATTATCAAGATATTTTTTTTGTTTCTTTTTTTTATTCTTCACTCTATAGATACTTTGTGTTCTTTCAAAAACAATTTTCGACGGACCAGAAGTACTTTTCCATGTGAATGTTTGACTCCTCGTTAACATATTTTATTACACCATTTTTATTATTTATACTTTTCTGCTAGTTGACAATTTTAATTTATTAAAAAAAAAAAAAATGTTTATATAATTTTTCTTTTTTTCCCCCTGTATTTACAGATTTCATCGTGCACACTGGAGATTGTTCTTTCGAAGATGAGTGACTCTGTCATTTCTTAAAACTTTTGGAATATTTTAATATATACTATATATATATGTTATATAACATAATAAAAAAATTGTGTAAAATTTAAATTTGAAAATAAAATATTGGTTTCAGAAGTCTATTATATTCTTCAAAAAAGGTCTTGTTGCGTCATATTATGGACTGTTCCACTATTTTAAGAATAAAAAAAAAAATGAATATAGTTAGTTCTTCAGATTTCTTCTTTATAAATAGGAACAAAGAAAAAATGTATGTCATAAAAAATAAAATGGTAGGCTGTACCAAAGGTATTGCTTTTTAGCAATTTTGCTTAGTATTTTTTCAGGCATGACTTGTTAAAATTACTAGAAAAGCTCGACAAACTCTTGGCTTCGCGTAATATATATCTGTAGAGCTTTATCATAACATCTCCTTCAAATTTTGCCTTGGCAACTGTTTTTATTAATTGTTCTGTCTCAGATAACGTGAATCTGAAGTATTTTTGGCAAACTGAACATTAAGGTAGATAGATAAGATAGATAGTTTAAGAAAATATTTGCACAAGATTTCATTTAAATTTTTTCAAATTTGGATTTTATCGATTTTTTTTTTTTTTTTTTTTATTACAACACAAACAAAAAGGAGTTTTTCTCGAAAATGACAACTTCAGTAATTTTTGTTAAATTTTTTTGTTTGATAGCTTATTTTAAAGAAAAATTATTTATTTATTTATTATCATTAATTATCAATAGTAACTAAAGCTAGAGAAAGAGTACTAGCGGCTAAGGCTTTCGACTCGACTTAAAAATAGTGATAAATCAAATTATATGATAGAAGTTTAATTACAAAGCTTAATAAATAAAGCAATTTTTATAATATTGGTGTGTGTTACTTCTTGTAATAAAGAGCTGGGTCTTATAGGTCCAAACAAATGTTCTCTTGTACTGCTTACAGCTGTGCACTCATGTGCGAGGAGTATTACATTCGGGATTGAATTGGGTGCACCAATGCTGATAATGAGACCATTCGATGCTTTTCTCAACACTCAGGTTCTTAAATATAATTTTACATAGGTTCTGCGTTGTACTTGAATTTTAAATTGGAGAAGCAGTTGAAATGGCATCGTTGGCAGCCAAGTCTGCAAATTCGTTGCCCAATATACCTGAGTGACCAGGAACCCACATTATTTTTATTTTGTTTGGATGGCGTATGCAACTATCCCGGATATTTGAAATAATTTTAGTTGAATTTCCAATGTTTTTAACCGCCATGATGGTAGATTTACTGTTAGAACAGATAACGAATTTTCCTCTGTTTTTCTGATTTCTGTAGCAAGCAAGCATAACGTATTCTGTAGCAAGCATAACGGCAGTTGCTTCAGCGGTGAAATTGAACAGTATGGAGCCAGACATCATGGTAAAATTAAAGAACCATCTCCTTTTACTACAGCAAAGGCTGTTGAGTCGGTAGTTTTAGAGCCATCTGTATATATAAAGACCCAATCGCTAAAACGCTGAATAAGTTCGGAAAAAACTTGACGGTAGACGGTAGAGTTTGTAGAGGCTTTGGGCAGAGTTATAAGGTCGTCAATAAAGGATGTCTCTCTCAAGTTCCAAAGCGGTTCTAGGCTTACTTTGTTCATTTTAGGCTGTAGATTGATATTCAGCTGATTTTCAAACTCTAAGCACCGTCTAATGGCTGAATTGATTTTGGTATTACGCCGTTGCTTTAAAATGCTTGTAACGTCTTAAGAAGAATCGAATTAGTAGTGTGCAAAAGTTTGGGAATGAGTCTAAAGATTGTTGCTTTAACGTGTACTGGTAGGGATGGTAAAACAGCCACATCAAGAAAATTTTTGTAAAGAGTCGTGGGGAATGCATTAACACTTCTACGAACAGCAGTGTGGTAAGGTCCAAACATTAAACGTAAGTTTGTTGCAGCGCACCATCCATATGCAGGAAGAGCATACTCTATTTTGGATAAAATTAGAGATCTACTTATGCTAACGAGTGTATTGGTATGAATAAGACTATGTTTAGAAGACAAGAACTTTACAATATTTAATCTAGCCACTAGACTCTTTCTTAATAAGATACAATGTTTTTTAAAACTAAAGCTTTTTTCAAATAATACTCCTAGCATGATCTGTGGCACTTAAGCCTGCTCTGTCTGCTAGATTTTTCCAAGGCTTTGGACTCTGTTGATCATTCAATACTTTGTCGTAAACTTGTGGTCAGTTTTGGATTTTCTACTACGGCTGTCCGTCTGGTATATAATTACTTAGTTGGGAGGTCTTAAAGAGTAAGGGTGGGAAATAGTCTGTACGCTTTCGGAAATTTAACCTGAGGGGTGCCTCAAGGCTCTGTTCTTGGTTCCCTTTTATTTTCTATCTTCCTAAATGATATCTTTACTAAATGTCATTACGTCACCATACACGCATATGCTGATGATCTTCAGCTATACTGTTCCAGGCCTTAGTCTTGGTGATGATTTATGTTTAAAGTTGAATGAAGATTTGAGTAATATATCAGATTGGGCTAAGACTAATAAGTTTAAACTCAATCCCCTCAAGTCATATGTCTTGCCGATTATGAAACCAAGCTACTCTCTCCATAATATGCCAATAACTCATCTCAATGATGTTGCACTAAACTTCGTTAAAAAGGTTAAAAATCTCGGGTTCTACATCAACTCCACTCTTTCTTGCGATGACCATATAAATTCCGTTGTTTGTAAAATTTACTACATCCTTCGGAATCTGAGACGAACTGCATCCTTTGTGCCTGTTGATACCAGAAGAAAGCTTGTTATCCAGCTTATAATGCCTATAATTTCGTATTCAGAGGTGGTTTATAGTAATCTTGATTCTAGGTAAAGCCATAAGTTACAACTTGCATTTAATAACGCAGTAAGATACGTACATGGTCTTAAAAAATTTGACCGTACAAGCCATTTGAGCAATCAGTTACTTGGTCGCAATATTTTCAATTATTTGAATGCTAGAAATTGTATATTTTTACACAATTTGATTAATACACAAACTCCTGTACACTTATTTAATAAACTCCAGTTTTGTAGATCAACAAGAAACATGAACCTCATAATCCCTGTCCATAATTTTCTGAACTCCAGCAGATTATTTTTCGTGAACGCCATCAAAATATGGAATTCATTGCCTTCATCAGTCAAATGTATAACGAATAAACGCAAATTTAAGTATAAAATCATCAAAATTTTCTCTTAATACTATCTTTTCTTTCTTTTTCTTCTTTCTTTTTTAATTCTTAAAGAAATATTGTTGTTAAAAGTGATATATATAGAGTCATGTCTTATAGAGTCATATGTCTATGTTATATTATTCTCATTAATATTTTCTAATTATAATTTTTTTATTTGATAACACCTTGCTGGATATTAATTAATTAAACTAAGTTCGAAATTAATATGAAATTTTAATGTAAGTTTTATATCTTTGCTTTATTTAACTTATAACTGTTCTTTATAACTCTTTGTTATTATGCTTGTTATTCTTACTGCATTCAAAAGTCTAGTCTTATATGTGAACACTATGTTTAACTGAAAAAATAAATAAATTTGGATAAAGCAACCATGTAAATTGTCTAATAAGATCCAAGAACACTTTGGTAGTAAATGTATTGAACATAAGGTGAGGTCGACGTTAGTAAAGGATTTGTGAGTCGGAAAATGAGTTGCTGATTGATCGTTAAGGATAGCAAGATTTTCGGCTAATATCACGTCTTCAATCAACTTTCCACGAGTGTTTGTTGATTCAGAACCCCAATGAGAACTCCAAGAATTGAAGTCCCCTGTAAGAATAAAAGGAGTTTTAACAACTGATAAATTATTTAAAATATAAGTAGGGGATAAAGACTGGTGAGGGGAAACATATGCATTAATTACTGTAAAACAGAAATTAATATTTATCTCCAGAGCAAAGTATAAAAGTGGGGAATTCATTGCAATAAGCTTGTGAGGAATAAAGTTTTTATTTAAAAAGCCAAACGCTTGCTTGGAATTTGACGATCCCTCCTTTAAAAATTAGGTTGACTTTTTTAATGCAATATCAAAGCTTATTGGAGCAAAAACCTTTGAGAAAGCATTTGTTTGAATGGTTGCTTTTTTAATTTTTAAAAGCTGTTTAATGCAAAAAAAATTTACCACGAAATTTAACACATTATGGGGTATTCCACGTATAGCGGATGACTAAAAAGTTTGCCCATTCTATTTTATTGTTTTATTGGTATATAAGACATGTAAAATTTCAAACTTGGTACAAAAACTATTTTCCAAGTTACAGGTTTCGAAAAATTACCTAAAATCTAAATATCCTTTTTTTTCGAAAAAGAAGGATTAAAAAATTTTATACCATTCAATTCTATGAGGATTTGATGATTTTTTAATCATGTTACCAAATTCTCATAAGAAATATTAACAATTACAGATCTTCAAACTTCGGCATTTTTAAAATTATTTTTAATTATGTTAAAATATTAAAAAACAAATTAGAAGTTAAAATTTATTTTGAATTTTTTAATTTGCAAATAGTTTAAATTTAAACCCACGACTGATTAAATTTTTAAATATCCAAGAACAAGTTACTGCATAATAAAAATTTATTCAGCTGAGGGGTATGGTTTTCAAAGAAATACTTATTGTGATGCAATAACTTAAATAATATATTGGGTATAAGATATTGGTGCTATGCAAAAACCTGTTTTTCGAATTACGGCTTTTGAAAAATAATCTGAGATTTAAATATGACTTTTATCGCAGTCGATTCCTCTGCTCAAAAAGTTTTCATAAAAAAAAATATACAGTAATTGTTATTGGAATTGAATGATTTTGTCAGTCATGACATCAATTTTTTTATGAGGAAATGGAACATTTCAATATCTAAAGATCTTAAAATATTTTCTTTTGAATATAATTTCAATTGTTCGAATCGTCTTCGAGAGCAGTAATATTTTGGCCTGTAATGATAACTCGAACTAGGGTTCACACAGGTCCAAATACTTGTACACAAGCTGGGGATCAATAAAAGCGTTAGATAGCCAAAAAGAAACCAAATCTAAATACTTACATTTTTTTGTTCTCCAGTTTATGTAAAATGTCCCGTAAAAGTTGTGAATCAAACTTCAGCAGGTGAACTTATTAAAAAAAAATTTTTAATTTTTCATAGCTAGTTTTAATTTTAATAAACTGCAAGAAATCTTACCTATTTTTATCTTTCAAACTAATATTGTTGCATTAGTAAAATTTTGTCACAGAAATTTTTACTTTTTGTGCTAATTTTCGGAATTGTACTTTTTAAAAGGCAAAATTTAAATTTTTAAAAAATCATAGGCAAAAATCAAAAACTTAGTACTCAAAACTAATTTGATAAAAAAAATCAATAAACTCTTGTCATTTCTCTAATGGTCATTTTTAAACGGGCATATTCACGAGTAGTCTCAAGAGAAAACGGATTTGTTAAGAAAAATTTCCATATCCTTGCGTTTAGTTTTTTACTGGTATCTACTTATATATTTTTTTATCAAAACCTCCCCCCCCTAAGGTAAATCCTTGCTACTGGCCTGATCTCAAGTGCTTACTTTTTCAACTTAAATTAATTACTTTTGTGTATGTTTTTTAAAAATATTTTAAACATATCTTAACTAGAGTTATGTTATTAAGGCCTCATACTCAGATTTACAAAATTTTGATTTTTGAATTTTTGTATTTTTGTCCGCACTAGTTACACTGTGCGACGCCAATTCTGGTCTTGGTATGCATGTTTTTTTTTTTGCAAACATTCTCCGACTTTGTGTTAAAATTTTTTAGAGTTAAAAGGTGTTTTGTCGAAAACGCGATTTTATAGGGCGCAGATAAAATTTAAACAAAAACCCAACTGATTCAACAAACAACAAGTTTCATAGAAATTTTTTTGGAAAAATATCATGATTGAAATGTTTTTCAAGCAAAAATATTAGAATGTTTAGAAACATTAGAATGTTTTGGCCGAAAATGAAAATGAAATCGAAGCTCCCCCGTTTTTGTAACAGTCTACCTAAAACGAAAACGAAACTGATTATCGATATGAAAAGTAAAGTTTCTTTTAATATATTTTTTGTATTAAGAGTAAACAGAAAACATATAACTGCATCTTCTAACATCTATCTATATACATATATATATATATATATAAAATTAAAAAAAAAAAAACTGTACATGAAATATTTTTTCAAAATTCTTTTTGCATTGGACATTTTGAATGACGATAAGTCCGAAAATCACATTTTTAAAATATTTGTCTGTCTGTCTGTCTGCCAGTCTGTCTGTTAAAGCATCACGCGAAAGCCACTGGATGGATTTAAATGAAACTAGATATCTAGGTTCTTTATATCCCCGGTCAACATATAGGATACTTTTTATCGAGGAACAAAGGTTGGACCCGGTAGGGGGCGCTGCGATCGGGTTCCGGTCATTCTTTTTTTTAGCTTATCTCCAAAACCGTTCATCCGATTTCCATGAAAATTTGTATATAGAGTTCTCGTATACACAGAGTTTTTTTGACTTACCTACTCTGTTCTATCTCGAACACCAGAGGGCTCTGTAGTACAAATATTATTATCCTAAGCCGTTCATCCGCTTTGCAACACAAGAGGGCGCTGTAGTACAAATATTTTGAAAAACGTCGAAAAAGTCCAAACCCGGTTATCTGAATACATGTATATATTATACATATATACATATATACATATATATTAAGGCGCCTCAAAAAAAAAAGTGGTCCGGGTCACCTCCTGAAAACAAACTTTGGTTTATTTTATGATGATTCCCAAAATATTGCAACTCTAGCTTTAGCCGTTCGTGAGCTGGAATGGTTTGAAATAACCTCTAAAAATCGCGTTTTTGATTAATACTATTTATACCACACTACCTTCGGTCAAAAAAATTGTCACAAATAGTGTAAATCGATGAAATACATAGTTTTGTTTTTTTATTTTGTTTTAAATCTGCCCACACACTTAGTTATTGAGTTATTTGCAGTGATTTTTTAAATTTTTTTTAATGCAGTTTTTATTAAAATATATATAACTTCCCCATTTATAGCCTGATTTACCATTCCGTGGTATCATTGGAAAGGTACTGAATGCTGCTTTTCATTTCTGTCGTTAATTAACCCTTATAAGCACTTTTATAAAAATGCATTTTATTTTATTTTTATTTTTTTGTGATGGCCTTTGCCTCAATTCCTGAATTTGTTCAAATATAAGAGAAATAAAATTAAATCATGTAGATAAAGAATGCATTTTTTAAATGGACTTTGGAATAAAGTATAGGAAAATACTTTATTGTACTTAGACAAAACAGCTAAGAGTAAATTTTACCACAGTTCTTATAAGTAGTCACTCATGACTTTTACATGACTTTTAGGTTTGACAATGAGTTATATTATATTATATAAATGTGAGTTTTTGAATTGTGATCGCTTAATTGTTCAAGTTATTCATAAAAAAAATGCTTTTCGTTTCTCGCGAGTTAAATAAAAATCAATTGCCAACAAAAAGTGATGTAATAAAACATTTATTATTTTTGCGCGAAAAAAATAATAATCGGTCTTACGGGCTATCTAATTATCATCAAAACATGCTAAATGATTTAAGCAAAATTTGGAAAAGAGCAGAAATTCCGGTTATATCGAAGACTGCGATCCGCAAAAAACTTCAAAATTTAACGCTTTTATATCGGGATATCACAAAAAATCCATCGCATTACAATGCAAGCGAGTGGGCCGAACTATTTTCAATTTCTGTTTGCAAATGTGCTCTAAAAATTAGAGTGTCTTGTAGTTGCCCAGGTGAAAAACAAATGCCATTGCATGTTTGGAATTTTTACCTTGATCAGTCGAGCCGAAGGTTGCTCACGCTAGATGACGTTGAAAACCACATCCCATGTGATTCTATTACGGACTTCGAAAGCGAAAGTGAAAACGAAAGAATTGCAACAGCCACTTTTGTACCACAACTAAGAGAAATGGATGTGGATAATCCATATTCATCATCGTCTGAGGAAGATCTTAAAGATCTTGGACCAAGCGTACAAAGTTTTTCCTTACCAACATTCAGTGCTGCGTTGGACCGTGCCAGTGTATCCAATCGCTTTGGGGCTCTGCTCGCAACAACATTGCTAAAAGACTTGGACATTCCAGGCATAATTATTGATCAGCACAAAATCCAAAGGGAGCGAACTAAAGCTAGGGCGAAATCACTAAGAGACATAAAAAACAATGAAATACTAAAATGCATTTCTTTTGATGGAAAAAGGGAACGCACTTTGAAACAAGTTACTGTGAATGGCAAACCACGCAACGTTAAAATGATGGAGGAGCATATAACTCTGGTAAGCGAACCCAGCTCAAACTACATTGGTTACTTAACTCCCGTAGACGGAAGCGGTGCTGGTATCGCAAACGATATTGTCAATTACTTGAAAGCTGAAAAGTTTTCATTAGAGCACGTGGTCGCTGTAAATTGCGACGGAACCAGCACCAACACAGGCAAATTTAATGGAGCGATTTGTAACCTAGAACGACAATTGCAGCGCCCTTTGCAGTGGCTAATATGCCTCTTTCATTTTAACGAGTTGCCATTCACTGCGTTACTCAAAGAAATGTTAGGAAAAGCTAATGGGCCGCAAAACTGGCCAGGAATAATTGGGCATACATTACATGGCTGCGAAGATGTGCCGGTAAATTGTATTCAATTATTTTGTTGTTTTTTTTTTAACTGTTAATTTCAATAAAATATTAACTTTAGATTGCTCATAACTTTGATCCAATTGCGATGGGCATATGCCCACAAATATTGAGGACTGGGTTTTGCGAGCTGATCAAAAATATCTTTATGATATGGTACGAGCAGTTGATGCTGGGGCGTGCGATGAACATTTGGCCAGCATTAAACCTGGCCCGCTCAATCTTTCACGCTGGTTGACAACAGCATCAAGAATTTTGCGGCTATATGTTACGAAGCCTGTGGCTTGCGAAAAGTTAAAGCAGCTAGCATTTTTTGTTATGAGGGTCTACGCACCATTTTGGTTCTTAATAAAAAGCCAACCAAAAGCCATTCATGGCAGCCGCCACTTGTTTAAATACATTGAGTGGACGCGCGAATTACCGGCAGATATGCAATTTATTGTACAACGCTCTGTTCAAATTAATGGATTTTTTGCTCACCCAGAAAATATTTTACTGGCAATGGTTACAGATGAGAGCAAGGCGACACGAAAGGAAGCCTACGATATTATTTTACAATCGCGTGCTCATGACACACAAGGAATTCGCCAATTTAATGTCCCCAAGATACAATTCAATTGTGATTCCTATAAAAATATGATAGATTGGAATGAATTAAGAGCTAATACAGAACTGCCATGCATCCAGTTCTATACTCAACAATACTTATTAGAACTACACGACTCCAATGAAATTGTAAAAATTCCTGGTAATGAAAAGTTTTTAAAATAATTGTTATGCTTTTCTTAACAAACAATTTTCAGAATTTCCATGTCATTCACAAAATACGGAACGTTTTGTACATGTGGTAAGCCAATCCTGCGTTTCGGTAATTGATAAGAACAGACCTGCACATATTGCAAACAAGATTCAATCGCGCAAGCGTTACTGTAAAATTGAATCACGAAAAGATTTGGAATAAAAAAAAAATTATTTCTTTGATAAAACTCTAAATTGTTTTTTTTTTTTATCTTTTAATTAGCGACTTAATAAATAACCACAAATTTTTTATCATGTTGATAAGAAATGCATTTTTATAAAAGTGCTTATAAGGGTTAATTAACGACAGAAATGAAAAGCAGCATTCAGTACCTTTCCAATGATACCACGGAATGGTAAATCAGGCTATAAATGGGGAAGTTATATATATTTTTATAAAAACTGCATTAAAAAAAATTGAAAAAATCACTGCAAATAACTCAATAACTAAGTGTGTGGGCAGATTTAAAACAAAATAAAAAAACAAAACTATGTAATTCATCGATTTACACTATTTGTGACAATTTTTTTGACCGAAGGTAGTGTGGTATAAATAGTATTAATCAAAAACGCGATTTTTAGAGGTTATTTCAAAACATTCCAGCTCACGAACGGCTAAAGCTAGAGTTGCAATATTTTGGGAATCATCATAAAATAAACCAAAGTTTGTTTTCAGGAGGTGACCCGGACAACTTTTTTTTCCTCCATACAAGTTGAGGCGCCTTAATATATATATATATATATACAAGTGCGTAGCGAGGGTAGGGCAGTTTCCCCCTGATATGTATAAGTATATACGTGTTTATATTATACATATATACATATATAAACATATATACAAATACATGGGCCTAGCGAAGGTAGATCAGGGGGCATGGGCGTAGTGAAGGTATAGAAGAGAAGAGAAGTTGTCCCCCTATGTATATATTATGCATAATTACACATACAAACATACATACATATACATGGGCGTAGCGAAGGTAGGGCAGGGAAGGGCAGTTGTTATTCTTAGGAGCTACAGGGTTAAATAATATTTCATGACTTTGATTCACGTTATTGTTTCTAGCAGAAAAACTGACTTACATAAATTATTTTGATGGCTTATTTTGATAACTTATAGCTTATTTTGATAGCTCTAGTTTTTAGTTTTTTTTTAAAGGCAATAAAATCACCTTTCCAACGGTATATCAACAAACCCCACCAACTTAACCGTTACCGAGCTGTACTCGTGTGAACATGAAATCAATCGATTGAAACTACCGAATTTAAATTTTGAGTGCAAATTTCTCGGAATTTCGCGTAATAAATGAAATTTTTTTAGATCAGTTTTGTAATACATCCAATTTTATTTTCAATGACACCAAAAACATAAACATATCTTAAAAAATAAAAAAGTTGGATGCACTAAAAAAATTATACTTATTAGAAAACAATAACATTATCTACTGCATAACTAACTGTAATGTCATTATTTATCATTATTTTCTAATAGGTATAATTTTTTTAGTACAGCCAACTTTTTTATTTTTAATGATATGTTTATGGGTTTCGTGTCATTTTAAAGAAAATTAAATATGTTACAAAATTGTTCACAGGAAAAAATTTCAATTATAACGCAAAATTCTGAGAAATTTGCACTCAAACTTGAAATTTGGTAGTTTCAACCGGTTGATTTCATCTTCACACTAGCACAGGTCGGTAACGGTTAAGTCGTTGGGGTTTGTTGACATACCGTTAGAAAGGTAATCCTGTAGCTCCTAAGAACGTGAAAATTGACCCCCCCCTCTCATACGATTTTTTGCTCAACTCGACATAATCTTTTACCTCCATAAATAGTTGCACTCAATTGCGGGACACCCTGTGTATATGTACATATTCATGGGCGTAGAGAGGGCAGTGCAGATTGCCCCCTGATATGCTTATGTATATGCATGCATATATTATGGTACATAAACATATATACATATACATGGGCGTAGCAATGGTAGGGCAAGGGAGAGCAGTGGCCCCCTTAAATGTATATGTTCTACACATATATACATATATATATACATATAGACGGAGCTAAAGAAGTTTTACTTCAGTCGTGTGGTTATGTTTTTATGTGCTTTCTTGAACACCAGAGAGCTCTGTAGTACAAACCTCTTAAAAAATGGTAAAACACTCCAAAATCGCTCATCTGATTAAGATGAAAATTTGTGTATAGGGATTTTCGAGTATCCCGAGGCTTTGACGCTATTTTTTTTTTTTCCTTCCTCGAAAACCAGAGGGTGCTGTTGCACAAATACGGCAAAAAAAGCTTCAAACCTCTCATCCTATTAATTTGATTTTTATTAGAGGTTTCCGGGTACGGTGAGTTTTGTGCGCTATGTATTTTGCTATATCTTAAACACCAGAGGGCGCTGTACTACAAAATACAGTAAGGTAGCAAAGGTAGCGCTAAGGGTGATAAATATCTTATTTTCTTCTTTATGTGTATTTATATTCAACATTCTTATTTTCGCATATCAGGACAGCTGATGCCAAATTCTGATGTATTTGAGTTTGCATCAACACATGCGCAAGTCCGTTGCGTCGTACGTTCGCGTAGTTTTGACATTTCAATTTCAATTTCCAGTGCTTAATTTAGTGTTATCCAGTAAAAAAAGGCTTACAAAATAATGGCTTATTCGCAAAAAATTAAGAAAAGAAGTTGTCAAAAACGTCATAAGAATTGAAAGAACATAAAAACAACGTATCAAAGAATTCTTGACCATAAAAATATCTGCAAACATGACCTAAGCTAACATTGGATAAGCTAATCTCTAACGAACAGGCTACAACTTGCATTTTTATATTCAATGTATGTAAATATTTAGTACATATTTACTTTAGTACATATTTATTTTCAAAATTTCTTTAGGATAATTAATTTACAAAATGTGCCTTTAATCACTTACAGCATTAATTTCAAAACAATAGAAATTCTTAGTATAATGAATTTTTGAACTTATCAATGTTACCTGCTGTAAAAAAAAATAATCAGAAATTTAAAGTTTTGACTTTCGATGCAAGTTGCTCTGCTGTTTTTGAATACATTTAACTCAATTCTTTTTTGTGTGAAACGTCAATAAAAGTACTTTATAATAATAATAATCCCAGTTAGTTAGGCATTTTAATTTTTTCAATTTTTGTTCAAGAAAGGTCCATAGTTTTTAACGTTTTCTTAAAAAATGGCGCAAAAGCTTATGTTGCAAAAATAATTTAAATTCAAAATTGCATTTTTTTCTCATTTTCATTGACACATTAAACGCTACAGAAACATTATGACAAATCAAAAGAGAACATTTATGTATGAGAAAATTTACATATATAATTGCCAAAAATTCGTTTTTGCTCTGATGTTTTCAAAAATGTCCAATATATAGAATAAAATGTAAAATTCTAAAATATACTTTTGCAATCGATCACGATCACACACACTACGATTTTCCTAAAATTTTCTCATAATTTTTAGGTGTTGAGTCGGCATTTTGCTTATTTCGCCGAAGGTACCGGTTTGAAAGATGCACACAAAATGCATTCCATAGATTGTGAAAAATTATTTCAAATCGACGAATGAATTCAAAATTATTTTTATCAACTCCCGAGCAAAGCCGGGTATCCAGCTATTATATAATATTTTTGTTTGTTTGTATGTATCTTGTATGTATGTTCCGAATAGACTCCTAAACTACTCGACGGATTTTTATAAAACCTATATCAAACGATTCCTTAATAACTGTACTGAAAATAGGGTATATAAATATTGCCACGCCCTCTTTTACCGCCCACAAATCAATAAAAATGCTATATTTCAGACGGTTTTGTTCGTAGTAGACTAGAATTTGGTAGTTAAGTTTGTATGCTGACTGTCGACAACTGTACGAAAAGTGGATTGCCACACCCCCTTTTCCCGCCCACAAAAAAATAAAAATTATGGTTTTTCCAGATGGTTTTGGTTGTATGGAACTAAAATTTGGTAATTTTTCTGACTTTCAGCAAATATCATTAATGCGGGCGTAGCTGTAGTAAGCCTATTCATAAATAATTATAAAACACTAGCAGAGTACCCGACCTTGTTCGGATAGAACTAATTTGAATTGAATTGAATTAATAACAAAGAAGGATTAATTTATATTCTTTTAGCTTGAAAAAATAATTTATTAAAGCCTATGTGCACAGTCTTGGAGTGTCTGCTTAACATATTAATTTTACCATAACTTTTTTATCGAAATAAAAAGAGAATTTACTTTGTTTTTTGTTTTTTAATTTTCATCAGTGTTTTATTAAAAATCATGAGATATGAAGAATAACAGTTTTGTAAAAATAATTTTATTTCAACATTAAATCATTTGATATAGGTTTTATAAAAATCCGTCGCGTAGTTTAGGAGTCTATTCGGAACATACATCTATACTATTATATAAAATGAGACTCACGTATGTGCCGCCACGCAGAAGTGGAAAACGAAAGGCGCTATTTGAATAATTTTTTTCTCTTCGATAGCTATGGTCCAAAATTATGATATAGGCTATACAAATGTGCCAATTATTATTTAAATAATTAACTAAAATTAAAAGAGCATAATTCTTATCCTCACTAGAAAAAAGCTCTCCCTTTGTAAGCTGCATTTAATGCTTAACAGGCAAGGTATATTTATCCAGATACTATAAGACGCGACAGCGCTGCTGGCTTTTGGGAGTATAATGTCAAAACCAAGTAATGCAAGCCCTGACAAAAACAAATTAGGGATTTTTTTTATTTTTAGAGAAAAATTTAGCTGTGCAAATTATTCGTGCCATTAAGAAAAAAATCACCCCTTTTCTGTTTTTTTAACTCAAAAGCAACATTGCTTATTGTCACTTCATCTGTTTGATATTATACTTCCATTCAGTCGGTCAAATTTATGGTATAGCGCCTGGATTAATATGCCTTGCTTAACAGGTTGTGCGCTAAGCTAACAATTTATTATTTATTTTTCGCTGCAAGACAAAAGCTGTTTTAAAGCTCTTTTTGAGCAAGATTAGAAAAAGCCAACAAAGTTCACAAAAATAGAGACAGCAACATGAACTGTGTGCGGTACCAATATTGCCACATTTTTTAATGCAAAAATACCGCCACTTTTATAAAACCAGCGAAAAAAATTAGCTACACCAATATTTAACTTTTGACTAAAGACATAATTAATTTTAAAATAGTTGGTTTTTGGTCTTAAATTCAGCATTTTTTAAGGCTTATTGCCAGAGCCTTGCACGAACGTTCGCTCGTTCGTAGAAAAAAATAAAAATATTTTGTTCGTTCGTTTGTTCGTAGAGACATAAAATAAATATTTTGTTCGTTCGTAGAGACCTAAAAAAAATATTTTGTACGTTCGTTCGTGGAAAATAGATGTTCGATCGTTTGTTCGTAGAAAATTTATGTTCGTTCGTTCGTTCGTAGACTTCGGCCTGTATGGGGACCCCAAGAAGGGTGGCAGATAGGGGTAGCTGTGTTCGGAAGAAGTGTTGAGGGACAAAAAATAATGGGACCAGCTCATATATTTGCTCCCTCTAGGAATCCAGCTACGGCCGAAATAAACTATTTTCGACAGTTTCCATTAATTTTTTATCGGGACCCAAAGAAGGGCAGTAGATGGGGCGTAGGTGTGTTCTGAAGAAATATTAAGTGACAAAAATAATAGGACCAGCTCATATATTGGGCCCATCTAGGAGTCCAGCTACGGCCGATGTAAGCTCTTTCGACAGTTTTTATGTTTTTTGTATTGGGACCCAAAGAAGGGCAGCAGATAGGGCTTAGGTGTGTTCTAAAGAAATGTTGAAAGGTAAAAAATAATAGAACCAGCTGATATATTTGACCCCTCTAGGAGTCCAGGTACGGCCGATATAAACTATTTTCGACAGTTTTTGTGTTTTTTGTATGGGGACCCAAAGAAGGGCAGCAGATAGGGGGTAGGTGTGTTCTAAAGAAATGCTAAAGGGCATAAACTAATAGGACCAGCTGATATTTTTGATCCCTCTAGGAGTTCAGGTACGGCCAATATAAACTATTTTCGACAGTTTTTGTGTTTTTTGTATGGGGAGCTAAAGAAGGGTGGTAGATAGGGGGTAGGTGCGTTCGGAGAAATGTTGAAAGGCAAAAAATAATAGAACCAATTCATATATTTGACCCCTCTAGAAGTCCAGCTACGGCCGATATAAGCTATTTTCGACGGTTTTTGCAGTTTTTGTGTTTTTGTATTACTCGCACAGACCTACAAATAACTTCTAAATCCGTGAGACTTATAATAGTTATTTTGCGCATTGGGCCACGTGCATAGTGAAGCATATAGGTGTTACGTTGCAAGTTCGTTGCACCAAACGAATTTTTTGTTCGTTCATTCGTTCGTAGATAAGAGATGTTCGTTCGTAGAAAATAGTAATTTTGTTTGTTCGTTCGTTCGCAGAATTTTTTCTACGAACGAACTAACGAACAAATGCAAGTATTATGTTCGTGCAATGCTCTGGGCACACCAGAGCATACACCAAAACCAAGAAAAAAAAATAGCCATTCTTAACTAATGAATCACCTTATATTTCATTCTTATATACATAAAAATATACATAAAATGTTATATTTTCTGTTTAGTCTGAATAAAAAAAAATATAAAAATATATTTTAATTTGCATATAAATAATCAGTTTCGTTTTCGGCTTAAGTCAAATATCATAAAAATATTAAAAAAATTTCAGTTTTTGTCGGACAATACTTGTTGCTCTCGTTTCTAAACATTCTAATATTTTCGCTTGAAAAACATTTCAATTTTGACATTTTTCCAAATAACTTCTATTAAACTTGCTGTTTGTTGAAACAGTTGGTTTTTGGTTTCAATTTTATCTACGCACTTTAAATTCGCGTTTTAGACAAGACACATTCTAACTCTAAGAAATTTTATCTTAAATACAGAGCATGTTAGAAAAAACACATGTACACAAGCCACGCCATGCGTTATGAAAACGTTCCAAAATAAAGCGACGCAAATTGAAATGGCGCAAAGTGAATTACGTTTAAAACAAAAGAAAATTTTAATAATCAATATTTAAGTAGACTTTATTTATTCATTTAAAAACATAAAAAAAATAATAGAAATTCAATTAAAAATTCAAAAATTAAATTAATAAATAAATATTTAAAATAAAATTATTCGTAATCTGTAGACGTCGCACAAAACCCTCGCATTTAGGGTTATTCCAAAGTTACGGGGTTTGCCTTTTGTTGCTACATTTTGTTATCTGGATATATCCACCATGTGAAAAACGCACTTTGCATGTAATATGATCCAAAGGATTGGTTTCTATGGTCATCCAAAGTTGAGCTTCTAAAACCGTTTTTTCTTTTTTTCTACAATGTTGTTAACGCTACTGTGTACTAGTGATTGTAGAATCTTTATTTAAGTTGGGAATTTGCGCCTAATTTTTATATTTTAGAAGAAGGCACCTTAGACGTGCTTTTAAAATATAAATTTTTTCCCAATTGCATTTTGTTGGTCAGATACGGGTTCCTTATGTTGCGTCTTTTTTCAAGTTTTTTGTAATATTTTTTAATTTTTATTGAGCTGTAACTTTTATGCTTCCTCCTGCTTCCAAGAAATACTTCAGATCTGAAAACTTCAAACTTTCACCTTGAAGATGGGACCAAATTTATTTGCGGGTACTTGCGGGAGGAGTTAGAGAATTTTCAATGCAAAGCTATACACTCAGTTAAGTAAATTAAAAAAGAATAGTGGTATTCGCTCTTTCGTGTATTAGATGTACTGATTGTAATTGTACCGATAAATACAAGGGAAAGAGTGAGTGACTTCTTCCACAGCAGTGTATCTACTATTGGCTACACTGGTGGCAATTGAACGTTTTTTCCTTATTTTAACATTTTCCATTACAGATTCTATTACAGATGGATTTTAAACAGTTCTAATTAGAAAACGATATGATGTGACGAGCTAGCGCGAAAAATGATGGCGAACAAAGGACAAGAAATTGTGCCAAGAATGCTGCCAAGTAATGTCAAAATGATACAATTAACACATACAACTACATTACAATCATCTTTTGATGTTGTAAAGAAACACATAAAGTGCAACTTCAAAAGCTATGGTATTTGTTGTTGCATGTGTATTTAGTGTAATTTTTTGACAGAAGTACACTAGTGTATTCATAAATACACAAAAGAGCGAATACCACTAATGGTTATTGAGACTATGAAATTTAGAAAACACTGTTTTTTTTAATAAAGATGTGAAGAAGTTAGGTATTTATTACTTTTAGCAAATTAATAATTCCTGGTATAACGGTGAACTTCTAATCTATACGATCGGAAAATTTACTGGTGGAGTAAAACGTTGCCATATAAGCCGATATATCAAATTTGTTACGATTTTCAGTATTAAATCAAATGATTCCATATTTGACCAATATGGACGAGAATCCGACTGCAAGAGTTACGATATGAAATTTTTTTCATGGCCACACTGGTGAAGTAGGCTTCAATTTAAAAGTAATAAAAAGTTCATCAATATGTCATATTGTGTTTTATTTAAAGTGATAAAAGATAAAGACAGCAATAAAGATTTTAAGACTTATAGAACTCATTATGCAAGAAGAAACTCGCGCATCGCTAATCTGGGTGACATTTTCCACAAATTTATGGTAATGTTCGATCCAAGAATCATCAATCTATTGGAACTCGATGGTACTCCACTCTTTGTAGGCAATTTTCTAATGCAACATTTAGGTCTATGATGCTTGACTTGAATATAGATAGCAACCTCCAGGATTGTCGGCGGCTTCGCAAACCTCAGCAATCAGATAATTAAATTGTCTGATGACATCGCATCACTTAAGCAGCAAGTATTCTCATTCGATTCTGCTATAGAAAATGAATCACCACATTTAACTACAGCGCCTGCTAGGTCCTTGAGACCGAGGCAACAGAAACAACTAAAGTCTACAGCTAGCACTAGTAACTCTACTGCTAGCCCTAGCACCTCAAATGTTGGACAGAGTATACAAACGCAACTCAATTCTACAGCTAGTTCAAGCAACTCTTCATCTACTCCTAGCACCTCTACAGTCGGATTACTACCTAAGTCTAACCAGTTACCTACCGTTATTGCATCGTTACTACCCCAGCCACTTACTCAATCTATACCACCATCAGCCTCTGCCAGTGATAACCCCATCAGTGTTAAGGGCTCTCAATGTGAAAACATGGACTCTAATTTATTGATTTATAACACACAGTCATTGCCATTTGTGACCACGAATCAATGTGGACCACCGGTTTTGACTGTTGTTCCTCGTATATCTCGCAAAATAATATATGTTTCGAGGTTTGCAGCTTCGACTTCCGTTGAACTCATCCAGTCTTACATACAAAGTAAGCTGAAATCACTTACCTCGTCACCAACTTGCTACAAGTTAAACTCCAAATTCCAAAGCTATTTTGCATCTTTCAAGATTTATGTACCGGATTCTGTTCACTCTACAATTGTCTCCAGCAATTTCTGGCCCCCAGATGTGATTGTACACGATTTTATCTCTCTGCCACGTGTTTCATTACACCCACTCAATACCACTCATGAAACTTTATCTATGGAGTCTACATCTTCAAAAAACGACCGAGCCATACCCCAGAAGGATCATCTCTCTTAGTTAGCAAGTATTCGTTAAATTCTAAAAACTCTAATATGAATTCTAAAATAAGTTATGAGCTCGGAATTACTTCATAGTTCCGCTTACAATATTTTTCGAAAGGCTCGGTGCCACAATTCCACAGGGCTCTCGCGTGGTGGAGGTGCTTTGATTGCTATTCGCTCAAATCTTTCGTGTTCTCAATTACTGTTACCCCACCTTGAGACTAGTTTAAGCACTACCTTTGATGTGGGTCAATTAATTGTCAAAGTAAATTTTAGTAAAAATTTTATCTTATTGTTGTAACTGTTAGTTACATCCCACCTAGAAGCCCTCTTGAATTGTACTCCATTCATTTAGATAATATTCGCTCTTGTCTTGATACTACTACTTCTGATGCATCACATCATGTAATTTTAACGGGTGAATTCAACTTATGCAATGTCAACTGGATGCCAGTAAGTGATGAATTCTATCTTTTGCCTTTCAATGTTATATCTGATATGGATGCGTGCATTATTGATTTTTTCATGCAATACGACTTAGTCCAGATTAATAATAAGTTTAACGATCTTGATCGTATTCTTGATTTAATTTTTGTTGATAAGGAATTTGTTGTACAACTTGACTTTCCACTATTTGAATTTGTGAGTAGAACTAAGCATAATGTGCCCATAATGCTCGAATTCGGTGTCTTCAATTATAAAAGGCCTTCTACATCTGATTCTTTTTCATTTGACTTCATCCGGGCAAATTATAGCGGTATTCAGGGCAGCTTAGAGTCATTTCCATGGGATTTGGCTTTCTCAGGGAGGAATCTGGCTGGAATGTATGAAATATTTCGTTGAGTTCTAAACGATTTGGTTGGATATTATGTCCTAAGAAAGCGTATTCGTAGCTCAAATAATCCGATCTGGTTTAACAAAAGGTTAGGAAATTTAAAGAATAAAGTGAATAAAGCTTATAAAAGGTTTAGAAACTATAAGGATAATCAGCATCTGAAGTTGATCTACTTAAATTGTTTAAATGAATTCAACGTTCTTAATAAATTTCTTTTTAAATCCCATATCCTATTGATTGAAGAAAAGCTCAAAGAAAATAGTAAGTTCTTCTGGTCTTATTTTAATATGAAATCCAGCGGTATTCCAAACTCCATGTTTTATAATGGAACTAGTTCGGAGGATACTTATACTATATGTAATTTTTGCGGATTATTTTAAATCGGTTTACTCAATAGGTTCACAGACAAACTCTTCTGGCTGTTCATATCGTTATTCTCCTCTAAACCTAGGTAATAAATTCATCTATATAGATTAAGTTGAAACTGCTCATTCAAATTTAAAAATCTACATCTACGGTTGGCCACGATGGTATTGCTCCTATCTTGCTAAAGCAGTGTGCGGCTGCAATTTCGCGCCCTCTTTCTATTGTATTCAATAAATCTTTGTCAAGTGGCACCCTTCTGGACGAATGGAAATTGTCTCTTATCGTTCCGATCCATAAATCTTGGCTGAAGCAAGATATCCGTAACTACAGACCAATACGTATAATTTTATATATACCTAAAATCTTTGAAAAAATAGTATATGAAAAACTATCTTTTTTTGTTACATCAGTTATCTCTTTGAATCAACATGTCTTCATATCCGGTAGGTCAACTACCACTAATTTAATTATTTTTTGTTCTACTATAATTAACAACTTCTCCAAGGGCTTACAAACGGATGTTGTCTTCACGGATTTCGCTAAAGCGTTTGATAAAGTTGATCACGAAACTTTACTTTTTAAACTCTCTGCTCTTGGTTTTCATTCATGTCTACATGCATGGCTAAGATTCTACCTCCTGAATAGATGGCAACAAGTCAGAATAAATGATTGTTTGTCTCTCCCAATACAGGTCTCGTCGGGTGTACCTCAAGGAAGCCATCTAGGCCCACTTCTATTCCTTATCTTTATTAATGATCTACCACAAGTCATTGAACATTCAAGATGCCTCCTTTTTGCTGATGACCTAAAAATGTTTCGGTCAATCGAATCTGACTCTGATTTCAGTCTTCTCCAACATGATCTTGACTCAGTAGCTAATTGGTGCACTCTTAACAATCTTCCACTTAATATTGTGAAATGCCAATGTCTATCTTTCACTAGGTCCTCCTCCCCTATTTTCTGCAACTATTTCATTAACGCTACTTCTTTGGAAAGAATTTTTTGCTAAAGAGACCTAGGAGTTTTGCTTGACTCGAAACTTAATTTCAGAAATCATATCGAACTAATAATTGCAAAAGCTAACTCTATGTTAGGGTTCTTAAAAAGAAACTCTGCTGAATTCACGGATCCCTTCACTGTTAAGTTACTCTATTCATCTCTAGTAAGACCACACCTGGAATATTGTTCAGATATCTGGAACCCATATTATCACCTTTATTCGAATATCACCAGATACAAGTGGTTCAAACTAAATTGGGACATACCCTCTATACCTCACTATGAGACCTGATATGAAAATCAGATTTCCACACCCCGAAACTTACCCCAAAACAAAAGTTCTCATCCTGGATTTTTGTTTAAAAATCAATCATTATATGGAAAATTGACTGGTGGTATGTTCGAACCCGGGTCTATCGTCCTTGGTACCGAAATTCAAACCGAAGTGCAAAAAAAAATGGTATTCTTGTATGAAAAACAGAATTCCAAACCCCGAAACTGACCCCAAAACGAAAGTTCTCATCCTGGATTTTTGGCATGTGATAGCTGATGCCAAAAGGATGATTTTGTCTTTTCTTCTCCAAATTGCTATCAATCGTCCTTCATACCGTAAAACGACCTAGAAGTGAAATACTCGGTTCAGCAAAATTTGTTTTTTTCAGTAAAACCAAAAGAAAAGTATAGAAGATGAAAAGTTCTCATCCTGAATTTTTGCCTAAAAATTAACAATTATGCAGAAAATCGACTGGAGGTATTCAAAAGCTCTGGTCTATCGTTCTTGGTACCGAAATCTTAGCCGGATTGCGTAAAAATGTGATTTTTATATGAAAATCAGTTTTCCACACCCCAAAACTTACCCCAAAACAAAAGTTCTCATCCTGAATTTTTGCTCAAAAATCAATCTTTATTTGGAAAATCGACTGGTGGTATGCTCAAGCCCGGGTCTATCGTCCTTGGTACCGAAATTTGGGCCAAGCTGCGAAAAAAATGGATTTTCGTATGAAAATCAGAATTCAACACCAACAATCATACCCCAAAACAAAAGTTCTCATCCTGGATTTTTGTTTAAAAATCAATCATTATATGGAAAATCGACTGGTGGTATGTTCAAGCCCGGGTCTATCGTCCTTGGTACCGAGGGTAAGAGGGTAGGACTGAGAAGAGAATCAATCAGACTTCCTGGAGCTGAAATCAACATGTCCACGAAAGTTAAATATTTAGGGGTACCACTTGATAGTAAACTGAACTGAAACGAGCATGTAGAAGATAGGGTTCAAAAAGCCAAGAGGGTGCTGTTTCACTGTAGACGCGTTTGCGGTCTCAAAAGGGGGCTAATCCCAGAGACTATGAAATAGGTCTTCACTATGGTGGTTAGACTTGTCATCACGTATAATTCGGTGATTTGGTGGACAAAAGTCAGCCAAAAAACCATTAAGAAGAGACTGGACAGAGTCTAACGACTGGCTCAGCCGAAAGGATCAGCCGAAAAATTCTGTCAATCAGAGCCACGTAGCGCCATAGGCAACAACATGGTGGCAGACCTTATTAACCAATGGACGGACTGGGAGCACCGTAAAAGGTGGGAGGGAGCTGTTAATTGCAGACAATCAAAGGCGGCCGTGAAGTGGTCTCGTAGTGAGGCAGCAAAAGTTATCCGATGCAATCAAAGGACTTTAGGCTGGCTTACTGCACTGGTCACAGGACACGGTTCCTACATGTACCAGCCAAACTACATGTAGCCGGAAACAACAGTAAGCATTCTGTGCCAGTGTTCGGCGGTGGCAAGCATAACATTGACCATTCTGAGACGTCCATTTATTGGCGAAGCCGAGATTGGTCAACTGGCCTACAAGGATATGCATGAGGTGACAAAGGATGCTTATATAAGGAGCATGCTCACGTATAAGTACTCCGAGTAGTAGCATCCTTTGTCCAATAGGGGACGAAAAGGGGCCCACTGTGGTCCGCTTCGATCAATCCGCGATTTATTATATTAATTTCTACAAAATGTTACTGCTAAAAGTTTCGACCCCGCTAATTAAACCCCTTTTTCCAAAATTTTATTTTATTTTTTTTATTTAGCCTGTAAGTATGCAATGTTTTAAACAACTTCTTATCATCATTCTTTTTGCTTTCCATGTTTTGCAACTATGTTAAAATGTATGGGTAAATCCCATCGTATCTGACGTTTCATTCGGACGCTTCCTTTAAAAATGTTTCATATGTTTCACTAAATGGCTAAAGACTTCGAATATACTTCAATACGGCCGCGGGGGAGTATTTTAGCTTCGGTACCCTGCCGGAGCTCCATTCCTTACTAGTTTTTTTTTTTAAATCTGCTCTGAAATAGATTCAGGGAGGTGAGAAAAGGTGCCTGTAAAAATCCGAACTCTTAATATCAATATTTAGAGGTCGCGCATTGCAATTTTCTATTTTCCATATAAATAACATGGGAAAAATTATTTTTCAACTTCTGATTTTTAAATCTTAAGAACTAATAGACGGATGTAAATGACTGAAACGTATCTTATAGGAAATTTAACGTTTTTCCGCATCATTTTTTGGATAAATCAGCAAAAACTAACTCCATTCTGAGTTTCAATCTTCTGTGATTTTTACTTCCATAGCTATTCGATATAAAAAATGTATCGTTTGCTAATCTAATAAAATTCAAATCACAGAAAATTTGGCCCGTGAAATTCAGTTTTAAGTTTGATAATTTAAAACATTTATTTGATAATTTGAATTTGAATTAAATCCTCTCTTTTATAAGGACTGAAGCTTTTGTTCTAAAATTTTATTAATGAAAAAAAATTTGTTGGTTAAGATTGGATCCATTGATCGTTGTGCATTGTTGGTTGTTGGTTGTTGGTATCATGTTCAACGCATTTTACACACCCTGAGAATGCTAAACATCCCCGCGCGGCAACGGGTATTCCAGCTAGTACAAAATAAAAAAAAAATCCCTTTTAGGAAACAGTCCCCTTAATATGCAGGATATGCAACGATTATTATAAAGCAATGCTCTTAATCCTCTCACAATTTTCCCTTCCGCTTCTCGATTTACCCCGAAATTCATCAAACAATCGACTTTACCGATGCTTGTCCAGTGCTCAACCGCTACCACGACATAGGCACGAAATGTCTCCACCCCTATTCCAGACCATTGGTGGGCATTCTACCGCTAATGATCAAATACCTTTCAAGCTACCATAAGAGACATATGGTAGCTAGACTCAACACTGCAGAAATATTCAAAACGAACAAATTTTGAAATGTCAAAAGTAAATACGTGCTTCTTTTTCCTTTTATCTGTTTTTAAACCACGTGCCCAAACATTTTTGTCTTAAATTGTCTTAAAGATGCACGTTTTTATTTCAGAAACTGGGTTTATCCAGCTATATTACCATTTTGTACCATTTGTTGTTTTATGTTTTTGTTCTATTTGTTGAAATAAACACATGTGACAATTATCACACGTTTTTGAGCTTCATTTCTTTCATAGCTGCATATGTTATTTGTTGCTGAACTGAAGTTTTTTTTTTTTGCTTAGCGACTCGACTTCAAAGTGATGATCTACATAGTTAGGTTAGTTTCCAAGATACAAATTAGAGATTTTTTTTTTTTCGATTTCTTCATATATTTTCTTCACATATATTTTGACATATGTGGGTGTTTCTACGTTAAGAGGTTGTCTGATATTAGAAAAGCCGGCGTTATATAAATATTTTAAAATATGTCTTTTCCCGAAGTTGTCCTATATAAACAGGGTGTTCCGCATTTGAGTGCAACTATTTACGGAGCTGAAAGGTTATGTCGAGCTGAGCAAAAAATCGTATGGAAGGGGGGTAGGGGGTTTATTTTCACATTCTTTGGAGCTACAGGGTTCATTAATATTTCACGACTTTGGTTTACGTTATTGTTTCTAGCAGAAAAACTAACTCACATAAAACTTATTTTGATAGCTCATTATAAAGGCAATAAAATCACCTTTCTAACGGCATATCAACAAACTCCACCAACTTAAAAATTACCGAGCTGTGCTCGTGTGAAGATGTAATCAATCGATTGAAACTATTAAATTTGAGTGCAAATTTCTCAGAACTTCGCGTAATAAATGAAATTTTTTTTTTTGATCAATTTTATAATTCATTCAATATTCTTTTTAATGACACCAAAAACATAAACATATCATAAAAAATAAAAATGTTGGCTGTAATAAAAAAATTATACTTATCACAAAACAATGATATTTTCTACTGCATAACTAATTGTAATGTCAATATTTATCATTGTTTTCTGATAAGTATCATTTTTTGATACTTTTTAAGAAAGTATTAAAAAAAATTAAAGTATTGGCTGAATATTTTACACATAAATCAGAGTTTATTTATACTCATGTTTTAATACTTAAAGGCTCTGCGGTATTTTAACATCGCCCAAGTCGAAGATAATTCCTTACTATTACTATTTTCATTCATTATCTTACTAATTTTAAACGTTTGCACAATCAGGACTTATTATATAAACATCGCAACAATACATCAAGGCGCTAAGCTGCTACTTTTACCAGATATGCGAACGATGACAGCGACATATACTTTGAGATTAATTTTCTACTTGGTATTTCCACTGATAAATGAAAGCACTCAAAAAATCTAAAAACTTCGAGTTACTCGAAAACTCGAGTTATTCGATACGAGTTTCGAGCCGAATTACTCGACTCGACTCAAGCCGAGTTACTCGAAAATTCGAGTACCTGCACAGGCCTAATTTAGAGGAATATTCAAAGTCAATTTTAGCAAAAGGGCGGAACATAGCGGGATTCATCTTTTCATATTCTTTAAGATAATGGTCCAAGGTTACCAAATAAAAAAAATAAAACGCCTTTAATAATTTTCAAATTTGAAAAATTTGTCATTTATAATAGATTTTCCTTTGTTTTTTGAAAACTCACCAAAGATATTTCTTATTTCTTTTTACCAAAAATTTTAAATAACAAAAATGGATCAGATACCTTGTCGTGATATTCGACGCTTCAAGTCGATTTGATCACAATCGCTTTAAGTAGTGATTTTATGCCGTGTGTTTATAAGCAAGCATCAAGCGGTTTCACTGAAAACGGTAATGGAAGCGTTTTGAAAATTTAAATTTTTTTTTCCTTTAATAACAATAGAAAACAATAATAATTTCAAATTATATCTTTCTTTATTTATCAATTCTATTAAAACAAGAATAATTTTACATATAAAACAGCTATAAACTGCTTAACCAAAGCCAAAGCATATGATTTTCCAAACGTTTTAAAAGAACAGCCTGTTTATGCGCTATTTTGAACCGTCTTGAAATATAAGAACCGAATTGAAATGAGGTTTTATTCAATCGGCTTGAAATTTTCCAAACGGTTTGAAATTCGATTTATGCAAAGGTTTTAACCAAAACGATTTGAATCGAACCGATTTAAAGCGTCGGATAAACAAGGTAAGAGTCTTTTCTTTTAAAGGTTTTTTATATATATGTTTAATTAGAAATATATTTTTAGAAGAATTTTTCCTGTGAACATCAAGAACACATCGGACCCTACCTTGCAAATACTAAAAAAAATGAGACATGTTTTACATAATGTTCTGCCTATATTTCAAATTTTGAGGCAAAAATATTTTGATCTTACCTTAATTGGAGATTATCTTTCGAATGGTACAAAATTTGTACAATTCCAAGAGCAAACATTTTTTTATTTACTTATTTTCACTGCGTTAGCCACTGTGCGACACCACTTGGCTTTGGTGTAGAATTCAAGGTGTCCGCAGTGCTCTCTAGTATTGGAGATAGAGCAAAAGGGATAACGCTGAGACACTTGCTGTTATCGAAATTTCATCAAAATGGAATGAGCGGTTTTGGAGATTTTCACGATTTCCTTAAAGATTTGTAGTACAGCGCCCTCTGGTGCTCAAACACTCACCATATCCGAAAATGCCTGCATACTAATTGTCATGCAAATCAGATGAAGGATTTTGAAAAAAGTTCTGTAACCAAATCGCAGCGCCCCCTACCGGCTCCAACTGTAATTCTTAACCATTCAGGGATCCACTCAAACACAGACAAAAAATTTCATCAAAATCGATCCAGCCGTTTAGGATGAGTTCTGTCACATACACTGATTGTGTATTTTTTAAGAATATTTAAAAAGAAAACACTTAAAATAACATTCAAACATAAACAAAAATTCTTGTTCTAAACAATATTAAAAAAGGACTAAAAAAAATGGTTTAACATAAAAAAACAGTTCTTGTTTTCAACAATATTTGTTAAAGAACATTTAAAATAAAGTTTTTACATAAAGATATAGTTGTTGTTTTTTTATAAATACGTATGTTACAAGAGAGTTCCACGCTGCATTATCGCAACTTCATTAGCAGATTGAAGCATTTAAGGAGACCTGAGTGGACTGTTAATAAAAATTATTAATCATTATTATAATATTAACTAGCTTATACCCGGCGCGCTTCGCTGCGCTCAGCGCTTATTCCCTAAAAGAGGGCGTAGCTTCAGTGAAGCCATGCTTTTATAGTAACTTCGTACCGAGTTTCATTGATGTGTGACTTATTTCGAAAGCTATACCAAAAATTTTGGGTGCGGAATAAGACCGCGCCCCTCGCCCAACACCCATAATATGTTACCTGTGGAACGGCATGTGTAAATTGAGGTCGAATACTAAATTCCTAGGCTGTGCGACCTATAATTCCAAAACTGTTTGATATCCAACATTTTAGGTGTATGTAAGGTGCCTTTTACGATCGGCACCAGACTTCACAGGAACCCTCTCAAGGCTTTAGTATAAAAATTGGCTTAGCGGTTTCGAACTCTTTACGTGATATACATATATACCCACACACGTATATACATTCAGTCGCCTCACGCTCTTTAGGAAAAAAATTGTTCAGTCCGGTTCTTCAAAATAAACCATGGCGTATGTTATGATGATCCCCAAAATATTTCGACGAAAAATATTGGCTGGTATGGTAGTTAAAAAAAAACGGTCAGAAATAAGAGTTATGATAAAGTTCTTTTGCATCAAAAAATCTTACATTTTTCCCGTTGGACCAAAGATAATGCGAATTTTTATGGATTGTTTTAACTTTTTCCATATTATTTTCACTAAAATTCAAACGAATTTTTTCCTATACTACTTTAAGTCAAATAAATTGTAAAATGTAAAAAATGTGTAAATTTTTTTGTAATTTCATTCAATTTAGTTCTTCACTTTACACTATATTTTATCATCAATAGATAATTTATTTGACTAAAAGTAACATGGCAAAACAAAAAAATAAAATTAATTTGAATTTTAGTGAAAGTAATTAAAAAAAAAGTTAAAAAAGTAATGAAAATCTGCATTATCTCTCGTCCGACTGTAAAAATTTAAAATTTATTGGTGCAGATTGGAAGAACTTTTTCATTAATATTATTTCTGACCGTTTGTTATTTTTAACTAACACACCATTAAATATTTTTATAAAAAACTCGATTTTTAGAGCATATTTCAAACCATTGCGTGGCATACTGGTTGAGGTGCGTGGCTTGAATGCCATAGAACCCAGGTTCGAATACCACCTGACATAGGAAGTTTTTTCAATTAAATTAATTTTTCTGTTCGGCCGTCATCTCTATGCAGACAATGGCAAACCTCAGAGAGTAAAAACTGGCATGAAAAGCTTCTTGAGAACATAAGCCGTTCGGAGTCGGCATAAAACTTGTAGATTCAGTTCTCGATCATTTGTGTTCAAACGGTCGAAGTATTTTCAAGGGCTGAAATGGCCATTTCGTTTTTGTTTTTTTTTTTCTTTTTTATTTCAAACTATTCCAGCTCACGGATGGCTATTCCTACAGTCGAAATATTTGGGGAATCATCATAACATTAAGCATTATTTTGAGGAACCGACTTGTTCACCTTTTTTTTGTGAGGAGCCTTATTATACATACATACATTTTTTACAGATAGATAGATGAGCAGAAAAAGTAGTCATGGCAACATTTATATATATATAGTGACCGCCACTTGGTCCCATTGCACCTACGTACCAAGTTTCACTATCAAAACACGTACAGCTCAGAAATTAGAATGATTTTTGAAAAGTCGTCGTAGATAACGTGCGAAACGCCCATTTTTTAAGGGTTCTGGCAGTAACCATATGAATTAATCTACCAAATTTTAGTCTTTTACTCTAAAAAAAGTCTGATATACATCCTTTTTATAGATTTGTGGGCGTTTAAAGTAGGCGTGTCAACATTTATATGTAAAGTGAACGCCAATTTGACCCATAGCACCTACATACCAAGTTTGTCTATCAAAACGTTCACATCTCAGGAATTAAAATTATTTCTAACCGATAGCCCTGGCAGCTAGTGCTGACTTAGTTATAATTTTTAAATTGTAATTAACTATAGTACATTAAAAAAATAAGTAAATAAATAAATTAAATAAAATTATTTCTGAAGAGTGGGCACAGATATAGTGCTACCATGCACAGATTTTGCAAAGCTGTCGAGAGTAAGCGTATGAACTTAATTACCAAATTTTAGTATTTAACGATGATAGTCGTCTGATTTAAAGAAGTTCTATTAATTTGTGGATCAAAAAAAAAAAAACCAAGTGGCGGCCGTGGCGTAGTGGGTAGAGTGTGTGGCCCATACGCGAGAACACCCTGGTCCGAATCCCACCTGACACGGAAAGTTTTTCGATTGAATTAATTTTTCTGTTCGGCCGTCACCTCTCTGCAGACAATGACAAACCTCAGAGAATAAAAACTGCCATGAAAAGCTTCTTGAGAACATAAGCCGTTCGGAGTCGACATAAAACATGTAGGTCCAGTTCTCGATCATTTGTGTTCAAACATTCCACAACACTCACAACACAATTGATCATAAGAAGCTCGGTCAAAGTGCTTTCAAGGGCTGAAATTGGCCATTTCGTTTTGTTTTTTTTAGTGGGTGGTACAATTGGGCGTGGCAAATTTTATATATATATATTGACTGCCACTTAGAGCACCTGCATATCAAGTGTTACTTTCAAACTTGTGCAACTCAGGAATAAGCATGATTTCGAAAAAGTGGGCGTAGATATGGTGTGACCACGGCCCTTTTTTAGCAGTTGCTGACAGTGACCATATGAACTAAATTACCAAATCTTAGTCTTCTACGGAAAAATCCGTCTGATATAAGGCATTTTTACTGATTTGTGGGCGGTAAAAGTGGGCGTGACAACATTTATATATACATAGTGACTGCCACTTGGACCTATAGAACCGGCATACCAAGATTCACTATCAAAACGTGTACAACTCAGGAATAAGCATGCTTTTGATAAAGTGGGCGTAGATATAGTGCGGCCATGCCCATTTTTTGTATATTGGCCGACTGTAACCATGCGAACTAAATTACCAAATCTTAGTCTTCTACGGCGAAAACCGTCTGATATAAAGCAATTTTACTAATTTGGGGGCGGTAAAAGTGGGCGTGAAAACATTTCTATTTACATAGTGCCTGCCACTTGGACCTTTAGAACCTGCATACCAAGATTCACTATCAAAATGTGTACAACTCAGAAATAAGCATGATTTCGATAAAGTGGGCGTAGATGTAGTGTGGCCATGCCCATTTTTTGTACATTGGCCGACAGTAACCATACGAACTAAATTACCAAATCTTAGTCTTCTACGGCAAAATCCGTCTGATATAAAGCATTTTTACTAATTTGGGGGCGGTAAAAGTGGGTGTGAAAACCTTTCTATTTACATAAAGCCTTCCACTGGTACCTTTAGAACCTGCATACCAAGATTCACTATCAAAACGTGTACAACTCAGGAATAAGCATGATTCCGATAAAGTGGGCGTAGATATAGTGCGGGCACGCCCATTTTTTGTATATTGGCCGAGAGTAACCATACGAACTTAATTACCAAATCTTAGTCTTCTACGGCAAAAGCCGTCTGATATAAAGCATTTTTACTTATTTGTGGGCGGTAAAAGTGGGCGTGAAAACATTTCTATTTACATAGTGCCTGCCACTTGGACCTTTAGAACCTGCATACCAAGATTCACTATCAAAATGTGTACAACTCAGGAATATGCATGATTCCGATAAAGTGGGCGTATATATAGTGCGTGCACACCCATTTTTTGTATATTGGCCGAAAGTAACCATACGAACTAAATTACCAAATCTTAGTCTTCTACGGCAAAATCCGTCTGAAATAAAGCATTTTTACTAATTTGGGGGCGGTAAAAGTGGGTGTGAAAACCTTTCTATTTACATAGTGCCTGCCACTGGTACCTTTAGAACCTGCATACCAAGATTCACTATCAAAACGTGTACAACTCAGGAATAAGCATCATTCCGATAAAGTGGGCGTATATATAGTGCGTGCACGCCCATTTTTTGTATATTGGCCGACAGTAACCATACGAACTAAATTACCAAATCTTAGTCTTCTACGGCAAAAGCCGTCTGATATAAAGCATTTTTACTTATTTGTGGGCGGTAAAAGTGGGCGTGACAACGTTTATATTTACATAGTGATTGCCACGTGTATGCATAGCACCTGCATATCAAGATTCACTGTCAAAACTTGAAAATATCATGAATTCAAATTAGTGCTGAAAAGTGGGCGTATATATAGTGTGACCACGCCCATTTCTTGTACAGTCACCGAAAGTAACCATCTGAACAAAATTACCAAATTTAAGTTTTATATGATTAAAACCGTCTGATATATAGCAATTTTTTTGGTTTGTGGGCGATAGAGCCAATTTGGGTTGTATGGGAGGTACCACGCCCCCTTGCCCAATCAACACCAAACTTCACAGGAACACTTCCCGAATGTTGCTTTAGTATCCCTAAAAATTTCATAAAGTTTGGTTCGGTGGTTTTGGAGTCTATTCGTGATATACACACATATCCACATACCCACATACCCACATACCCACATACCCACATACCCACATACATACATTCATTTTTATATATATAGATTATTAAGTAGCCTGTAACATAAAGTATTTCACAACAAAAATTTTAAATTCATTTCTTTTTACAAAAAAATCTGTCTGACGACCATATATTACTTTTTTTTAATTAATTCTTTTCAAGTTATGATGTGATGTATGGTTTTTACTTCCAATTGAAAATGTAGCTTTTTCAGAAGCATTGTAGCATTGTAGCTTTTTATTTTTAACTAGCTTATCCTCTAAGAGAGGGCGTAGCTTTTATAGTAAGTTCGTACCGAGTTTCATTGATATGTGAATTATTTCGAAAGCTATACCGAAAATTTTCGCTGCGGGAAAAGTACCACGCCCCTCGTCCAACACCCATAAAATGTTACCTGTGGAATGGCATGTGTAAATTTTATAATGGCATGTGTAACCTATAATTCCAAAACTGTTCGATATCGAAAATTTTAGGTGTATTTAAGGTGCCTTTTACGATCGGCACCAGACTCCACAGACTTATAAAAATTGGCTTAGCGGTTTCGAAGTCTTTCGTGATATACACATATACCCACACACGTATTTACATTAAGTCGCCTCACGCTCTTTAGGAAAAAAAATTGTTCAGTCTCGTTCTTCAAAATAATCCATGGCTTATGTTATGATGATCCCCAAAATATTTCGACTAAAAATATTGGCTGGTATGGTAGTTAGAAACGGTAGATAGAAACGGTCAGAAATAAGAGTAATGAAAAAGTTCCTTTGCATCAAAAAATCTTATATTTTTTCCGTTGCACCAAAGATAATGCGGATTTTAATGGATTATTTTAACTTTTTTCATATTATTTTCACTAAAATTAAAACGAATCTTTTCCTATACTACGTTTAGTCAAATAAATTGTCATATGTAAAAAATGTGTAAATTTTTTTGTAATTTTATTCAATTTAGTTATTCACTTTACACAATATTTTATTATCAATAGATAATTTATTTGACTAAAAGTAGCATGGCAAAACAAAAAAAAAATTAATTTGACTTTTAGTGAAAATAATATTAAAAAAAAGTTAAAAAATTAATAAAAATCTGCTTTATGTCTGGTCCGAATGTAAAAATTTAAAATTTATTGGTGCAGATTGGAAGAACTTTTTCATTACTATTATTTCTGACCGTTTGTTATTTTTAACTAGCGCACCAGTAAATATTTTTATAAAAAGCTCAATTTTTAGAGCATATTTCAAGCCATTCCGTGGCATACTGATTGAGGTATGCCATAGAACCCAGGTTCGAATCCCAACTGACACGGAAAGTTTTTCAATTGAATTAATTTTTCTGTTCGGCCGTCACCTCTCTGCAGACAATGGCAAACCTCAGAGAATAAAAACTGCCATGAAAAGCTTCTTGAGATCATAAAGCCGTTCGGAGTCGGCGTAAAACATGTAGGTCCAGTTCTCGATCATTTGTGTTCAAACATTCCACAACAAGCACAACACAATTGATCATAAGAAGCTCGGTCAAAGCGCTTTCAAGGGCTGAAATTAACCATTGTGGGTGGTACAAGTGGGAGTGGCAAATTTTATATATATATATATTGATTGCCACTTAGAGCACATGCATATCAAGTGTTACTATCAAACGTGTACAACTCAGGAATAAGCATGATTTCGAAAAAGTGGGCGTAGATATAGTGCGGCCATGCCCATTTTCTGTACATTGGCGGACAGTAACCATACGAACTAAATTACCAAATCATAGTCTCTACGGCAAAAGCCGTCTGATATAACGCATTTTTACTGATTTGTGGGCATAAAAAGTGGGCGTGACAACGTTTATATTTACATAGTGACTGCCACTTGTATCCATAGCACCTGCATACCAAAATTCACTATCAAAACGTGAACAAAACAGGAATAAGCATGATTTCAATAAAGTGGGCGTAGATATAGTGCGGACATGCCCAATTTTGGTACACCTGCATACCAAAATTCACTATCAAAACTTGAACATCTTAGGAATTAAAATGATTGCTGCAAATTGGGCGTAGATATAGTGTGACCACGCCCATTTTTTGTACGGCCACCGAAAGTAACCATCTGAACAAAATTACCAAGTTGTAGATTTATATGGTTAAAACCGTCTGATATATAGCATATTTTTTGGTTTGTGGGCGATAGAGCCAATTTGGGTTGTATGGGAGGTACCAGGCCCCCTTGTCCAACCAACACCAAACTTCACAGGAACACTTTCACAATATTGCTTCAGTATCCCTAAAAATTTCATAAAGTTTGGTTCGGTGGTTTTGGAGTCTATACGTGATATACACACATATCCACATACCCACACACCCACATACCCACATACATACATTCATTTTTATACCCTGTAGGAAAATCAACTAATTTAAAAGTAATTGATAAAGTAGTTTTTTGTCAACCACAACTAGTTGAAATTCTGACTTTTTTGCATAGAACGAACTAACTTATTTTGTATGGCGATGTCCGCTAAATAAGTCAATTGACTTTCGTCTGCATATATTTTCAACTACTTGTTAAATTAGTTACATTTAAACTATTTTTCTAATTGCTTTAAAATAACCAATTGCAAACTATTACTGATGGCCTAAAGATAATATTTGATTAAATTACATGGTTAAATATATATAAACTTGTAATCTAATAAAAATTTGCAATTAAAACATGTCAAAATCAGAGTAGTTGCCGCCTTAATATAATTCAAAGTAGTTCAAATACTGGTTTATTTTAAACTAGTTTTTTAATTAGTTGTTTTTAAAAACAAGTTAGTCTGTTCCTATAGGGTATATATAGAAGATATAATATAGATGTAGCCTAATGGCTCACTGGTTCTAATACGATCTTGTCAGCCGAAAAACAATAAATAATAAACTTTCTTTAAACACGTGTTGTTTAAGTTAGCTTCGAAAATTATTTCTTTAAGTAAACTGTTTGTTAAATCAGTTGGTTTTTGTTTTTTTTTATCCACACGCGTTAAACGTTTAACTATACCCAGGTACATTTTTCCTATAAATACCCTGAGAATTCTTCAAACTTTTATCATAAAGTCACCAACTTTTAAAGTGTATTAGTTGAAGCAAAAGCAGAAAAAGAATTTAATTGAAAGTTTTCATTATGCATGTCTTCAGTACAGATATCATTTTGGCCACTTTGGCAATATTTGGTGCTATTGTTGGATCGCAAGGAGAGTGTGTAGTATATAGTCAAAATGCTCCAGCTAACAATCCAGTTTGCTGCAGTATTGATGGTCATAATCATACCTTGAATGAAGCGGATTACAATAATCTAAAAAGATGTTCGGAGGAATGGGATTGTAAGTTTTGGAGTTATTTATTGAATTGCAATTTATATGTTAGCATTTGCTGGGTTTGCAAATAAGTCCCACCAACAATAGAAAATTTGTGACATAAAAGTTTATTAGCAAAAATATTGCTTATTTTTTAAACTTTATATTATTTCTTCACTATAGCCGTATAATTTGCAGTGCTGTGGCTTTCTCATATTAGTTCTTTGATAACAACTTGCAAGAAATTCCTTTAAAACAGATTTCAGTTGTTGGCCAACTTAAATTTGGATAATATTGATTGTAATAATAATATCATAAATGCTCCTTATATAAATTCTTCAAATGTTAATGATTCTAATATTAAATCTTCTTCTGTCAATATTAATCATAAACCGGGCAGAATCGCAAGGCCCCTTCCTAAGTCTAAAAAATGTAGTCCCCCAATTTTCTAATTCAATTTAGGCGTAAATAAATTGATTAGTCAATTAAATGCTAAGATCCCTAAAATTGAATTCAAAATAATTAATTTAAACAAATTTAAATCCAAAATTTTTTTAAAGAGCTCTCAGTGCATAACGAGATGATGGAGTTATTGAAAAACAAAGGACTTCAATCTTATTCTTTTACCCCACCAGAACTTAGACAGCCTTCAATGATATTAAGGTGGCTTTTCTATAAAAACGATCTCAATGACATTAAAAATGACATAGATAGTCAAGTTCCAAACCTTGTTGCAAATATTTCTAAATTTTACACACGCAATTCAAAACTAAACAATATTGAAACGGGCCTCTTCTTGGTCACGTTAGTTCCAGGTGGCGAAATTAAAAACATAAATCGTATTAAATTCATTTTAAATCAAGTAGTCACCTGGGAAGCCCCCAGATCCACAAACAAAATTATTCAATGTAAGCGATGTCAATCCTGGGGATATTCAGCAAAAAATTGCAAAAAAAAATTTGCACGTGTCAAGTGCAATGAAGATCATGAACCGGGAATGTGTGCTAGACTACTTCGGGACAAAGCTGAGCCGTTTTGTGTTATTTGTAAGCAATTTGGACATCCCTCCAACTAAAAAGGTTGCTCATCATATAAATCTTTTCTTAAGAAGAAAAAATAATTATTATTTGAAAACCAGAAAAAATTACTTACAGCTGAAAGAAACGTTGCCTCGGCCACACGTTCCTTTTCTAATTTAACACCTGGTAAATCTTATGATAGTAATTTTTATTCTAATCCATCTAATTCAAAAGTCTGCTCGACTAAAAGATCTCCTCTGATTGAAGAATTCCTTAATTTAGCCTGCTATTTCCAGGCTCCCTCCTTAACTTCTCTTGAAGAAAAAATTAAAAAATTCATTTTTACATATAAATCACTGCCAATGGAAGACGCCAAATTCGAGTTAACTTTGCTGCTCAAAGAAGTTCTCATGAGTTATGGTCCATAATTCACTATTCTTTCTCGCTTTTAATGTCAGATCTTTAACAAAACAATTATCAATTAACAAAAGTCGGAGAATTGACTTACTTTCAACTCTGAATCGAAATCGGATCGATATAGCCTTCATTCAAGAAACACATATCTCTTTCAAGAATAAAATCAATATGGATAATTACAATTTCATTCACCAGTGCTCACCTCCAGGCATTGGTATTTTAATCAAATCTCATATGAAATATGCTCCTGTCACTATTCCTGATTTAAGCTTTCCAAATGTTTTCATTGTGATTTATTTAACTGTTGACTCGTTTCCTAAAAAAATTTTAGTTACCAGCATTTATTTTCCTTCCTGTGCACCAACTTTAAGAATGCTCCGCGCTCTTTCTTTAATAAAAAATTTCTCCCACGATTTTGATGGCAATGTTTTCGGTGGCGATTTAAATGCGAAAAACAGAGCATGGGGAGATTTACTTGATAATATAAACGAAAAGACTCTAAATAATTGAGTGCAGGACTCAGCTTTTGATTTTCATAGAATCTGTGACGTAAGCCCCTCATACCCAAACGGAGCATCCTTTCTTGATCATTTTATTTTAAGTTCAAATTTGATTGACCTCATAAATATAAATTTCTCTATTTCACGTCTACCTTCCTTCTCAGACCATTTTCCTTTGTATCTCAAAATCACAGTTCCCAACCTTGACTTTGTAATAAATACTCCTAGAATATCATCTCCTATAAAAATACTAACTGGGACAGCTTTCGTGAAGATTTAAATTCTATTATAGAAAACATTACTCCCCCTTTTATCAGAAATCTATCAAACTCAGAAATTGATGAGTCAATCGACATTATTACAACCTCAATTCTCTCTGTCATCAAAGATCACACAGAAGAATTAGTACTAAAAGAGATAATCACTTCCTTATTCCAGATAATATTAAAAAATCTCTTTAAACTTAAGCATCAAAAGCAAAAAACCTTGAAAAATATTTATCATCGAAATTTCCATCGTATAAAAGTAATGAATACAATTTTATCAGGACTCAAATAAAATTATTAAGCAACATGATCAAAAATCAAGTTAATGCACATCTAGCTACATTACTCCATCAAAAACTTTCCAAAATCAAACCTGGCCCGTTCGCATATAAAGAACTATTCAAGTTTTTAAACAAAAAAAAAATTATAAATACTGTAGCTAAATCCTCTTAAATAATATGGTCATCCAAGACAGTTATCTAATACTTTTAAAAATCGTTACACGGACATCTACAGAGAGAACATTCCAGATACAGCTAATTTTGATCTTATCGATTCCTCTATTGACAGAGTTCTTTCAAATTGTTCCAATCATATTTATATTTTTAACAGCAATTTCCCATCGATTGATAATGAATCAAATACTCATTTTACTTACCCTGAAAATCTACAAAACATAGTTGATTCATCAAATTCAAAAAAGTCAGCTGGTCCAGATTTAATTTCAAATTACATTATCAATCAAAAAACTTCCCAGTTCAGTATTCACGGTTCTTTCAATTATCTTTAATAGTTGCATTAATAATTGTTATTTCACTTTAAAATGGAAATCTGCTTACATTATTCCTATAATGAAAAAGCCACGCTCCTTCGAATTAAATAACTTTAGACCAATATCCTTGTTATCTAATTTTGGGAATTTATTTAAAAAAGTTATTAAATTAAAAATGGATGAAAATGTAAACTTTGAATTTATTCCTGACCAACAATTTGGTTTTAAAAAAGGTCATTCAATTGTCAATGCTCTTCTCAAACTTCATGACGATATCGTATGTAACTTAAGATAACAATCTTGCACCGTCCTAATTTCTCCTGATATTGATAAAGCCTTCGATAGAGCATTTCATAAAGGTCTCTTATATAAATTAATAAACATTGATTTCGATCCATTTGTTATAAAAATTCTGTGTAGTTTCTTTCCGATAGAACTTTTAAAATTCATCTTAATGAATTTAATTCAGAAATAGGTCTAATTAAAAGTGGAGTCCCTCAAGAAGCCATACTTGCTCTTTCCTTTATAATATCCTTATCCATGACTTTTCGCATGTAGTAAATGACAGCAAAAGTATCCTCTATGCCGATGACTCCTTAATATATGCTCATAACAAATCTCCTGCAAAGATACTTATATACAAAGTGAGTATCCGCTCTGTCATCTTATACGCATTCCCAATCTGGTTTACGATCTCGCCAACAGTTGCCAAGAAATTAGAAATAGTTGAAAGAAAGGTACTTAGACTTTGTATCAACGAAAATTTTGAATCAAGAACGAAAAGATTCTCTAATAATTATGTTTACAGAAAGGCCCTCATAACTCCACTTTGCCAATATGCCTTACAGCTTCAAAAAAGAATGGTTAACAGTTTATAATATCAGGAAAATATTCTCATGAATGATATCTATACGCGGGAATCAGAATTCAACTGGTCCGACTCACGTCACTTGTCATCTGTGGGCATTATCCATCTGGACAATTTAGCAGAGACCCGATCTCTGCCCGATTTTTATGCTAATACTTCTTCTAATACCCATAGGGGTAAAGATTATTCCTTATTCTTATTATATAATTCCATTACATTAGTACAAAATTTTAATCAACATTAATAATATTCAAATTGAGGTGCCTTACATATAGTTAAGTATCTCCTTATCAATATTTGTAACAAATACCTCACATTATATTTTTTGTATTGTTAGTTAATTACTTTTAAGATAACAATTGTAACTATCTAGTTTTAAGTCATTGAGATTTCCTCTAAAGCCAATAATGAGTACTGAGCAAAACTCATCAATCTACTCAAAGAAATTTAATATTTAAATAGCCTATTCTCATTCAAACTTCCTTTTATAGCATGATGCTTTGTATCTCTTTATAATCAATTCCTTTTAGATAAAATATTATAGTCTAAAACACAAAACATATGTCTAACATAACAGATTGTACCTTATAACAACTATGTCATTAATAAGAAAAGTCTCAATAAAATTTGAATTGAATTGATTTGAAATTCCTTTAAATTTTATAAAATATTATTATTTAATTCAAGAAAAGAATAACAAAAATTCAGTAAAATAAAAATGTAATAATATTTTTGGTCAAGATTGAGCTTTTGAAATAATATTTTAGAACCAAAAACTTAAAAACAACCAAACAAAAGAAAATTTAAAAAAAAAACAAAGAATTTGTCGCAAATTTTCTATCGCTAATGGAATTGCATATGCCGTATCGCTGCAAAAATTACAGAAGGCTTAAAGTGAATCGACTTTATCAAAAACACTTGAATAGAAGTACAATGCAGTGTAGTGCATTCAAAAATGCTCTAGATATGCTGCAAAATTTTTCTAGGTTTGGTCGGCCATCAACGTCTTCAACTAAAGTGGACATCAGTAAAATGTAAGAAATGGTGACGGAAAATCGTTATTAATGTTAAAAGGATAACCGCTGAATATTCTGTGTCTTACGATTGAATTCTTAATATTTTACACGATTTTTTGGCCATAAAATGCGTTGATGCTCAACTAGTTCCGAAAGACTAGTCACAAGGCTATCATTGTGAACGAACAATCACCGTATCCACCTGACATTGCTTTGGCTGACTTTTTTCTCTTTTCCAAAATTAAAATTAACATTTCGAGCCGTTTTCAGTCGATAGAAGACAATAGAAGAGAATTCGCCGTCGAGAACTGAAGTCGATTCCGGAAATTGCGTTAGAAAAATATTTTGATGATTGTTGGATTACTTACTGGCATAAATATATTTTATTTCGAAAAGTGCCTCTTTTGAAGACGATACAATAATTTTAAATTAATAATAAATTTTATGTGGTTTATTGACCAATTTCAGGTACTTTTTTGACGAAACTTCAACTTTCTTTTAAATTTCTTATTCGCGTCTATGCAAAAACTAAAAAACAAAAAGCTTTTCTTCTCTCCATTATCATTTCTGCAAACGTTGGAGTTTATTCATGCCAATTTTGTGTTCTTCAAAGATAGTACAGCAAAACAGCAAAACAGTGAAATTTTTGTTTGCCTGATTTTTCCTTTAAGTTACTCTCAAAATCGCATGGATACTCTCTTTTATTCTTTACACTTATTTTATTTTCTCCTTATTGTCCCCAACTTAATTTATATTTTCATAAAAGTATCTCAAATAAAATATAAATATGTTTTTCTTATAATTGTAGACCGCAGACTTCGTGTTCGTCTTGTGAGTAATAGTCCCTGCGCTATACCAACCCTAGAGAATTGTGAACAAAATTGCGGCACAGAAAATACAATTTCAATGAGTGGTAGACTGAACGGTTTTGTTGGAACTTACGGTTCCATTTGTGAATTTGTAAACCAGCATAACTGTATGCAGGCGGCTTACAATCAGTATTTTCCTTCAGGTAAGTTTTGAATTTATTCGATAAATTGTGAAATGAACAAAGAATATGTATTAATTCGCACTTTTTGAGTTGTCACAAAAAAAAAACACTTATTAATACGACACCTTAGGGAAAATAGGTATATAATACAATATCGATACCTTTATATAGAAAGGCCCTATCTCAATAGAAGAAGGAAAAAACTTAATAAAATTTAAACTTGTATGGTTTCGAATTTTTTGTAAATGCATCTTTTTTTTCAAACTATAAGTAATGTGATGATGTAACAATTGTTTTTATAGCAGAAACTGCAGAACATTGTTTTTTATCGAATTTGCATTGTTCTATAAAGAAAACAAAATTGAGATAGAGCTTTTCTATATTAAGGCATCGATATGCGTTATAACCGTTTAAAATACATTAATATTTCACTAAAATTTGTGCCTTATGACCGCATGATTATTAGGTCGTATGATGGCCTTGTTAATATGGGTCAGAATGCACAGTTTGGTTTTTGACAATGACAATTAGGCGTTAAGCCCGTATAGCAAAAAATACAAAATAATAAGGAAATTTTCATGAAATTTTACAATTAGTAAATATTGCTTACGTATTTTTTTGATAATCTTTGAAGTGGTCAAGAATTAGTTATTTACTTTAACGAAATAAGTAATCATTTCATCAATTGATAAAAAAGTAAATTTAAAGAACATAAATTAATACGGACTCGTATTTAACAAAATACTAGTAAGAAATTATCTTAGATTGGGCTGAAGCTAAAATACCTCCATAGGTATTTGAGTAGGTACATATATTCGAAGTTTTAAAGGCTTTGTAATTTTGATAACGTCCCTTTGTATGCGCTTTTGTTAGGCGTTGTTTTATTCCAAATTTCAAACTCAGAGTATATTTTTTTATATATCAGAGTTTTTAATATCATAGTTTATTTTTTTTTTATACTAAACCAACGCTCTGCGGATGCCCCCTATAAATGCGAAAGCATTGTGTTGATTCGGAAGACGGGTGATAGTTAGTTGGAGGGTGGAAAGATGGAGTAGTGTCGATGAAGATTTGTTTTAAATATACACAGCTTGAAACTGCTGGGAAACACGCTCGCAGAGAGATTGTTTCACAATTTTACTGTGTGACCGAAAAACGAATTATCTCGGTAATGCGATGTTCTATTTGGCAATGAGGAAATGGTAAAGAGATGGGCTTAGAGTGCTGCCAGGGTGGACCTAGAAAACACACGAGCTGATGGCGTCAAGCCATGTATCTCCCTTGAACACTTCCCATGATAGTACCTGTACAGAAAGCTTAGGCAACCAACATTTCGTCGATGCTTAAGAGAGTTAAGGAAGATGAAATATTTTCATCTCCTATCAAATATATCACACGACGTTGAATTCTATCTCCAAAGATTGAGAAAGAAGCTCCAAATATGATCTTGAAGCCCCTGCCCAAATGTGCGAATTGTTTCCACATTCCATTTTCGGCCTTATATATGAGGTATGTGTAAAATATGACTTTGATATTTTAAACAGAAGCTTCTCAATTGGATATTTTGTGCTCGCTATATACTCTTCTTTTTGTGTATAATCTACATTTTTGAGACATTTATACACTATTTAGCACCTATTCAAATTTTCCAATTTTTTCAATACACCAAAGATATTGAAAATACACCGAAAGTTTTTATTGAATTTTGTGCGTACTAAACCTCTGCATGTGCAGTCTCAAACCGACTTTCAAGACATTCGTTTGGAAACGAGTGATTGTTATGTTACATTCGTTAAAAACAACTCAAACACGGCATTGGTGATAGCATTCGTTAGACAAACAAATCTAGACCAAACAACCGAATTAAGGAAATGCAGGATGAACGAACTCCATTACTTTTTCGAGTGAAACATTTTTTTCCTTTGTACCTAACCCCTCCGGAGAGCTCCTTAGCAGGGCTCCCATACAATACACCCTACTATTAATGAAATTAATATTTTCCCTATTGGGAAGGGTAGGAGAGGGTTAATATGTGCGACCGACCTCCATTACTTTTTCAAGTGTAACATTTTTCCTTTGGGACCTATCCCCTACGACCATCATATTAACCATTTTTTTTCAAATATAACGAAAATGTCTTTGCCATCAGTGCATTGTAAGGAGGGGCTAGGTCCCCACAGAAAAAATGTGACACTTGAAAAAGAACTGGAGGTCTGTCTTGCATATTAATCCTCTCTTACCCAGCCCAAGAAGGGAAATATTGATTTCATTAACAGTAGAGTGCATTGTATGGGAGCCCCCTAAGGAGGGGTCGGAGAGAATAAGCTCCAAGGAAATAATGTTCATCGTTGAAAAGTAATTCAGGCCGGTCCCATATATAAGCCCTCTCCTCCCCTTCCGAAAAGGGTAAATATCGATATAATTAACTGCAGGGGGCTAGGGAGCCCCCATCAGGAGGATTCAAAGGGGAAAGGTTTTGGATTTTTGAGGATTTTTTTCGTAAAAATACCCAAGCTAGATATTTTCGAAAAATTGCACATGTAGCTAAAAATTGCAAAGCGTCTAGGTTCTTCAACTTAATCGCTCAAATTTTTTTATAGATTACTTATAGTGTTAAGCAAATATTCCTTAGATTTCATTAGAATACCTTAATGTTTGGCCCAAAGCTTACTGCAACATTTACAAAAACGATAAATGTAAAAACGAAGGATGTAGGAGAGGAGTCAATTTTTATTTATTTTATCAATACCTTGCACATTCCCACTTTAACATCGTGGGCAAGGACTATTTTTTGGGTTCCAATATTTTGTTTCCAATTTCTTTCGAGTAGCTATTATAAATGTTGATTTTAATGGGTTGTTATGTTCCCAGTCTTAACCTTCAATATGTAACAAAAATATTTGATCAGACTTATTTAGGAGCGTAATGTTATTTTTGAATATTCAATCCACTATTTTCCGTAAAATGTTTAAGTCCTCGTTAACAAATTTTAATATACCAATTGTTATATTTTATCTTTTGTGCTAGTTGACAACTTTCATTTATATAAAAAAAAAATTACATATTTTTATAATTTTCTTTTTTCCTGTATTTACAGATCTCATCTTATCCCTTGATGCTAGTGACTATTAAATCAAGGATTCCCAAATTTCGCGCCATTAAGCCAAGTGAATTTTCACCTGACTAACATTGAAATGTGACTGCAATTTTTCAAAGCTTTTGGGATATTTAAGTATATATGTATAATACATTGAAGAAATATTGAAAAATTTATGTTTATTTCTACAAAAAAGACTTGTTGCAATAAAGGACAAATAAATTGATTAGATTTAATTCTTGAGATTTCTTCTTTATATGTTAAATAGAAACATAAAATAAAAATTATTTCATAAAAAACAAAATAGTAGGCCGTACCAAAGGCACGACCACCGATTTACGTGTATACTAGGTTGTCCCAAAAAAAATTTTTTTTTTGATCAAGCTTTTTTTTTTGAAAGCTTTTGGGGCAAAGTAGTTTTAAGATTTTTTCCAGATTTTTCGGAAGAGGTTTAGAAGTCGCCCTAGTCAGATTTTCCCTAAAAATCCGATTTTTCGAATTTCAAGCATAAGTTGGTGAATAACAGACATTTTGTAAGCCTTTCATTTCGAAATACAAATGTCCAAACTTTACTTACATGTACATAAGAGTGGGTCGAAAAAAAAGTTTGAAAAAACCACCCCCTATTTCAAAGCTGACCTCGAGTGGATTCCAAAAACAAAAAAAAAATAGTTTTTTTTTCGAAGCTCTAGTTAGTAGCACCAGATGTAAGCACCTCGATATCCACAAGGCCACCTGGCTGTCCCCGGATCAAAAAACGCGAAACCAAATTGAGCATGTTGTAATCGACAGATGGCATGCCTCTAGAGTTCTAGATGTGCGTACATTTCGGGGGATCAACATTGACTCCGACCATTATCTTGTTGCAGCCAAGATCCGCATGCGATTATGCAATGCGAAGAACATACGCACAGGAATGTAGCGAAAGCTAGATGTCGCTAAGCTGCAATTACAACGGACTGCCAAAGCCTACTCCGCTCAACTCCCGGTTAAGCTCAACCAACCAACCTCTGGACCCGACGACGCCGGCGGACTTTGGGTGCATATATCCCACTCCATGCGTGCTGCCGCTGAAGAAGTCATTGGTTTTCGGCGCCCGCAACCTCGGAACCAATGGCACGATCAGGAGTGTCGCATCGCGACAGCAGTAAAAAACGCCGCTTAAACGCCGAGGCGCCCTTCGAGGCCTTAAGAGGAAGGAAGAGAGGCGCCTTTTCAGACGCAAGAAAAGAGCGCAGGAAAAGCGTGAGCGTGAGGAACTAGACGTATACCAGGGCAAGAAGGATGCACGAAAAGTCTATCAACAGGTGAAGCGTCTAACCCAAGGTTTCAAGCCCGGAGCATCTACTTGTAGAGACAAAAATGGAGATCTGAATACGGATATACAGTGTGTGCTGAGATTGTGGAGACAGCACTTCTCCAATTTACTTAATGGCGACGATTCCATCAATGCCGCCCATGGAGAGCGCAGTTCAGAGCCACCACTCAACGATGACGGAGTGGAAGTATCACCACCTAGCCATGAAGAGGTTCGAGTTGCTATCCAACGACTCAAAAACAATAAAGCAGCGGGTGCTGACGGCTTGAAAGCTGAATTGTTTAAAACCGGCGGCGATGAATTGATAAGGCGCATGCATCAGCTCATCAGCAAAATATGGCTAGAAGAAAGCATGCCCGACGATTGGAACCTCAGCGTACTGTGCCCTATACTTAAGTAAGGAGACTCAACAATCTGCGCTAGTTATAGAAGTATCAGTCTTATTTCCATCGCATATAAGGTTCTCTCAAGCGTACTGTGTGAAAGATTGTCGATCTTTGTCGATTTTAAAGCTACGTTCGATAGCCCGAGAAGGGATTGCCTATTCGCAACAATATCTGAGTTCGGTATACCTGAAAATTTGATTAGACTTTGCAGAATGACATTGAGCAACGCACGTAGCTCCGTCAAAGAGGTCAAAAGAGGTCAAAAGAGGTTTCAGACAAGGCGATCCGCTGCCTTGTGATCTCTTTAACATCAGCATGGAGGGGATCGTACGAAAGGCCGGTGTGCATCGTAATGGCACCATTTTCTACAAAGGTGTCCAGCTCCTTGCATACGCTGATGATATTGATATTGACTGCAGAACCAAGAGAGATGTTACCGCTGCTTTCGCCGCTATCGAAAAGGAATCAACCAAAGTGAATTTGACAATAAATGAGGGTAAAACAAAGTATATGCCGTCTACAAACAAGGGAGCGCGGCGTTTAGATTCCCACGTTTCATCCGGCAGCTATAACTTTGAAGTAGTCAAGGAGTTTGTATACCTTGGCACCGCCATTAATACCAACAACGAAATCAGCCTGGAGATAAAGCTAAGAACAATAATTGCTAATAGGTGCTACTACGGGCTCAGTAAGCAACTAAGTTCCAGAGCCCTCTCTCGATCGACAAAACTAACACTCTACAAGACGCTCGTTCTACCTGTGCTGCTTTATGGCGCTGAGGCATGGGCAGTTTCAGAAACTGAAGTAGCCGCTCTGGGGATGTTCGAGAGAAAAGTTCTTCGCAAAATCTTCGGTCCTGTTCGAGTTGGCGATGACTATCGCATCCGAATGAACCACGAGCTGTATGAGTTCTACAAAGACATTGACGTAGTTCGGCGTATAACTGTGCAGTGACTACGCTGGCTGGGTCATGTCCATCTTATGGACGACGAAGCTCCAGCGAAAAAGGTGCTCGAGGCGAGGGTCGCTGGTCAACGACGACGAGGGAGACCATGCCTCCGATGGATGGACCAGGCTGAGGAAGCCCTAACCGCACTTGGTGTATCCGATTGGAGAAGGCGCGCGCAAAGCAGAGGCGCCTGGCGAGAGCTGATGAGGTCGGTTAAAACCCGGACACGGGTTGTTACGACCACCTAGGTAAGTAAGTTGGTTGTAAATTTTCGCTGCCGAGAATTCTTTTAAGTTACTGAAAAATGGCTTACCTAGCACGCTCAATCTAGATTTGGCTAGTGCAGGGCGGGGTCGTCACAGCTGCGATAATGGGCGCTGAAGGGAATTCCGATTTTTTACCGCGTGCACTCCAATGCACCAGTGCCCCGTTATGATAGCTGTGATCCTAGCTATGTTGGTCCGGGATCTAGATAGCATATCTCGGGTTCTGCCTAAGTTGTAGGTTGGCCACATTTGCCTTGATGTGGCTTGGCTTAACTAATAGCTCGCAAGCTTCTCTTATCGCTAGAAGTTCGGCTTGAAAGACGCTAGCCGAATCTGATAGACGGAAAGCTTCTGCCACATTCAGTTGCTCTGACTAGACACCGGCTCCAACTCCGCATTCCATCTTGGATGCATCAGTGTAGATTGATATATCGAAGACTGAATCAGGTCCTTCATTGCGCCATTCTTCCCTAGTTTGGACTTCAATAGTAAATGACCTTGTAAAATCAAGAGTAGAGATGTCACAGTCCGTACTCTTTGCCACCAATTTATGTGACCAATTTATGTGACTCCCTGAGTCTGACTGAACAGTTTGTTGCTATAATTTTAATATGGAAATCTATAGGAAGTAGGTGTGTGAGGGCGTTAAGTGCATCAGTGGGACAACAGCAGAGAGAGTGAGAGACCCCATGTGGTGCCCAGCATCTTCTTGGATGCGTATGGATGTGACTTTCTTCACTCTCTCGTCGACATTGATTCTTTATTTTACTTCACTGTCCAGGACAACACCTACATATTTCGTGTGAGTTTCTGGGATGAGGCGTATATTGTTCATCTTCGGTGGTATCCACGGTGGTAAATTTAACCTTTTCGTAAATAGAATCAGATTTGACGACCTAATGTGCAAAATGTTATTATTATAGCAGCAATTTGTACACTCAAAGAAGAATTTGTTCACATTGACGAATTCCTAGGTTAAGCTGATAGATTTTATGTCAGTATAGAGTCAACAAAAGCGTTTGTCAATTTGATTGAAGGTGAGAGGTTTCAAACATATTAACAAAATTTTATCCGAGTAGAATCTAAATTCAAACCTACTAAACCAATTGGTCTCGAATTTCCAGTATTTATTAAGACACCAATTATCTCCAATATGAGTGAAATAATTTTTCAAAATACTTTTTCAAAAGCCGGTTATTAAAAAAAAAAACATGCCAAAAATGACTTTTTTATTTGTTTTTCTCATTCAAAAAATATTTTGAATATTTTTTCTAAACTTACGGTAAAGTTGATCAAAAAATTTGTAAGTATTTAAATAATCACTAGTGTAAGTTATATGACATATAAATACTTCTCCACAAGAAAACTTAATTTAGAAGTATCACCAAAATTACGAAAAAACAAAAAAATTACTTTTTGCTGCCCAAAGCTCGTCCGATCCCATTATCATGTAACACTGAACTTTCAACAAGTGAACTTTTTTTGGAAAAAAAAACACTATCCCCCCACCCCCTCTCTCTAACATGATTTTTTTTTTTTTTTCTTTATTACCATTCTCTGAATTTGTGATAAAAATTTTTTAGAGTTTAAGTGTGTCTTGTCGAAAACCTGAATTTAGTGTGCATAGATAAAATTTAAACAAAAAAACCAACTGTTTCAACAAACAGCAAGTTTAATAGAAATCTTTTTGGAAAAAATATAATGATTGAAATGTTTTTTCCAGCAAAAATATTAGAATTTTTAAAAACGAGAGTATAAATATTTTGTATGCAATGTAAATATAGTAGAAAAACTTTAATTTTCATTTAAATAATCGGTTTCGTTTTCAACCAAATTTTCAGTTTCTGTCGGACAATATTCGTAGCTTCTCTAAACATTATAATATTTTCTCTTGAAAAACATATCAATCATAATATTCCTCCAAAAAATTTCTGTTTAACTTGTTGTTTATTGAATCAGTTGGGTTTTTGTTTAAATTTCAAAAAATTTTATCACAAGGTCAGAGTATGTTAAAAAAACGATATGTTAACCAAAATCTAAATTTGCGTCGTAGATACGTTTCAAAATATAGCGACGCAAATTGAAATGATGCAAAGTGAATAACGTAAACCATACAGATATAAATAATCTATATATATAAAAATGAATGTATGTATGTGGGTATGTGGGTATGTGGGTATGTGGATATGTGTGTATATCACGTATAGACTCCAAAACCACCGAACCAAACTCTATGAAATTTTGAGGGATACTGAAGCAACATTCGGGAAGTGTTCCTGTGAAGTTTGGTGTTGATTGGGCAAGGGGGCGTGGTACCTCCCATACAACCCAAATTGGCTCTATCGCCCACAAATCAAAAAAATTGCTATATATCAGACGGTTTTAATCATATAAAACTTAAATTTGGTTATTTTGTTCAGATGGTTACTTTCGGTGACTGTACAAGAAATGGGCGTGGTCACACTATATCTACGCCCACTTTTCAGCAATTATTTTAATTCCTAAAATGTTCAAGTTTTGATAGTGAATCTTGATATGCAGGTGCTATGCATACAAGTGGCAGTCACTATGTAAATATAAACGTTGTAACGCCCACTTTTACCGCCCACAAATAAGTAAAAATGCTTTATATCAGACGGTTTTTGCCATAGAAGGCTAAGATTTGATAATTTAGTTTATATGATTACTATCCGCCAATATACAAAAAATGGGCGTGGCCGAACTATATCTACGCCCACTTTATCGGAATCATGCTTATTCTTGAGATGTACACGTTTTGATAGTGAATCTTAGTATGCAAGTGCTATGGATCTAAGTGGCAGTCACTATGTAAATATAAACGTTGTCACGCCCACTTTTGCCGCCCACAAATCAGTAAAAATGCTTTATATCAGACGGATTTTGCCGTAGAAGACTACGATTTGGTAATTTAGATCGTATGGTTACTGTCGGCCAATGTATAAAAAATGGGCATGGCCGCACTATATCTACGCCCACTTTATCGAAATCATGCTTATTCCTGAGTTGTACGATACACGTTTTCATAGCCAATCTTGGTATGCAGGTGCTCTGGGTGCAACTGGCAGTCATTATGTAAATAAAAATGTTGTCACGCCCCCTTTTACCGCCCACAAATCAGTAAAAATGGTTTATATCAGACGGCTCTTGCCGTAGATGACTAAGATTTGGTAATTTAGTTCATATGGTTACTGTCGGTCAATGTATAAAAAATGGGCATGGCCGCACTATATCTACGCCCACTTTAGCCTGCATAGCCAATCTTCGTATGCAGGTGCTAAGGGTGCAAGTGGCAGTCACTTTGTAAATATAAACGTTGTCACGCCTACTTTTACCGCCCACAAATCAGTAAAAATGCTTTATATCAGACGGCTTTTGCCGTAGAAGACTAAGATTTGGTAATTTAGTTCATATGGTCACTGTCGGCAACTGTTTAAAAATGGGCGTAGTCGCACCATATCTACGCCAACTTTTTCGAAATCATGCTTATTCCTGAGTTGCACACGTTTGATAGTAACACTTGATATGCAGGTGCTCTAAGTGGCAGTCAATATATATATATAAAATTTGCCACGCCCACTTGTACCACCCACAAAAAAAACAAAACGAAATGGCCAATTTCAGTCCTTGAAAGTACTTTGACCGATCTTCTTATGATCAATTGTGTTGTGAGTGTTGTGGAATGTTTGAACACAATTGATCGAGAACTGGACCTACATGTTTTATGCCGACTCCGAACGGCTTACGTTCTCAAGAAGCTTTTCATGGCAGTTTTTATTCTCTGAGGTTTGCCATTGTCTGCAGAGAGATGACGGCCGAACAGGAAAATTAATTCAATCGAAAAACTTTCCGTGTCAGGTGGGATTCGGACCAGGGTTCCCTCGCGTATGGGCCACACACTCTACCCGCTACGCCACGGCCGCCACTTGGTTTCTTTTTACCCACAAATTAATAGAACTTCTATAAATCAGACGATTCTCATCGTTAAATACTTAAATATGGTTATTAATTTCATACGCTTACTCTCGACAGCTTTGCAAAAATTGTGCATGGTAGGACTATATCTGTGCCCACTTTTCAGAAATAATTTTATTTAATTTATTTATTTACTTATGTATTAATGTACTATAGTTCATTACAATTTAAAAATTATAACTAAGTTAGCTGCCTGGGCTATCGGTTAGAAATAATTTTAATTCCTGAGATGTGAACGTTTTGATAGACAAACTTGGTATGTAGGTGCTATGGGTCAAATTGGCGTTCACTTTATATATAAATGTTGCCACGCCTACTTTCAATGCCCACAAATCCATAAAAAGGATATATATCAGACTTTTTTTACAGTAAAAGACTAAAACTTGGTAGATTAGTTCATATGGATACTGCCAGAACTCTTAAAAAATGGGCGTGTCACACTTTATTTAAGACGACTTTTCAAAAATCATTGTAATTTCTGAGCTGTACGCGTTTTGATAGTGGAACTTGGTATATAGGTGCAATGGGACCAAGTGGCGGTCACTTTATAAAGGGTGATTTTTTAAGAGCTTGATAACTTTTTTTTTTAAAAAAATGACATTTACTTTTTGAAGATAATTTCATTTAAATGTTGACCGCGGCTGCGTCTTAGGTGGTCCATTCGGAAAGTCCAATTTTGGGCAACTTTTTCGAGCATTTTTTTTGTTGCCAAAAATGGAAGAACTGAACTTGGTTGACATGTGGTTTCAACAAGATGGCGCTACATGCCACACAGCTCGCGATTCTATGGCCATTTTGAGGGAAAACTTCGGAGAACAATTAATCTCAAGAAATGGACCGGTAAGTTGGCCACCAAGATCATGCGATTTGACGCCTTTAGACTATTTTTTGTGGGGCTACGTCAAGTCTAAAGTCTACAGAAATAAGCCAGCAACTATTCCAGCTTTGGAAGACAACATTTCCGAAGAAATTCGGGCTATTCCGGCCGAAATGCTCGAAAAAGTTGCCCAAAATTGGACTTTCCGAATGGACCACCTAAGACGCAGCCGCGGTCAACATTTAAATGAAATTATCTTCAAAAAGTAAATGTCATGGACCAATCTAACGTTTCAAATAAAGAACCGATGAGATTTTGCAAATTTTATGCGTTTTTTTTAAAAAAAAAGTTATCAAGCTCTTAAAAAATCACCCTTTATATAAATGTTGCCATACCTACTTTTTCTGCTCATCTATCTATCTGTAAAAAATGTATGTATGTATACTAAGGCTGCTCACAAAAAAAAGGTGTTCGGGTCGGTTCCTCAAAATAATGCTTTATGTTATGATGATTCCCCAAATATTTCGACTGTAGCGATAGTCATCCGTGAGCTGGAATGGTTTGAAATAAAAAAAAAAAAAAAAACAAAAAGGAAATGGCCATTTCAGACTTTGACCGAGCTTCTTATGCGTGCGTGTTGTGAAATGTTTGAACACAAATGATCGAGAACTGGATCTACAAGGCTTATGCCGACTCCGAACGGCTTATGTTCTCAAGAAGCTTTTCATGCCAGTTTTTACTCTCTGAGGTTTGCCATTGTCTGCATAGAGATGGCGGCCGAACAGAAAAATTAATTCAATTGAAAAAACTTTCTGTGTCAGATAGAATTCGAACCTGGGTTCTATGGTATACAAGCCTCGCACGTCAACCAGTATGCCACGGAATGGTTTGAAATATTCTGTAAAAATCGAGTTTTTTATAAAAATATTTACTGGCGCGGTAGTTAAAAATAACAAACGTTCAGAAATAATAGTAATTAAAAAGTTCTTCCAATCTGCACTAATAAATTTTAAAATTTTACTCTACTCTATAAATTTAAATTTTTCAACTTTTTTTTTTTGTATTATTTTCACTAAAATGCAAATTAAATTTTTTTTTTGTTTTGCCATTTTACTTTTAGTCAAATAAATTATCTATGGATGATAAAATAAAGTGTAAGGTGAATTGCTAAATTGAATGAAATTACAAAAAAATGTACACATTTTTTACATTGTACAATTTATTTGACTAAAATTAGTTTAGGAAAAGATTCGTTTGAATTTTAGTGAAAATAATATGAAAAAAGTTAAAACAATCCAAAAAATCCGCATTATCTTTGGTCCAACGGATATATAAGATTTTTTGATGCAAAATTTTTTCCATTACTCTTATTTCTGACCGTTTGTTTTTTTCTAACTGCCATACCAGCCAATATTTTTAGTCGCAATATTTTGTGGATCATCAAAACATAAGCCATGGATTATTTTGAAGAACGAGACTGAACAAATTTTTATCTAAAGAGCGTGAGGCGACTTAATGTATATACGTATGTGGGTATATGTGTATATCACGTAAAGGCTTCGAAACCGCTAAGCCAATTTTTATACCAAAGCGTTGAGAGGGTTCCTGTGAAGTCTGTTGCCGATCGTAAATACACCTAAAATTTTCGATTTCGAACAGTTTTGTAATTATAGGTCGCAAAGCCTCGGAATTCAGTATTCGACCTCAATTTACACATGCCGTTGCACAGGTAACATTTTATGGGTGTTGGACGAGGGGCGTGGTACTTTTTCCGCACCCAAAATTTTCGGTATAGCTTTCGAAATAAATCACACATTAATAAAACTCGGTAAGAACTTACTTTAAAAGCATGGCTTCACTAAAGCTACGCCCTCTTTTAGGGGATAAGCGCTGAGCGCAGCGAAGCGCGCCGGGTATAAGCTAGTGGTTTATAAAAAAGAAGAAAATTTAAACGACTAATATAAAATAAATCTTTATTAATTCATTTGAAAACATAACAAAGGGACTAGAAATTCAATTAAAGAAACACAAATAAAATTAATTGTTTTTCCTACCGGACCGCGAACCCCCCCCCCCCCCCCTTCCCCTTCCGAGTGCGTTCTAGTTCTCAATCATTTGTGTTTAAATATTTCACATCACGCAAAACACATTTGATCATAAGAAGCTCGGTCAAAAACCTATCAAGGGCTGAAATGGTCATTTCGTTTTTTTTTCCCCCTATTTATAAAGAAGTGGCGGCCGTGGCGTAGTGGGTAGAGTGTGTGACTCTTACGCCAGAGAACCCAGGTTCGAATCCTCCATCCGACACAAAGTTTTTTCATTGAATTAATTTTTCTGTTCGGCCGTCACCTCTCTGCAAACAATGGCAAACCACAGAGGGTAAAAACTGCCATGAAAAGCTTCTTGAGAACATAAGCCATTCGGAGTCGGCGTAAAACATGTAGGTCCAATTCTCGATCATATGTGTGCAAACATTTCACATCACACACAACACAATTGGTCAAGGTCCTTTCAAGGGCTGAAATGGCCATTTCGTTTTTTTTTTTTTTTACTTATAAAGAAGAAATCTTAAGAATTAAATAAGTATATCCAATTTTATATATAGTGCAACAAGACTTTTATTGTAGTATATAATAGACTACTGAAACCAATATTTTACTTTTAAATTTCAATTTTAAAAAATTTTTTAACATACTAAATATATTTAAATATTCCAAAAGTTTAAGTAATTACAGAGTCGTATTGAAATGTTAGTTTAATTAAAATTCTTGGCTTAATGGCATGAAATTCGGGTATTCTTGAATTACTCAGTACAATTACCGAGATGCACGATGTAATCTGTAAATAATGAAAAAAAGGAAATTATACAAAAATATAACAAAATAATTCTGTTTTTATATCTAAAGGGTGGTTAAGTTTTAAGGGCCGATGTTGAATGTGAACCACACCTAAACGTCAAGTTTTTTCTGCATTTCAGTTGACATTTCTCAATTTCAGACTAACTCAATTTGAACCATGGAAAGATACACAATCGAGCAACGCGTTAAAGTTATTCAGGTTTATTATGAAAATGGGAGTTCAAATCAAAATGCATATCGTGCACTTCGTGATTTTTTTGGTCAATTTAATCATTCAAATGTGCGTACAATCGGAAAAATCGTGCAAAAATTTGAGCAAACCGGGTTTGTAGGAGATGTGAAAACACCAGTGCATGCTCGAACAGCTCGTACGGCAGAAAATATTGCTGTTGTTCGCGATAGTGTGGCTAAAGAGCCGTCCACCTCAACTCGTCGTCGTGCCCAACAATTGCACCTCTCACGCTCGTCGTTGATGAACATTATGCATCAACATTGGAAGATATGAATGTAGACGATATGTGGTTTCAACAGGACGGTGCCACTTGCCACACAGCTAACGTGGTGGCGATGTCAATTGGCGCCAAGATCATGTGATTTGACACCGTTGGACTTCTTTCTTTGAGGTTATTTGAAAGAAAAGGTGTATGTCGATAAGCCAGTAACAATTCAAGAGCTAAAGGATGAGATAATTCGGCACATTAACGGCATAGAACCTCACTTATGCCTCAGCGTCATCGAAAATTTGGGCCATCGGATGGAGGTGTCCGCCGAGGTCGAGGCGGCCATTTGGCCGATATTTTGTTCCATACATAATTGAACCATACCAATATTATCATAATATTAAGAGATGACAATTATTTCCTAAATAATTTGTGTTTTATTCAAAATCAACATCGGCCCTTAAAATTTAACCACCCTTTTTATATATATAAAAAAGGATGTATGTGGGTATGTGTGTATATCACGTATAGACTCCAAAACCACCAAACCAAACTTTATGAATTTTTAGCGATACTGAAGCAACATTCTGGAAATGTTTCTGTGAAGTTTGGTGTTGATTGGACAAGGGGGCGTGGTACCTCCCATACAACCCAAATTGGCTCTATCGCCCACATACCAAAAAAAATGCTTTAAAGATTTGGTAATTTAGTTCGTATGGTTACTGTCGGCCAATGTACAAAAAATGGGCATGGCCGCACTATATCTATTACTATGTAAATATAAATGTTGTCACGCCCACTTTTACCGCCCACAAATCAGTAAAAATGCTTTATATCAGACGGCTTTTTCCGTGGAAGACTAAGGTTTGGTAATTTAGTTCGTATGGTTACTGTCGGACAATGCACAAAAAATGGGCATGGCCGCACTATATATACGCCCACTTATTCCTGAGTTGTACACGTTTTGATAGTTAATCTTAATATGCAGGTGGGTCCAAGTAGCAGTCACTATGTAAATATAAATGTTGTCACGCCCACTTTTAGCGCCCAGAAATCAGAAAAAATGCTTTATATCAGACGGCCTTTGCCGTAGAAGACTAAAATTTGGTAATTTAAATGGGCAAAAATGGACATGGCCACACTATATCCACGCCCACTTTATCGAAATCATTATTCCTGAGTTGTACACGTTTTGGTAGTGAATCTTCGTATGCAGGTGCTATGGATCCAAGTGGCAGTCACTATGTATACATAAATGTTGTCACGCCCACTTTTACCACCCACAAATCAGTAAAAATGCTTTATATCAGATGGCTTTTGGCGTAGAAAACTAAGATTTGGTAATTTAGTTTATATGGTCACTGTCGGCAACTGTTAAAGAATGGGTGTGGTCGCACCATATATAAGCCCACTTTTTCGAAATCTTGCTTATTCCTGAGCTGTACATGTTTTGATAGTAACACTTGATATGCAGGTGCTCTAAGTGGCAGTCAATATATATATATATATAAAATTTGCCACGCCCACTTGTACCACCCACGAAAAAAAAAACGAAATGGCCAATTTCAGCTCTTGAGAGCACTTTGACCGAGCTTCTTACGATCAATTGTGTTGTGCGTGTTGTGGAATGTTTGAACACAAATGATCGAGAACTGGACCTACATGTTTTATGCCGACTCCGAACGGCTTATGTTCTCAAGAAGCTTTTCATGTCAGTGTTTACTCTCTGCAAAGAGATGATGGCCGAACAGGAAAATTAATTCAATTGAAAAAACTTTCTGTTTCAGATGGGATTCAAACCTGGGTTCTATCGCATACAAACCACGCAACTTAATCAGTATGCCACGGAATGGTTCGAAATATCCTCTAAAAATCGAGTTTTTTGTAAAACTATTTACTGGTGTGGTAGTTAAAAATAGCATACGGTCAGAAATAATAGTAATAAAAAAGTTTCCAATTTGCACCAATAAATTTTAAATTTTTACGGTCGGACCAGAGATAATGCACATTTTCATTAATTTTTTAAATTTTTTCATTAAAATTCAAATTAAAATTTTTTTTTTTGTTTTGCCATGTTACTTAACGTCAAAAAAATTATCTATTGATGATAAAATATAGTGTATAGTGTGAAGTGAAGCATTAAATTGAATGAAATTACAAAAAAATTTACACATTTTTTACATTTTACAATTTATTTGACTAAAAGTAGTATGGGAAAAAATTCATTTGAATTTTAGTGAAAATAAAATGAAAAAAGTTAAAACAATCCATAAAAATCCGCATTATCTTTGGTCCAACGGAAAAGATTTTTTGATGCAAAAGATCATTACTCTTATTTCTGACAGTTTATTTTTTTTTTTTTAACTACCGTACCAGCCAATATTTTTAGTCGAAATATTTTGGGGATCATCATAACATAAGCCATGGATTATTTTGAAGAACCAGACTGAACAACTTTTTTTCTAAGGAGCGTGAGGCGACTTAAACCGCTAAGCCAATTTTTATACCAAAGCCTTGAGAGGGTTCCTGTGAAATCTGGTGCCGATCGTAAAAGGCACCTTAAATACACCTAAAATTTTTGATATCGAACAGTTTTGGAATTATAGGTCGCACAGCCTCGGAATTCAGTATTCGACCTCAATTTACACATGCCGTTTCACTGGTAAAATTTTATGGGCGTTGGAAGAGGGGCATGGTACTTTTTCTGCACCCAAAATTTTCGGTATAGCTTTCGAAATAAATCACACATCAATGAAACTCGGTACGAACTTACTTACCTCTTACCTCTTTTAGGGTATAAGCTAGTTTATTATATTATATTGATTTTTTTTATCTAAGTGAAATATGAAATTATACAAAAAAAAAAAAAAAAACACAAAACACAATGAACAATGAATTAAAAAAAAAAAATTTCAATCAAGCGATTTGAAGTCGCAGCTGAAGTTACTTGAATGCAATCAATTGCCACATATATGAATACGAGACTGCAATCAAATTATGACAAATGATTTCTAATCTCACATGTTGGAGTCAGAAGTACCGAAAAGGAATTATGTATTATAATGAATTTGATCAAAATCATAAGACTTGCAACGTAAAATGATTGAAATCTTTCACAGCTCTGCAAAATATGTACTGTATTTTATGAAATAAAATGATTTATTTTTTACTGAAAAAATTCAAATTTATATCTTTTATAAAGTTTTCAACGTTATAGGGTTCCGTCGCAAACTTAATATAGAAAAAGGTTCCACTGATGATGGAAGTTTGAAGAACGGTGTTCTAAACAATATTAAAAAAGAACTTAAAATAAGGGTTTAACATAAAAAACAGTTACATTCAGGTCTCATTGAGTGTTTCAATACGCTAATGAAGTTGCTATAATAAAGCAGTGGAAGTAGCCTGTAACAAAAAATATTTCACAACAAAAATTTAAAATTCACTTCCTTTCAATTTCAATTTATTGTTGAAAGTTGAATAACAATAAAATTATTAAGAGATATGACAACATTAAATTAGTAACTTATAAAACTAAGATGACTTAGTATTTAAGAAAGAATTAATGTTAAAATAATATACAACAGTTGAAAGGAAAAATTAATTCATTGCAACTTAGAGATAACAATACAAAAAATTTTAAATTTAATATTAAAAGATAAAAGCAATCTGACAAAAACATACCATAATATAACAATATGCACATAATAAAGAAAATAAGTACTTAGTAGAAATTGAGAAAAGAAGATAACTATGAGAAATATTCGAAGATTAAATGCATAAAGGCTCTTTGGTTGGAATTGACCTTTATGTTATTTGGTAAAGAATTCCACAGTCTAATAGCGCTGACAAAAAATAGCCTGCTAGAATTTTTATAGTAGTAGCTCGGAATCAAGAGGTTCATACTTCTATGCGATCTACAGAACTGAAGTTTTTCATACAGGTAGTGAGGACAACGTGAGTAGATTACTTTGTGTAAAAATATGCAAATTCTTGCTTCAAGATAACGAAATAGGCATCGTCCAAGTAGCTTAGTGCGAAAGAACGATACATGGTCGTATTTCCTCAAGGCATATACATAACGGGAAGCATTATTCAGAGCAACTAGCAATTTGTGGGATGATCGCGAATCAAGATTGCAATAAACGACTTCCGAAGAAGTGATAATTGGCATCAACAGTTGTAAGACAAGTTTACGTCTCGTTTGAATGGGAACAAGCGCTGCAGTCATTCTCAGATTTCTTAAAACATAGTAGATTTTGCTGACGCAAGAATTGATGTGAACTATTTATTTGGAACCCAAGATTGGATGCCTTACGAACAACTTTTAAGTCGACGCCGTTGAGTAGAATTGGCGGAAAGTGCAGCTTTGTGAAGGGTGTTTTAGAGATTGGTAAAACGTAAGATTTAATGGGGTTTAGTTTAAGTTTATTTTCTCTAGCCCAATCTGCTATAATATCTAAATCTTCATTAATTCTAGCACACAGTTCTTCAATGAGCCCAATAGGTCTTGACAAATATAATTGCAGGTCATCAGCGTACGCATGCATTGTAACATTATTGCATTTATCGAAAATGTCATTGATGAACATGGAAAACAGAAAAGGGGCTAAAACCGAGCCTTGCGGTACTCCAGTGTTCTTAAATGTAGAAAAAATATTTCCTATTTTTACTCTCTGTGTCCTTCCACCTAAATAAGAATTTAAAAGACGAACTGAAGTATCAAAGAAACCAAAATTGAACTTGAGTTTATTGCACAAAATTTCATGGTTCACTGTGTCGAAGGCTTTGGAAAATTCCAGTAGGCAGAGTAACGTCAAGTGACCCGTATCAAAGGGTATTCTTATATCATCCATGACTTTAACGATAGCGGAGGAGCAGCTATGTGCGCGGCGGAACCCAGATTGAAGATCCGACATTAGACCGAGAATATAAATGTGGTTTGAAATCTGCTCAACCATTAGAGATTCACAGACCTTTGAAATTGAAGACAACACACTAATAGGTTGGAAGTCGGAAGGATCACGCGCGATCATTTTTTTTGCAACTGGAATAACAGTTGCCACCTTCCAGATAGTGGGATAGCACGAGGTTGTAAAGATGTGATTGATAATGTGCGCAAGCGGACTGAGCACATAGGGCTGTATAAGTTTAACAAACTTCAGGGAGATCCCACCTTCGCCGGAAACATTTGACTTGATTTAAGTTATGCAGCGAGAGACATCCACTTCTTTTATAGCGTTAAAATTAAACTATGTAGGAAAGTCGTGGGCAAAATTACTATAATTTAAGGGTTCTAGAGATTCTTCTGTTATCGAGCTTGCAGTGAAAAAATTATTGAGTAGATTTGGATCAATTGGACAAGATTCGATCTTACTTATTATTGCAAATTCCAATACTTTTTAAATTATTCCACAAATTTTTAGATGGTAACGTGGGACTGAGCTTGGATAGATAGAATTGTTTTTTGGACAACTTAACGGCTGAGAAAGCTTCATTCCTTGATATTTTGAATGCTTCCCAGTTAAAATCAGTTGGGTTACGTTTTCACCTGCTATAGGTTTTGCTGCGCTTTTTTAGAGCCATTTTGACAGAAGAAGTAAACCAGGGACAAGACGTATTTGTGACTCGACGTGTACAAAGTGGCACATGAGCTTCGAAAAGATCAGATATCTTTTCAATAAAAAAGTTTATTTTTTCATCAACTGAGCTCAGAAACCAACAGTCAGTCCAATTAATAAGAGACAAGCTATCGAACAGTGTTCCATAATCAATATGCTTAAAATTTCGAAAAGTGAAAGTAGTATCAATAACAGATGAAGAAAGATCAATATCCAGAGTGCAAAATATTAAGTCATGATCCGAAATAAATGATAATTGGTCAAAAAGCAATACTGACGTCAGATCAGAAACAACAAAAATATCCAATAAACTTGGAGAAACATTGTTAGCAAACCTGGTTGGAGAAGTTGAATTGACTATATTGAGTCCCACTTGTGCAAAATTATCCATCAAATTTAAACAGATGTCGTTTGAAAGAATGTTTACATTGAAATCACCACACAAAATGAGGTGCTGATAGTCTATGACGTAGCAAGAGACGTCTTTAAGAAGAGGTTCTAAGCTGCAGTTACGATTAGGGTTGTACACTCACGAGAGAAAGACTTTAGTTCTATTAAAAATTTCAACATTCAGATATTCAATACCTGAACCACTGGATTTATAGAGCACTTTAACACTCAAAGATTTCTTACAATATATTTTCAGCAAAAAAATAATCTGTCTGTCGACCATACATTACTTTTTTGAAGCGAAGCTTTTACTCCTCGTTCTGTGATTTGCTTGGAGTGAAATCTGAAAAATTTTCGACAGATTTTTTCTTAGAAATGCCCACAAGTGCGTTTTTAAGTGTCAAAAAAATCGATGATATTAATAAATATGGAATTAACAAACGCATGCATGACATCGGCAAGGTATCTTAAATGTTTGTTAAATTTTGTTTCGTGTGCGTTCTTTAATATATATTTAATATATATTTAATATATATTTTTATCCTCGTTCTGTGATTTGCTTGGAGTGAAATCTGAAAAATTTTCGACAAATTTTTTCGCTAGGTAGTACGCTGTTAAAGGAAAAAATTTGTTCAGTGCAGCCAAGTTCACAACTATGTGTGGAGAGTTAAAATGGAGAGTCGCTGTCATTATATGCCTGTATACGTAATTGGCTTGGAAATTTGACATTCAACAATAAAAAAAGAAGCAGTAAGTATGTTTTCTGTATATATGTAATTGAAGCGAAGCTTTTTACTCCACCTTCTGTGATTTGCTTGGAGTGAAATCTGAAAAATTTTCGACAGATTTTTTCTTGGAAATTTGATGGTTTCTTTGTTGCTAGCGCTTATTACAACAAGAAAATTAAATACTTTAATATTAAATACTAAAAATATTTTGTGTGCCACCCGTGGGGATCGAACCCACGTTCTCTTAAACGAGAGTCCAATGCACTATCCACTAGGCCACACAGACTTGTTAGAAACAGTTGTTAATTCAATACTAATTATAACAGAAGCTATGCTCCAGTAGATCGTCACCATCTATCAATAGATAGAGGATTGTCTATTTGCTATGCTACAACTATCAAAAATTTGCCACAAGGTGTCTCCAGCATCGGTTTGTTTGTATTGTGAATGCGTTTGTGGTGCTGTTGGCTATGCCAACAAGTGTAAATTATGATCTAGAGATTGCATCAACTCTGCTAAATCTCTGCCATGTGTTAACAGAGTTATTTCACTTAAAAACATGAACAAAAAAACTCTGTTAACCTCTGTTAACACATGCCAGAGATTTAGCAGAGTTGATGCAATCTCTAGATAATAATTTACACTCTATGCTGTTGGTACGAAGAAAATTAGCAATGCCCACAAGTGCGTTGACAAGTGCGTTTTTAAGTGTTAAAAAAATATATGATATCAATAAATATGGAATTAACAACATAGAGTATAAATTATTATCTAGAGATTGCATCAACTCTGCTTAATCTCTGGCATGTGTTAACAGAGTTTAACAGAGTTTTTTTCCTTCACGTTTTTAAGAAAAGTAGCTCTGTTAACACTACCAGAGATTTAGCAGAGTTGATGCAATCTCTATATTATAATTTACACTCTATGTTAACAAACGCATGCATGAGTCAGTGCAGCCAAGTTCACAACCATGCGTGGAGAGTTAAAATGGAGAGTCGCTGGCATTGTATGTAATTGGCGTGGAAATTTTATATTCAACAACAAAAAAAAGCAGTAAATAGTTTTCTGTATATATGTAATTTATTTTATGTTATTTTAAATTTTTTAATTTAAAAGTTAATTTATTAAAAAGAAAAAATTATTAAGCTATCAAATCTATGCAACTGCGAAAAAGCTTCGCTTCTCTCGTGTGTCCAACGACGCACCTATGTTTTTTTTTTTTATTTTATGTTATTATAAATTTTTGTGTTTAAAAGTTAATTTATTAAAAAGAAAAAAATTATGAAGCTATCAAATCTATGTAACTGCGAAAAAGCATCGCTTCTCTCGTGTGTCCAACGACGCACCTGTGTTTTTTTTTAATTAATTCTTTACAAGTTATGATGTGATGTATGGTTTTTACTTCCAATTGAAAATGTAGCTTTTTAAGAAGCATTGTAGCATTGTAGCTTTTCAGTTTTAAAGCAGCCAAACGGCAGCGCTGGTTCTAATGCGATCTTGTCAGCCGAAAAACAATGAGTAATGAACTTGTTTTTTAAACATGTGTTGTTAAGTAAACGGTTTGTTAAATCAGTTGGTTTATTGTTTTTTAGCCACGGGAGTTAACTGTTAATAATTCCCTGGTATATTTTTCCTATAAATACGCGGTATTCTTCAAACTTTTATCATAAAGTCACTAACTTTTAAAGTGTATTAGTTAAAGCAGAAGCAGAAAAATAAAAAGAATTTAATTGAAAGTTTTCATTATGCATGTCTTGAGTACAGATATCATTTTGGCCACTTTGGCAATATTTGGTGCTATTGTTGGATCCCAAGGAGTATGTATAATACATAGTCTAAATGCTCCAGTTAACAATCCAGTCTGCTGCAGTATACATGGTCAAAATCATACCTTGAATGAAGCGGATTACAATAATCTAAAAAATTGTTCGGAGGAATGGGGTTGTAAGTTTTGGAGTTATTTATTGAATTGCAAAATTTTTCATACATATATGTTTGCATTTGCTGGGTTTGCAAAAAAGTCCCACCAACAATAGAAAATTTGTGACATATAACTTTATTAGCAAAAATATTGCTTGTTTTTTAAACTTTATATTACTTCTTCACTATAGCCGCATAATTTGCAGTGCTTTGGCTTTCTCATATTCGTTCTTTGATAACAACTTGCAATAAATCGCTTTAAATTTTATAAAATATTACTATTCAATTCAAGAAAAGAGAGAGCGTATCGATTGCACTAAATGAACTATTTTGATTTAAATATTTTTGTTGCAGAATCAGTTTAATAACCATTTAATAATATTTTTGGTCAAGACTTTGTTCTAGAAGTGATTGAGCTTTTGAAATAATATTTAAGAACCAAAAAATTATAAACAATCAAACCAATAATTGCTGAATATTCTGTGTCTTACGATTGAATTCTTAACATTGTACACGATTCTTTGGCCATAAAATGCGTTGATGCTCAACTAGTTCCGAAAGACTAGTCACAAGGCTATCATTGTGAACGAATTTCTGGCCAAAGGTGCAACAAATATCATGTAACAACCACCGTATTCACCTGCTATTGCCATGGCTGACTTTTTTTTTCAAATTATCATTTCAAGCCGATGGCGGAAGTCGATTGCGGAAATTGCGTTAGAAAAATGTTTTGATGATTGAATAATTTATTGGCATAAATATATTATTTCGGAAAGGGCCTACTTTGAACAAGATCAATAATTCTATGCAAAAACAAAAAACTTTTCTTATCTCCAATATCATTTCTGAAAACGTTGGAGCTTATTCATGCCTCTTTTGTGTTCTTCAAATATTATACATAGAGCAAATATTGACAAAACAGCAAGACAGTAAAATTATTTTGATAGAAAGTAACTTTTATCGGCTAGAAATCTTTTTTGTATGCCTGATTTTTCTTTTTAGTTACTCTCAAAATCGAATTGATAATCTCTTTTATTATTAACACTTTTAACTAAATTTACGTTTTAATAAAAATATCACAAATAAAATATAAATATGTTTTTCTTATAATTGTAGATCACAGACTATGTGTTCATCTTGTGAGTAATGGTCCCTGTGCTATACCAACTCTAGAGAATTGTGAAAGAAATTGCAGCACACGTAATACAATTTCAATGCGTGGTTTACTGAACGGTAATATTGGAACGTACAATTCCATTTGCGACTTTGTAAACCAGCATAACTGTATGCAGGCGGCTTACAATCAGTATTTTCCTTCAGGTAAGTTTTGAATTTATTCGATAAATTGTGAAATGAACAAAGAATATGTATTAATTCGCACTTTTTGAGTTGTCACAAAAAAAAACACTTATTAATACGACACCTTAGGGAAAATAGGTATATAATACAATATCGATACCTTTATATAGAAAGGCCCTATCTCAATAGAAGAAGGAAAAAACTTAATAAAATTTAAACTTGTATGGTTTCGAATTTTTTGTAAACGCATCCTTTTTTTCAAACTATAAGTAGTGTGATGATGTAACAATTGTTTTTATAGCAGAAACTGCAGAACATTGTTTTTTATCGAATTTGCATTGTTCTGTAAAGAAAACAAAATTGAGATAGGGCCTTTCTATATTAAGGCATCGATATGCGTTATAAGCGTTTAAAATACATTAATTTTTCACTGAAATTTGTGCCTTATGACCGCATGATTATAAGGTCGTATGGCCTTGTTAATATGGGTCAGAATGCACAATTTGGTTTTTAAGAATGGCAATTAGGCTTTAAGCTCGTATAGCAAAAAATACAAAATAATAAGGAAATTTTCATGAAATTTTACAATTAGTAGATATTGCGTAAGTGTTTTTTTTGATAATCTTTGAATTGGTCAAGAGTTCCATCAATTGATAAAAAAGCCAATTTAAAGAGCATAAATTAATACGGTACTCGTATTTTACAAAATACTTGTAAGGAATTATCTTAGATTGGGCTGAAGTTAAAATACATCCATAGCCACGTATATTTGAGTAGGTACATATATTCGAAGTTTTAAAGGCTTTATAATTTTGATAACGTCCCTTTGTATGCGCTTTTGTTAGGCGTTGTTTTTTCCCAAATTTCAAACTCAGAGTACGTTTTTAGTACCTATCATAGGTTATTTTTTTTTTATACTAAACCAACGCTCAGGGGATGCCCCCTATATATGCGAAAGCATTGTGTGGATTCGGAAGACGGGTGTTAGTTAGTTGGAGGATGGAAAGATGGAGTAGTGTCGATGACGATTTGTTTTAAATCTACACAGCTCGAAACTGCCGGGAAACACGCTCGCAGGGAGATTGTTCCACAATTTTACTGTGCGACCGAAAAACGAATTATCTCGGTAATGCGATGTTCTATTTGGCAATGAGGAAATGGTAAAGGGATGGGTTTAGAGTGCTGCCCGAGTGGACCTAGGAAACACACGAGCTGGTGGCGTCAGACCATGTATCTCCCTTGTACACTTCCCATGATAGTACCTGTACAGAAAGCTTAGGCAACCAACATTTCGTCGATGCTTAAGAGAGTTAAGTAAGATGAAATATTTTCATCTCCTATGAAATATATCACACGACGTTGAATTCGATCTCCAAAGATTGAGAAAGAAGCTCCAAATATGATCTTGAAGCCCCTGCCCAAATGTGCGAATGGTTTCCACATTCCATTTTCGGCCTTATATATATGGTATGTGTAAGATATCATGTTTATGTATATATTTTTGTGGGATTTATAAAGAATGACGTTACTTTGCATGGGAGGCAGACGGAGTTATAATTTAAATCTGCTATTTTTTCACTTGACTTTTATATTTTAGACAGAAGCTTCTCAATTGAATATTTTGAGCTCGCTATATACTCTTCTTCTTGTGTATAATCTACATTTTTGAGACATTTATACACTATTTAGCATCTATTCAAGTTTTCCTATTTTTTCAATACACCAAATATATTGAAAATACACCTAAAGTTTTTGTTGAATTTATTGCGTACTAAACCTCTGCACGTCTAGTCTTTAACCGACTTTCAAGACATTCGTTTGGAAACGAGTGATTGTTGTGTTACACTCGTTACGAACAATTCAAACATGGCATAGGTGGTAGCATTCATCAGACAAACAAATCTAGACCAAACATAACCGAATTAAGGAAATGATGGATTTGTAAAAGATATATGGGTCGAATATTATGTGCACAACAACATAACATTCGGTGCATAAGTTGAGTTTGTTAAGAATTTAAAAATTGGGAATTGTAATTGTACATTAGAGTGGCCCACCCCTAAATGTATGGGGGGGGGGAGGTAAATTTTGAAATTTTTAGGTTTCAATAAAAATAACATTGTACAAACAAATTACCAAAAAAAACCCCCTGTGGGGTTTTATAACTTTTTTTTATGTTATCGAGGTCGTTGAAACCGAATATGAATTCAGTTTTTTCGGGTTACGTAAGGTTCGCCCTGCAGACGAATCCAGATTAAACCCTACACCCCTACAATTAATGAACTCAATATTTCCCCTTTTCGTGAGGGCAGGAGAGGGTAAAAATGTATGACCGACCTACATTATTTTTCCAAGAGGAACGTTTTTTCCTTAGGTCCTATTCCCTTTGACCCCTCGATATTTAAGATAATGGATCGAAATGAAATCAATATTTCCCCTCTTGGGAAGGGTAGGAGAGGGTAATTAAGTACGACCGAACTCCATTACTTTTTCAAGTGTAACATTTTTTCCTTGGGGTATATCTCCTGCGACCCTTACTTAGGGAGCTCCCATACAATGCACCCTACTGTTAATTAAATCAATATTTCCCCTCTTGTGAAGGGTAGGTGAGGGTTAATATGTACAGCCGATAGCCTTTTTCAAGTGTAAAATTTTTCCCTCTGGGACCTATCCCTTCCGGCCATCATATTAAGCCCCCTTTACTAAAAGAAGGCTTAACTTTTTTAAATATAACGAAAACTCTAACGCCTTTGCCATCAGTGCACTGTATGGGAGCCCCCTAAGGAGGGAATAAGCCCCATGGAGCAAAATGTTCCTCTTTGAAAAGTAACTGGGGCCGGTCCTTTATAATAACCATCTCCTCCCTTACCGAAAAGGGTAAATGTCGATTTAATTAACTGCAGGAGGTTAGGGAGACCCCGTTTGGAGGAGTCAAAATGGAAAGGTTTTGGATTCTTGAGGATTATTTTCGTAAAAATAGTCAAATTAGATATTTTCGAAAAATTGCACTTGTAGCTGAAAATTGCAAAGCGGCTAGGTTCTTCAACTTAATCGCTCATATATTACCCCTCCCTGAGGGGTACCTCTGTTGACGTACCTGCAAGCCGAGGAGCCTCCTAGTTCCGACCTAACTGTCCTGCTGGTAAGCAATTGGCCGATGATCGAAACTAGGGATGCCCCGAAACTAGGGATGGCGCTCGGAAGGACGTTATTGAATGCACCCTCAATGTCCAGGAATGCCACTAGCGTATATTCCTTAATTGAGAGTGACCTTTCGATAGTCGAGACCAGGGAGTGGAGGGCAGTGTCTGTGGAGTTACCCTTGCTGTACGCATGTTGAGCACTTAAAAGTTTCGGTGGATGGTTTGTCGCAGATAAACTTCAAAAAGTTTTTCTAGAGTTTTTAACATGAAAGAAGATAGGCTGATATGAATACTACTTTAGCCTCTCTCCAACCGATGGGAGTGTGGTTTAGTAGTAAGCAACCGTAGAATGTTTAAGTAGAATGTTTAAAAATGTTAAAGTCCTCGTTAACATATTTTAATATACCAATTGTTATATTTAATCATTTGTGCTAGTTGACAAATTTCATTTATAAAAAAAAAAAAATTACATATTTTTATAATTTCCTTTTTTCCTGTATCTACAGATCTCATCTTGTACCTTGATGCTAGTGACTATTAAATCAAGGATTTCCAAATTTCGCGCCATTAAACCAAGTGAATTTTTACCTGACCAACATTGAAATGTGATTGCAATTTTTGTAAAGCTTTTAGAATATTTAAGTATATATGTATAATATATTTAAGAAATTTTGTAAAATTTATATTTATTTCTACAAAAAAGTCTTGTTGCAATATATAATGAACTGTTGCACTACTCGTATTTAAAGGACAAATAAATTGATTATATTTAATTCTTGAGATTTCTTCTTTATAACATAAATAGAAACAAAAAAAATGTATTTCATAAAAAACAAAATAGTAGACTGTACCAAAGGCACGACCACCGGATTTACGTGTATACTAGGTTGTCCCAAAAAAAAAATTTTTTTTGATCAAGCCTTTTCTAAAGCTTATAAGGCAAAGTAATTTTGAGATTTTTTTCAGATTTTTTGGAACCTTTCGTTTTGTACAAGGTGGTATTTAGGTATAAGAACGAGACAATAATGTTATTAAAACAAAATTGCCTTCGAATCGTGGCAATATATTCAAGATTTCCAAAAAAATTGTAAACTAAATACATTTTAAAACTAACTAATTACAAAGCAAACTCCAAATGCTTGCTATTTAAACCTATAAGGTAAAATAAGGTAATATCGTGATAGTTTTTAAATCCATGTTTTTAGCAATAATAGAAATTTGCCTTATCTATTCTTGTGCCAAAAAATAGTTATTTACATATTATTATAGCGATTTTAAGTAAATTTTCTCTTACATTCGTCTACTTCTGAGCCCGTACATAGTATGCCTAATGCTCGTATCTATACTGTATTTCGCAGTATTATACTGTAATTTCAATCCAAATACTGCATACTGCATTTTTCCCCAAAATACTGTATTTTACTATACTGTTTTGTCGCTGGAGAAAAAAATGAAATTTTAATTTTTTTAACGCTCCGAAATTCAACTTAAATTCAAAATATCAGACACAACAATGGCAACACAGTCAAAGCGAATTCAAACGTTGCGAATATTGACACATGTAAACGGCGAAAATCGAAGCGTACTTAGACCCCTTTTACATTGATCAAGACTTGAACTCAAGTTTTTTTGACGTTCTCTTTTGAACTTGCCGAAAGCTTTCACATTGGTCAAGACTTGAATTCAATTTCTTGTCTTCTTTCCTTGTTTTCTTAAAAAATAAAGTGAGATAGGTAGCAAGCAAACTGAAGCAAACTGAACTTTAATAAATTATTATTAGCTCCTTGTTCCACTTAAACAACATTTTTGGCTATAAAAATCTATTATTATTAAAAATATCTACAAAAACCTCATTTAATAACTCACACACAAATTTTACTGCAACTGAAGTCTAACAAACTCACATTGATATGCGAAAAATAAAATAAAAAGTACTGTCAACAACGCGAAAATAACAAAAGGAACACGAAAAAATTGCCGGTACAGCTTCAAGTTTTTTTTCCCCTTCCGTCGCTTCCGATGTGCGGCGAATTACCAACAAACTCTGAAACTTGACTTCAAGTCTTGATCAATGTAAAAGGGGTCATAGCAACATATCATATATATAGCTGTCTCTTTCTTTCCCTTTTAATTGTTGTCTTGTCATTATTCTTTCATATTCAACGCGCGTCACTTGGAGTTTGCTCTCGATTACTAATTTAAAAGAATAAAAAATGTCGAAAACAAAAGCTAAAATTATATTGACCGAAAAACTTCGTGAAAAGTATTCCTTTCTCGAAAAGCAGCAAAAAGTGAAAGTGATGTTTTTTGCAGAGTGTGTAGAAGTACATTTTCAATTGCATCTGGTGGTAACGCGGATATTGCGCGACATGTTACGGCAAAAAAACATAGACATGCTTTAAATGCTGCTTCTGCCAGCACGTCCATAAAATCACATTTTACGTCGGATTTGGATGCACATATAGCGGCAATGGAAGGAGTGTGGGCCTATCATGTGGTAAATTCCAATCACAGTTTCAAGTCGTCGGATTGTGCCACGAAAATATTTAAATCGTGTTTTCATATCAAAAAGTTTTCGTGTTCTCAGAAGAAATGTCAATCAATAGTCGTCAATGTTTTCGCATCGCACGCCCAAAAATTGCTTGAACAAGATTTGAAAGAATGTAGTTTTGTATCAATCTACACTGATGCATCGAACCATGGAAATATTAAACTTTTTCCCGTGCTCGTTCGATATTTCATTCCGACTGTCAATGTACGTGTTAGAGTTTTGAATCTAACCGAAGAAGCTGGTGAAACTTCTACTATTATATCCGAGCTCATAGAATCGGCCGCCAGTAAATTCGATCTGAAGTTGAAAATCGTTTGCTTCTGCGGCGACAATGCAAAAGTTAATTTTGGTGGAGACACTCGTGGCGGCCAGAATAATGTTTTTTACCGATTAAAGCAGTGGCTCCCGCATTTGATTGGCATCGGCTGTGTCGCTCACATTACACACAATGCATTAAAATTTGCATGCGACGAGATACCATTCGATGTAAAATGGGTTGTTGTTAAAATATATTCCCATTTTTACCGTAATACTGTACGCGTGACGGCACTGAAGGAATTTTGTCAAGATGCAGATGTGGAATATGACAAATTGCTCGGCTATGCAAAAACACGATTCTTGGCTCTTGCACCAGCTATCAAACGTATTTTGGAACTCTATGATGCTCTCCAATCGTATTTCCTTGCACATGAAAGAGGAGAAAAGCAGCTGAAGGAGTTTTTGAGAAACGAATTATAGAAATTTTGGTTGATGTTCGTGCAAGAACAGGTAAAAAACTTTTTTGTTATGTAATTCTGACAACTTCACTTAACTTAACATTTTCCTCTATTTTTTTAGGCTGAATTGTTCGTTAAATACGTGCTAAAGATTGAAGGTGATGATGTCACGGCAATTGAAGTGGCACAATCTTTGAATGACCTTGAAGAAACACTGAAAATGCGGAAAAAAGATGATTTTTTGTCACCAGCAACAGCAACTGAGAAAAAAAGACTTATTGACGATGGATACAATTCAGAAGAGATGGCTGCAACGAGTTTTTCGGTAATATTTTGCCTGCTTTTGTACAGCTCTTCAATGATTTGATACTAATTTTTTCTACTAATTTGGAGACTCTGCACTCTCCTATTTCCTCCTTTGGGCAGCACCATTTGAGCCGCTGAAACTTTTTGCGTGGGCTTCATTGAAAGAAACACCAAAATAGAGTGATGTACAAGAGGTTATGAACAAGTTGAGCGAAAACAATCTGTGCAATGCCAACGAAAATGCCGCAAATTTGCACTCGCAATTCCGATATGTTAAAAACTACTGTACGAGTGAGAAAATCTCGCAGTGGAAGGATGGCAACGTTTCGATTGTGAATCGTTGGGTCGAAATATTTACTCATTTCGAAAACGTTGATTGTGAATACAAAGAAATGGCTACGATCGTTGAATACATTCTATGCTTGCCAGCCACTTCAGCATCGGTCGAGCGAATCTTTGCTGCGGTAAACAAAACATGGACATCAGACAAAACTCGATTGGATGTGGAAACGTTGAAGGTGATTATGATCGTAAAATGTAACTTGAAGTATGAATGCGTTGATTTCTACAAATACCTTAAAACAAAGCCGGACTTGCTTCGTCAAATTTCTATAAAGGATAAATACAAAAGTTGAAAGTTACTAATTAGCTCTTTTCTGTAATTTTCATTGAATAAAATGAATACTGTAAAAAATACTGTTTTTTGAAAATTGAAATACTGTATTTTTCGGATTTTTGAGGCAAATATACTGTATTTTGACCAAATCAAGTTACGAGCATTAAGTATGCCAGATGATGATTTACTTTTATGCCAAATTTATTGGTCTTCCATATTATTATTCGGGGGTTGTTGTAGAAACCAAGTGCTCTTGGTATCAGAATTGAAACCGACAAATATTTTGCTTAGGTGTCATCGAATATTCCCGGTTTTTGTGACACTTAAAAGAGGCACCGAAATCGATTCAAACATACATATACAAAATCAGAATCCATGGCACCTAAACGAATTATTTGAAAGTTTCCGTTTTTACGTTGCATTTCCGGCTATGTTTGCTTACTTCCGGTTACGTTCCGGTATGCATGCAAGATGGTAGAAACTGACCTAATGTTAGGTTAGGTTAATTCGGTCACTAGTGGTACCAGGTGTTAGGAGCCTGTAAGAAGTTAGTTAAAGTCGGTGAAGATTTGCGTTGCGTTCGCAATCTTAGGAGGGTTTCTGGAGATATTTTGACCACATGTTGTAGTAACGGAATCATCGGTCAACCTAGATATTTCAGTCTCGATCTGGTAAGTAGTGCGGGGCAGGTGCATAGTAGGTGGTTCAGGGTCTTAGCCATGCCTGGTTCCTTGCACTTCCTACAGTTGTCATCCGTTGTGATGCCCATCTTCTTCAGTTGAGGATACCCATTAGTGTCCTGCATACTCTGCGCAATCGTACCAGGATGAACAGAGTCCGCTTTTCGCATCGTGTATCACACATGATTTTTGAGATTATGCATGTTGTCGTGTATGTCCATCTACGACTCACTACGACTACGACTCTGGTTGGTTGACAGCAGGAAAATAGCAAGATTTTAAAGAAGAATTAAAAAGCAAAATTAAAGGGGCTGCTAGTTCTTCGCAGCAGTATTTTAATATGCACGAGGGTATGTTGTCGGAACCGCTCTTATATGAAGTTTTAAGAATGATAAAACTGTATTGGTATCAACTATTGGGAGACAAATATCCCCAGATTGAACGTAATGGGGATAGTTCCCATTATCAAAAGAAGATGATGAATAAGTCGACTTGAAAGAGTCAGCAAAAAGGTTACAAATACTATTATCATTATCGGACTCAACATTATTATATTTCATAAAAGAAGGATAGGAATCAATCTTGCGTTTAGTATTTACAAAGCTCCAGAATGATTTTGCATCAGACCTAATATTTAATTTTGCTTTTGCAGGTAAATATTATAGGATTGCTTGCACAGCTGTCGGTAACTGGATTTAGTCGAAGTATAACGACCAAAATCACATAAGTTATGTGTTTTCTTAATGCATTATTATACCACACAGGGCCCGAAATCATAGAAGCTTTTCTTAGAGGAATAGATCTATGAAAGCAATCAATGATCGTTGTATTAAATGCATTTACCGCATCATCTAGATTTTGTGACGATAAACATTTTGTATTAAGATTCAGTATAGATGACCAATTTGTATTGCACAAACTATTTTTCAAAATAACATAATTAGTTTTCTTAAAGTTAAATTCGAAGACTGGGTGATTAGCTTGCTTTTGCGTAAATGGTTTAGGAAAATTTAGACTGATTTCTATGGTCGGATGGTGAGAATCTTCGGGAGTAACCAGAGGATCGGACCTTGACACTGAGGTCCGATTTTGCTCTCATCAAAAAATACCAAATCGAGCACACGGTTATTTTTATTCAAGTGACCGTTTAGTTGGAAAAGACCATGACTTGAAAGCTCATTTAAAAAGTAATTGTCTAATGAAATTTCAGATGAAGGTAAAAATATTGAAGAATTTTAGGAACAGCAGTTCCAAGAAACATTGGGCAGGTTAAAGTCACCAGTTATTAAAATATGATCATTAGGATGCAGCTGTTGGCAAGCTTTACTAATAGAAAGCAAATGTTTGATATAAACTTCTAAGTTAGAAAAAGGAGGGATATATGAGCATGTAATGTAGAGGCTTAACGAACCGTACTTTACATGAATACAACAGAATTCTATGTCTGCAGCTTCTAAGATATTTACTTCTTGTGAAAAATGTGTTGATTTGACTGCAATCAACAAACCCCCACAGTAAGAGCAATTCTCAGGAATGGAGTTTCTATCTTTACGATATATATATTAAATTTATTACACAGAATTTCAGAATTTGAAATGTTAGGTTTTAGCCAAGTCTCGCTGAAAGCAATGATATCATATCGAATCTTGTGACTCATAACAAATAAATTAATCAATTTAGTGTTAATGCCGCGAACGTTTTGATACAGGATGAGGAACTGAAGGCAGCAATCTAGTTTTTTTGGTTCATGTCACGAACAGGAAGGGAAGCAAGAAAAGTTCTAGGTTGCGACCTGGGAACATATTTATGTACTAAAGTATATTCAGGCCAAAAACTTTGGTCGACTACTTTATTGTAAAGATCACCAGGCAGAGCTATTTTAAATGAAGAAGTGACGCGTTCATGAGAAAACTTGAATTTGTAAACGGAAATATTTTTATTTAAGACATTTAGATTTGAGTTTATATAGAAAAAGATATCATCCTCAGATGTATCAACTGCAAAACGAGATACAAATATAGATCTTGCAGGCGGAACTCACTACAAGTTCACTACAAGCTTTTTGTGAACCGGCGGATTCAACCTGCTCATCGATATTTGTTTTGGAATTGCGCCTGTATTATTGGTATTGAGTACTGTAGGAGAAGTGGCATCACTCGATTAAGCGCAAGTCTTAGCATAAGTTAAATAAGCATCAGAAGTAGAAGGAGGATCCGTGTTCAAAATTATTGAAAGCACTACAGCAGAAACATCAACCAAAAGAGGATTCTGATCGACTGATGTAGGAGCATTAGAAAGAGCCACTCTGTATCGTAGGTAGGCGTGGTTTTCATGCGACTTGGCACATTTTTGAACTTGATCTTCATTTTTTTTAAAGAAGCTTTTATTTTCAATTTAATCGCGATAGTTTTAAAATTACGGCTGTAATCGTGTCGACACACAGACAGACGGATAGACGGAAATCGACTCAGGATGTGATGTTGATCAAAAATATAAGCACTTTTCTACACCTGCCACGCCTCCTTATTGGCATTACAAACGAAATGACAAAGTTAATATACCCCTTACGCAGTACGCGTTGGGGTATAAAAATATGTAGAAATCCGCAAACATGACACAAAAAATTACTTGAAACTATGGAAAAAGACCTAAAACAAAGATATGCTAAAAATGACAAAAAAATTCCCTGAAAATTTTTGGCCTCGGTACCTGGAGATTATAAATGGTGGTTTTGGATCATCAGAAAGAGTTATAAAATAAAATAATTTTTTTTTTTGTAAATAGTTTTCAGGCTCTTATATAGAGGGCGCTGAAAAATACATCCAAAACAGTTCGATGGATATCGTCATTTCCATGTATCTGAAACAAAAAAATCAAATGTCATTTTAAAGGACAGCCCACTACGCACGACCCCCGAAGGGTTTTTTAAAAATTAAAGAGGTAGACTTTCGCGCGCTTTTTTTCAATAAAAAAAAAAACATATAATAGTAGGTACTTCAATTTGAAAAGGGGACGCTTAAAGGACAAAATAACAAACAAAATGCAAAAAGATTCATTGAAATTGAACCATTTGATTTTGAGTTATCTGTCGAACCTTTTTCAAAAAACTAATCGCGTTTAAAGCTTTTGTTTTCCGAAATTTTGCATATATTTTTAATATTATCGGTTGTTAAACTTACTATTATTTAATCTGCAATGTAAGGTAACGTTGTAAAAACTTGTATGTATATTCTAGAAACTATGAAAAACATATTAATTAAACAAAAAAAAAAAATTTGTTTTGAAAAATTGACACGTATATTAGCTTAAATGCATACTAAACTTTTTATTAGGATTTATTTTCGAGAATTTGTGGAAATCAAAACTTCGATGTTGTATGCAGACTTTTGTTTTTCACTGTCCTTCACCAAAGTTTTTAATATTTTGCTATCAATTTCATTAATAAACTTGAAAGAAATTATAATAGTAAAAGTGTGTGCATGTACATGAGGATATGGCAGGGTAGTTCAGGGCAGTTGCCTGCCCCCTGAACATTACAAAAATGAAAATTTTAGTATTGAATTAAGAAATTCAAAACATTTTTTTTTATAATAGGTCATTCAATAAGTCCGTAGGATAAGTAAGAAAAAACCAAATTTTGAAAAATCTCGATTATATTATTCAACATAGTTGCCTTCGAGAGCGATACAACGAGTATAGCGATATTGCATTTTTTCGATACCACTTTTATAGTACGATTTCTCTTTCTCGTCAAAATAGGCCTCAGTTTCAGCGATTACTTCATCATTGGACTTGAATTTCTTTCCAGCAAGCATTCTCTTGAGATCTGAAAACAGGAAAAAGTTGCTGGGGGCTAAATCTGGAGAATACGGTGGGTAGGTAAACAATTTGAAGCCCAATTCATTCAATTTTGCCATCGTTTTCATCGATTTGTGACACGGTGCATTGTCTTGGTGAAACAACACAGTTTTCTTTTGCAAATGTGGCCGTTTCTTGGCGATCTCAGCCTTCAATCGCTCCAAAAGTGCACAGTAATAGTCACTGTTGATGGTGGTTCCTTTTTTTAGATAGTCGATGAATATTATTCCTTTCGCATACCAAAATACAGACGCCATCACCTTACAAGCCGACTGTTGGGTCTTTGCTCGCTTTGGATTTGGTTCGTTAACTGATGTCTACTCAGCTGACTGTCTCTTGGATTTTGGTGTGTAATAGTGAAGCCATGTTTCATCCATTGACAAATATTGACGATAGAATTCGATTTTAAGCACTCCTCTGAAGCATCAATTCGTTGTTGTTTTTGGTCGACTGTAGCTCACGTGACACCCACTTTGCACAGAGCTTTCGCATGCCCAAATGTTCGTGTAAAATGGTAAAAACACTGCCATCTGGTATCTTTACAATGTCAGCTAGCTCGTGCACCTTCAATTTGCGATCGTTCATAACCAATTTGTGAATTTTTTTGATGTTTTGCGGAATAACATTCTAATTTGGGCGTCCACTGCGCTCTGCTCCATTTGTGCTGGTACGACCACTTTTAAATTCCGCAATCCACTTTTCCACCATTTGTCTCGATGGAGCAGAGTCCGGATAATATTTATCAAGCCATTGTTTGTTTTCCATTGTATTTTTTTTTTATCAAAGAGCAATGCTTTATCAAAACTCGAAATTCACTTTTTTCCATTTATTTTTTTTTTCAATAACAATAGTTGCACACAAAATGCCAATCAATTGTCAGATTGTTGTCAAATTTTTATACGTACCGTTTGAAGGTTGGTACTAAATAAAAATCATATGGAAAAATCTAGTAACGCCATCTATGTGTCATCCTATGGACTTTTTGAACGTACGTTAATTAAAAAACATAGTATTTGTTAATATTTATTAAAGCTAAATTTATTTTTTATAACAAACTTACGGATGAGACATTTTTTATTACACTATCAGTCACATGTTAAAAATAATTTTCTCTCCTCCTTCCCGTGCAAAATCCTGGCTACGCTCATGCTAAGAAGCTAACACTTCCGTCGGCAGTCGTAACGACTGCAACCCTAAACTAAGATTGTTTTAACTTTTTTCGTTCTCTTCTTTATACTATTTTTGACAACCTATGTTCGCTACTGCCTTGATAATTGTATCATAAGCTAACGCTTTAAAAAAACTAACAATAATTGTTGCGTACGAATTTCTAGTCCACCGCAGCAATACACATGCAAAACGAATTCTTAGCGAACGCACACAATAACGATGCTATTAACATCAGCATCGTCAAGTGAGAGTTGTTTTTTATTGCGTTTGCATGCATTTGTTGTTATTTGAGCGCAACTGACGCTTTAGTAAAGTTTTCATTTCAGCTCCGTTTATACCTTCGCGTAAGAAGCTAACGCTTCAATAAATTATTTGAAAAAAATTCCACTGCAAAGGTATTACAAATATTGTATATTCTTACCACTTGATATGAGTGAACTTTTTATCCTGATACATAGGATGTAAGGATGTAGTAGACTATTGAAAACAATTTTTTATTTTTAAATTTAGATTTTAAAAATTTTTTTTATATTTCTTATATGTTTAAATTTAAAAATTTTAAGATATTACAGAGCCACACATTTAAATGATTGCTGTGGAACTCTCTTCGGTTAATGGCTCTGGCTCTGACAATTACCAATGTGCACGATGTAATCTGTAAATACAGGAAAAAAGTAAATTATAAAAATATGTAATAATTTTTATTTTACAAATAGTAGCAAAAATGCTAAAATGTAAAAATAATATAAATTAAATATATTTTGCATTAAAATATACAACGAGTCAAACATTTACACAGAAAAATACTTGTTGTACGTCGAAAATGTTTTTAAAAGAACACAAAGTGTTTATAGAGAGCAGAAAAAATGCTGATAAGTTTGGGTAAAAGATTTTTTTTTGTAGAATATTTCCGCCCAAGTTCAAATCTCATCCGACATAGAATGTTTTTAATTAAAATCAATATTCTTATCGACTGCCACCTATTTACAGACAGACAAGCAGAAAATAAAAAATGCCATCTAATTTTTCTTGAATACGATCGAGTCGGCTTGTAGGTAGTGTTCTCGATTGATAAATTTCATAATATGCATATTTAATGTGACCAACTATACTGATTTTATCAGTATTGTACTGATTTTCAGGCCGCGATACTGATTGAATTTGGATACTGATTTTTATACTGAGTTTTTGAAGGCTTGCCACAAAGGTTTTTTCGGACATAAAAGAGTAGAAAAAAAAGAAACACAGTTTCGATAGTATCGTAAGTGTGGACGTAGAATTTTCTGTTTGATATATTTGATAATGGATTTGTTTTTCTTGTTCATTACTACGTTGGTTATAAATAAATGTAATACTATGTTCACACTGAGGGCTAAATGCGCATTTAACGAAATGCGCATTAGCAATTTAGAATGCGTGGCCGTATGCTCCTTGTAAGAGTAAAAGAGACAAATATATACATTCAATTTCGTAAATGCGCATTTAGCTCTCAATGTGAACGTAGTATAATTTAATCTTATGTTTAATAAATGGAAATAAATATTTCAGAATAACATGAAATTATTATTTTTCCTGCAGTAAAAAACTTAAATATGCCATATTCTAAATTAAATTTAAATTTAAATTTTAACAAACAAAATATTTTTTAAATATGAAAAATATGAGTGATTCCGCCAATTATCGGCCAACTGTTAAGGTCACATTCTTGGATATTTTTGTAATTTTTTTTAACGTTATTATTTCAGCTAGTTATGGTATTTCTCTTATAAACTGTTTTAGCCATGAGTCCTTTAATTTTTCATGGCTTGCCGTTGGAATTAAGAAAATTGTAATAATGTTTTTTATGATCTCTTCATGACTTTTTCGAAAAAAATAGTACCTCAATAAAAATGTTTGAGGCAGGCCCTTTACAGAAAGGTTAATAATTAAAATCTTATTTTTATGCCCTTGCCCCCATTTAAAAATTTTTTTTAATATTTTTATTGCAAAGCTGAGATTGCTGAGATTGCGTTAATTTTCGAGATGGGTTCTCTGTAAACACTGCCACAATAAGTAAAAGAATAAGTAAAACTTATTAAATGTAGCTCATTTTCTTGTGTTGTGCTTGGGTTGTTGTCCTTGCTATTACAGAAAAATCAAATGTTGGCTTTATATTAAATATAATTGTGTATAATTTGTATAAATTAGAGAGTTCAAATACAAATTTTCCTCCCAGTGAGGATCAATCAGACCAACACGTGCTTACATGAATATTGTGCGATCAGTACTTTAAGCACAGCAAAGGCTCAAAGTGTGACATAAAAACGATTTCTGATCGCAATCAACCACCCTACTAACCTCCGAGAATGACGTAATTCTACGTCAAAACCATCAAAATTAGTTGAGAAACACAGGAGTAAATGGTACTGAACTATTTTTCCTTAGCCTATTTATATATAGATCACTGTTTCTTTCGCTATACATCGAATTAATGCAAACTTACCAGCAGGTAAATACTGTCTGTAAAACGCCTGTAAGCAGTTGCTCGTCTTTACGTAGTCACAAATGGTATCGTACGTTGATACATCACGGCCAATTTTACCACAAACTGGTAATGGTCTGCGGCTGCTGCAAGTTATTTCGCAATTCTCGTGGATTAATAAAGGACAAGAACTATTACTCACAAGACCAACACGAAGTCTGATACCTACAATTATAAGAAAAAAAACAAATATAGATATTTTTTATAAAAATTTTATGAAAACGTAAATTAAAATGGGAACAATTAGGAGACACAAAAAAAACGGTGAAAAGAATTAAAGATATTATCCATTCGATTTAAAGAGTCGCTTAAAAGAAAAATCAGGCATACAGAAAAGAGTCCGAAAGAAATCACTTTATTTCAAAACAATCTTACTATTTTCCTATTTTGTCAAAATCAGTCTTTGAAGAAATGATAATGGAGAGAAGAAAAGTTATACTTTAATAATTATGTGTAGACTCGTATAAGAATTTAAAACAAGAATATAAAATTTTCTTCATATCAAATCAAACGGTTTGAAATCAAGGTTGATTTTTCAATCAAACGGTTGATGCTTGAATTTGGTACAAGATAGCCTTTTTACATAGATTATATATAATGGTGTTGGAAAAAAGGTCGCCCTTTCTCCTTTTGATCGAGAGAGGGGCTTTTGAAGGTATAACGGTTGAAGATATTTTGTTCAAAATGTTTGTACATTTTTAAAGAAGTACCTACTTAATTTTTTAAAAAACAATATTTTTTGTGACGTCAAGCATGCGCAGGATATTTTGAATTTGAAAAATCTTAAAAAAAAACAAGAGTAAATCCTGTTAGGGTACACACTTAAGACATGGGGTTGGCATAGAATTTATTTTTTTAATAAATTTGTTTTATAAAAAAATGGTGGCTCGCTGCATTCAAAATTTAAAAAATGTTTGTAATTTGAGGGTTATAGTAGGTGCATACGATCTTGTATACCTAAGAAAATTAAAACTTGATGTCAATCTCTGAAAAATAAGTTGCTTAAGGCCCATAAAAAATGTCAAGACAATCAGCCGATTAGTTTTTGCGTGAACTTGCCCGTTGACACTTTTTTAGTGCCTCAATTATTTTATTCTCTCTATGAAATGATCTCACAAAAAAAAATGTTCCTTTATTTGAATTATATACAGTATAGTCACGCTTATCCGGACACTCGCTATACCGGACATCTCAGTAATATGGACATATCTACACTTCGGACATTTTAAATATTTTACCGCTTAAGTTCGGACAGAAAAAAATTCCAGCATTTTTTTCAATGCGAATCAGTGTATTATTGTAGTGCGTATGGTAACGGCGCTATATATATTATATTATGTCATAATTACATGTGTACCTATGTACATTTCTGTAAAAATATTTTTGTGAAACAATGTTAATTTATTATTATTTATTACTTCTGTTCTTATAATTTCTTTACAAAACAGTTTTACGAAGGAAGCTGAAATAGACATTGTTCATATAACTGCTTTCATAATTATTCCGCTTTATGAATTCCAGGCACTTCCAGAAATGCGGACATAAGCCGATACTATATGTGTCCGGACTAGCGAGACTGTACTATACTTCTTTCAATATATACAAAAATTTATTAAATCAATTTCGTAGTTAAAACGAAAAACACACCAAAATTTTTCACAAAAAATGGATATAATTTCGCTTCAAGTTGAAAAAAATATATTTTACATTGTCCATAACTTTTGAAATTTTAGTTTCTTCTGGGTACAAGTTCATCCTTTAATAGGCAGCCTTAGGCCGCTGTTTTGGAATAACAGTCCTCAGTCAGTCCAACACTGCCTATGCTACATCAATTTCTTCTGGGCAGTGATATGAGATTTCACTGAATTTCTCGTTTTTTCATATAAAATATTTATTTTTCCAGTTTTAAAGATTTAAGTTTCCCCGTGTTAGATTTTATAAATTAAAGCTTTTAAAAATTACTGAAATATGACATATAAAAAAAAAAAAACAGGAAACTGGGGTGAATCGGAAATGGTTTTGCTTTAGCTGCACTTAACAGGCATGTTTTAAAATTCTATCGTGAAGACACTTTAGCTGTCATGCGATTGAAACAGACAATCAGAAATAAGATGTCTATATTTATTATACGTAAACTTAAAAAAAGGCAAAAATAGGCACGTGAAAAAATAGTCAGGAGAAATGGGAAATGATCTAAGAGTGGTAAAAAAATGAATTCACAACGAAATAAAACACAGATAATAACAATATCTAAATATAAAGAAAAATTAATTTGGATTAAAATGAGAGTCATGAACATCAATAAGAATTTATTTTAAAAATATAATTTGCAAAACTTTTTGTAAAGCCTAAAAGTCACTCTAAATCCAAGTGGCAATTTCTACAAATGAAGTAGATGCTGGTAAAATTGAGAAATTGCAAGTGAAATGGTCGTATTGCATTTAATCGAATTATTATAACTTTGAAAAATGCTACATTACGCGGGCACAACAACGAGTTTGCACGAGGATATAATTTCTGAAAAGGTTTTTTCTATTCAACTTATCATTGGTCAGTTGCCACACAACAGCTTATTCTGAAACTAAGCGAAAAATTTACAATTTCGATTCACCTGACTTCCCAATTCACTCAACTCTCCCCTTCATATGAAGCATATGCGAAAGTTTTTTTAAAAGCATATTAATAAAGAGTAAATAACAGCTGATTTTTTGTCAATATTCACAGAAAATATCTAGATTAGGTATTATGAAGACATATATTAAGGCAAAATATATGGCATAAATAAGAAATTTCATGTGCATGGAAATATAAGTTTATTTTCTGTCTATATATTCATTTTATTATTTTTATGAATGTTGAAGTATTCCTTATTTATATCAATTTTAAATTTTTATAAAACTTCAAATACACCGAAAATATTCTTGCAATCACTTATTACCTCAAATTTTTCACCGCCGACCCATGGGATTGAACATAAATTTTGCTTAGAGTTACATTTTCGTTTCAATTTCACATGGAATTTGTTTTTGAATTAAATTTTTACATAAGAATTTTATGAAAATATTAGTAGAAGTTCAATTCATTAATGATAAAAACAAAAATTTTATTAATGGTGTCACCACCTCGCTAGAGATGATAGTTTTTTGTCACGCAAACGGAAATCTTTCCCTCCATTTTTACCCACTTTATTGACAACTGACTCGGATGAAGCTTAATCATTTAAAAGCTCTCCTTTATACCCAGTGCACAATATAGTTTTTATTCAAACATTTTGTCATTAAGGGAGTATTCCTGGTTGGCAAAAAATTTTTTCAATTTTTTATTTTAAATTTTTTTTAAATATTTTTATAGCTTGGATATTTGAGAATATCGTCCTAAAAGGGTTTTTCGAAATTCGAAATACTTTAGGAGATATGGCTTTTTTTGTCCAGCAATGTTTTCGCCAAAATGCGATTTGCTTAGTTTGGCTATTTTTTGAATGTAACTGTTAGAAGCAACCACCGAAATTACTTCAACGTGTTCTTTAATAGGTAATAACTTGTTTGTATACGCATTTTAAAAATAAATGAATACACATTTTAGTGCTTAGCTATTCGAATGTTGGCAGCGTTTAGTCAATGAGTATATATTATGTTTAGTCAATGAGTATAGATCAGATTCGACGTCAGCGACCTATAAACACTGTTAAACCATGTTAAAAACTCTTAAAAATACATTTTAGTAGATGGCAACACTATTATAAAAAAATTACACAATTTTGGAAATCTGGCAATCATTCAGCAACCCATTTTTACCTAGTATTTGCTCCAGCACCGAATTCATGAAAATAAAAAAATGTTAGGTGGCAACACCATTAACCATCTTGCATTTTAAATTTCTGACAGTCTTATTGCGACCGTCTAATTCTGCCATCGCATCTACAATTCCAATTTTCAATTTTTAAAATCTTAAATTCAATTTATGCACCGAATGTTATGTTGTTGTCAGCATTAATCGTTTGCAAATCCTTCATTCTGTTATGTTTGGTTTAGATTCGTTTGTTCGACGAATGCTGATTGTTGTTCCGAACGACTCAAACATAACAATCAATCGTTTCCAAACGAATGTGTTGAAAGTCGGTTTTAGACTCTTTATGGTTATGGTGTTAATTTCACTCGCTGTTATAGTTATGTAAACTACTAAACTCTACACCGAATGCACTATTGTTGTAGTAGAAACGAGTTAATCCGTGCAGAGGTTTAGTATATACTAGTCTGTGCTAAAAGATAAAGGATGGTGTACGACCACTCTTTTTATTCGTTAAAATATTGACTACAAAAATGGATCTCAAAAAACAATTTGAAAAATTCTTACAAGACGTATGTATTAAGCCGTGTATATGAAATTTTAAGTATTTTTTCGTAGTGTTGCAACTTTTTCTTAAATATCTTCAAATTAAGCAGGCGGATCAAATTTAAAATTATTTTGCCATTTTCAGCGACTCCATAAACATAAGGTTAGACCTCAAAAAACCTCATTTTTATTCATATCTCATACGTATATGTCTATCGATTTTATAGTTCATGGAATTTAATAACGGACACAGCGCCACCTAACGTCTATGATCGAGTACTAAACATCAATAAATATCGTACCAAATTTTATGGGCTTGTTTTCAATACATAATCGAACATTTTTATCCCTGTGCTCACAAAAAAAAAATACACTTCATTTTTATATATAAAGCGAATATATATGGATGAGAATTTGCAATTCGGTAAATAACTCCAAAACTTACGGTATGCTCTCGAACAGTTTATTAAATTATTGTAATCACACCTATTCAAGGTATGATTTTGACCATTAATTGTGCAGCAAACTATATCGTCAGGATCTGAAGGATTTTCACAATTTACTTGACACGTTTCTTCGGCTCCGACAATAGAACCGAATATTGCCAAAGTGGCACAAATGAAAACTGTACTCAAGACACACATAATGAAAGCTTTGAATTGAATTCTTTCAGTGCTTTTACTTCAACTAATATAAGTTTTGAAGTTAGTGCATTTATGACAAAAGTTTGAAGAATATGGCGTATTTATAGGAAAAATATGTTTGGAAATAATGAACCGTTTACAGCTCTCTGCTGATTCGATGTTTTTCGGCTGACAAGATAAATAGAATCTGACGTCAATAAATAGAATAAATAGCAAAAATTTAAAATGAGTGCGCTACAAGCAGTCATATGCAAATATTTTATTATATTAAATAAAAATTTTTATTAAAATGAAATGTTCAGCTCATAAATTATATTTTAATATTAGTTTTAATTTTAATTTCAAATTTGATTTAAATATCAAAATTTTTTTCCATATATATATCTATACTTTTTTTATCTATCTATTAGGCTGGGTCGATTTGTATTGATGTTGCCTAGGCGATTTTCGGATTTGCCATGAAAAGTTATTAAGGGTGGGTGCGAATTGAACTAAATTGCTACCTAAACTAAATTAAGGTAAAGCAGTTAAGTTTTATTTAAGCTAATTAAGGCTAATTACAAATAGGTTAAAGGTTAAGAAATGTCACTGCTTTATCGACACAATTTAGTTTAGGTAGCAACTTAGTTCAATTCGCACACACTCTAAAAAAAACAAAAAAAAAGGCGGCCGACAGGAGTGCACTTTACCCTATCACAACTTCAATTTTGTGCATTTTTTCTTTAGGATTTTTTTTCAAAAAATGTTTGCATATAAATGCGCACAGCTAGAACAAAACTTATGCCAGAAATAAAATCCTCGTATTCGATTGAACCTAAAACCAATCTCACATTTAAACGTTTTTATACAAAAATTGATTGTAAAAGAGAAAACATTCCCAAAATTCAAGATATAATCTTAACGTTGGTGCGTATGTCTTTTTGACCATCACGGCCGAACCACTGAAGCTATCTACCTTATATTCACAACGAGTGTTCGTGTGGTCCTCCGAAATTTTTTTGTTTTTTTAGATCCCCTAGGTGGCACTGTGGTCGATTTAAAAAATTATGTATAAACCAATTTGGCTCAAATTCACACCATATAATATTTGAATAAAAATAATATCTTTGGCAAAATTTGGACCCAAAAAATAAGATTCGAATTATCAATATCAAAAATATTTAGTATTGTCACGAATTCTAAAAAAATATTATGCCTTGAATTGGGTGAATTTTTTTCTTTAGGAATTTTCTACGATAAATTTTTGTATAAAAACGTATAAATGTGAGACCGGTTTTAGGTTGAATCGAGTACGGGATTTCATTTCTGGCATCAGTTTTACTCTACATGTGCACGTTTATATACCTAAAGACAGAATTGAGAAAATTGAAGAGTTGATGGGGCAAAGTGAACACCTTTGAAATCGCCCAGGCAACAAAGGCTTGCAAATCGACCCAGCCTATCTATATCTATATCTATATCTATATCTATATCTATATCTATATCTATATCTATATCTATATCTATATCTATATCTATATCTATATCTATATCTATATCTATATCTATATCTATATCTATATCTATATCTATATCTATATCTATATCTATATCTATATCTATATCTATATCTATATCTATATCTATATCTATATCTATATCTATATCTATATCTATATCTATATCTATATCTATATCTATATCTATATCTATATCTATATCTATATCTATATCTATATCTATATCTTTATCTATATCTATATCTATATCTATATCTATACTTACTACTTACTTACTTAGATGGCGCCTACAACCGTAGGTCGGTTTCAGCCTGTTGTAAGAAATTGCGCTAGCCATTTCTGTTTTGCGCTTGCTGGCACCAGTTGGAAGCTCCAAGTTTCGTCAGGTTGTCCTCCACTTGGTCCCTCCAACGGAGATGCGGTTGTCCTCTTCTGCGTTGTCCACCACTGGGTACCGAATCGAATATTTTCTTCGCTGGAGCGTCGTCTTCCATCCGCTCAACATGACCTAGCCAGCGAAGCGGCTCGATTTTTATGAGCTTTACTATGTCGATGTCGGCGTATAGCTCATACAGCTCATCATTCCATCGTATTCGGTACTCGCCATTGACGCAGATTGGTCCGTAGATTTTACGAAGGATCTTCCTCTCAAACGCTCCCAAAATCTTTTCATCAGAGCTGCTCAACGTCCAGGTTTGTGCTGGATATAACAGGACGGGCATGATTAGTGACTTATAGAACGTGACTTTTGTTCGTCGAGAGAGGGCTCTGCTTCTCAATTGCCTACTGAGCCCAAAGTAACACCTGTTGGCAAGAGTTATCCTTCGTTGTATCTCTCTACTGATATCGTTGGTGGAGTTAATGCTAGAACCGAGGTAGATGAAGTCCTTCACAACCTCGAAGGAGGTGTTGTCAACAGTGACGTGGGTGCCAATATGCTGGGACTGTTTGTTTGTTGACACCAGATATTTCGTCTTATCTGCGTTTACTGCAAGACCCATTGTGCCGCTTTGTCTCAGATCAGCAGCTCGAATGATCTTCTCCATGATTAGGTTAAAAAAGTCGCACGATAAAGAATCACCTTGTCTGAAACCTCGTTTGGTAACAAATGGGGGGGAGAGGTCCTTCCCGATTTTTACTGCACTGCTGGTGTTGCTCAGTGTCATCCTGCATAGACGGATTAATTTTGCAGGTATACCAAATTCAGACATGGTGGAGTATAGGTGATTCCTTATTGGACTGTCGAAAGCGGCTTTATAGTCGACAAAAAGATGGTGGGTGTCGATTTGCTTCTCTATGGTCTTTTCCAAGATTTGTCGTAGCGTGATTATCTGGTAGGTGGTAGATTTTCCAGGTCTGAAGCCACACTGATAAGGCCCAATCAGTTGGTTTACGATGGGCTTCAGTCTTTCACATAACACGCTAGACAGAACCTTACAGGCGATATTTAGGAGGCTTGTCCCATGGTAGTTGGCGCAAATAGTGGGATCGCCTTTCTTGTGGACTGGGCAGAGTACACTGAGGTTCCAATCGTTTGGAATGCATTCTTCCAACCATATTCTGCATAGAAGCTCATGAATGCATTTAAATAGAGCTTCGCCTCCGTTCTTAAACAGCTCAGCGGGTAAACCATCGGCTCCCGCGGCTTTATTGTTCTTAAGCCGTGTTATTGCTGTCAAGACTTCATTATAGTCGGGCAGCGGAACTTCAACGCTGTCATCCATAATTGGGGTTTGCTGGATATCATCTCTATTGGCGGGATTGTTGTCGTCATCGCCATTCAGAAGACTAGAGAAGTGTTCCCTCCATAACGTCAGTGTACTCTGGATATCTGTCACTAGATTCCCGTTTTCATCCTTGCAGAAAGAGGCCTTGGTTTTAGAGTTATCGGCCAGGGGTCTTATCTTTTCGAAAAATTGTCGGGCCTCGTTCCTGTCACCATACATCTCAATCTTCTCACACTCACGCTTTTCTGCCTCTCGTTTTTTCCGCCTGAAAATACGTTTCTCGTCTCTCCTCTTCCCTCTGTATAGCTCCTTAGCAGCACGCGTTACAACCGACTGCAGGGTGGCTTTGTAGACGGCGTTTTTCTCTGCAGTGGCGTCGCAACACTCTTGATCATGCCACTGGTTTCGGCGGGGACGGTGGTAGCCAATAACCTCTCCGGCAGCCGTACGCAGAGAGTGGGAGATGTGTGCCCACTGCGCGCATATATTGTCGATCGGAGGAGTGCTTTCTTGAAGCAAGAGTGAGAGTCGAGTGGCAAAGGCTTTGGCTGTCCGTTTTGACTGCAGCTTGTCGACGTCTAGCTTTCTCTGTGTAGGATTGCGCGTTTTAGGCTTATATGAAAGAATTTAGCCTTAATGCGGATTATGGCAAGTCATTCGTTCATAGGAGTGAATCGCAGGACGTGATGCCTTAATCTCTTGTCAACTACAAATCCGCACCCAAACTAATGCTTTTTCGCATGGCCGCTGTAGTAGATATCACAGGATGCTTGCCGAGAGCAACCCTGTACCTTCCATCGCATTTCTTGGATTGCAGTGATATCCGCTTTTTATCATACCATGATATAAATCAGTGGTTATCTATTCTATGCAAAAAATGCATTTCTCCATTCTTCCAAAGATTGGCAATAGAGAAAATGCCATATCGCTTTTTTACGGTATATTGAGCTTAGTCGTTATTCCTTGAGGCCACAGATATCGTCGCCTGAGAAATTAAGTGTTGTATGTGACTTTCGATAGTTTTGAGTAAATTTAATTCAAAGTTTGAGGGCTAATAATTCTGTTTGTAACTGATCGATTTTGCTCAAATTTAAATACGCATGTGGGATTCGGCTGTAAATTTATAAAATTTAGAGATCGTACCTTTTTTCGGTAAGGACTTAATACGACATTTGTTTAGAATTTGTTTGTCGTATGTGGCTTAACTTAAAAGCTATAAAAAGCCACATACGACACTTATGGCTTCATTTTGTATTCCTATCCGATCAGTCGTTTCGTTCAAAACAGTGTTCGTTCGTGTTTTTTATATTTGTAATTCGAACAGTATCAAACAACGATAACAGCTGATCAGCCAGCGAACGATGCCGTAGTACAGTTACATATGTGCAATATGTATTGCTAACGGGACACTGAAACCACGAATCCCAACGTCAAAATCAAACGAACACTTTTATGCTATCGTTGTGGTTGCAGTCGTTAATAGAATGGTTAAAAAATGGAAAATTCTGAACCTAAAGGTAAATAAATTATGAAATATATAAATTTATACAGTGTCTGAAGGCTATGAAGCACTTGAAATATATAAAATAGAAATGAAAACTGCAATAGCTGCATACATTTTAATTTGATGTCAATCACTAAAAACAATAATAATGAAAAACAATTCGCAAGCCACTTAATATTTATTGCTCAAAGTATATTTATTGAATACACAAACCGAACAAGAGCACTGCCAACATATAAGAAACAAAGCAACATATTTTGAAGTAAGTTTAAGTAAGTAGACAAAATACAGAAAAGTTCCCTAGTGTTTGATATGGCAGCGCCAAATTTGACAATTGCTTGTGTATAACAGTTTGAGTGTACATATCAAACAAAAGCTTGTCGAATGAGCTAACGATAAGTTTCGTTCGAAATACATGTTTTATAGGCCGAACACAATGTGCGCGACGAGCGGCAAGCAGCATGTCTCCACTCGGTCGTTGTAGAGAAATGTTGAGCGACTTGATTATAATAAACGCGACAGCAGCAAACTTCAGCTGCTCTTCAACTATTTGTTTATCTAAGTCTATACTGCAATAGAAGAAATATACTACATATTAAATTCTTTATGTTATAATTTATGAACTTACCTTCAAAACTTTAACTCAAAAAACTTCTTTTACAAAGTAAAAAAAAAGATACGAGCACTTCAACATCCAAACAATAGTAAACAAAAAACCATGGTTGCATTCAGCCGACTCAACAGTTGCCGTTTAGAATAGCAACACTGAGCTAAAAAAGAAATACATTCAATTTCATTTTAATTTATTAAGGAGCTATTTAGTAACCAACATTTATTATTTTTTTGAAAAAAGATTTAAGAAACAAATAAATTTAACAAATTTAAATTTTTAATTTTAAAAATTTGTCGACGATTCGCAAATTGTTTGTCTGCTTCAACAGGGCGTCTTTTATAGTTTTATAGTTAATAAAAGGCGCCCTGATGAAGCAGACAAACAATCTGAGAAACTTCGACAAATTTTTAAAAATAAAAATTTAAATTTGTTAAATTTATGTTTATAAAATAAAAAAATTTATTCATTATTCATTTTGTATTCATTATTCACTTATTATTCATTATTCACTTGTTATTCATTATTAATTTCTCACTCATTTTTAATTTTTTAATCATTATCCAATTTTTATTCATTATTCATTTTTTAAAAAAATGGTTAATTTTTTATTCATGGCTTCAGTGCAAATGATAAATTTTTTTTATTTATGCCTTCGGTGCAAATTAATTCAAAATTAATAATGAATAACGAATGAATAGTGAACAAAAATTAATAACGAATAAAAAAAGAATAATTGAAAATTCTGAACTTATTTGTGAGCTGCATTCTCTGTGAATAGCATTCATATGAATAAAAAATTCATTAATTATGAATAACGAAAATGAATATTTGAAATTAATATTAAATCAATTTTTTAAAATTAAATGTGAATTAAAAATTTTATTTATAAATCAATGTTGCATTCATTATGGATTCTTATGTCGTTATTCAGTTGTACTTAAAATTCTGAAGTTCAAGCAAAACATCCCTCACTCACCATAAATTTTACAACAGTACAGTTTGCTGATGAATGCTACCAGTAATAACAAATGTAAACAATGGCAGAAACTTGCTTTGGCTGCCTCTCAAATTAAAATTAAATTGAAGCTGACGGCAACGGCAGGCGGCAATGTTGCGCGACAAGTCTCCAAAATTCGTTCCATAAGAAATACATGTAAATGAAAAGTGACAATTGGCGCTTGCCGCTCGTCGAGCGTGTTGTGTTCGGGCTATCAGTTTGAATTCAGCATCGTTCGCATAGCCATCGTTCGTTGAATGCTTTGTTAGGAATACAAAATGAGGCTATTAATCATTAAAAGTACCGAAAAACTTGTTTTGAAACATTAAACGCGTTTTTGAAACCATAACATAACTTTAAACCATTACTTTTACTTTTATAGCATAAAATGTGTGTTACTAAGACACATAAAAATAATTTTATCCCAACTACGTTTTTATCTAGACGATAGTAAAATAAAATTTTAAATATATTGCAAAACTTTGTAAAGTATTTTAAAACTAAGTATTCTGACTATCTGTAGCACCCCACGTTATTATTGTTATTTGCTTTTCGCTATTTAATTTTTGAAATTTTTTTATTTTTTCGCCCAAAAAACATTTGTATTGTTTCATCCGAAAAATATTTTGTTTTTTAGCTCGTTAAGTCAAAACTTTGTTTAAACAGTTGACTTTTGTTTCGAATTATTAGTATAGTTTTGAATAATAATCTAGAAGTTTCAATGCTTGTCGCTGTTCAAGGTTATTTTTCTGTTTTTATTTATTTTTTTAGAAACAGTTAAGTAAACTGTTTTTTTGTTTTGCGCATGTTGATATTTTTGTAATTTTAGAAAATTTTGCCTTCAAAAGTCTTCATAAGATTATGGAAACGCTATTAAAAATGAAGCAGGGTTGCAAGAAAAAAATCTCTAAATCGTTTATAAGAAGAATCCGAATAACTATTAGTACAGACATTTGGGGGGAAAAAACGAGGTTACCTGGAATGTTACTTTTATAGATTTCAATGTGCTCTTTTCGCATTTCAACCTTGCCACCTTGCATTTTTACCGCTCGCGCCGCCATATTGGCAAAATGTGCAACCGCCATATTGCAAAAAAGCAGTTTTTTGTCAATATCCTCTTTCCGACTCATTTCACGATGAAAACATATACATAAAACTAGAGAAACTCCCCTATAGGAACAAACTAACTTGTTTTTAAGAACAACTAATTAAAAAACTAATTTCAAATAAACTAGTATATGAACTACTTTGAATTACATTAAGGCGGCATCCACTTCAATTCTAAATAGTTTTTATTGCATTATATATGAAGTAATTGAAATACTACTTTAAAACAAGTGGTTGATAAACTGCTTTGATTTATATTAAGGCGGCAACTACTCTGATTTTGACATGTTTTATTTGCAAATTTTTATTAGATTACAAGTTTATATATATTTAACAATAATTTTTCATCAAATATTATTAACTTTTGGCTTCACTAACATTTTGTTTCAAAAAGACATATTTTTTATTTACGACATTGAACTGCAAGACAGACGTGGAAAACATACTTTAAAACTAATAAACTGCCTTCAAACCCTGTGAAACGATTAAAAATTATTTATCATTTAAGATATTCAAATTACAAACTGGTAGTGTTTAGCAAACATTGCACAATTTGGACTCTGTACGAAAATTGATGCATTGCTTAACCATTCAGCAAACACTTTATGAATTTAATTATTTTTCAAAATAGTCAAATAAATGACCTCTTTGATGTATAGAAATTTAAAATTTTTATGCTTTTAAATTCAGCTTCAGTAAGTGGAATATTAAATAGTTTTCAATTCGTTATTTTAAAGTAATTAAAAAAATAGTTTAAATATAACTAGTTTAACAAGTAGTTGAAAATATATGCAGACGAAAGTCAATTGCCTTATTTAGCGGACATCACCATACAAAATATGTTAGTTCGTTCTATGGAAAAATGTCAGAATTTCAACTACTTTTAAATTAGTTGATTTTCATACAGGGTCCCTAAAATATATGTTATAACCATTTTTTTTCGTAAAATCATTAGTTTTGGCGTACGAGCGCCGCAAAGTGTATTTCAAATAAAATAACATTTTTTTTATATTATGTTATGAATATATATTTAATGTATAAATACTTAAATACATAAAATGTAAATGTGTTTTCAAGAGAATATTCCAAAATTAAAGTTTTTAAAAACTTTTAATTTTTCACCTGTGGTTGACCATTTTCTGAATTAGCTCATATATAAAACTGTAACAAAAAAATGTTGACGTAGAATTACGTCTTACAGCGCGGTTTGTATGGGGGTATTTTCAAGGCCATGCAACGTTTTTTGGTGGACACTATAGGGCCTTATACAGCCTATAGTATTCATCGTACAAAGATAAAATTTTTGCCAAAATATCAGTTATTTTGTGCATAAAAGGAATAGCTAACTTTGGATTTCAGGTTAACTAACTAAGGTTTCAAGCCCGGAACATCCACTTGTAGAGACGAAAATGGAGATCTGAATACGGATACACAGTAAGTGCTTAGATTGTGGAGACAGCACTTCTCCAATTTACTTAATGGCGACGATTCCACCAATGCCGCCCATCGAGAGCACAGTGCAGTGCCACCAATCGACGATGACGGAGTGGAAGTATCACCACCTAGCCATGAAGAGGTTCGAGTTGCTATACAACGGCTCAAAAACAATAAAGCAGCGGGTGCTGACGGCCTGTCAGCTGAATTGTTTAAAACCGGCGGCGATGAATTGATAAGGCGCATGCATCAGCTCATCAGCAAAATATGGCTAGCAGAAAGCATGCCCAACGATTGGAACCTCAGTGTACTGTGCCCTATACTTAAGAAAGAAGACCCTACAATCTGCGCAAGTTATAGAGGTATCAGTCTTATTTCCATCGCATATAAGGTTCTCTCAAGCGTACTGTGTGAAAGATTAAAGCCAATTACAAAAACACTGATTGGACCTTATCAGTGTGGCTTTCGACCTGGTAAGTCCACCATAGACCAGATTTTCACGCTACGACAAATCCTGGAGAAAACCCACGAAAATCAAATTGACACACACCATCTCTTTGCCGACTTTAAAGCTGCGTTCGATAGCCCGAGAAGGGATTGCCTATACGCAACAATGTCTGAGTTCGGTATACCTGCAAAGTTGATTAGACTTTGCAGAATGACGTTGAGCAACACACGCAGCTCCGTGAAGGTAGGAAATGACCTCTCCGAAACCTTCAATACCGAAAGAGGTTTCAGGCAAGGCGATCCACTGTCTTGCGATCTCTTCAACATCATCATGGAGGGGATCGTACGAAAGGCCGGTGTGCATCGTAATGGCACCATTTTCTATAAAGGTGTCCAGCTCCTTGCGTACGCTGATGATATTGATATTGTTGGCAGAACCAAGAGAGATGTTACCGCTGCTTTCGCCGCTATCGAAAAGGAATCAGCCAAAGTGGGTTTGACGATAAATGAGGGCAAAACAAAGTATATGCTGTCTACAAACAAGGGAGCGCGGCGTTTAGACTCCCACGTTTCATCCGGCAGCTATAACTTTGAAGTAGTCAAGGAGTTTGTATACCTTGGCACCGCCATTAATGCCAACAACGAAATCAACCTGGAGATAAAGCGAAGAACAATAATTGCTAATAGGTGCTACTACGGGCTCAGTAAGCCACTAAGTTCCAGAGCCCTCTATCGATCGACAAAACTAACACTCTACAAGACGCTCGTTCTACCTGTGCTGCTTTATGGCGCTGAGGCATGGGTAGGTTCGCAAACTGACGCAGCCGCTCTGGGGGTGTTCGAGAGAAAAGTTCTTCGCAAAATCTTCGGTCCTGTTCGAGTCGGCGATGACTATCGCATCCGAATGAACCACGAGCTGTATGAGCTCTACGGAGACATTGACGTAGTTCGGCGTATAACTGTGCAGCGACTACGCTGGCTGGGTCATGTCCATCGTATGAACGACGAAGCTCCAGCAAAAAAGGTGCTCGAGGCGAGGGTCGCTGGTCAACGACGACGAGGGAGACCATGCCTCCGATGGATGGACCAGGCTGAGGAAGCCCTAACCGCACTTGGTGTATCCGATTGGAGAAGGCGCGCGCAAAGCAGAGGCGCCTGATGAGAGCTGATGAGGTCGGTCGAAATCCGGACACGGGTTGTCACTGCCACCTAAGTAAGTAAGTAACTTTGGATTTTGGCACTTCTTTAATAAAGCCACAAAAGATAGCAAAAGAAAAGAAGAAAAATTCGCATTTTTGTATGAGAAGAAATGCATTGATGATTCAGTTGCTGCTGACGTTCCTATGCTTGTTGCTTTAGTTCGTGCCGAAATCTCAAACGCAATATCGTGTTGTTTCTTGACTAAAATCGTTTATACTTATACTTATTTATTATACTTATTAGAAAACAATGATATTATCTACTGCATAACTAATTGTAATGTCATTATTAATCATTATTTTCTAATATATATAATTTTTTTAGTGCAGCCAACTTTTTATTTTTTAAGATATGCTTATGTTTTAGATGTTAAAATTTCACTTATTACGTAAAATTGCGAGAAATTCGCACTCAAAGTTGAAATTTGGTAATTTTAACCGATTGATTTCATTTTCACACGATCACAGCTCGGTAACGGTTAAGTTGGTGGGGTTTGTGCTATCAAATGAGCTATCAAAATAAGTTCCAAGTTAATTTTTCTGCTAGAAACAATAACGTGAATCAAAGTCGTGAAATATTAATTAATACTGTAGCTCCTTAGATTGTGAAAATAGACCCCTAACCCCCCCTTCCATACGATTTTTTGCTCAGCTCGACATAACCTTTTAGCTCTGTAAATAGTTGCACTCAATTGCGGGACACCCTGTATATACAAAATTTGATATAGGTCGGACAAACTATGTGGGTGGAATGTGGGTGGCTACATACAAACACTATGACAATCAGTATTATATATTTACTAAAGTTTTTCTATTTTGAGGACGTCACTTCGTTTGGAAGGTAGGGGGAGTTTTCATTAGATTTGCCAAATTTAATAGTGAGGGTTCATATCATAGTTTATCTATTTATATCATAGATATCAATATCATAGTTTATGTGCAAAATTTCAAAACAGTTCCTTAATGGTTGTGAATTGCTAAGAAATTTTACTTTTAAAATAAAGCCACTTTGTATAGGAGGTAGGCGTGGTTTTCATCCAATTTAACTAATTCTCGAAATAGTTATTAATTTTTTGGAAAGAAGCTTATACTTAAAATAACGGCTGTAATCGTGTCCACAGACAAACAGACAGACGAAAATCGACTCAGGTAATGCTGATCAAAAATATACATACTTTTCTATACCTGCCACGCCTCCTTATTAGCGTTACAAACGTAATGACAAAGTTCATTTAAATAAAGTTAACCTCACCTTAAAATTTTAAATAAGCTGTTCAGCAAACTTTGAACAAAATTGTTCAAAGAGATATTCCAAGGGCATCTAAACGATAATATTTAGCCAAATTTAGTTCCACAATATTTTTAAGATATACATTTTTATATAAATTGTTGATAGTAAACATTGTATTGATAGTAAACATGATAGTATTTAGTTAGTTTGTCTTTGTTGTTTTCGCTATAAGGTGAAGTATTTCATGATGAACATGAAAAATATTTATCGTCTATTTTTATTTATAATGGAATTAATTTGTTTCTAGAAATATAAATTCTTTTTAAATTGGCTACATATTAAAAAAGTGTTGCTCGTAGCAAATGCATTTTAAGGCTATCACAAGGCTGACATATAGCCCATGAGACTGGCATGGCGGGCAACCGCAAGAATTTCTTTGTCCGCCAAATCACCGCCTGCGTCAATCGAAAGCTGATGAAATTCCTTGCCTTGCATGTCAGTTTCAAACAGATGCGCCAGACGTGCACACTCATCAGTGCTGCACAGCAACCAGGGCATGAAATGCATGCAAATCATTACACCATAAAATGCAAATTTAGTGAAATGTGCATAAAAGTTTTCAAAACTGAAAATTTAAAATGGTAAGAAAAAAAAAAGATGATATACTTTTAAAAACTTTTACCTGTATTTTTGCTCGATTTCAAGCAACTGCTTCGAATCGCTGATGTTCGCCTTAACCGCTTTCGTTAGTGTCTCGAACATATTCGAGTGGTAACATTTTAGTAGCTCCATCCAGATGCCATCACGTTCCTTGCTGCTGCTGTTTATGTACATATAGAAGCTCAAGTCAAGAGCCGGTGATCCGTAGCGTAATTCCTGCAGAAGTTGAAGGTTTAATAAGATCGATTTTATTTTAAATAAATCAACTAATGTTTTGGCTACTACCTGAAAATCAATCATTTTCACATCCTCTACTTCAGCAACAGCATCAGCTACTTCGTTCTTCTTTGACTTATAGCGGAAGAGCACGTTGTTGCGATTAAAGTCGCCATGAAGTATTGCAGCAAAACGTTGGTCTTCTTCAGTCAGCTCAATGCTGGTACGCAGATGCTCCAACAGATGTGTGGGTTGAGCAAAGTATTTTTTCCTTATACGCTCTACATTAGCAATAAAACGCACATCCTCTAGCGAAGTTTTATTAAAGGTGGTACCATCAACGACAGCACGATCGAAAATCTGAAAGAAACGATCGAATGCAGCACGGTAGATAAGATGATAGAGGTTCTGTTTTTCAGCGGTGGGATCCTGCTTGCTGCAGAAAGGAAGTGTTACAATGCCGGCCTTAAGTTGCTTCAAGCGTGGGTCAGCATTTTCCCGCAGAACGTAGGTCAGCGCATGATATTGTCCTACCGTCTGCGCCATTTTAAGCATATGTTCACGCGTTAGAATGTGATTAGGTGCAAGTACATAACCGTGTGGCTTCAGATTGGCAAGCACCAAAACAGAGTCACGCTCGTCGGGCTTCAAACTTAAGCCTGTTGGGGTAAAAAAAACAATTAAAGGTGAAGCATAAAAACTAAAGCTGCACCAACCTGCAATGTTGCCAAATTTGGCTACATAACAAGGTGCTACCCAATTTTCTACTTTAATGTCAGTCACCCCAGCCTCCTGCAACACCTGCTGATAAGTGGGCAGCACCTTGTCGTAGATAAAGATTTCGTTGGCAAATTGTATGTATGCCTTGCTGGTTTCACGAAAGTTGGAATCACCCTTCATAAATTTAGCTATTAGTAAGCGTTCCTTGACCCTAAATTTTACATTTATATATGATGAACATTAAACTTAACCTCACTTTCTTTACCCTGCTGCAGTTTTGGTAAACAGCGTTATATTATATAAAGCGGACATAAAGCCGTCCAACCCACCCGAGTGCTGCACATCGTAACGCTCCAAAGTTTCACCGACCAGCTTAGAGAGTACCTCCACAATCAAATGATTGTCAAGGTAATTTAAATGTGGATTTGAATTGGCGACGGAAGTCATTCTTAACAGTTTAAAAGGCACGAAGATGTGTAAGTTGTGGAGCACTCGAGCAGTTAATGAAGCACTGTAGTGTATGTTAACGTCAATAGATGTCGCTCAGCTGTTGCATTTCAATTAATAAACAAAGGCAGGAGAATTAGACTATGTTTTAATTTATTACATCCCAGAAAGCTGAACTCCATACTTACAGCTTATATAAAACAAGCACGAATAATTCCAATAAAATTAGTTTTTAGAGTGCAGTCCAATGCAAAAGTGCAACCTTCACTTGACTTATTTGTTATCTGCTAGAAATTTTAAGGAAACACTTGTGATAAATCGCAATACAAGCACTTTTCGATTAGAAGTAGGCAGATGCAGATAAATAATCTGTAAGTTGTGGTTTGTTCGGAAATGATATAAATTATCTGTAACAAATGGTTTGTTCGGAAATGAAACCAAATTAAGCGACAAGATAATACATTTTGTCTACAATGACCGATTCACTTTGATATGTACCGAAGAGAAAATAGACGAGTTTTTTCAACGTCAAAATCGGATTTGGATTACGATTTGCAACTCATAGCAGTAGACAGCCAGATGGAGTTGTAAACATAAAAATTGGAAACAAACAATATATGTTCGTATAAATTATATTAAATCAAAGTCATATTGAATTTTAAGTTTTTGGATATTCACATGATTCTGTCCTGCTTGAGAAAGCGCATCATATATTGAGATCTGTACGATTATTTTGGCTTACATCTCGAACCCATTGTACCAGCCATAGCTCAGGCGAAACTTTAGCAGACAGAAGTCTTTCGTAATAGCCTAAGCACATCGACGATGGCTGAAGCCGTGTAGCATCTGTCAACATGTTTTTCATGTATTTCTTATGGAGAGGAACTGGTCTAATGCCGCAGCGTCCTTGACGTCGATATAGAATCATTCCTAGTATGACAGCTTGTCGTTGCAGCCGCATTTAAATATAACGGTACGACACATACCTGCAATTTTAATAATTTTTTTGCAAAAGCAAATACCACTATAGTTCTGTAGTTAATACAATTTTACATTTAAAAAGTGTTCAAAATTGTAGTTAATAAAATTTTTAAATGTTTTTTCGCTATTTGACAGAGTGGATGCTGGTTTTTTTTTTAAATGCAGTCATGGGATTGGAATATTTACTTTATTCAACCATTTATCGCAAAGACATATAATTCAATTCCACAATATAAATAATTTAGGTTCTTCAAGTACAACTTGCAAGTATAATACTTGAAATTCTTTGAATTTCTGAAATGAAGCCCCAAATTATTTGAAGAACTTCCTAGCAAAGATAAATACATCTTCAAAACGAAAAATAAGGCCAATACCAATCCTGTTGCTAGCATTTCTTCCTTAAATTGTGGATTTTTCAAACAGCGGAAAGGAATGATTTTAATGTTTGATATGCACTCGCACATTGCTTCGTTCTTTTAAACTATTTTGAAAGTTATCAAATTATGATTAAAAATACTTTTCGATCCAGATTCCGGAGTCCATTATGAAATTTCACCAAAAGTACTTGGCCATATTAAGTAAACATGAATTATTTCGGGGAGATTACGATAACAGGAGTGCCATGATTTGAAAATGGATCAGTGAACTGCTTTCAACGAAAATAAGAATGGCCGTAGGAAAAAATTAGTTAATTGATTTGTTTTCAAGCTATCGGTTTTTAATATAAATAATTATTTATAAGATCTTCTCAGAAAACTGCCTATAACTTTCTTATTATATGACCGATTTTTATGGTTAAGATCTTATTTAAAAGATAATGTGGCAAGCTTTCACTATTTGTTGAGTATTTCGAATAATAGACATTTGGATGTAAAAGTAAAATATCTTTTTACATAAAACCATTATTTTCCCAAAAACTGCTGGTATTACTATGAATTATGAAGAATAAATTATTGAAGCTATAAGCCATAATTGTCCTTAATTCGGTATATAACATATATGATTTATTATTTTTTTGTTGTGTTTTTTGTAAGAAAAATTATTTACCCTTATAAACTGTTTTTAACTTTAACTTAGGCCCTGTGCGAGTTGATCTAAATACATCTTAAGCTAAATTGTGTTGATAGAACAGTGCTTCTTAAATTTTCGTAATCCATGTAAAGAAATCAAAGAAATTTTTGTTTTCAGGTTAAGAAATGTCATTATATTATTTTCTCTAAGAAAATTTCATTACTTTAGGATGCGTTTAGGTAGCTCGGAATGTACCTAAATTATTTAAGAAGTACGGTTTTATCGAAACAATTTAGCTTAGGTCGTAATTAGATCAACTTGTACAGGGCCTTAGATGTTTTGCTTTCTTACTGCATATTTCCCAATATTAATAAAAAACTTATTATTAAACTACTTAATACCATTTCAATAAAAAACTGGGCTTAACGCAATATTGTAGCGGTAGAACAATGTTTATATGAATTAAGAATTAATTAATTTATGATATATAAATCAATTTTTATATATTAAACGAAACCTTAAACTATTAGCTTTGCAAAAAATTATATGTTTAGGACTCTAATAACACAAAGTTAATAGAAAATAACTGTTATTTTACGGCCGTATTTTTTAAAATGTAAGCGATCACGTCACTGGGACTTTTTTTTTGTTTGGCAGTTCAGTTTTTACTACGGCGGCCGTGGCGTAGTGGGTAGAGTGTGTGGCACATGTAAGCGATCACATCACTGGGACTTTTGTTTTGTCTGACAGTTCCGTTTTTACTTCGGCGGCCGTGGCGTAGTGGTTAGAGTGTGTGGCACATGTGCCAGAGAACTCTAGTTCAAGTTGCACCTTACACAGAGAGTTTTTTCAATTGAATTAATTTTCCTGTTCGGCCGTCGCCTCTCTGCAGACAATGGCAAACCTTAAAAGAGTTAAAACTGCCATAAAAAGCTTCTTGAGAACATAAGCCGTTCGGAGTCGGCATAAAACTCGTAGATACAGTTATCGATCATATGTGTTCAAACATTTTACAACACGCACAACACAAATGATCATAAGAAGCTCGGTCAAAGTCCTTTCAAGGGCTGAAATGGTAATTTATATTTTATTATAGTTTTCATATGAAGTAAAACAAACTATCTTTCTCTTACTGAAACCTTTTACTGGAATTTATTGGCAGACAAAAAAGCTGCAAGCCATTTATAAAAAAATTAAAATAAAAATAAATTTCTTTTTAATAGATGTATACATACAAGGTGTGTTTCCGTACTCTACACTGTGTAAGATTTGTGTAAGTTCAAACTGAGAGAGTAAAAATAAAATGTGAGAATAGTTGCAAAAGTATGGAAACAGCTTCTAGTAAGTTTCAAGCACAAAACAGCTGATTTTGACTGCAGACATGTCAAACGTAAATTGCGCCAATTAAAATTATCGTCAATTTGTTTGTTAAGTTAATGCTTGTTGTTCTTGATGCTTGTTCTTACTTTACTCGGAGTCTTGAGTTCTAGCACTCTCTGTGCACTTTGTGTGCTCAAAAGAGAGCGGTTTTATGCTTGTTCTTCTTCTCCCATTTTAAGCACTGAAAGTATGGAAACAGAAAATAGTGTCCTACAAGTTACACAGTGTGAGTACGGAAACACACCTACAATCTCAAAGGTTATTTAATTATCTTCCATATAACATGCCAATATCTGATGTTTTTTGAAGCTCATGATCTCATGTTTTTTTGAACAGATCTTTAGGCGAGAAAAAACAAATGATATTAAAGTTGTGTTATCAATTTTTTGTGCACACAAAAAAAATTTTTAAATCGCGATCGTGCCAATCTTTCTTGTTATTATGACTTTTAACAGAACCAACGGATTTAAGTTTTTGAACTTTTTCCATCCTGTGTTTTAAAAATTATAGAAAATTTAAACAACTTCGGTCTGGCCACTCAGTCTATGACAGTTGAAAATAAACACATTCATATCGCTCACTGAACACACCGCCGTCAAAAATTCTCTGACGTTTCTGACACGTGTTTTTATTCTGATCAGTTCTCTTAAATCTTTTGTGTATTGAATGCTGTGCAATTTTACTCATTTTCCTACGTCTTTGCGCAAAGTAAGCAACGTATCTTTATTTGTTTAACTAATTTTTTAATAATTCTTAATTATATTTAACAATCTGTGATATTTCAGCGGTTGTTGTTGTTGTGTGGAGCACATGTAAGACGATTGATTTCAATTGATGCAATTGTGAATAGTTTAAAGCAACTTGGTTAAAAAGTAATTGCTTCTGGAGCACATTATTTTGTGTCTTATTGAATAAATCAAGTGACAAGGAAAAAAAAGAAGTAAAAGTTAAGGAAGTCACAAACCTGCACCTACAATATAGAGAAAGCTGCGCATTTATTTTGTATTTTTCCTTGTGAAGAACAATTCGCGGCCTTAAGTGATTTTTTTTCTTTGTGCCAAATTGAAATATTGTCAACATGTCAGCTGGTGACGTTAACGGTTATGGTGGTGTTTCAGACACCTCCAATGTGGGTGGCAACGTGCAAGAACTTCAAGATGGACTAGCATGCCACGAGCTCTTCGCTCATAGCGAAGGATTGACATACAAGTAAGTGGGGGAAAAGGATATGAATTTAAGGTGGATATTAATGCAAATCATTAAATGTAGATGTATGTATGTATAAGGTTTATTTTATGTTCTAGAATACACATACCCAGAGGGGATTTAATTTTTCTGCGATTAACTTTGATTAAATAATAAAACAATATTTGTAATAGGTCAAAGAGAGCGAATAAAGTTAACATTCTTGTATGTGTCTTTGAGTCTTGAAGATTATCTTAAGACATGGGGCTGAATGTCACTTTGTGTGTATGTACCAGAACTCCTCCGAACTACTCCCGAACTTCAATCAAATTTAGAAAATTATCGGTTACGGAATGTGTTACTTTAATTCAAATCAAATTCGTAAAACGTTCGTCCGTCTTCGACCAAATTTTGCAAATATATTCTTTGGTATGAGCAATTTGTTTGCAATGAAAATGAGCCGGATTTCACAATGGGCGCATCATTTTATTTTTAGTTGAACTCCTTTAGTACTCCTTTAGTTTGTCCGGCTTCAACAAAATTTTGTACATACATTTGGTATAGTGGATAGTCAGACTCTGTAGTCCAGAAAAGTGATTGGGATTAGACAAGGTGGCGTGTCATTTGAATTTTTATCGAACTTCTTCAGAGTATGTCTGACTTCTACCAAATTTTTCACTTATATTCTTTGGTATTATGAGCAGTTCGTAGCTTAGAAAGTGGTCGTGTTTAAGGAAAGGGTCAAGATGGTAGAGTTCATATCTAATTGAAAAGAGATTAATTTGATATTTTTGAAAAAGGTTGTCTTTTAAACATACGTTTTAAACATACAACTTCGGTAACAGTAAAATGCAAGTATGCAGAAAAATTGTCTGTTGTCTAATTAACAGGTGAACTACGAATTTATTTGTCATTTCCTCACAAAATTTGCCGTTATCTACAAAACTTGCAGTATGCCTTTATTCTGCCATAGGAAATAATTATATGTGCATCAGTAACAAAGGTCTGCAAATAATGGCAATGCGATAGTATTGGCCAGCTAAGGGTCGTTTCCGAAGTAATTTTTATCGTAGAATCCAAATCCGTGCTCAGAATGTCAGGATTTTAAGATATTTGAGGTTATGTACACGAAAAATAGCTACTTTTGAGGATGAATAAAGGATGTGCAAAATTTCTTAGATTATTTTCTTTTTATTTCCTCATGAAGTTCTATTTTTTCCCTTTAGAATGGACTCTGAAATGGTACCGTACGATGATTTATTCAAAAACTATGGCTATTTGAAAAGGACGACCGCATTAATTGCTCGATTAATCGGAACAGAATATTCGAGACAAATAAATCGGTTATTGAAATTCGATTATTCATTCGATTAATCTTGCCATTCCTACTTTTATGTAACTTTTTGAGAAAACATTACATTTTTTGGATCTTTTTTGAAAAAATTTCTTCTTATCTTTAAATTTCGGATGATTTTTTTCTCATTCCTTCGGACAAATAAGTAAGAGGCACACCATTTGTATGGAAGCCCTGTTAAAATAAATTTTTCGGATCAAATATCTATTCATACGAAAAGTTCGAGAAAAAACAAAATTTTTTATACCCATAATGTGGTCTATCTAGCACAAATTTTAATTTTAAGGTAGGTATGAAGGTTCGAGCACAAAAAAAAGACCTTTTTTAAAGCTGCTCTCATTTTGCGTGATTGTTTAAAAAAGTTCAAAAAACAGCATCGTTTTTGGGGGTTTCATTTACATTGGCTGCATTCTGCCAAGGCGAGCGCTATTGTAGCGATGGATCATTTTACGCTGGATTTCTCTGAATGCGTTGCTACGTCGAACGTCAGATCTGTTGACAACTGGCGTTTGATGTAGCTTGTTCGCTTGTTTTATTTTGTTGAATTTAAAACCTAATTTCTTTCTGCTAAGAGGTTCACTTAATGCAAAAGGTAGCGCTAGAGATGCTAATGGATGATGGTTATGGCTATTAAGGAGCACATTTCGGACCTCATTCAACCATTGCAAGGAGCAAAGGATAGTTTAAAACATGAAAAATAGCACAAGCCATGAAAATTTGCATTTATTTTAAGCGTTTCATTTGAGTTTTTGCAAATTCATGCAAATTAGTGCGCAAACAGCTGTTAAATGACATAACTTGCAACTGTTGAGTAATTTATTTCGCTAGGTCATGATACAATGATAAGGTAGGCCCATGATACTAAGTGCTCTCACGCGTCAACGAAGAGTGGATAATGAGAAGCAACATTAATGTCAAAACGACGAATTTCGTAGAAATTGCAAATGAAGAAAATATTTTATGTTTCCAAGTTGCAAACAGTGCGGTCGCGGGTATTAAATTTGTGCTAATTTGAGTGAAAATATTATATAAAAAGTGTAATAAAAACTATAAAATGTGAAAGAAGTCTTAAAATTGCAAAAAAAACCTGTAACAGTTTTAACCTAAAAACAACTGCGAAACGTGAGCATAAAGAAATTCGCGATGAACAGCTGATTTTGACATCAATGTAGCTTTATTCTGCTTTCTACTCCATTCCTCTCCGTGATGACCTTACCTTATAATTCTGCCATGCGCTAGGTAAAATGCACATCGCTCGAGCGTAGACAGCTGCCAGCGCTGTCAAAAGTGTAGCCATTCACCCGAATTTTCTTGAGCGCTAGTGTTGGCGGAATGCAGCCATTAAAATGACTACCTTTTCTTGTCTAATTCTCTTATTCCAAACTTACCATATACGGCACGTTTTCGTATCGCAAAAAACTATTTAAAAAAAAAACCGACTACAAAATCACTACAAAGTAAAAAATAATTTTAAAATAACTTTTCCTTTTAATTTCTTGGTCATATTTGATAATTTATTTAAACATATTATTACATTGGAAAACTTAGGGCTGTTTTCTCAATGTCCGGCTAAGCACTAACCGGAACTTTAACCAGCGGTTACCAAAAAATCGTTTTCTCAATGTTCGGTTAGTGCCTATCTGTCGGTTAAGTGCCGGTTAGGTTAACGGTAAGTTGTGGTTCCGGTTAGCTGCTAATCGGCAGAACAGTTGAGTTGAGTAGTTTTTTTATTGTTTGTGTTTAAATTTGTTTTACACAAAAATTAAAAGAATAGCAAGGATTTCGTTTTTTTATAATTTGAGTATTCATATAATTTCCATTTTTTTTTTGCCATTTTTTCCATTTTTGTTGTGCGGCACAAAATAAAATAATTGGAAAATAATAAACAAATGACAGCTGATATGCAGTTTTTATGTATTCACAATTGAAAAAATCACAATTAATGATTTAGGTTACTTAATCAGCACTTGGTGAAAACGAAACTATTTTTTTTTAGCTATCGTATGGTTAGCTATCTCCCGGTTAAGAGCTAGACTAACCGAACATTGAGAAAACGGCCCTTATTATTTTAATTTTTTGTAATTTATTTTTATTATAAATATATTAACCCCTTTATGAATACAAAACCTTTTAAGGTCGGCGCTAATATAATCAGACTTTTAATCAGAAGCGCCAACTTCAAAGCTTTTGTATTCATAAAGAATTAATACATTTATGATAAAAAAAAAAAAATAGACTAAATAAAAAGAATAAGTTTTCCAATGTAATAATAATGTTTAAATAAATTATCAAATATGACCAAAAAATTAAAAGGAAAAGTTATTTTAAAATTATTTTTTACTTTGTAGTCATTTTGTAGTTGGTTTTTTTAAGTTTTTTTCTCATATTGCCACGCCCAGTAGCCGAATATTGCCCACTTTCTTGACCGGAATTTGTACTATTAATGCCTACCCTTAGTTTTCATTGGGCAGTAGTAATGTGGCGGGACCCAAACCCTGCGCACATTCCATGTTTAAGGTCTATGGATCGACCCGCCGCTCAAATTAGCCGTCAAACTGACGGATGCCAGTTTGCCGTTGCCCAGGGAACACCACTTGGAGGTTTGAGTCGACTTGAGACGATTTCGACATGGATAATGCTGGCCTCGCCAGGTTGAGGCGGTCAGACACGTTGCCATGTGAAGGTTCGCCCCCTGTTCCCCGAAGGTCGGTCGAAATCCGGACACGGGTTGTAACGGCCACCTAAGTAAGTAAGTAATGCCTACCCTTATACCAAATTGCAGTACCATAGTATGAATATTATTTGAGATACACTCTTTTTCTTATATTGCCACGACCATTCGTCAAATAACGCCCATTTTATTGACCGTAATTTGTGTTAACTGTGTCTACCACTACACTAAATTGCAGTACACTAGTGTCAATATTATTCGAGATACAGTGTTTTTCCAATATTGCCACGCCCATTTGTCAAATAACGCCCACTTTATTGACCATAATTTGTAATAATAATGCCTACCCCTATACTAAATTGCAGTAGGTACTTAGTCTCAAAATTATTCAAGATATTCTGTTTTCTAATATTGCCACGCCCATTTGTCGAATTACGCCCATTTTCTTGATGGTAATTTGTAATAAATTTACCTACCCCTGCACTAAATTGCAGTACCCTAGTGTCAATATTATTCGAGATACAGTAGTATCTAGTATTGCGAGATCTATTATTGCCACGCCAAGTTCTCGAATGCTGCCCACTTCTTACGGGCACCTCCGTGCTTATGATATCTATCTGTTCACCTCTGTTATCGATGTACATACATTTAAAAATAAAAAATAAGTAAATAAAGAAAATAAAAACAGAGATACCGACTAACTTGGCTCAAGTTGGAGTAAAAAGGAAGCTGTATTCTTATTGTTCCTGTTGCCTTTTTCATTTGACGTTTGGCGTTCTCACAGCTTTGTTGTTGCAAAGCTTGTTGTTTGAGCAGCCATTTAAATGTGAACCTACCTTATATTTGTATCATGGATGCCATAATGTGTGCCTTTTTAATACCTTTGGCTTGATACCAAATATGTGTATGTTTCCATGGAAAATAGTGAAGTTATGGCGAAAAACGAAATTTCCGCTGATTTTGAAACGTCATTTTGAAACCCGAAACCATCGATTGAGCACGTATAAAAAAATACGTCAACATTAGATTTTTGTCCTCTCACACATATCCGAAAATCATTTAAATCGGCGGGTGACACCTGGGGACCTTTCCTTGTTAGTTAACAGCAATTAAGAAATAATTAATATTTTCATTTTGTGATTAAAATTATGAAATTTTTAAATTGGAAATATCAAAGCAATGAAATTATCATAAAAAAAACAAAATGTCCAAAGTTTTTTTGATTTAAATAATAATTACAAAAAAATATGCAAGGCTTAGGGTACAAGTAAAAAAAAAAAATTTAAATTTGGTGATTTTGGCTTGGATATTATGATTTTGGATATTTTTACTTTGGATATTTTGTGTCTTGGATATTTTGTCTTTGGTGGACATTTTGTTTATAGAGATTTCGTACCGCTCCTGTCTTGAATATAAGCCCTCGATATGTATTATTCTATGCAAACAAATTTTTCAACAATTTGGCTTGTTCACATCTTGTGTTTCACAAAAATAAAAATCTACATTTTTAGTACTTCTTTTGAAATGTCTGTATGATGAAATCAATAAAGTGTTTGATGTTAATAATGCATGTAACAATGTATGTGAACTATTTTATTATACTTACTGCTATTTGATACGCTGTTCGCGCGGCTTTACGTTCAGAGCTGTGTAATTTAATGCTTTGTTTATTTATTTTCATCATAGTGATTTTTTAATCTTGCCTGGCTATATTGATTTCACCGCCGAGGAAGTTGATCTCAGCTCACCACTTACCAAGACCCTTACACTGCGCGCTCCACTCGTCTCATCGCCAATGGACACTGTTACAGAATCTGATATGGCCATCGCGATGGCGGTAAGTTATGCCAGGAAGTCATACAACTGTGCTTGAATGACAATTATCGTTTCAATTAATTAATTAATTATCGTTGTTTTTTGCCTCTTTTCAACTGCTAGCTCGGTGGTGGCATCGGTATACTTCATCACAATTGTACACCCGAGTACCAGGCCAATGAGGTGCACAAAGTTAAGAAATACAAACATGGCTTTATACGCGATCCCTCAGTTTTATCTCCCGAAAATACTGTTGGTGATGTATTGGAGGCGCGACGTAAAAATGGCTTCACTGGTTATCCCGTGACTGCAAATGGGAAACTGGGTGGACGCCTGCTTGGCATTATAACCTCACGCGATATTGACTTTCGCGAAAATCAGCCAGAACTGAAGTTGGGCACCATCATGACCACCGAATTGATTACTGCGCCGAATGGTATTACGCTGCCCATGGCCAATGCCATATTGGAGAAAAGCAAGAAAGGCAAGCTGCCAATTGTCAATGAAAATGGAGAGTTGGTGGCCTTGATTGCACGCACTGACTTGAAAAAGGCACGCTCGTATCCGAATGCTTCAAAGGACAGCAATAAACAATTGTTGGTGGGTGCTGCCATTGGTACACGTCCCGAAGATAAGGAGCGCCTAAAACTGCTCGTAGCCAGTGGTGTCGATGTCATTGTCTTGGACTCATCGCAGGGCAATTCCATCTATCAGATTGAAATGATAAAGTATATAAAGAATACATATCCCGACTTGCAGGTTATTGGCGGAAATGGTGAGTATCAAAATTGTGGTGTGCGCAACGTTTGCGCTGCTATTTTTTATTTATATCTTAAAAAGAATATCTGCCCGATGTGTGCTATCATGTGCTGCATTGAAAAAGAAAATTATTCTTACGGCAACATTTTAATAAAGTGATGTTTTTCAACAAGTAAATAAGCGACGCCATTAACTCATTTTAGAAAAGTTTAAAGTGTGCTGCGATGTGCTCGAGTTGTGCTACAATATGCAGTAGAGAGATTAAAAAAGTCGCATATTTTCGAATATAAAGAGCGTGAGTAGAATTTTTAAAAATGCCAGTTCCGCTTTTTTCATTTTCGAAGCCTTGCATTGCACATAAATAAGTATATTATTAGTAAACCCAAGCAGATTACAGCACAACTATTGTTTTTGAGCCCGAAATATTCAGAGCTGACTTTTGAAAAAGTAACTATGTTTCTGAAGTTAGTAAATGTGAGCTTTTCTAATTTCTCTATGGCACATTGTAGCACAACCCGAGCACATCACAGCACAATTTCCTAATTTCTGAAAAAAAATTAATGGAGCTAACTTTACTTAAGGCAGTATTCTAATCTTTAGGAAAAAATTTTGGGCATTTTTAAATTTCATTAAAAAAAACAAAATATTTTTACTATCCATTTTTTTATTATATGTTTGTTAATATTTCAATAATACACAAAAAAATTGAAAAAAATAACAATTGTTCGGATGCCTCCATCTTGACACGATTTCAACCTTCCATTTTAAAAAAGAAGAAAGATTCGTAAGAATGTTGTCATATATACCAAACTAGGCAAAGAAAAATAAATTTTTTTAGCAAAGTGACGACTGTTTGAAAAATAAAAGTAAGTTTTTGACCTTTTTTCAGAGTTTTGAATTTTTTAAAAATATTAAAAACAAAATTTTTACATAATTCTGTTCCGGGTCATAGAGGGTCGGGTCTAACACGGGAGATAGAAAGCTATCCAGTGATCGTGAAATTTTTAAATTTTTTTGTACATTAGGTCAAAATCTATTCCAACTTCTATTTAAGCGCTATTACTAGTACAGCTACCAATTTTTTTATTTTGAAAAAATAAATATTTTTTTTTTCCAACACTATAAAAAAAGCCCACACCAAAGTTTCGAGAAAAACGCGTTTAAAAATTTGAGCAAAGTTACAGGTAGCAAAGTTACGAATAAGTATGCGAATGTCCAAATCTACAGAATCGTCAACTTCGATGTATGGGGAACAGATTTTTCGAAGGCTTGGAGGAGTTGGTGATCACACCACGGCGAGACATCTGGAGGTTTAAAATAGCACAGTATGGTTTGAGGAATAAATTGGAACAATGGTTTAACATGATACCACAAATATAAAAAGGGATTTGCAATGGTTCTATAGGCCCCCGCGGAAGCGCCGGTAAAGGTGCACGACCCTACTTATCTAACCTAACCTACAGACAGTCAAAGGCTTTGTCACTAAAATACATAACTCCGTAAATAAACGAAATTTTTAAAATTCCTTTGGAGTATATATTCTTAAAGATTTAATCTTCGAAAATATGAAAAACTTCAATTTTTTTAAAATATTACACTAGAATACTGGCTCAACGAAAAAAAAAAAAAAAAAAAAAAAAAAATAAAAAAAAAAAAAAAAAAAAATAAAAAATTAAAAAATAAAAAAAAAATAAAAAAACAGTAAAAACTAAAAAAGCATACTAAAAAAAAACAAAAAAAAACGAACAAAACAAAAATCGTTGTTTTATATATAGTAGTACTGAGTTTTCGACCATTGGACATAGTCAAACCTAATGCTTCATTAAAAAATTCAATAAGTGCCAGATTTTTATTATCTGCAAACTTAATATTGAAGTTGGTAAATCTTTTGAGTATTTTAGAACCTTCTTTCAATAAATCATCAAGTTTTCGAATAAGATAAAACTTCTCTCCCGAATTGACCCTTAGAGTGGTCAAGTATTGGAGTTGGTTCTAATATTTTTTCCCTTCAACATTTCTTCTGAACTCGCTTACCCCCTATCGGCCACTTTTTTGGGGTTTCCCATATAAAGAACATAAAAACTGACAAGTATAGTTCATATCTCTTCCGAATTGACCCCTAGAGGTTTCAAATATATGAGCTAGTTCTATTATTTTTTGCCCTTAAACATTTATAAACACACCTACCCCCTATCTGCCACCCTTCTGGGGTCAACTTACAAAAAACATAAAAACTGTCGCTTATAGTTTATATTTCTCCAGAATGGTCTCCTAGAGGGTTCAAATATATGAGCTAGTTTTATTAGTTTTTGCCCTTCAACATTTCTTTGAACCCACTCATCCCCTCTCTGCTACCTACCCTTTCGGGGTCTCCATATAAAAAACACAAAAACGTCAATTATAGTTCATATCTCTCCCGAATTGGTCCCTAAAAGGGTCATATATATATATGCTGGTCCTATAATTTTTTTGTCCTTCAACATTTCTTCTCAACACACCTACCCCCTTTCTGCCACCCTTCTAGGGGTCACCATACAAAAAACACAAAATCTGTTGATTATAGTTGATATCTCTACCAAATTGATCTCTAGGGGGGTGAAATATATATGCTGGCCCTATTTTTTGCCCTTCAACATTTCTTCTCAACACACCTACCCCCTTTCTGCCATTTTTCTGGGGGGTCTCCATACAAAAAACACAAAAACGTCAGTTATAGTTCAGATCTCTACCGAATTGGTTCTAAGAAGGGTCATATATATGAGCTGGCCCTGTTATTTTTTGGCATTCAACATTTGTTTGAACACACCTACCCCCTATCTGCCACCTTTCTGGGGGTCTCCATACAAAAAACACAAAATCTGTTGATTGTAGTTGATATCTCTCCAAAATTGATCTCTAGAGGGGTCAAATATATCAGCTAGTTCTATTATTTTTTGCCATTCAACATTTCTTTGAACACACCCACCCCCTCTCTGCCACCCTCTCGGGGTCTCCATACAAAGAACAGAAAAACTGTCCATTATAGTTCATTTCTCTCCCGAATTGACCCTTAGAGTGGTAAAATGTATGAGCTGGGCCTGTTTTTTTTGTTTTTGTCCTTCAACATTTCTTCTGAACACAGCTACCCCCTATCTGTCACTCTTCTGGGGGTCTCCATACAAAAAACACAAAGTCTTGATTATTATAGTTCATATCTCTCCCGAATTGATCTCTAGAGGGGTCAAATATATGTGTTGATCCTTTTATTTTTTTGGTCTTCAACATTTCTTATGAACACTATTTCTTCCTCCCTCCCTTCTGTGGGTCTCCATACAAAAAAAAAAAATGTTGCTGATATGGATTCATAACTTTTACTTCTACCAAAAAGTGATTAATGCGCCTAAAGAAGGTTTCACTTTAAAAATGATCAGCATCTCATATTAATCATACTGTTAGAATGTTTTTTTTTTGCCCAATGCGCACATGATAGCACACATCGGATACTTCCCAGTGCATATTTTTTTAATTATACTATAAATCAAATATTACGGAACTTGTTAATGAGTTAAATTTTTCAAAACTTTTGTATCTCTTTAGTTGTGACGCGTGCTCAGGCAAAGAATCTTATTGATGCCGGCGTTGATGGTCTGCGCGTTGGTATGGGTTCAGGTTCCATTTGCATAACACAGGAGGTTATGGCTTGCGGCTGTCCTCAAGCCACGGCTGTCTATCAGGTGTCCTCGTATGCCAAACAGTTTGGCGTGCCTGTTATTGCCGATGGTGGTATACAGTCGATTGGGCACATTGTCAAGGCTTTGTCTTTGGGTGCTAGTGCCGTTATGATGGGCTCACTACTGGCAGGTACTTCGGAGGCACCTGGCGAATATTTCTTTTCGGACGGTGTGCGTTTGAAGAAATATCGTGGCATGGGTTCTTTGGAGGCAATGGAACGGCATGATGCTAAAGGTGCCGCCATGTCACGCTACTATCACAATGAGATGGACAAGATGAAGGTTGCTCAAGGTGTTAGCGGCAGCATTGTAGATAAGGGTTCTGTGCTGCGCTATTTGCCCTATTTAGAATGTGGACTACAACACAGCTGCCAGGATATAGGTGCGCGTTCCGTTAACGAGCTTAGGTTTGTTCATAAAATTGAGTAAAGTTACGTTTACAATTTCAACCACACTACAATTTTTTAGAAAAATGATCTACAATGGCAAGCTGCGCTTCATGAAACGCACGCATTCCGCTCAACTTGAGGGCAACGTTCACGGCCTTTTCTCCTATGAAAAGCGTCTCTTCTAACATAAGACCAATGCGTCGGCCCAATATCTAAAGACAGCGTCAACAAAAATAGCTATGTGCAGGCAACAGCAGCAGCAGCAGCAACAACACCTACAACAGATGGCAACAAGTGGAACACAACAACAACAACACCACCACCACCAGCAGCAGCAGCAGCAGCATTTTATGGAAATGCATTTTAAACATACATAAATAATATATCTATATAAAAAGAATCCACCCGCCGCCATTGTGGTCACTTTTGCGGTATTCAGCAAACAAACTAGACTGGCCGCTCCCACTCAAAATGGGTTCAGCCATTCTCTTGATATATATTCACTATATTCAATGTTAGTGTAACCAATATTGCCAATTTTTTTTATTAATTACATTAACTACAAATTGTATAAAATATTTTTTTTTTAATTTTTTATCTATTATTATCTACATAAATCTGCACACACTGCAATGTGTTTAAAATATGTTAAATTTTAGATATATATATATATATATATATTTCTATCGATCCTACAACGGTCTCATGTTTAATTTTAGATATACAATAATTTATATATGTGCTTGTTTGTAGACTTCAGCATAAAATATTTTCTAAACAAGTCTCACAAAAGTATTCTACAGCATTTTAAGTCTTGAGAATTAAATTGCTTTCACAAAGTAACAAACAGACTATATAATAAAATAAACAAATAATTTGTTTAAACATGTTGAGGTAAACAAAACAACTCGCACTACAAATTACAAAACTCAATTTTTAACAAGTTATTAAAGCGTTAAAATTTCCAATTCTACAAATCTATTAAGCATAAACATAAATGTTATAAATATGATATATATATATATATATATATATATATGCGTAGGTATATATATTAGATGTTAAAAGAAAATATTTAATAAAGTAATATAAACACAGATATCGTACTTAACTAAAGAGGTTTAATTTTTAGCGTAAAAAAAAGTAGACTTCCGTGATTAAAATTTATTTTTTTATTTACATTTTTGAAAAGTTTTTGTCTACTATTTTAAGAAGTAAGAATAATCCTTTATAATCACTTTTGATATAATTGTGTTCAGTGCCAGTACATTTTTTTATGAGAAACAATTTTTGTAAAATATTTTAATACCATAAAAACCTTGTTTTCTGAGTCTTATTTGAACTAAAACTGAAAAACTTTCAAAAATGTGATGTTATTTTTCACTATTCCACTTTTATATAGAAACTAGCAGTACCTGGTGTGCGTTGCCTACACCTGGCAACTATTTTGGAATATAAGAAATATATTCAAAACTTTTATTATACTCTTTGTTTGACTCCACACTCATTGTTTGATGCCCGTTCCAGTTTCCCAGTAGCAGGACATCAACAAATATTAACTTCATTTTGGGTTTCATTGTCTGTGACTTTTACATCCAAAGCTCTGCGATATCAGAACTTTGGCATGTATTATCCCCTTGGTAAATGCCCCTCCTAGTTTTCTTGTAGGAGAACATCATCAAGTGGTAACTTTATTCAGAGTTTAATGTTTTGCCACTTTTAGTTTCATAGCTATTCTGTATCAAAAATTTGATTTGTATAGGCAGAGCGACGCCCCACGTTGCACTGACCGTGCCAGTTTTCCAGTAGAAAGATCAGGCTAATTAGTAACTCCATACTGAGTTTTATAGTTACTAGAGTACGCCAGTGATCGAAATTCGACCTTTTCGCCATACTATTCTCGAGCAACGCCAGGTATTCAACGCCTAGCATTTTTCTTTAAAAATTATTCGGTGTCCTCCTTCTCCCTACTCTGATTCATTAAACAAAATAATCAACAAAATCGGTTGAGAAACACCCTGAATGCCATACCTCCCCAGAGCGACACCGGATATTCCAGCTAGCATTTTACTTTAAAAACTATTCGGTGCACTCCTTCTCCTTACTCTGACTCATTAAAAAAAAAAAATCATCAAAATCGGTTGAACACAAGAGAAAAGCGAAGCTTTTTCGCAATTACATAGATTTGATAGCTTTTTCTTTTCTTTTTAAGGGAGTATTCCTGCTTGGAAGGCTGTTTTTGGACCCTTTTTGAAAAACTTCTCATTTGAAAACGCAAAGAGTTAATAAAATTCTGTTTTTTTTTCTTTGTACGAGGACGGTTCAAAAAGTTGTCGGCCTTCAAAGTTGGGCGTCGAAAAATAAGGTATGCTGCTTGCGGCCCGAATAACTCGACTTCGGATCATCTGAAATGGAAAAAGTAAACGGCGTTAGATTCAGTACAGGTGTAATTCTAGTTCTTACCTCAATCATAATTTTGCGATTATTTTTTACAAAATGGCGGTCATTGAAAAATTAAAAACCGATTTTGGGTCTTTTTTTTGTAGTTTAGTGTAAAAAAAAATAGCAAAAATTTGCTTAAAATTTTGATTGAGGTAAGGACAATTCTGCGTCGATTGCACTTTGTTTCATCAAAATCGTTTCAGAACTACGGGCGCAATCTGGGCAGCAATGCGTTTAAGTTTGAAGTTATTTTTTTGCATAAAAAAAATAATTGAAATGAAAAATTTGAGCATGCAGAAAATTTGAGCAGAAATTTGACAACTCTGCGTCGATTGCACTTGGTTTCATCAAAATCGGTTTAGTAGAACCGGAGAAAAGTGACTTCGAATTTCAAAAACGTGAATTTGAAAAAACTCAAAGAAAATTTTAGGCAATAAAACATTTTTTTTTTTTTGTGAATACTTACATATATCAATTTGCAATGTCAGCCCCATAAAGACTCCTTCCTCTTCTTCATAAAATGAGGACTCAGAGGCTCTTTGTGCTCTTCGGGCAATTCTACCTTCTTTTGATGCGGCCAGAGCTCTGATTTCGGACCTTTTCAAACGTTCTTCGTTCCGAGACATGGCGAAATCATATGTGATGTTGCCCATCAGGATGCCCATTAGGTTCATTATTTGAAGTATTGGCAAAAAACCTTCGTTAAATATGACAGTCCCAATATAATTGGCAATCTCAATAGTGCGTGCGCCGGTGTGCATATGCTTCGGTGCGAATGACTACAGCACTGCGTTGAAAGATTCGTTGTTGTTTTGAGTTTTGGAGCCAAGGCATCTGTTCAACAAATCATCGGCTGACAGTGCTTCGTAAATAGGTTTGATTGCTTCCTGGGCTGTCTGATTTAGTGGTGCATACTTTTCAAAACTGTATGGCCCATATTAGACGATGTTCGTTTGTCCGACGAAAATGAACACTTTTTACTCTCTTGTCCGCTGGATGGTCACACGACAGAAAATTTAGGGCGGACACATTTGACATATCATTTAGTTTGAGTACATTTTCTACTGCACTTTATTTTGTGCGCTTTGAAAACAATTGTGAAAACAAATGTGAAAACAAAAGTGATTGAAAGTTTTAGAGTTGAAATTGTTATTCTATTGTGTTTTTATTGATACGTGGTATTTCTTTATTTTTTATTCAACATGGAAATCGATTACGACTTAGTAGCTTTAAATATAATAAACTCGGCAAATCAATACGCATCAAACATAAAATGATTATCATTAAATTAATTCATGAATTCCATTAATATATTTATAATTTTACTTATCAATTCTTCCAACACCACTTTCTTGTCAATATTTAAATAATATAACCTGCCAAAAGTAAGTGTTTCAAGCAACTATTTTTCCTTTATCTTATAGTAGGATATTAGTACTTTTCCTTAGAAAAAGTACTTTTTAGCTGCTAAAGTGTGGCAAAACTTTTATTTCACCACATCGCCACACTGTTGTGGCCGTTGTCTGCTGACATCAACAGCAGACAAAATGAACATATTTTGTCCACCTTACAAAAAGTTCATCAGCTCTCACTCTCACTGTTTTTTGACAGTTTCACATTGAAAGCAACAACAAAGATCGGACAAACGGACATCGTCTAATAAGGGACTATGTAGGTGTTCATACATCAGTCAAATGATTGAAGTATATCGCGATTTTTTACTCTCTTTAACTCTCTCTGAAAATATTGATTGACGCTTGCTCACACACGAATTTTTGATTGAAGCTCCGACGCAGGCATTTGTTACTTTTCTGCTACCTACTATTTTGTGAATTCATATCGTGCTGTGTGCATTACTTTATTTGGGTGTTTCTTTTATTAAATTGTGTTGTATGCATAATAATTTTACAAAATGGAAAACAATAGCGGAAATATAGTTGATCTTTTAGGATTAAAGCTGATCACATTAGGAAATCAATACGCCGGAAATTATACCTATTTGAATGGCCATCGCATGCAAGTCATAAAAAAACAAAAGAATTAATGAAATTATGGCAGGAACTAAAGAAAAAACACCTCTTTTTCACTTCAAAAAACTACCTTTGTTTTCAGTTAACTACTTTTCTTGATATAATTGCCTACTAAAAAGCAGACAAGTAAAATAATGCAACCCTTTGACTGATTGATGCAGGTCTGGAGCTCAATCAAAATTTTGACTGACGAGAGAAGATTTTGGAGTTCATTTTCGCACTGAGATAAAGTTAATTTTTTTTACATAGGAAAGCATCAACAAATTTTGATTGATTCAATCATTTGACTGACGTATGAACACCTCCTATGCGTGCTCGTTTCTGGTTTATAACTCAATTCAAAGTGAACCAAACGCTGCCAACATTCGAATACCTAAGTTCTAAAATGTGTATTAATTTATTTTTAAAATGCGTATACAAACAAGTTATTACCTACTAAAGAACACGTTGAACGAAATTCGGTGATTGCTTTAAACCGTTGCATTCAAAAAGTAGCCAAATTAAGCAAATCGCGTTTTGGCGAAAACATTGCTGGGCAAAAAAGGTCATATCTCCTAAAGTATTTCGAATTTCAAAAAACCTTTATAGGACGATATTCTCAAATATCCAAGCTATAAAAATATACAAAACAAAAAAAAATAAATAAAAAAATTTTTCCAACCAGGAATACTCCCTTAAAGTATTAAATTTTCTTGTTGTAATAAACGCAAGCAATAAAGAAACCATAAAATTCTAAGAAAAAATCTGTCGAAAATTTTTCACATTTCACTCCAAGCAAATCACAATATGAGGCTTCGTTAAAAAACATCAAAATCGGTTGAAAAAAACGGGAGAAAATGGTTCCTAATGCTTGGTTTTCACTATGTCAATTTCAATGGTTAATTGCTGTCAATCAAATAAAAATGCCAACACGTTGGCATTTTTTCTATATTTGACAATGGAGAAAAGAAAAAAACAACTGAATTATCGAATTGAGCTATACAAAAAATATGGAATAATTTTTTTAGGTGATATTTTAATTGATTAAGTTTTATGTCGTCATACAACTGACATAGTGAAACCCAGGCTTTACTGTTTCGCATACGCCTTTTTATATATGGATTGTACAATAACGGAACAATGTGATTCTATACTGGCAGTGTACCTTCTACATACACGCCTAGCAACAGCAAGATCAATATTAATTGCTAGTTTGTGCTCGTATTTGTTGTGCTTTTTTGTTCAGGAATCGCACTGTGTGTGACAACAATGAAATTTTCCCAGGCTAGCAGATGAGCATAGAAAGTTACTTTCCAAAATAAGTTCAATAACAGACAACAACAAATGCTTAAAAAAACCAACAGCTACTAAATAAATAACAATACACACCAGTACACCAACAATAAAGTAAAAACATTTTTTGTATGCGTTTTGTTCTACTTACTTCGATATGTTGAACTACAACAAAAAAAGTTTGAAAGTTAAACGTAGTATACTGAAATAGTGATAAAGGGAAGAAAACAACAAACATTTCTCAACCACCAACAAATGCGCCACCCCACTTGAGGCCAGCGTCAAGAGTGTGCCCAGCAAGCATTAATTTATTTTGAAAGGCACACACAATGGGTTTTAAGCACCCCCGCAGCTTTAAGAAAGTAAAAATTTGTTAATTCAAACATTTTTTTGCAAGAATTATGTTTTAAATAATAAAATTGCTCTTTTCAACGAGTGGCACTAGTGTGAGTGTCACCATTTTTAGGAAAATTAGGGGTTCATCTAAAATTTTAAAATTTACAATCTAGTGTTTATTTTGTACCCACAAGATGGTGTAAAAATCAAAAATAAAAAAATTTCTTCACCAAATTTGTCATTACTTCGTTCAAAAGTCAAGTAAGCTTTGCTCTAAATATAAAGTCGTGTGATATTTCGCCTCTTATATTTTGTGTGGTAGAATTTAAATACTATGTTCATTTTTAATAATGTTGGTATATATTTTTTAAAACTATGATTTGAAGATTCTCAAAAGGAAAACTAAGCTTGCCAAGTTCTGTTAAGTAAGTATAATTACAGATCACTAAAGCTCAGAAGTCAATTTTGATGAAATAACTCTTAAGAAATAAGGTACTCTTCCAAATTTTGAGTGTATAGTGCCATTGTCGTAAAATTGTGATGCTCAAATGATTGAATGATGTAGCACATTTCGTACAAGACTGTCACAACTCAACTCAAAATCGAGAAATCGAGTTTTTCGTAAATTCGTTCAGCAGTCTTTTTAAATACATTGGGCGAAGTATAAGTTCTTCAACCTTTCTTCTCTTTGACCTTGCTGAGCATTCCTCGTAGCTTGTGCTTGGCTTCTATTGATTGTAATTTAAAATTAAAAAAAAAATATAAATTAAAAAAAAATAATCACATAAGAGAGATCTGCTTCAGATCTCAAATATTGCCCTAGTCCTTCTACATTTACACCAGTATTGAATCCAAATTGAATAACTTTTCTTTTTCAACTCTTCAAATTCTACATTTTTCTGTAAATCCTTTTGAACTCATTTTATAACTGCGCCTGAATTTTGCTTTATTTGTTGTTTTTTGCATCAAGCTAATAGCTATAAAAATAGAGAATGTTCAATTGTGTGTTCACTGAAAAATTAAAATATTTCCAAGTTGACGCTTATAGACACGTAATTTTCCTATTTTTTTTTTTAAATGCATACTTGTTGCAATAAAATTTAAGACAATTGGGTATGTGTTCTTTTTTATCATAAATTTTTTTAACATTTTTTTTTAAGTTATTTTCTTATAACAATGCAACGACAATGAAATACTTAACTTAATTTTATTTAGCGTTGCTAAACTAGAAAGTGCCTATATTATATAAAAATTACCTACTTGCATAACTACAAAAGTGTAAAGTGAAATTTGACATTCTCATATCAAATTATAGAAAGAATCTATTTTTTCGCAAAAAAATTTTGAATACTTCTTAGTTAGGGTATTTATAAGCAAACTACATTTCTGTGGTCACAAGCAGAGCTGGGTCGAAAAGTAATCATTACTCTTCAATTCCAATATCTTCCTCAGGAATGGAATTGACGAATTTTTTCCAAACAGGAATTGTAATTGGTAGTTGAACATCTCAATTCCTCAGGAATGGAATTGGAAAAAAAGTCAATTCCATTCCAAGAATTGTAATTGATAACACAGGGCAATACTGATTCTGCGGCATGGGATTTGTTAGTCAATTTTGGTACATATGTTAATAAAGATCTAAGCCTATAACTTAGATTATTTCAATTGACTCTGGTTCTCGAGATAAACCATTATACTAAAAATTAAGGAGATTTTACCACATATTTAGGAATAACTCAAGAACAATTTGTCCAGATGAGGTTAATTAAAAATTAAAAATCAGCAACTAAATTACCTCTAAGTTACGGTTGCACTGTTTTTTAATTAGCGCAATAGTTTCTAAAGTATTCAGAAAGTTCTACAAAATCAAAAAGGTCACAATTGCTATTTTTTAACTTTTACATGAATATCAATAACATATAAAATAATAAAATTACATAATTACAAAAAATACAGGTTGAGAAAATCGTTTCGGAATTTTCTTTGATATTTTTGTTGGGACAGACTCGTTGTAAGTTCCAGTCTGCCATCATATCGCTATCCCAACGGCCTTGATATCTTTCCTCCATAATCTTCATGTCCTGATGGAGTCGGTTCCGATGTTCTTCACTTTAATCGACAAGGCTATCAGGAAATTAATCCAAATAACTGTGCAAATAATGAACTTTGACACTCATATTAGCTTTTAGTTTTTGGATCTTTTGGAGCATTTTCTTTACAATTTTGGCATAGTTTTCAGCTTTGTAATTCCCCTAAAATTTTTTTAAAAACTGATACAAAGCTTATCCATGCTTCCAGTTTCACCTATGTCATCTGGTTTATGAAATCATCTTCGTTTATTAGAGTATGAATTTTTGGCCCGTCAAAAAATCTGCTTTCAACTTTTCTGTACTAAGATTTTCTGTAATGATTGAGAAATATATTTTAAGCAATCGTAATTGCTATCTAAAGCTTTAACAAACTGTTTTATAAGCTCATGTTAAATGTGTAGTAGTGGACGGATGATTTTTTCACTACTTATCAAATTTTCATGAACGATGTTTACTTTTCCTACAGTAATTTTTATTCTTGATGGCCAATCTTTCTATTTCCAGTGCTATTTTTTTTACGTTATTATAGCCATACGATGGCAGACTACTGCTGGAACTTGCAAGGGGTCTGTCCTAACAAGAAATACCAAAGAAAATCCCATACAAAACGATTTTCTTAACTCGTGTGTTTTTAAAATTATGTTATTTTATTATTCTTTGTATTTAGTGAGATAACTCACTAAATTGTGCATTAAACCAAAACTTGTCAATCGATTTTAATGAAATATGGCTTGTTTTATTTGTAACATATCTGTATTTAAAACTGAAGATAAAACATAGATACAAAAATTGAAGATACAACAAAAAAATTTGATTTTTGCATAAAAATATGTTCTTGTCTTGGATATTTTCTAATATGTTTTCTTGAATATGTTTTACTTGGAAGTACATATGTTGCGAATTTTTGAATTTTTAATTTAACCAAATCGGATTATTTGTTCTTGAGTTATGATAAGATATGTGGTAAAATCTACATAATTTTTAAAATAACAGTTTATCTCAAGAACCAGAATCAATTCAAACTATGTGAATCCTATATAAAACGTCATTATCACATGTATCTAAATTGACTCCAAAAAGTTATGACGCAGAAAAAAATCTTCATTTTGTCACCCTGTCTAATTGAACATCTCAATTCCTCAGGAATGGAATTGGAATAAATGGTCAATTCCATTACAGGAATTGTTATTGGTAATTGAACGTTTCAATTCCTCAGGAATGGAATTAAAAAAAAATCGTCAATTTCATTCCAGGAACTGTAATTGGTAAGTGGTCATCTCAATTGCTCAGGAATGGAATTGGAAAAAAATGTTCAATTCCATTACAAGAATTGCAATTGATAATTGAACGTTTCAATTCCTCAGTAACGAAATTGGAAAAAATGGTCAATTTCATTACAGGAATTGTAACTGGTAATTGAATCTTTCAATTCCTCAGGAGTTGGCAGTTGAAATTTTCAATTCCATTACAGAAATTGTAATTAAGGTTACTGTAATGCAATTACAATTATCATTGAGGTAACTGTAATCCAACTACATTTTTAATTGAGATTACTGTAATATAAATTACATTTACAGTAACCTCCAATTACAATTCCTATAATGGAATTACAAATTTAAATTTCTGAGGAATTGAGATGTTCAATTACCAATTCCTGAGGAATTGAAACGTTCAATTACCAATTACAGTTCCTGTAATGATATTGACCATTTTTTTCCATTCCATTCCTGAGGAATGAATATGTCCAATTACCAATTCCTAATTCCAAGGAATTGGAACTGATGCGAAATTAATTCCAAAAGGAATCATTACAACATAGCTCTGGCCTCAAGCTATAACGACATAACTCAAAATATAGTAAAAAACCATATTTTAATTTTACTATGACCCTTTATTCTGAAATATATGAACCGTTACAAAAGAAATATTTGCACACATAAGTTGTTATCTGTTGTGTGCAAAGAACGGATTTCTGCATCCTTCCAAAGATTGGCAATAAAGAAAATGCTATATCGCTGTTTTACGATGTTTTGAGTTAAGTCGTTATAGCATTTCTGTAATTTTGGCCGCACTTGCGACATTGTGCGACGTCCACTAGAATTTGTGCCAAGTTGAATTTCACTGCCAGCACCGTTTTTTAAATAAAAAAATGTGCATCAATTGATAAGAGAATAATAAGCAATGTGTCACATAAACTTAATCTAAATCTTAGCTATATAGTCCTTAAAATAGTTCTTAAAATACAATTTTCTACTGAGCAATCTCACTAAATGAAATTAAAAATAAACATTTTTTAAAGATTTTATTTCCTTTAAAATAAATCCCCAAAATCAAAGCATGTCTACGGCCCTGGCGGCAGCGCAAAGTGCAATCAACAAATATTCTTGACAGACTGCAATAAAACATAAAAAGAAAAAAAAAATCACCAACAACAACAAACATCGAATACGAACAAAGCCTGGCAGCAACGAATCATCCTCATGTCTGCATTATTGTTGTAAACGTAGTAGACACTTTAGTTGTTTTTATTATTGTTGTTGTTGCTTTTATTATTGTCGTTGTTGTCAACATCAACATTTCATTCATACCAATCACATACCAGCCGGCATGCGATGTCCAACTTTTTTTGCTGGGCTCCTGGTAGCAACCAAATAATTCGAATGTCGTGTTGGCTGTTCGAAGCGAACCCAGACCGGGTCAGTTCACACTGGACCGTACGGACCAACCACGAAGTGCCGATTGGACATATTATATACACAAGCACGGATGGACGGATGATGGCATGAATAGACGCCATCAGCAAAATAAAGGCAACCCACCCATCAAGCTATAAGACTATAAGTAAATTATGAAAAAGGATTGATTTTTGTTAAAAAAAAAAATTAACAATCAACAATAGTTGCTATCTCACTCGCGTATGGGTTTCAAGGTTCTTTCAACTCCCACCCCTACTTGTCTCACGCGACATTTTTAAAAATTACCTAATTGAAAAACACCCTCGTCGTTCAGCTGCTGTATCACCTTTTAACCATCAATATAGCTAGTTGTAATATACTGCCACGCCCTTCTTTTTAAGACTGCATTGTACGAACATGCTATGTTCTGTCTGCTGGGCGCTCATATTTTATAATCTACTGTTTTTGTGCTTATTGCTTCTTGCTATATTGTGCTTTTGCTGTGAATGTAAGAATTTCCAGCGCTTCCTCGAAAATAGGCCTATTTCGTTGATTCGTCACTAGCAGGAGTACAAAACTGCTAACGTGTAAATGTGCCTGCAGCACAAAATAAGAAAAAAACAAAAATCGTTACAAAATTGCTTTCATTTAAATTTGTTTAACATAGGCTTGGGTTTGATACAAGCAACCATGTCGAGCGAGGCCTTTTTTTTTTGGCTTTAACCGGAATAACGTGAAAGGTGGATGATTCAACTATCTGCACTGCATTTTACCAGGGACGAAATTGAGCGAAATGCGACTTGGGCGCGGAACATTTTTAAATACTAGGAATAATTTCTTTTATACACAATGTTATATTTAGAATTTTTTCGAGGTTTGTAATATACATATATGTAGTATTTGAAGTAAGCTTATATCTACAACGGAAGAATTGTTGCCTTATCTAAACATAATGGATGTAGAAGCTGTATTCACAACATTGCACGAACATAATATTTTCATTTGTTTGTTCGTTTGTTCAAAATTCTGTGAACGAAAGAACGAAATTTCGACAAAAAAAATTGTAAAAAATTTAAAAACATATACAGTGGCTCACAGCGTATTTAATGCACAGCATATTTTCAACTTTAAAGCTTAGTACTCGGTGCGTTTGCGTGAAATTTCGCTGGCAACATCCATTTATATGTTGATGAAAATTTTGACAATTGAAAATGTTGCGAACGAACAGCATGGTAGAATAAAAGAAGGTATATGCATTTCAGACTTCGCTCTCTTTTTCATAGCCAAAATTGTCAAAATCAATACAAATCACTTTTTTGTTTACATTTTCCCAATTAAAGCTTTATCATCGCTTTCAGATTTTCTATGAGCTATCAAATTCGTTTTGACAGTTACGGCAGTCTGCCTCTCCGAAATGCATCTACCTTCTCTTATTCTACCATGACAAAACAATTAAAAATGCAAGAATTTATAGAAGAAAATCAGAAAATAATGAAAGTTCTTTTATTTTAATTATTTTTGGATATATTAATATAAAAGAACCTTTCAGAATGGATATGCATACGTATGATGTTCTTTGTTGTGCAGTTGGACAACATATTGCATTGGACAACATGTTGCATATCGTCAACATATTGCTGAAAGCTGCAGATATTTCGTGCAGTAGCAGAGGCGGCTTTAGTGACCACTTATTGTGCAGCTTCATGGGCGATAGCATGAGTTGCAGCTGTAGCTGCTGCAGTTGCTGAAGCAGCAGCAGAGTAGGCTTTAGTGGCCACTTCTTGTGCAGCCGCAGCTGCAACAGCTTTCTTGGCATCATTTTCCAAATCTTCCTCTACGGTACGGAGGCCCCGCTTTCAGCCAAATCTTGCATCAGATTATAGAGATGAGTAAAGATGCCATTCTGTATCTGTCGACGATGCAGTCTGTATTATTAGTTAAGAAAATTGGAAAAATAAAATGCAAATTGTATTAATCTAATTAGAAACTTACTTTTTATTTTGCTTGCACTCATTTTGCCAACTTGATTGCAAGTCTTTTTTTTAACTTTGCCGAAAACTGTCACTTTTCACGGCAAAATAAATGGTCGGTTCAATTAAATTGTCGTGAAAAGAATGATGCTAGATACATGTTGCAGAATATAGAACTAGATTTTCTGCAGCGAAACATAGTACACTCAGTTCTGTTTGTACACGGTAGATACGTTCCCAAAGATATTTCGTGAAAAAAAATCGTGTAAAAATATGCATTGCACTTATGGAAAAGTAGAAGATTGGTTCCAAATTTAACAAATCTGTAGAAATAATACAATAAACCATTTTTAAACTCATATTGGAGCGTTATAGCTAATATTTGCGTATATTTTTATTTCATAAACTTATAAAAGAATGCAAATAAAAACAATTTCATAAACTTATAAAAGAATGCAAAAAAAAAAAACAATTTCAGAACTTAAAAAAAAAAGAATGCAAGAAAACAATCTAGTACACATACAATACAATAGGGACGACTGTTGACATGCATGTTTACACGCGGCAACACGGGAGTATAATAAAAATTAAAAATTTTATAGCGGTGAAAACTGTTAGTACTAAAATTATTATTTTCAGAATTTGGATCAATCGTGTTAAATCAAAGCAAAGCGTGTAAAAACAAAATAAAGATTTATTTTTAATTCGTGTTAAATCAAATTCGTGTAAAAACAGAACTGAGTGTACTACTTTGGCGAAAATGTTGTGAAACTTTCACGCTTGTATTACGGCGGTCAAATTTTATATAGAGATTTGCGTGGAATTTCACGTGAAACCGAACAGAGTACTATGCTTAAGGCTCTATAACTACAAAACTAACAGAAATATAAAAAAAACTTTGGCATTATTTGAAAGATCGAGAAGTCTAGTGTAGCAAAACATAATCATATATTGTGAAAATATTCATTTAAATAGCTTAAAATTAATAAAACAAAAAAATACTGCTTAATTTCATCTCACAGCTTTTTTATGCACATACTAAATTCACTCTTAAGCAACTAACTGTAAATTCCACGATCGCTTGCTTGCTTTGTATGGTCTCTGAATGTCCAAATGTAAAAATGTCTAAATGTAAAAATTTAGTTTTACCTTTTTTCTTAGTCCTATCGCAAAAGTCAAAGGGTCACTACGCGTCTTTTCTAATATGGGTAGCCGTACGACGATTGAGCAGCGTAAATTAGTGATTCATCACTATAAGAATGAACTGTCGCAGCGGAAATTGCTGAAATTGTTAATTTTCCCAAGTAATAAAAAAAAAAAAAAAGTTAATATAAATTATTTACGATATAAAAAATTATTGAGAGCTTCGTTCATGAAAATTGCGTCGAAAATAAAGGCAGAATTACTCCAAATAAAATGTTTAACGCAACTGACGAGCGCTATATACGTATAGTACGGAATATAAGGGCTAATCCCAAATTTTCAGCTCCTAAACTGGTCACTGAAGTCGAAAAGGGGTTGGGCAGATCATATTGTGCTGAAACTGTTCGAAGAGTACTGCGTGAACACGACTTCAATGGCCGAGTAGCTAGAAAGAAGCCATTTATCAGCAAGAAAATAAAAACTAAGCCTACTACTCGTTCACTACTCAACATATTTCAAAGACATCTGACTTCTGGAAGAGTGTTATTTTCGCAGGCTGTCAAGAACTACACGTAACGATTGCTGATTGAAGACTGATCTTTATTGTAATACTAAAATATGAGGTTTGAATATAAAGTATGAGAATAGTACAATATGTAGATAGTGTACAGGAGAGCCTGTGAGTGTAGGTGCAATAATGTATGTATACATATATGCGTGCATATTCACATGACATCTCCCCTTAAATAAAAAAAAATTAATTTCAATTAATTTATTTTGTTTAATGTTTTACGGCTTAAAGCGATCTGGCGGTTTTATTGCTCGACCATATCGAGACACTGTTGCTGATGATTGGAGTTGTGAGGCTTGTCGATGCTCTGTGCCAGATGAGGTTGTTGCGATGGTTGTCTGATTTGGTGGAGGTGTATGTAGTATGCTTGTATTCGCAGTAGTCGGAGCCGTGGTTGTTATGTCTGTGGGATTCATCGAAGATATGTGTGGAGTGTATTTCGTTGCGATTTGGATTGGGTGTTGATGATGAGTGGGGTGGATTGCTATCGATCTAGGTGTGATTATGTTTGACTTTGTTGGATGGATGTGAATCGTGTTGCGCCTTAAAAGTTTTCCATTATCGGTTCTAATCGCTAATGAGCGTGGGCTGCCATTTGGAATGCTTTCAACCGTACCGGTAATCCAATCACGATGGCTTCTTTGAATTCGTACACGATCACCGGGATGATATGCTTTCTCTAAATTTGTTTTATTATCGTAATAAATTTTTGATTGTTGTCTTGTTTCGTTGATTTTTGAATGTACGTTTAGTACTACTTTTGGTAATAGAACTTTAGTGGACGTTGGCAGTGTTGTTCTTGTTATTCTGCTCATCAAGCGTTGATTGGGTGACTGAAGGTCTTCGTTTCTTGGTGTGTTTCTGTAGTTCAGTAAGGCTAAGTAAATATCTGATTTGTCCTTGAAGCATTTTTTTAGCATGGCTTTTGCTGTTTGTACGTATCGTTCTGCCAGACCATTCGATCGAGCATAATATGGGCTGGAAGTTTGATGTTGAATGTCCCATTTTTTTGTGAATTCGGCGAACTCTTTTGAAGAAAATTGTGGTCCATTGTCAGATTCAAGTACTGACGGTATTCCATGAGTTGCGAACCAAGTTTTTAGGGCATTAATGGTGTGAAATGATGTTGTTTGTTTGAGTTCTGTAAAGTCGAAAAATCCAGAGTAGCTGTCTACGATTAATAAATAAATATTGCCATGGAAATGAAATAAGTCTACAGCTACTATTTCCCATGGAAGTTTTGGGATTGTTTTGATAATTAGCGGCTCTTTTGGCTTTGATGGCTGGTACGCTTGGCATATACCACAGTGCTCAACGAAATTTTTTATATCTTTATGCATTCCGAGCCAAAATACTGTGGACTTGGCTCTGCTTATGCAGTGGTTAATGCCTAAATGACCTAAGTGTAATCTTACCAGAATCTCCTGTTGCATCGACTTTGGGATAATGATTTTAGTTGATTTAAAAAGTGCTCCATTTTTAAAAGTGAGCTCATCGCGAAATTCCAGTACTGTCGTATATGTGAAGGTACTTCTGATATTGAGGACGGCCAGCCAGTAAAAATTAGATTTTTTAGCAATTGTAAGTCCGGGTCGTTTAATGTTTCTGAAGTGATTTTATTTTTTGTTGTAGTAGATATTTCCTTGAGTGCGTGCACTTCGATGTCATCTTCGGGTTCGTAATTACTTGCGTTGACGCAATCTCTACTGAGTGTGTCTGCTAGTTTTATTTCAGCACCTTTTCTGTAAATTACCTGTGGAGAATAAGGAATAACGTGTAATAAAATTGTTTGAAGTCGTTGTGATGTTGAATGTAAGGGCTTTTTAAAAATTGTTTCTAGTGGCTTGTGGTCCGTTTCAATAATAAGATTTTTACCGTAAATGTATTCGTGAAATTTTTCGCACGCAAATCGAATCGCTGTGGCTTCTTTTTCAATTTGTGCATAGTCTTGCTGGCTTTTGCTCAATGCCTTTGAAGCGTATGCGACCGGTTGTTCATTTTGAAGTAAAGCTGCTCCGACTCACGATTTGCTTGCATCCACCTGAAGTTTCACGTTTAAGTTTGGATCGTAGTAGCGTAGGAGAGGTGTTGAGGACAGCGTGCTTTGCAACGTTTTAAATGCGTGCTCTTGTTCTTCGGTCCATACATACTCTATATTATTTTTTAGCAGTTGACGAAGGGAAGCTGTTATTTCAGATAGGTTTGGTATGAACTTTGACAGGTACGTTGCCATTCCTAGGATTCTTTGAAGCTAAACTCGATTATTTGGTCTTCGTAATTGCTTAATTGCTTCGATCTTGTCCGGATCAGCAGATATTCCGTCTGCTGACAGTACATGCCCTAGGAATTTATCTTTATTGGAATTAAAAATGCATTTTTCCTTGTTTAGTTTCAAACCTGAATTTGCTAAAGTTTTTATGACACGTTCGGTTTGAGACTTTAGTTTTTCCTTTGTCTGAGCGTGTATTAATACGTCGTCCATCGAAACTTCCGTATTTTCGTAACCTTCTAATAAATTCGACATTAAGTTTTGATACACTTCTGGTGCTGATGATAGTCCGAACGGTAACCGTAAGTAAGAATATCTGCCCCATGGAGTGGCCATTGTGAGGTATTTCTGTGTGCGCTCCGAAACCTCAATTTGCCAAAATCCCTTCTTACAATCTAGCAAAGTAAACCATTTAGAATTTTTTATATGTGCAGTGATTTCCTCGACGGTTTTTAATGGGTAGTATCTTCTGTAAATATTTTTATTGACGTCCGTCGGGTCGATGCATACGCGAACCTTACCTTTTTTCTTGACAACGACCATCGGTGACACAGCCGGTGTTATTTCCTCGGTTTTCTTTAGTACTCCAAGCTTCACCATTCCGTCGATTTCATTTTTAACATCTTTTCGGATTGAGTGAGGGATTCTTCGCGCTGCGTAATGCTCAAATTTAGGATTTTCGACAAGATCAATATCATAAACAAAGTTTTTAACTTTGCCGAGTCCTTCGAAAATGTTCGTGTCTAAGTTTATTTCGTTTACGCGTACTATTAAAGTAAATCTTTCACAATCGTTTTTTCCGAGCAATGGCTCAAAATTTTGAAAGTCGCTTACTACGAGGAATTTAGCTTGGCATGTTGTTTTTCTCACAACACACGGGAGGCTTATTTCACCACACACGTCAATTTTTGCACCTACAAAAGCGATTAGTTTGTTGTTAACGGGGCGCATTTTTTTATTTTGATGGGTAGATAAGAGACTTGCCGGGAGAACATTACATTGAGCTGCTGTATCTAATTTAAATTTTATTTTTTTTCCATCAACCAGCATTTCTTCAAACCAGTTGCTTTTGTTGTCTCTATACGTTTCTGAAATGTTCACAGTTAGCAAAAATAAATCACTTTCTGCTTCGGAGTCACTAGTGACGCTCTTAGTGTCGCTCTTACTTTGATTTAACGCATTTATTTGCTTATTGTTGTATTTGTTCTTTCGGCGGTAGCACAAGTGAGCATAACGCCCTTTCCTATTGCAATTATCGCATTTTTTATTGTATGCCGGACATTTGCCTCTTTCATGACTTGTATTGCACCGTCTACATTCGTAAGCACGATTATAAAAATTACTTTTTGACGACGCGTTTTTTTGCTTTGTATAATTATACTTTTTTACAGCTTCAATTTTAACATCGTCGGACTTATGGAGTTCTCGCAGCTGCTGGGAAGCCATCTCACTCGCTCTGCATATTTTTATTGCTTTTTCTAAGTTAATATCATCTTCCGATAGTAGTTTCTCTCTAACTGTATCACTTTTGATGCCTACCACAATTTTGCCGCGAATGAGTGAGTCTTCCAACGAACCAAACGCACATTTTTTCGCCTGATTTTTAATTTTGGCGAAAAATTCTTCAAACAGTTCACCTTCAATTTGATTTAACGTGTTAAATGTGTACCTTTCAAAGGTAGCACTTATTTTTGGAGCGAAATACTCCTCAAATTTATTTTTTATAAATGTAACATCCAACTGTTGAGCCTCCGTTAATGAAAATGAATTATAAATATTAACCGCATCGGCTCCGATACTGGACATAAATGTCGCTACTTGAATTTCCGGAGATTTTTTGTTCAGTTGCGCAGCAGTCGAAAACCATTTATATTGCTGGATCCAATTTTTCCAAGTTGTTGATACGTTATTTCCGATAATTTGTAGTGGCTTGGGAGGTTTAACAAAATTTCCGCCCGTAGACGTCTCGACAGCTTCCGCATTGTTCGTATCTCCTCCAGCCATTTTAGAAATTTACCGATTCTGACACCATGTCAAGAACTACACGTAACGATTGCTGATTGAAGACTGATGTAGTGTCATAGCACAGCCAGCTTACGGTACGTTACATATTTGGTAACAAAAGATATTTTGTTTTGTTTTTCTTTCATTCATTCTTTCAAATAGCCAACGTTAACTAATTTGCATTGGGTTACTATAACACATTGCGTCATCAACCAATGTGGACAATGCGATCACTGTTCGATAACCCAATTAGCTGCACAAGTGCAAGTGCAGCATATTTCTCAATGTTGAATCAATGAGGAAGTGAAAGAAAAACAAACCAATAAATTTAATTTTGAAATTGGAACAACATGAAAATAGAATAGTGGGGAGGAGTTTAAGAACTAGTTGTAAGAATTGTTTGAAAAATTAATACTGGTATTTTTAGTTTATATAGAAGCAATATTTGAATAATAAAGGAAGAGTTAAAGTAATCTGAAAAGAGGGAACAAGTCTTTTTCTTTTATGAATAACAGTACGGCATATTGGCCATTATTTCTATAGCCATATCTTCGGCAATAAAAAAAGTTAGGACTATATAAATGTAAATATAAAACATACGTTACATAAAACATCCTTACATGGCGATCCTGCCATATAAATTACGCATTTTGAAGCATGTCAAGCTGTAACGAGCAAGAAGAAATTGATAAAATATTCAAAAAGTGGTCTTGTTACGCTCAAGAGCAACTCCAAGAGGAATACGTGCCGCAACTTGCTGCCACTGCAACTGAACCTATCCAAACGTACACACCAACACCGATCCGTGCCGGCCCAAAGGCAATAACTATTGAACAATACAAGGAAAGAACAGCAGCGCAAAATAAAGAACTTAAAGAATATAGAAAATTCCAAACCGCAACTCAGGAGAAACCAAAGAGACCACGAGGAGGCCGAAGGGTAATAGCAAGACAAAGGATTGCACAATTACATAATATAATACCTTTAGTAAAAGACTCGACACAAAAAAGGCAGCTAATAAACCAAATACAGAAAGAAAAATTAAACGACGGCAGCCATGGGATGGTTCAGCAGCAAGCAAGAGGTCGTCACCAACAACAACAGCAATAACAACGAAAGCAGCAATTTTTTTTATTTCATTACTATTTTTAGTGCGATATTTATGATTGCAACTATTCTATATATAATCAATAGATACTATAAGAATTATGTAAGAAAACAAATGTTGCGAAACATAGGCAACTCTGTATAAAACATTAATAGCACAATAAAATTTATTGAATAAATTTTGAATTTTAACATATTTTAAATAATTTAATAAAGTAAATTAAAAACATCAAATAATGTCTACTGCAAAAGAAAAAAAAAATATAATAAAATTCGGCACAAAAAGTTACTACCAAGGATGTTTTGGAATACTTTTCAGTAAATATTGCGAAAATTGTCAACAAAAAATTATAGACATAGGTAAAATTATATACATGGCACATAAAAGCAAAGCATGGCATCGTGAGTGCTTTAAATGCAAATGCTGTAATAAAAACCTTATAAAGACAGGTTTCGTAAAACACGAACCGCACTTAATATGTGAAAAATGTAATTATATATATAATGTCTGTTATGCACAATAAAACTCAAGAGTATCGAAAATCGAGCTATGACTGCGCGAGTTTTTCCATAAATATAAATGGAGACAGATTTAGCAAATGAGATATTAAATAAATTAAAAAAGGCACCAAATAGGCAATACACACAAAAATATATTAGGGAGATAAGAAGTAGACTAGATGAGCTAAGAAAATCAATAATTGAGACAAAAGGAAAAGAGGACTTAAAACTTTTCGAAGACAAAGCTAAGGCAATAGAAGGATTTCTCATAGAAAAAGGTGAGCTAATAGATAATAATAACACAGAAGATCAGAATCCAATATTAAACAGTATGTCAGCTTTTAATTTAGAAACGGCTCTAAAGGCCATACCAATATTTAGTGGACAGCATAGAGAATTAGAACCATTTTTAAAAATTACAGAATTACTACATGAATCTTATACGAATGACGCAAAGAAAACCTTAATCGAATTTATCACTAGTGTAAAGCTTAGTACAGGTGTTCGTGCGGCTTTAGGTTCAAATATAGCATCATTCGAAGATCTTAAAACACGTTTACAGGCAAGATACAAGAGCAATGTAACAATCGCTCAAATCCACACACAGTTAGCACAAACAACTCAGAAAAATAACTCAGTTATAAATTTCAAAGACAAAATTTTGAATCTAGTATCAGAACTTAATAGTTTACAAATAAAAGAGTTAGGAAACAGTGCAACAAGTGAGCAAAAAAGAGTGATAGAAACCATGAATGAGAAATACGCTTTAACAATTTTCAAAAACGGTTTAGATGATCGTTTAAAGACTACATTGTTTGCAGCCCAACCTAACAGTTTCAACACAGCAATAGACATTGCACAGGAAGTTGAACGCGACACTCAAAACAATAGCTCCAGAAATTTTAACTACCATGCAAACCCTAATAGACAACATCCTAGACGGAACTATAATAATATGAACAACACTCAAAACGTAAACAGAAATAGCAATTTCAATAATAATATAAACAATTTAAGGTACAGTTCAAAGCAACAAAACAACAACAATAGAAGTAACAACAATTTCAGATACAATTCAAATCAACAAAACAATTCAAATCAACAAACTATTCTCCGTTTGAGTTAGTCTTTGGAAAATTGCCGTCACTGCCAAGTGATACACTTATACAAACAAATAAAATTTATGACCTAGACAATTACGCTAATGAATTAAAACTAAGGTTAAGAACTTCAATAAATAAAGCTAGGGAAATGATAGCCAAAGTTAAAGATAAAAGAAAAATAGATTACGATAAAGATAAGAGGCCTCAATCACTAGAAATAGGAGATTTAGTTTTTGTAAGAGTAGAAAATAAGAAAAAACTAGAAAGCCCTTATGAGGGACCATTTAAAATTGTCGATAGAAAAGGAGTGAACTCTGTCATTGAAATTAACGGCAAGACAAAAGAACTTCATAACAATTTATTAAAGAAATACAACAAAACTTGTTAATAATCTAAACATGTCATGTAAATAATATAATTTCAAATATAATATTATACTATATATAATTAATATTATTATTATTATTTTTATTATTATTATTATTATTATTATTATTATATAAAATATATTTATTAGAAACAAATTAAGTTTAATAACTATAAAAATATATACTCATTACACAAGTTATATATATAATTTTACTATTAATAATAAATTATAAATAAATATAAAACAAAAACAACAAAAAAAAAAAATTTTAGCTTTACAAATATGTAAAATATTCTTAAAATCCTCCACTCTTTAAAAATCATTTCAAGAAATAATTTTTCGCTTAAGGGTAAGGGTGTAGTGTCATAGCACAGCCAGCTTACGGTACGTTACATATTTGGTAACAAAAGATATTTTGTTTTGTTTTTCTTTCATTCATTCTTTCAAATAGCCAACGTTAACTAATTTGCATTGGGTTACTATAACACATTGCGTCATCAACCAATGTGGACAATGCGATCACTGTTCGATAACCCAATTAGCTGCACAAGTGCAAGTGCAGCATATTTCTCAATGTTGAATCAATGAGGAAGTGAAAGAAAAACAAACCAATAAATTTAATTTTGAAATTGGAACAACATGAAAATAGAATAGTGGGGAGGAGTTTAAGAACTAGTTGTAAGAATTGTTTGAAAAATTAATACTGGTATTTTTAGTTTATATAGAAGCAATATTTGAATAATAAAGGAAGAGTTAAAGTAATCTGAAAAGAGGGAACAAGTCTTTTTCTTTTATGAATAACAGTACGGCATATTGGCCATTATTTCTATAGCCATATCTTCGGCAATAAAAAAAGTTAGGACTATATAAATGTAAATATAAAACATACGTTACATAAAACATCCTTACACTGATCTTTATTGTAATACTAAAATATGAGGTATGAATATAAAGTATGAGGATAGTACAATATGTAGATAGTGTACAGGAAAGCCTGTGAGTGTAGGTGCAATAATGTATGTATACATATATGCGTGCATATTCACATGACACAGGCGAGTCATGGTATGACCTATGTTTGGCGCAAGCCAATGACTGAGCTTCTAAAAGAAAATCTAAAAGCCACAGTAAAGCATGGCGGCAGTAGTGTGATGGTTTGGGCCTGTATGTCTGCAGCGGGTGTTGGAAATGTAGTATTTATCGACAATGATATGAACAAAATTATTTACTTTGATATATTAAAAGAAAATTCGCTCCACAGTTCCAAAAAATTGGGAATCAATCACAATTTTCGTTTCTATAAGGACAATGATCCTAAGCACAAATTGGAAATTATGCAGTCCTAGTTAATATGGAACTGTCCACACGTTATGACACTACCTGTTCAGAGTCCTGACTTGAATGTCATAGAGAATTTGTATGCAACGTTGGAAAACAATATTCGAAATCAAGCTATATCAAGCAAAGAACAGCCAAAAACAGCAATTTTGAAAGAGTGGAGCAAAATCGTACCGGAAACGACACAAAAATTAGTGGAATCGATGCCAAAACAACTAAATGCTGTCATTAAAGTCAAAGGTTATCACACTAATTACTAAGATCTAAAATAAATACACAAAAAGGTTTATTTTTAAGAAGTAGTGCATAAAATAAGAAGTATCTTTAGGATACAAAATTAAGTAGTAGTTTTTGTTAGTTAGTTTTTAGTTATTTTGATGCATGTTTTCTCAATAAACGAAGTTATACTGTTAAACAAGACTTCTTGATATTTTAAATGATGACACATTTTGTTTTATATTCCTGTTAGCTTCGTTGATATAGCGCCTTGAAAGTTGAAAGTATGCATTAAATGCCCAACATTATTCCAAGCTTGTTTGGCAGATTGAGCATGTTTTAATAATCATGTGTAAAAAGAATATTTTTGGCAGCAGAAATGTTTCACCTGTAGAAGTGATAACTGTAAAAAAAAGACATGCCGTCTAAAGACTGCCCTTAGTTATTTTTGAGTCAAGCTCCGCCCCTGTTTATTACTTTGGCTACGACATTCGGTTTGTGGTGTTGATGAGATTGATGTTGGAACAATAAGAAAATGTTAATATTTCTGCTTTCCTATTAGCAAGGAGCCACACTTTGCTGCAGTGAAAAAGAAGCAGACGTGAGAGCTTGTGCAAATTTGTAGGTCATTATTATAAGCTGCTTTCATGGAAGTGTGATCAACGATTATCCAAGAGGTAGTTGAATATGTATGAAATTTGATACATTAAGTGATGAGCTTAAAATTGGCAGATTTTATTCAAATTTGCACTTTTCGACTATTTTAAATTTCCACTGTTATAATAGTATAATGCATTTCTTATTTTTTTTAATCCTGTCTTTTTTATTAAATTTTTGCAACTATTGAGTGCTCACATAAAATAAATGTTTCGCAAAAATTAAAAAAAAATAAATTTTAAACATTATTTCATCAATGGAATAATTTTCTTACTGACACTACATTTAATATAAAAAGAAAAATTAGCATAAGTTTAGCTAGCAGTATATAGTATATTGCTACGTTAACCCTTTCGGTACCATGGTGACAGCGTTGTCACAAGATTAATTTTTACGATTTCTTAAAAACTATCGAATCAATTTGTAAAAATGCAAAACTTTCCGAAAGAGAATTGATGGTGCCTTCATTTCAATTAAAAAAAATGTACAGTAGGGGTATAACTTTTTAACAATTTCTTAAATTATCAAAAAATACCTATCCATGCCATATAGACCATGAAAATCTTTGATGAAAAGTGGGGTCACTTTTTCGCGGGCATTAAAAAAGTTCCACCCCAAATCACTTTGAAGTTTAGTACATAGAATTTTTTTTTTATTAAAAATGCAATATCCTAAATACAATAATACAATACAATAAAAACACAACACGGAAACTCTTTTTTTGAACAAAATGGAACCAACCTCACAATCCCAATTGTTTGCTTTTATTTTCATTTGTTTACAGTTTCGCTGAGACAGATAGGTTCTCTATCCCATATACTCGTTGACTTTTGTGTCAGTGCGTAGTGACATTTAAGTTTATAAGATGTTTTATAGAAGTGCTCTAATTTGTAACCGGAAAAATTCGGAAATCTGGACCCAAAATTTTGGTCAATTTCAAAATATTCGAGAAGTTCAAAAAATCGAATACCCACTATGTGAATTAAACCAAGTGCCCAAACAGAAAATAGTTATTGGAAGATTTAAAGTGAAATTGTATCTCAAGAACTATCCGATTTGTGGATTAAGTTAAATATTCCCAAAATGGCTACGTCTTCTATATATAGAATAGTAAAAAAGTTGATTTCTGTGTATAAAAAAAAGTTAAATTGGCATCCCAAGGCCAATGAGTTTAAAAACGATTTTGATATTTCCAAGCAAACTTTTGAACCAATATCCGAAACACGCTCACAACGAAATCTCTCCGACTCAGATTCAGTATCGATGTTCGACAATGATGGCGTAGACTTATATGATGATGATGACGATTACACGCCACCTTAAAGCAAACTTAAAGCAAATAAGCGGTCAATAAAACCAGCTATTACTTTAGTAAACAATGCTAAAGTAAGTACCAAAAAAGCAGCTAAAATATGCAAGCAACTAGCTGAATCAGGGGTCAACATCTCAACTCCATCCCAACCAGCAATTTATAAGGCAGTTATTAAATCTGCGGAAAAAAGATAGAGATTCTAAAAGAAACTTTAAAAAACGAAAACTGGTGCGTTCATTTCGATGGGAAGAAAATTGGAAAAAAGGAAATACAGGTTATTATGCTTAAAAACCAATTTCGGGAATAAAGCTAGGCGTTTTAGTACTGGAGTATGGAAAAGCGTGTAATATTTTTAATGGCATCAGAGAAACACTAGAAGATTTTGAGGTACTGAAGTGTATAAAAATGATAATTTGTGATACAACCAGTGTCAATACTGGTAAAAGAAACGGTGTTGTTAAGCTACTGCAGAACCATTTTGAAGCAATTTCTTTGCCTCCACCTCAGTACATTGGATGTCAGCATCATGTTTTAGATCTTGTTCTTAGACATGTTATGGATGCTTCGTTAGATGGAAAAAGTACTTCTCCAAATATTGCTTACGATTTCGTTGACGAATTGGTAAACAACTACGCCCAGTTGAAACAAATATACCAACAAAATGAGGAACGAATAAAAATTTAAAATATAAAGTGGCGAGATGACAGGCAATATTTGAACGAATTAGGTAAAGCTTTTAGATACTTCATTGAGGAGAAAAAATTCCCCTTCATAAATTTTAAAACAATACCGCCGCTAAGTAATGCAAGATGGAATTCCAGAGCAATACTTGCAATTCTAGCATTTATACTAATTCTGAAATATCGTGAAAAGTTATACAGAGTATGCGAATTTGTATGTGGAGCCTGATATAACGTTTGGTTTTCTGACCACTGCTTTAATGAAATTGATTTTGAATCTTTAAAGCAATCACTGGAACAATTTACACATGCTCGGGAATGCTTTCTTAAACATTGGGTGAGAGAAGACTCTAAAATTCACAAACAACAACGAAGTAACATTTGCGCGGAACGTGGAATCAAAATTGTGCAAGATATTTTTCAACTTTGCAAAACAACACGCTCTTTAAACTAAAAGTTTATTTCCATCAACAAAGATAATTTGTAGTATCTGAAGTTAATATATAGTAGGTACATAACTGTATGTATGGTATTTAAAAAATAAAAATTCAAATATTATTATTTTTTGGAAGCTTTTAGAAAAAACGTTTGGGGGGGGAGGTTTTTTATCAAAATTGATCTCAAAAAACTGTTTTCTTGATATACACATCAGTGGCCACCCCGTCGTGAAAGGTATTTTTTTTTTGTTATACCACTAATGTACAGATATTATTTGATAACGGTACTGGAGCAGATCAAAATGAAAAAATTGTGTTTTTTTTTGCTGATTTTCAATCACTCTGAATTTCAAAAATTTTATTTCGTGTGATAAATTCTTTTGATATGCTGTAGCAAAATCTATTTTATAAAAAATAGTTTCCTCAATTTTTTTAAAATTTTGCTTAGTTTTGCCACAAATTAAAATTTTATTTTGTGACACCGCTATCACTGTGGTACTCAAAGGTAACTTCTTAGAAACTTTTAGCAAAAATACAAATTTCACAAAGTTGTCGTAAAAATTCAAAATACCGAGTTGTTTTGCATAACGTACACAATTCTGTATCCACTGAACCATAAGCGAACCATAACTTTGCTGAAGGTGGGAGTTTTGAGAACGTTTTTGGGTAGAATATTTTTTTTCATTTTAGATTTTTTATTTTGTCGCTTAGAAATGATTGCTATGGAAGATTAATTCGTGTAAACTTTCCCAAATGCTTACGAAACATTTACTGACCATTTACTAAAAAGAAAAATTACATTTGTGAAACAGTGCAGACGATTCGATCATCAAAGTAAATAAGTTTATGGTTAAATTGCTTAAATCAATAAAATTAAAATATTTCTCTTAGATAATATCTTTAAATAATCATTTTTAACTTTTAATTTTCGTGTCACGGTGGACTTTTTTCTGGAAATGTCCATATGCAAAAAATCATGTAGTTATTTTGAATAACTTGGTCGTTATGAATTTTTTTGCTAGTAGTGTACTTATTTGAAAATATTGAGTTTGATACTTTTATGAAAAAAATCCTCAAAAATCTAAAAATACAAAACTTAAAAAAAACAATATCATTGGTTTAAACATAGTCTTCAGCTATTTTTTATAAAAAAAAAATACCAAAATTCGGGAAAAAGCTGTTGAAACTTGAGGTTTTTTTTTTTCAAAAATACTTAAAGTGCCCGTTTCTAGCATTTCAACCACAAAACAAAAAAAAAAAAAATTATAAAAAATCGAATAACATATATTTCTCACTGGGAGTAATTTAAGTAATTCTAAAAAAATATTTCTGCTTTTCAAAAAAAAAAAAAAAAAAACTATTTTTGAATTCCAGACTTGCTAACATACCGTTTTTTCCATTCCAGATTTTTAAAACTTAGGTATTTTACGAAAAATTCCGCAAAAATCGAAAAATGCTCTTATTTTTTAACATTTATTCCCTAATTGCATTAATTTATGCCTAAACCACACAAAAACTACATTTAAGCTCATATGGAACACGACAACCCGTGCTGACATTCATCGAAACATGTTGATACAAGTTACGTAGAAGCCACGTGCCAAAATAAGCAGAAATTTCGTTTTCGTGTGTTAGGAGCTAAGTGCATAAAATTGTCTCTGCCATCTTGAATCTTCGAATTTCTTAATTTGGACATCAAATTCGGAATCGGTGACCCAAAAAACATATATTTGTATAGTTTTTTGATAATACGCAACAGAAAAAAAAATTGTGGAAGTGAAAGGGTTAAATAACGCTTCTATATGAAAAACGGTTTTTTTTACTTATGGGTTCAATTTGGACCCTTTCGGTTTCGAGAGTTTAAATGTTCAACGAAATTATTCTCACTGTAATTGTAAATGTTCCACCCAGCATTGCCATTTGTTTTTTTGAAAATCCTGTAATTTTCAAAAAAAAATTCTGTATTTTTAGAGAAAACACTGCTCTTACAAAAGGACTAAAAACAAATATTTTAAAATTTTTTTATTATAACATTTTTAATATTCCTTTTCTTACCAGGTTTTGTTAAGTATTTGTCCATTTGCTAAAGACTAGCGAAAAGAAATTAACAAAAACGATGACAGCAACAATGACAGGAAAAGCGCTGCCACATGATAAAATTTTTGAAAGGATGTAAAAGTAGTAGCAACTTTATTTGCTACTTTTATATAAGTACTTACATATAATTTATAAACATAAAATTTGTATTTTTTTTTATTCAACGAAAATTAAAAAACTGGATTAAAAAAAATCCTGCCCAAATCCTGGGAGAAAAATGATCCTGTCTACCTGCTCAAAATACTGCCCAAAACAGGATTAACTGCCCAGATGGTAATGCTGGTTCCACCTGAAGACATGAGAACGAAAAAAACTGCATCAACACATACAGTGTGCGTCAAAACAATGTGTACACTTTTTGTACACGAGTTATACCTAACGTGACCATTTATTTTTTGTGCCAAAGCGGGACACCCCATCGGAATTATAAAAAATTTGCGTTTTAACATTTTTTATTTAAGAAAGAATAGTAATATGAAAAAATATATGAATGATCAATTTTAATGAAGAAAAAGAATATTAAACGAGTTAAATTGACTTTTAGGAATTATTTTTGTATTTATCGGATGCACAGATCCGTTTTAAAATATCTGGTCTCGCTTTAAGATACAAATAGAGCTCATTACAAGATTTATTTATATTTATCTTTGTAATCAGTATGGCTTTTAATACTGAGACGCTTAACTGCGTTTTTTCACTTGTCCATATTCTATTCATTTGCGAAAAAACTCTTTCGACAGGTGCGTTACTTCCAGGCAGACACATAACATACTCAATAATTATAGACATGTTCGGTAAGTGGATGTTGTTGGCACGAAAGTGCTGGAATAATTCTACCCAACGGTTTTCAGCAGTAACGTTCTCAGCATTCCAGCCAGTGGTTTTTTGTTCCGTCAAAAAGCAGGAAATAAGCGAAAACTCGTCGAATACTTTTGTATCTTGATTAATAAATCCTTGCTGGATTAGCATATCCATGACATTCTGTACCTCTCCCCATGTAGGTGCTTTGGTCAAACTTGCCCATTCAAATACTTCAAGTTCTCTGTTGAACTGACACCATTGCTCCAAGTATTCTTTGCTTGTCTTATAAAACTCAACCGCTGCAGTTTGTATCTTCTCCTGGTCAGCTATTTGTAGTTTTAAAAGAATATTACGGACAGTGTGAGGAAGGAAAACCGAACTCTCTTTAAGTGCCAGGTTGTTTCGGAGACGATTGATTTCTTTTGCTGACTCTATTGCTGACACGTTTTGTCCCTCGATTTTCAACACGGCATCATGAAAAGTAGCTGCCTGTGCATGCAAAAAGTATAACCACAATTCAGAGCTGGGGGTTTCGAAAAACGACTTTAATATATTTGGGCATTTGTCGATGCTCAGAAAATAATTTTTTAATGGCTGAAACATTTTCAAAACTCTTTCAAGTGCGGGCAGTAATGCGAGCCACCTTGTTTTACTGTATCCTAGCATTTTGTGATACTCTGTGTCAGTTGCATTACAAAACTCTTTCAAAGCTTCTACCCGAACGCTGTAGATGTAGAAAAATGAATAAATTTTCACAATAATGCATTCGAAGTCAAGAGGAAGACAATCTGCGGCAGTTTTGATCGCATTGTGGACTATGTGCGCTACACATCCAATCCCAATGAGTTGTCTCCCGAGTGATTGGTTCAGTTTTGAGTATATATTATTTTTTCCGTTTCTATTCTTTCCTCCAAAGTTGCAGTTTGTGTTGTCTCCACAAAATGACACAATTTTCTCATTCAAATTCATTCAAATTGCATGATAAAACTTCCTTCAAATAATTGAAAATTATATCCGATGTTTCACCTGGTTGACTTTGAAACTCTAAAACCTTGACTTTCACGCCTTCGCATGGTAAAAAAAAGCGAATCAAAACTGGAAACAGCTTTATTGAGCCATGGTTTGAAGCATCCGTTAACAAAGTTATGCAGTGGGCTTGGCGAAGTTGCTCTTTCAAATCATCGGTTGCCATAGTCGACAGCACATTAACAACAATAGCTTCTGATTTTGTACGAGCACATCTAAATTTTTGCTCAAAACATGCTTGAATCAAATGGGAGGCACAGTCATTTGAACGAAAGCTATAATTTTCCTGCACCGTGTGATATGCCCACGCACCCTCAGCTGCGGCTATATCCAAATCTTTTGAAGTCGGCGAATCGGTTCTTTTGAAAAAAGTAAGCACTGACGAGCTTGAAGCAGCAGCCTGATCGGAATGCCTGTGTTTTTCTGATTGTAAATGCTTTTCAATGTCGCTGGCACCACCATGTCCAACACTAAAATCAGTAAGACATTTTTCACACCTCACGTTTGCGGTATTAACACTACTTTGCTTTATAAATGGATACTTTCGCTGCAAAGTATCATTAAAAGAACACTTTCGTTTAGGCATTTTTATTAAAAAACAATCAATTAATTGTTCTCAACTTTTCAATATTTTTCGTTACGTCCAATTTGAACTAAAACAAAGCACTGTAGTCGTTCACAAACTGTTGCTGTTTTTTTGGTTTGTTTAAGGAGCAGCTGTCAAAATTGACAGCTGAACATTTAGAAAATTCAAAAGGCTTGTGACTTCGATAAAGAAGAGCGGTGCTGCCAATTCAAGCTCTTGATCAACAGGTGACTCAAAAGTTATTTAAAGCAAGAAAAACACTACAAAACTGACACGTACTTGTAGAAGGCAAAAAGTGGCTTTTAAATCGTAAATTTAATTATGATTTGGTCTGCCTACGAAAGCGGGACATTTATGCCCTCGCGGGGGACAGCGGGACAGACAGCCTAAAAGCGGAACTGTCCCGCCCAAAACGGGACGTATGGTCACGTTAGTTATACCACATATAAGTCTTCAACACTGTAGTTAGTCCCAAAACTTATGTTTTGAATTCTTGTTAAAAAGTCTCTCTTAATATAACTGTAAAGTCTTGCAAATAATTTACCACACCAATAATTTTAAATAAAAACAAAACTAGTGCGTATATATCGCGTCAAAACAAAGTGTACATCTGCATAGTAAGCTTAGCTATTTCAAATATTTAAAACAAATATCTCTCTCAAATTGGTTAATTATGTTGTTAGATAATATTTCTGCATCATTCGCGTTTGGTAAATTGAGTAAGTAAGTTATAAAAGAACTTTTTTAAAATGCGTAGTCGAACTTCTATTGAAACACGGGAATTAGTCATAAAATTTCATAAGGAAGGAAAATCACTTCGTGAAATCGCATCAATTATTATATTATCATCAAAAAAATCATTGACAATTACAAAAAATTTGAAGCACTAGAAACTTGACCATGTGCTGGCAGACCAAAAAAACTCTGTGAAACCGCAATGCGTGCGATCAGTAGTCAAAAGAGTGCGAAAAATCCAACTACATGCGGAGTGAAAATATCAGATGATCTGTCCGCATCATCAGGAACCAACGTTTGTGCCAGTACAATAAGGCGTGCATTAAACGCAAAGTATCTATTTGGAAGAGTCCCTCAAAAAAGCAGTTTATATTAAGGAAGAATCAAAGGCTACGCGTGGATTTTGCTAAAAAGTATGAAAAACATGAAAATTCATTTTGGAAAAACATAGTTTTTAGTGCCGAAAGAAAATTCTAATTTTTGGAAAGAAAAAAAATCTGCAAAAATATGCAGAAGCAAAAATAAGGAGCTTAAGAGCAAAATATTACTTCTACAATAAAGAAGGGCTCATTGATGGTGTGGGGGGTGTATGGTGGCAAACGGAGTAGGAAATGTAACTTTTTTTGACAAACAATAAATAAATTTGAATACCTTTATATTTTAAAAGAATATTTGTTGCCGGCCAGTGTTACCAAATTAGAAGTAGATCGCTTGTGGATGCCACAGCAGGACAACGATCCGAAATATACAGGCAAGGTAGTGAAGGAATGTTTGCTGTACAATACTTCAAAACAGCTGGATCACCCCCCACAATCACCGAACCTCAACCCGATAGAACATTTGTGGGAACATCTGGATAGACAAATAAGGCAGAGAAAGACGTTTTACTTGAAGAATGGCAAAAAATTTCATCAGACGTAACAACGAAATCGGTGGAATCAATGCCGAGATGGTTTATTTTTTCTTATTTTCAACTTTGAGTGTAGGGTAGAAGGGGGGGAGGCTTCGACACCATAAGAAAAAACTGTTTTTTTCTTCTAAATGCGATTGTGGAGGTTGTTTTGAATACACATAAATTAGGCCGAAATATATGTGCAACACTTATAATTTACCAAAAATCAACTATTTTTGTTATTTTTGAAACTGTGAGCAAAAACATTATAATGAAAAAAATGTCGAAGCCTCTTCCATTCCATCCAGGGAGGACACAGGATGGTATGCTTCGGTATTTGACTAATAATTTTATATATAATTTTTGTTTATTTAATAAAAAAAATCTTTTATTTTTATTTTAGAGAAGTGAGTAAATAATATGTTTTTCTATTGAACGTTTACGGTGCTGAAATCATTATCAAAAATTAATTTTGGACGAGTCCGTGAAGTTCCTGGTGGATGATAAGGAGATGGCAGAATGTACACAATATGTTCTTTTAAAACCATGCGTATATCGTTAACAAGCGGCTTGAAGAAAACCTGACTGTTACTTCCCTTCCCTTTTGCATTCCTCCCTCGCCCACTTACTACACAACTTGCCCATTTTTAAATTTTCTTTTTACTCATATAACAAATCTTAAATGCTGTATTAACAACAATAAGAGTTTAAGTAACTGCACAAAAGAAAGAAAAGTCAAATACTACATTAACTGAGTTTCACATAAAAAGTAACAAACAAAAATTACATCAACACGCTGCAGAAATACAATATCACGTCTAATCATGCACACGCGCCAAGTATCACTGACAACTTTTTATGACAGCCACGTTCCGTTGGGAGCAATGTTTTTTAAATACACATTTTTTTTAACTCGAAGAAATTTCAGTATGTTTCGTTTTTGAATTATGTGAATTTTTTTTTTTTGTGAATAATTTCAAGTTTTAGTTAGTATATAATAAGAGCATAAAATATTAATTTAAAATATTGAAATAAAGTAAACAGTATTAAAAAATATGGTGTATACTTTCTTTTGACGCTCACTGTATTTGACTTTTCACCGTGAATCTCTCTAAAGCAGGCCTGAGCGCTCCATAGCTCACTGAGCGCTCTCTGAGCGTAACTTTTCACATGTACACCAAGGTCAAGATTGATTAATATAGGTTAAGTCACTTGAGAGAATCTCGGTCGAACTGTCAGAATGGATGAAAGGAAATCAAGAAAAAGAAACCTGAATCTGTACAATTTTTAGCTAACAGCTACTTTGACACCGAAAAACTGAATTTTTATTAAATTTATTCTAAAAAAAACTAAAGGCGTAAACATAAGTTTCTTTCTAAGGTTTTTCTATCTTTATTAGATTTTCTGAGAATAGTCTAAATAAAAATTCAGTTTTTTCAAAATTAATTCTTAAACCAAATGGTATTAGCAAAATCTAAGCTCTTTACCTAAATTCCAAAGATTGTCCATCCAACAAAAAGCAATTTTTTTTAATTACAGTAAAAGATTAAAAAGTTTCACGTTGAAGTGTAATATCAGTTGCACTGACCATCTCCGATTCGGCTCAAATTTTGTTCTTGGATTTGTTTTGATTAGAAAACCAAATCCAAAGTTATAAATTTTTGGAATCATATTTCACGACTAAAATGGGGTCTACTTTGTGACAACTTAGCACAGTCAATTCAAATACGATTTTCGTAAATATTTTTTAAGGAAAAAATATAAAACTTTTGAAAAAATTGCAGTAAAATTAGTCTGAAAAAAATTAAGGCTGAAATAAAAAAGTGGTAGATTTTGGAATAATGCAAATAGTGGGTGGTAAAAGTAGTAAAATCCAAAAACGTCCAAAAAAGTGGTAGATCTACCACAATTGTGGTAAAGTGACAACACTGCTCACAACACAAGAGAATATAATTCAGTCGTTCGCTGACGGTAATGCTGTGATTGCAAGATAAAGACAAGATAAAATATGGCTGTGTTAGAATGCCCAGGCCTGCTCTAAAATCATTTAATTCGTTCTCTTATTAGGATAATAGCACTTACCTGCTATGTGACCAGTTTGTTTCAAGAAAAAGTGCCCAAGTCATGCACAGTGTAATGAACAAGATGACGTTTCTATGTGCAACCGTTTGAATGTTACGGAATTAAAACAGAAAATACCAACATTTAGCCCTTGACGAGGCGGTAGCGGACCCATTTAAAGCATTTGTTTTTTTTTTTTCTTTGACCTTTTAAGTATAAAATATCATACAAACAATAATTTTGTCCACCCAGCTTTTACTGAACGATTCACTGTACTCTGGCCAGTGATGCGTCTTTTAATGACCTACACAGACAATATTTTATAGCTCATATATTTGTGTTCTTTATTTCCATTTGTTTTTTTCTTGGCGCGCTTTTTGTGACGCATCCTGCGCTGCCAACATGCTTAACTGTGGCTGGAATAACCGCCCCTGTTTAGCCTGTTTATAGAAAGCTGCGTTCCTGTTCAAAAATGATAATCATTTGCATAAATGTGTGCTCGTGAACAAAATCAGTAAAAAATGTCTGCGTGTTTGTTGAGCTCGCTCGAACAGAGCTTTTTTAATGAACTAACTCACCACCCTTTTATTAAAATAGGGATGAATGCGTGTGCATAATAAATGAGATTTTTTGATAAATTCTGTACTCCTTGTAATTAATTGGCTTGCTTCCATAGATGTTGTTATATTGTAATGATGATGTTTATGTATGCAGTAAAAATAAAGCGTTAGCAGCTATGCAGGGGTATGAAAATAGTGAGTTAATCAGGTTGACTCGTGTAACAATACTTAACTTTAATTGAATAGCATACGTATAAAAGTTTAATATTTGCTGAAAAAGTGATTAATGTTGCATGAAGAATGTGACGACCAACCGTTCCGAAAAATCGGAATCATTCCGAAATTTAAAGACAAGTTCCCATCCCGAAATTTTCTGCTCTATTCCGAAATATACCGACATTTCTGGCATATCAACAAAAAGTAGTAATTAAGTCAAGTATAGAAACTGACGATAAATCACCTTATCTGGCGAAAGTGGTAAAAGCATACTTTTGGATGAGTCAATTGATTTTTGGGCTCAAATTGTAATTTTTGTTTTCTCTACCACATATTTACAAAAAAAAAAAGACAGTTTCGATAGTATCGTAAGTGAGGACGTAGAATTTTTGTTTAATATATTGTTGATGATTTTGTTTTCTTGTTCATTTTATATTGGGTAAAAATAAATATAATTCAATCTTTTGTTTAAAAAATTTAAATAAATATTTCGGAATAATATGAGTTTACTATTTTGCCTGCAGTAAAGAACTTATATATATATTTTAAATTTAGTTGAAAATTTAAATTTTAACAAACAAAATATATTTTTAATATGTAATATAGATATAAAATTAGTTGAATAAATAATTCGAATTTATAATGATATTTTAAAAATAAATAAAGGTTTTAATAGCATAATACCATGCCAGCCTCCAATCTCCGTACATGTAAACCTGCATAGTAATAATATAATTTTTTGTATTTTTGTGTATTATTTATTGTATTAATCTTGCTGAAGATTAACAAAATCAATAACAAACTACAAAAACGAAAGAAATAAATGTATGCAAATATTTCATACATACGTATTAATTACAACACGCACGCACCCTATAGGAACAAACAAACTTGTTTTTAAAAACAACTAATTAGAAAACTAATTTAAAATAAACCAGTATATGAACTACTTTTAATTATATTAAGGCGGCAACTACTCTGATGTTGACATGTTTTAATTGCAAATTTTTATTAGATTACAAGTTTATATATATTTAACCATGTTATTTCATCAAATATTATTAACTTTAGGCCATCAGTAATAGTTTTCAATTGGTTATTTAAAAGCAATTAAAAAAATAATTTAAATATAACTAATTTAACAAGTAGTTGAAAATATATGCAGACGAAAGTCAATTGACTTATTTAGCGGACATCACCATACAAAATAAGTTAGTTCGTTCTATGGAAAAAAATCAGAATTTCAACTAGTTGTGGTTGACAAAAAACTACTTTATCAACTACTTTGAAAGTAGTTGATTTTCCTACAGGGCAGTTACTGAACAATACTCGTAAAACGATTCTTGTTTTATATAATGGGTTATATGTAGTAGCGCTGCGTTTTTTAAATACCAAATATAAACTAATATAATGAACTATTGATCGCTTCTTCATATTGCAACATCTGATTTTTTCAGGCATCAGGCGGACAAAGCGACGCTACCCTAACTGATTGTAATCTGCCAGCAAACTGAAAGCTTCTTAGCGGCGCAAGCATTTATATCATATACGTATGCATTGCTTGTAAAGCTCTGAGAAATTCATAAAACGATCCCAGTAAGTACATTCATGCATGCAGCATCGAGGATGTATGCATGCGTTTGATGCTTTGTACAGGGTTGCCCATATTCGACGGACCCATGTTTTTGTTAAAAAAATTAAAGAAAAAAATTAAAATTTGGCGGTTGGCAATCTTAATCGTTTAATTTGTTCCAAGTAGATTTGTTTACATCAATTTTTGAATATGATATCTCTCAAATGGCCGCCTCTGGCGTTGATGGCGTATTGTGCCCTTTTTGCAGCATTTTCCATCGTTTTCGCCAACATTTCGGCCGGAATAGCGGCTATTTCTTCACGAATGTTGTCCTTGAGCTCTTCTACGGTCCTTGGCTTGTTAACGTAAACCTTTGACTTCAAATATCCCCACAAGAAGAAGTCAGGCGGCGTCAAATCGGGCGAACGCGGTGGCCAGTCCAAATCACCACTTTTCGACATCAAACGGCCCGGAAACAAATTCTTCAGAAAATCGATTGTTATGCGACTTGTGTGCGGTGGAGCGCCGTCTTGTTGAAACCAGAACTGCCTCATACGCTTTCGACGAATAATTGGCATCACAAAATTGGTCATCATGTCGCGATAACGCTCCTGGTTGATGGTAACAGCATGGCCATTTTCATTTTGGAAGAAAAACGGCCCAATGACCGTTTTCGCACTAACGCCGCACCAAACTGTGACTTTTTCGTCATGAAGAGGCACTTCTTGAATCTCCTGAGGATTTTCAGTGGCGTAAATACGGCAATTTTGCTTATTTACGGTCCCATTCAATGTGCACTTCTCACATTTTTTAATATTTTAAAAGCACGTTGAGTTTTCACAATTGACTTCTTCTGTTGAATGTAAATTTCAACTATTTCAGAGCGCTCGCGTGGCGTGTATTGTTCCATGGTAAAAATCTGCTTGGACTGACGCTTCAAACGCGGTATGTCATTAAGCGATCTGACATCTCTGTCAAAAGTTATGGCGTTGCCAGATGGGTCCGTCGAATATGGGCAACCCTGTATGCATGCCAGCATAAATGGAACCTTATTTCCATTTTGTACAGCGATGTCATACAAGAGCATGTGCGCTGTGAACCCGCACAATCACTAATACTGTATGCATGCGTAAATACTAATGCTGCATGCATACAATATGATTAATACAGTATGCATGCGTGAATACTAATGGCATATGCATGCGATATTATTAAGAACGTATGCATTCCTTTTTATTAATACCGAAAGGATACGGTATAATTATTTAATTTTATTAATTTTTATTAATTCCCCAGCAATTTATTTTCTCATGTTATTTTATTTTGTTTTTATAATTGAATTTCACTTATATTAAATTTAATGCTTTATTTAGCTTTGCACATCCACACTCCTCAAAGTATATAATGCTTTAGCACAGATACAGCATGCATGATACTCCCCAATCGGCAATGGCAGTAGTTGAAAGCGCTACTAGCAGGCCTTCATATGGATTCCGAAGTGCTTCCGCACTCATATCCAACTATACTTTCTTTTTTATATGAAACGAGAAAATTGTTCAGGCCTTCCGCTCTCCCTACTTTAAAGAGGCCTGCTATTAGCACTCCTTTAGAGTGGCTTAAAGAAGAGGTTAACCAAAACAATTAAAAAAATATTTTTTTTTATTTCTTTTTATGTATTCTGTGTATGTATTATTCTGTGATTTTATTTTATTTTAATTATTTTTGTCAGATAAGAATATTTCTAAGTCCTGACGTTGATTATTATTCAGACTTTTTCAACTAATATATATTTTAACTTTTAACGAAAAAGTTACCCTGAAATATAAGCAGAACCAGTTTTTATAAGAAAAATATAATTGTTGTACTGCCCTGGGTAGCGAAAAATTAGGCATCATAGAAGCGCTCGCAGAAGCAGCGAGGAAGTCATTTGTCTTACCGCCAAAAGTAGCAGTAAATGCACGCCTTCGTTAGAAGAGGCCTAGCTTCATTGCCTATAGGGTCGGCACAAGCTACATGTATACTTTATGCATACAAAATCAGTTTAACGGAAATTTATAGAAATTTGACAATGTAATTTTTTTTTTAACTACGTATTCTTAAGTACTAACACAGCATGCGTATTTTGGCATGCATGCTACTGTGTATAAACAACATGCCAAAACAGTATGGCATAAAATAGCGGACAAACAAGAACTTCAGCGATTCTGGTTAATTTTTGTTTTTTTTTTCATGACAATGCATGCTTTGTACATCCTTCTACTTGCATACAGCATGCATGTTTCGTGCATGCACTGGACTGGACAGTACTCTGGACTTACTGTGGATTCTATTCAACAAACAACACGATGTTGCGTTCGAGATTTCGGCACGAACTAAAGCCACAAGCATACGAATGACAGAAGCAACTGAATCATCAATGCATTTTTTCTCATACAAAAATGTGAATTTTTCTTCTTTTCTTTTGCTATCTTTTCAAAAAAGATATAGGAAAGTTCGGGAGAAAAGGGATAGCCTTCTGCCCTGTTTATGTCGAATTCAAGCCACTATTATTAAAAAAGCCACCGGAAAACTTCCCCAGTTTCATGTGATACAACTAGGCTTGCCAGATCCTGAAAGGCTCTTGTCGGGACAAGTCAAGAAGATTCCGGGATTTCTTATAAGTCGTCGGGACAAAAAAATCAATTTTGTGTACTTGTGTTTGTATTTGATAAGCATAAACATAAAACTAAAGCATAATCAATATCATCATCATCATCATCGTTTCCTCGAGCTCCTAGGCGGAGCATAGGGCCTCAAGGTTTCAGCTATAAATTGATCAATACTTGAATTTTGCACCTCCAAATCCGATGTGCATGCTGCCGAAGTAGGGGAGTTTAATGCGACGCAGACCCCTTGGAGAGTATATCATAACGTTTTTATTCATGTTTATCGCAATTATTTGATAGGTTTCCGCGCGATGGTTATGAGTCCGAAGCGGGAACTTAACAGGTCCTATCGACCTTTAACGGTTAAGTACGTTCAGCCTTCTCCCGTTAGCTCGCTTCCGAACGGATGTCCGTAGGCTACACAGGGAACACCTGGCCATAAGGGCCGGAGGTTGTGAGCTGCTTTATTCATTCAGGGAAAAGGAATCACTTCTGACCACTCCCAAGTGAATGGCGGTCAGAAGCTTTACACACAAAGGCGAGCCTAAGTGCACCTCCTATGAACAAACTTATCCCCCAAGTATATCCAATCATATCCAATATCATCATAAATGAAAACTAAATATTAAAAACAAAAAAATTCACAACAATAAAACATTTATGTTTCATAAAATTTAAATAACTTATAAATTGGGGAGCAGTAGAACAAAACCGGATACGTTCATATGTTTTTTTTAACTTTTACAGGAGATGCCAAAATATAAATGTAATTTCTTAGTTTTTGTATTACTTAAAGGAGTTGAAGTAATAGTTAATCCGGGATTTTTGGTCATTGGATCCGGTGATTGTTAAAAATACCGAATCGAAAAAGGTCACTTATGTTCAAAGTGGATTTGTTCGGCTGTTCCTCAATTAAAAATATATTTAAGGGGAGGTTCTCATGAAACTTGACCAAGAAACTCAATTGTTTTTTTTTCATTTTTCGATAGTTTATGATAGTTGTATAAGTGCCCAAAGCGGTTTGGCCAATACCGATTTCATAAAAAAGTTATCGCATAAAAAATAACTCATCTTTTTCACGAAAATTATGAGTATCTCATCAATGAGTATCTCACAAAAAATGAGTATTTCACATCAATCTTTTTGAAATGGACGTCTGTATTCCTACCATACTGTTGGTAAGAATAGTTATCTCAGGCACTACCAGATGTCGCTAAATGCGCTGTGGCGTTGAAATAACGGAAAGCTAATAACTCCAAAAAATCGTTAACCAAATCTTAAAACGTGTTCTCTGAAAAACTATGTTTTCTAAACTGGTCGCCACGATATGGATTATGAAGATAATTCGCTGGTCTCCACGATATGGAGAACTACTTTATGGATTGTCTTGATTTTTTTTATTTATATTTAAGTAAATAAAATTTATTGGATCCTATACCTAAATTTAGATTTATAGGCCATTTTTATTTATTTTTTTGAGTACTTGTTGACATTATAGGTATAAGGTCCAATAATTCTATCTATCTATCTATATTATTATTACACAAGCGCATTTTTTGTGATGACTATCAAACCTATACTGTAGACACGATTTTCATAAATAGGGTAGCAATAAAGATGTGCAGTAAGGTCTTTTTTTTAAAAAAATAATGTGTATTTTTAAAAAAATCTGAAACAATATTCTATGAAAAGCAACAAATTTATTTATGATGCCTAAAAGTATGTGTTCGATTTTTATTATAACGCTATGATAAGTAAACTAAATATTCAGCAGTTATATTTTCAACAGAAACATATAGTCTCCATGAAATCCTTGGTTCAAAGGTAAAAAAAGTCCTTAATATAAAAACAAAATTACTTATAACTAGATATTTTTATATTTTTTATTTTGGCGTTTTAGCGCCACACAGGATTGCCACTATAATATGGTATAATTTATAAAATTTTTTGTTTTTTTTTTATTTTTGATGACATGGTGCTGTGCGATGGAGACCGTTTGGGTACCTTTTTTTTCAACGTGATGTTTGACGGTGTATTGAAACTTTACATTACACTTTTATTCACCAAAACAAATAATTTCCTACACTTTAAGAATCAGTTAATAGTAAATAGTAAATACAATCAGTAAATAGGAAAGATAAATATGTTACAGCTTTAAAACGAAAAAATAAGACCGATACCAATCCTGTTGCTAGTACTTATTTCTTCCTTAAATGTGGATTTGCCAAACCTCAGTAATGACTTATTTTAATGTTTGATGTTTGATATGTACTCGCATATTAGTATTTTAGTGAATAGTAAAAAATTGTTGGGCTTGTTTTAAATTTATTAAAAACTAAAAATAGTGTTACTATCCACGTTTTTATTATAACAGTACGTCCAAAAAGTCCATAGGATGATACATAGATGGCGTTACTAGATTTTTTTCATATAATTTTTATTTAGTACCAACCTTCAAACGATACGTATAAAAATTTGACAACAATCTGACAATTGATTCGTGAGTTATAGCATTTTGTGTGCAACTATTGATATTGAAAAAAAAAATGCAAAAGTGAATTTCGAGTTTTGAAAAGCATTGCTTTTTGATGAAAAAAAATACAGTGGAAACCAAATAATGGCTTGATAAACATTATCCGGACTCTGCTCCATCGAGACAAATGGTAGAAAAGTGGATTGCTGAATTTAAACGTTGTCGTACCAGCACAAATTATGCAGAGCGCAGTGGACGCCCAAATCAGACTGTTATTCCACAAAACATCAAAAAAATCCACAAATTGGTTATGAACGATCGCAAATTGAAGGTGCACGAGCTAGCTGACATTGTAAAGATATCAGATGGTAGTGTTTTTACCACTTTACACGAACATTTGGGTAGGCGAAAGCTCTGTGAAAAGTGGGTGCCGCGTGAGCTCATAGTCGACCAATAACAACAACGAATCGAGGCTTCAAAGGAGTGTTTGGCGCTGTTTAACCGCAATAGAACCGAATTCTATCGCCGATATATGACAATGGATGAAACATGGCTTCACTTTTACACACCAGAATCTACAGTCAGCTGAATGGACAGCAGTTGATGAACCGAATCCAAAGCGAGCAAAGACCCAACAGTCGGCTTGTAAGGTGATGGCGTCTGTATTTTGGGATGCGGAAGGAATAATACTCATCGACTATCTCCGAAAAGGAACCACCATCAACAGCGACTATTACTGTTCACTTTTGGATCGATTGAAGGCTGAAATCGCCAAGAAACGGCCACATTTGCAAAAGAAAAAAGTGTTGTTTCACCAAGGCAATGCACCGTGTCACAAATCGATGAAAACGATGGTAAAATTAAATGAATTGGGCTTCAAATTGCTTACCCACCCATCGTATTCTCCAGATTTAGCCCCCAGCGACTTTTTCCTGTTTTCATATTGCAAGAGAATGCTTGCTGGAAAGAAATTCAAGTCCAATGATGAAGTCATGGCTGAAACTGCCTATTTTGACTAGAAAGAGAAATCGTACTATAAAAGTGTTATTGATAAGTTTGAAAATCGCTATACTCGTTGTATCGCTCGCGCGAAGGCGCGATATATGTTGATATATGTTGAATAATATAATCGAGTTTTATCAAAATTTTGTTTTTTTCTTACTTATGTACTTATTTGGACTTATTATTTATTTGAATGCTAAGCACATATGGCTTTATAGCAATTAATATTAGACAAAATAAATATAATACAATTAATTTATGTACAATTAAATATTATAAAAATGATAAATTGTCAGGGTTTCAGGTATATACAGTTGCAATCCGGTTAGCTTCTTAGTAGTAAATAGAATGAATTGATTAGAACGGTGTTCCCATATGCCAGGCTAGACGGACGAGGTCGAGCTCATACATGTGCTAGGCAAGACAGACGAGGTCTTGCTCTGGATAATCAAAATATATCTATAGCATGTATATCTATATAAATATGGATTAGAGCACAGCTCACACATGCAAAGCTAGTCGTACGGCGTCAAACCGGCATATGCCAGGCGAGACGAAAGTGGTCTCGCTCTGGATAATCATATTAAACTACACAGCTAGATTGTATAAGTTGTTACCAAACATCACAGGAAAATATTAAGTATACTTGGAAGCATGATCCAGATTAGTGGCGATACTGTAGATAATCTAAAATATTAAATTTAATTGAGTAAACGGATTCATTTAAAGAAATTGCAGCTGAAACAAAATTACATTAAAGCCCCCACAAGCGCTTCTAAGTTTATCCTACGGACTTGACCTGCTATGATGGCGACTGAAGCTGGATCAATTTTCGATCGAGATATTCTTGCAAAAAAAAAAAATGTTTACCTGTATTTTCTTTTCGAACCTGTATTGGCATATATACCAGTTGCATATGGGTAAATTCTGCGTTGCGGACGTTGTATTCGTACGCATATTTCTTTGCCTTCGTTGGCGTTTTGAATGAGATATTTTTTTCTAACCTTCATTAAAAACAGTGATTTAGGAGTACTTTCAAATGACATTTAATTATTGACTTAAATTTTTTTGGGGAAAAAATATTCGTACCAAAAGTGCTGCTCGGACGTCATCAAAAACAGAAGTCGTTTTGGAGGTAAACGTGTATTTGCATAATTTTTAGTGAAATTTTAATAGTTATCAAAAAACCCTAATTACATAATAGAAAGACAAATATTTGAGGATATCAAAATAGCTCTAAGGGGTATTGTTAGTTTCTGGGCTCATCTAAAAATTGTAAACTCTCTGTTGCGGACGTAGGGCTGCCAGGTCCCGAACTCCACGCGGATTGTCCCGATTTTCAGTCTAAGAATGTGCGTCCTGAGAAGATCTTATGTGGGACACCAAATGTCCCTATTTTCCAAAATACAATTTATTTTTGTACTATTTTGATAACTTGTCAATTCGTGAGTTTTTACTTTTACATCACTAAATTTGTACCAAATGTCTTAAATTAATAAAAACCCAATTAAAAAATGGAATTCTTATTATAATCAAGCCCACTGCCAAATATTTTTAAGGTATTTCAGTTTGTTTCATCAATAGAAACGTGAAATGCCGATCCAGAATGACTATTTTCACTGAGCGATACAATTTGGACGGATTTTTGATTGTAAATTTGCAAGTATTAACCTTAGTAAGTACTGTTTTTGGTCTGTGGGACCGTATCAAAATATTTAGAGTCTACTACTCATCTATTTTTCGCACAAACTGACTTTAAGCTCTTAGTAGTTTTTAAGTAATGCAGTTATACTTGTAAAAGGCCAATTTGTTTGCAATGCAGTTAGAATATTTGCAACAATTACTGTCAAAATTTACAAATTTAATGTCTTCATAGTTTACATAGGCTACATTGTTGTTTATCTTTTTCTTATTTATATAAAAATCTAATGGTTTCCGTATGTTACTCAATCACTTTTGAACCGTTTCAATGGTGTTCGAATTTTTTAGGTGTGCTTGGCCAGTCATGGCACGGGTTAAGTTTTGGCACTTAAAACTTATTTGTACAACATCGGATGAGCAGTTCTCGATATATTGCAAATATAGTGGATCCCCTTTCGCCCATACGATAAAATTGCTAAAAATTTGTTTTTTATGGAAGTAAAAGTCACAGCACATTGAAACTCAGAATCGAGTTACCTCTTAGTGATGTCTTTCTAATAGAAAATTTTACGGTCATTTGACAAGGGGTGTGGCTCCGCCCATGTTAGTCAAATTTTTGATATTGAATAGCTATGGATGTAAAAAATCACAGAACATTGAAACTCAGAATGGAGTTACTATTTGGTGATATAAGTACACGGGAAACTGGGGCGGGTATTGGACAATGAGCGTGGTGTCAAATAAAGGGTCAAATATTAGTTTTAAATATATTTATTATATTCCAATATAGTTGCCGGGTGTAGCAACGCAAATCTACCACGCTAAATAGTGTCTTGCATTCAAGAGCTATTGGATGAAGGGCTATTGGATGAATACGGCGGAACATAGGTGAAACAGGAAGACAGGGAAGATGTGTTCATTGTCCCCGAATCATCGACAGAAAAATGGAGTCAAATGCTCCAAGTGTCAGGCCTTCGTGTGTCCAGACCATTGAGCTGTTATCTCTTAGGAGTGTGGTGAGCAAGAATGAGAGATAAAAATCAAGTTGAAAAATGTTTAATGATAAATTTAATATTCTTCTTAACAATTTTACTTTATGATTTCAAATAAAGATGTTTTTTTTTCAATTTGAACGAAATTTTTATTCATTGTAACGATCTGTGCGGCAAAAAATCGTTTTTTCAAATTCTCTCTATTTGCGAACTTTGATTTCCCAAAATAAATAGCATTTTTGGAAAATTGCTCAAAACTACTATAATACTCCTTAAACAAAGTATTTCCCTTTAGAACCCCGTTGGAATTACTCTTACTTACTTACTTACTTAGGTGGTCGTAACAACCCGTGTCCGGGTTTCAACCGACCTCATCAGCTCTCGCCAGGCGCCTCTGCTTTGCGCGCGCCTTCTCCAATCGTATACACCAAGTGCGGTTAGGGCTTCCTCAGCCTGGTCCATCCATCGGAGGCATGGTCTCCCTCGTCGTTGTTGACCAGCGACCCTCGCCTCGAGCACCTTTTTCGCTGGAGCTTCGTCGTTCATACGATGGACATGACCCAGCCAGCGTAGTCGCTGCAGTTAATGTCATCGTAGAGCTCATACAGCTCGTGGTTCATTCGGATGCGATAGTCATCGCCGACTCGAACAGGACCGAAGATTTTGCGAAGAACTTTTCTCTCGAACACCCCCAGAGCGGCTGCGTCAGTTTGCGAAACTACCCATGCCTCAGCGCCATAAAGCAGCACAGGTAGAACGAGCGTCTTGTAGAGTGTTAGTTTTGTCGATCGAGATAGGGCTCTGGAACTTAGTTGCTTACTGAGCCCGTAGTAGCACCTATTAGCAATTATTGTTCTTCGCTTTATCTCCAGGCTGATTTCGTTTTTGGTATTAATGGCGGTGCCAAGGTAAACGAACTCCTTGACTACTTCAAAGTTATAGCTGCCGGATGAAACGTGGGAGTCTAAACGCCGAGCTCCCTTGTTTGTAGACAGCATATATTTTGTTTTGCCCTCATTTATCGTCAAACCCATTTTGGCTGATTCCTTTTCGATAGCGGCGAAAGCAGCGGTAACATCTCTCTTGGTTCTGCCAACAATATCAATATCATCATCGTACGCAAGGAGCTGGACGCCTTTGTAGAAAATGGTGCCATTACGATGCACACCAGCCTTTCGTACGATCCCCTCCATGATGATGTTAAAGATATCGCAAGACAGTGGATCGCCTTGCCTGAAACCTCTTTCGGTATTGAAGGTTTCGGAGAGGTTATTTCCTACCTTGACGGAGCTGCGTGTGTTGCTCAACGTCATTCTGCAAAGTCTAATCAACTTTGCAGGTATACCGAACTCAGACATTGTTGCGTATAGGCAATCTCTTCTCGGGCTATCGAACGCAGTTTTAAAATCGACAAAGAGATGGTGTGTGTCAATTTGATTTTCGTGGGTTTTCTCCAGGATTTGTCGTAGCGTGAAAATCTGGTCTATGGTGGACTTACCAGATCGAAAGCCACACTGATAATGTCCAATCAGTGTTTTTGTAATCGGCTTAATCTTTCACACAGTACGCTTGAGAGAACCTTATATGCGATGGAAATAAGACTGATACCTCTATAACTTGCGCAGATTGTTGGGTCTCCTTTCTTAAGTATAGGGCACAGTACGCTGAGGTTCCAATCGTCGGGCATGCTTTCTTCTAGCCATATTTGGCTGATGAGCTGATGCATGCGTCTTTTCAATTCATCGCCGCCGGTTTTAAACAATTCAGCTGACAGGCCGTCAGCACCCGCTGCTTTGTTGTTTTTGAGTCGTTGGATAGCAACTCGAACCTCTTCATGGCTAGGTGGTGGTACTTCCACTCCGTCATTGTTGATTGGTAGCTCTGAACTGCGCTCTCCATGGGCGGCATTGGTGGAATCATCGCCATTAAGTAAATTGGAGAAGTGCTGTCTCCACAATCTCAGCACACACTGTATATCCGTATTCAGATCTCCATTTTTGTCTCTACAAGTGGATGCTCCGGGCTTGAAACCTTGGGTTAGACGCTTCACCTGTTGATAGACTTTTCGTGCATCCTTCTTGCCCTGGTATACGTCTAGTTCCTCACGCTCACGCTTTTCCTGCGCTCTTTTCTTGTGTCTGAAAAGGCGCCTCTCTTTCTTCCTCTTTTCGCTGTAGTTTTCTCGCACGGCGTTTAAGCGGCGTTTTTTACTGCTGTCGCGATGCGACACTCCTGATCGTGCCATTGGTTCCGGGCGCCGAAAACCAATGACTTCTTCAGCGGCAGCACACATGGAGTGGGATATATGCACCCAAAGTCCGCCGGCGTCGTCGGGTCCTCGTCATCGAGGTTGGTTGGTTGAGCTTAACCGAGAGTTGAGCGGAGTAGGCTTTGGCAGTCCGTTGTAATTGCAGCTTAGCGACATCTAGCTTTCGCTGCATTCCTGTGCGTATGTTCTTCGCATTGCATAATCGCATGCGGATCTTGGCTGCAACAAGATAATGGTCGGAGTCAATGTTGATCCCCCGAAATGTACGCACATCTAGAACACTAGAGGCATGCCTTCCGTCGATTACAACATGATCAATTTGGTTTCGCGTTTTTTGATCCGGGGACAGTCAGGTGGCCTTGTGGATGTCGAGGTGCTTAGTTGCACCAACTAACTACCATGTTTCGCGCCGCGGCGAAGTCGATCAGTCTTAGACCGTTGTTCGTGGAGGTCTCATGAAGACTGAACTGACCGACAGTGGGGCCAAAGATGCCTTCCCTTCCGACTTTCGCATTAAAATCGCCGAGGACTATTTTCACGTCATGGACCGGAAGGTGGTCGTATACGTCCTCAAGATAAGCGTAGAAAGCGTCTTTGACGGCTTTGTCCTTTTCCTCCGTCGGGGCGTGCGCGCAAATAAGGCTGATGGAGAAAAATTTTGCCTTGATGCGGATCGTGGCCACTCTTTCGTTGACAGGTGTATGGAATTATAATTACTCGATTTAGTCAAAAACTCACTGACATATCGTAATTTTAACGAAAAATAAAATTTTTGCAAGTTTTTCACGTTTTTTGCCCTTCTTGGACAATATTCCCGGACGGTAACTTTTGGCCAAAACAATTTAGTTCACGTGATTCTAGGTCAAAAGACAAAAAAATTAGCCCCCATGGAACCATCAAAGTCACACTGTGCCCGAGATATGGGCCCTTGAAAATTGGGGCGTTTTTCACCCCGCGATACAGGAATAGATAAAGAAAAGCAATACAGCTCTAGGGTTAATATTGAATTTTTTGACAATTTGTATTGTTTTAGTGCAAAAATAAGAGTTAAAATATAAAAATATTGTTTCTTGTTTTGTTAAAAAAAAAAAATCATTCACTGTCAATTTGATCGGTTTCAAAAATTACATAAAATGTTCATCCAAGCATATAAGTTGTGTTTCTTCTTTTTATTGTAAAGCTAAATGACTTATTTATACTTTTCTAAAAATATATGGATGAAAAAATAATTTTACTAAGTTTTATTAAAAAACAAAATGCTCGTCGTCCCACAGACCAACATCAGTACTTACGTAATGTATGTTGATGAAAAATTAAAGTTCATAGATTTAAAAATTATACTTTCAATGGATTTTTATATTAATTTGGGCCTTCTATCAGTGAGTTTTGTATAAAAAAATATATTTTATAAGCTGCAGATGTCTTTGTCCCAATTTTTTTTTCTTATGTCTCATATTTCACGATACACTTTTTACATTGTAATTAAATTGGCTAATAACGTAATTAATGTAGGTACTAAATAATTAAGAAATTTAGTAATTAAGAAACAAATTCAATATACTGTTTTCTCTTTAGTTCAACCATTTCATTATTATTTTTAGCCCATTACATTTGTCATCAAAAAAAAATATTTACGAAACATTTACGAAACATTTACTTAAAAGAAAAAGTATATTTGTGAAACAGTGCTGATGATTTGATCATTATGATAAATTAATTAATGTATAAATATCATAAACAAATAAAATTTAAATTTTTCTCCAAGATAATATCGTAAAATTAAAAGATTCATTTTTTACCTCTGGTTAACCATTTTCTGGATAAGCCCATATACAAATCTAAAATGGGTCTTACTAAATTGAGATGTACAGACGAGTATTTGATTGACAAGTTGCTCCTGCCGTAAGGCTTAATCAACTTGGGTCATCAAAAACCTAGGGTAATAGTTCATGAAACAGACAACCGAACTTTGTGTTGTACCAAAACACGAACCCGTTTATGTTTTAGACAAGTTAAACCTACTGGGCATCCGGTGTGGCAACACGAACATGGAAGCGGTTTCACAAACACATCACCCAGTGCCCTGCTGATTAGGAGCATTATATAATAAATGACATACTGCCCGTAATAGCAGTACCAGTTTAGACTTCAGTAGTGACGTACTTACCATCCATCTACTGGTGGAGACGAGACCTACCCAATCTCTTGCATATTAACACAGATATGCCAGCCCGGTCGTACCATTGCGCGACCCCGCCGGTCAATCTAGACCTGTGTAGCATTCACACAACCACAACCAGTACGAGACTCCCCGAAGGGCCAGCCCACGACAGTCATCTGGGCAACGTCAAAGGAGGATCCACAACATCCCCGCAAAAAGACCAAGAACTCACAAATGCAATTACGAAAAAGTGCATTCTTATACATGACTGTGCTCAATGAGCACTTAAGGGTTAGTCTAACAATTTGCAGTTGCCGACTCAGCTGGAAACTATTGCGCATGACCGGTACCTACTTTGGAGGACCTTTGCAATTGCCACTCTTACTCTGGCCGTTCGGATTTCACCATCCAGACATAGAGTATTGGCCATTGTTCTCAGGGACTGCAGTGCTCAGTATGAGAACCCTTAGTTTACACAACCATTTCAACACTTCCCTCAGTGACTGCGGTGCCAGTTTGAGGGTGCGAGTCAAACTCTTGACTAGCAATCCACTTCGGAAAGCCCAAGAGCCGACACTTTGATGCACGCATGCCGACACTTCACATCTGTTTCAATACGCCCAATTAAGGTCTCAGTGCGGTGGATAGATAGGGTCTACCCCATTTGACAGGTAAAGACTGTCTCCGTACTAACAAGTTTTAAGGTCAATTGCTATACCTTCGCAGGCTTGTTTCATATCGATATGCCGAATATGACCTGCTACCAAGATGGGCACCACTCCGAGCTCTTGGTTGGCCCTATCAGTTTTTACGTTTGCAGGACGTATCCTACAAACAACCCTCCTCCTATATCCTGGCTAGCTAAACCTGGCGGAGTTATTGAGATGTACAGTACAGTTAAAGCACTTGTTTCTTACATGTACAGTACGTAAAATTAGTAACGTGAAATTGGTGACACTAAATATTTCTCAAAGCGCTAAAGAATTTTTCACTGCAAAAACTTATTTTTCTCATATAAATCATTTTTCCAACATTCTTAGGGCCATGGTGGCACTATCAAATATTATCCGATCGCAACCAAATTTTAAATATAAAGTTTGTAAATCAAATGGAAACTTTCTATACAATAATTTTAACGATAGGTCTAATTTTCACATATTAAGTACCAAAATGGATTGCCAATGGACATTGCGCTGAAACTTACATGTTTCGATGTCCTCCTAAAAATATCTTAAATTTTTGTTGCGTACAATTCACTGTTTATTGTGTAAAATCTTCAAATTTATTACCTGATTAGGTCTTATATTTGGACTAAATAAAGTACTCGACTCGAATGCAACCAAAATAAACTTTTATATCATTAAATTTATTTTAGTTTTTCTTCGTGTTTTATGCTTAGGTACAAATGTTGTTTCCGTGTCGCTGGGGATGCACATACATATGCAATTTAGGGCAGGGGAGGTCAGCTTACCTCCACCCCTCTGAACATTAGAAAATAAAAATTTTTGTATTAAATTGAGAAATTCTAAACATTTTTTCTTATATTAAATAAAAACAGAATTTATTAATATTAGTTAAAGCTTAATTTATTTTTTATTACAAACTTAAGGCTGACACATTTTTTATTTATTTTCAGTCACATGAGAAAAATAATTTTGTTCACCCCTGAACAAAATTCTGACTACGCCCATGTACATACAGCCGTGGACACATAAATAGCACAAAAGAACATTTAGGGTGTTTCACATAAATTTAAATAAAATACATAGAGGAAAACAAGAATTTATTTCATGGTATTTGAGTTTACACATTAAAGACTTAATATCAGTAGTAAATTTGTAATTACGAATTAAAAATTAGAAAATTAATGAAAAATCTGAAATTGCTCCTTAGCTGAGGTGGACGTATAAATAGCACAATTTGGATTCTGAAAAAAAGACAGTTATTTAATTTTATTTTACAATGAGCTTACGAATATGCTTACTAGTACTTGGTACTGTATCCTGAATTGTCCAAAACAGCCTGACATCTTCGTCCCATACTCTCTACAAGCTTCCTGACCCTATCCTTAGGAATAGAGTAACTCATCCTCCATGTATCATCCTCCATAACTCATCCTAATTTCGACAATTTTGGTTGCTTATGCTGACCTTCACACCATTCCATAAATTTTCTATGGAGTTGAGGTCTGTGCTTTGAGCCGACCGATTCAAAATATTTATTTTTTCCTTTTTTAGCCAATCAACCACAACCTTTGCTGTGTGTGTTGGATCATTATCGTGCATAAAAGTCCACCTAATAGGCATGTTCTCAAATGCAAATCGTTCCATCTGATTATTAAGAATATCTAAATACATATTTTTGTCCATTATTCCTGGTATACGAAAAATTGGCCCAACGCCTTTGCCAGGAAAAAGCTTCCTAAGGAAATTAAATTTCCTCCTCCATGCTTTAATGATTTTTTGGTATACTTCGGATTCAACTCTTGGCGTTTGAGGCACCGTACAAAAGTTTTTCCATCTGGTCCAACCCAATTAAATATAGTTTCGTCAGTCCAGAGCACGTTCTTTCAAAATTGATCTTCTTTATTCACATGGCTAAATGATCCTTTCATTTTTTTTTTTGTTAAGAGCGGCTTTCTTCGGCTTATGCGTCTATAAAGATTAGCTTCATGTAGTTCCTAGATACAAGTTTTCTAGAAACATTAAGGTTATTTTCTTCATTTATTTCCCTCATAATTTGCTTTGCTGACTTGAAAGGATCAGCCTTACTTTTGCGAACTATAAGTCTATCAGTAGAAGCGGTGGTTTTACGCGGTCTAGGATTGCGCGGCTTATTCTCGAAATTATTGGAACCATTTGATGTAACCAGCTTAAGTGCATTATAGACCATTTTTAGCGAAATTTTGAGAATATCCACGATTTAAGATGGTTTTTTGCATTTTCGACTTAGTTCGTGAATTATAGACCCTTTTTTCCGGAGTGCAATGTTTGCCACGACACATTTTATTTAGAATCGGCGAAATGAACTGAATAAAATTTTTACAAACACCCGATCTTGTTAGCTTTCATTCACCAACTAACATGTGTGCTATTTATATGACCACAGCAGATCGTACATGCCTATACAGAAAGAGATGGTCTGAGCAAATAAAAGTAAGTAACGGTACATCTCTCTCGGAGTTTTAAACAACATCACACTGGAGTCTCAAAAAATTATAACTACAGTTAATGCATCCATTATTAGGTTAAAACAAAACGTTTTAAAAAAAAGTTGAAATTTGTGCTATTTATGTGTCCATGGCTGTATATAAAAAATATTTTTATATTTTGCATTTTCTGGCTACGCCCCTGTCTTATAAGACTAAGATTATGCATTTAATTAAACAAATTGTTATATGTTTAATGTGGAACAATGAAAATCCATGGATATTCTGTAACAATTTACACTACTGCTGCAAGGTGGCAATACTCTGAGCACTATATATGAATGAATCGAACAATGAATGGGTTTTTTTTTACGTTGCTTGCCTTTGTTTTTATTGTGCTAAGAATCAAAATCCAAAAAAACCAGCTACAAATGAAAGGAATGAATACGCGAACACATTTTGACGAATAAGTCAACTAAAGACGGACTGAAAGGTGGGTTAGAAACAGCATGAGCACCTTGCTACTCAGTGCTTGCAGCCTGTTCTAATGTAACGTGTTTTTCTGGAAAAAGTTGATGAAGAAAAAAAAAAATAGCAACTCTGCTGCCTCTCATACAACTTCCACCAAATGAGGTGTATTGAAATGAAGACAAGCAAATGCAAACAAAAATTAGAAAAAGATTCTTAAACAGCTATTTATGTATGTATGTATATGTAAAATAATCAAAATAAAATATTCAAGCCAATAACAACAGGTAAGATTAAATTGTTGCTAGCAATTTGCATAAATGTTTTGGGTTCATCATTTGACTTTAAAAAAAAAAAAGCAAAAAAAAAAAAGAACACAATGCTTATTTTCTTAGTGCGCTCAAATGTCAAATAAATACAAAGCAGTCACAACAACAAACATCACAATAATAACAAAGGCAGGTAGCAACAAAAATAATAACAATAATAATAATAAAAACAACGCGTTTGTCTCCACCAACTGCACGATTCTGTCAGCCATGTTCTTGTGTTGTTGTACAATATCGAAAAGTAACAACAACAGAGACATATTTATTTTAACAACAATAACCAACAACAGCACAAATAACAACAAACGCAACAACAACAGAGCAATTGTTATGACAAACGACAACAACAATAGTAGCAATAAAAATAAAAAATATATGTATGTATAGCATTCAGAAGAAGTTGCGCAAAAACATGCAAAATAATTGTTTGTTGTTGTTATTGTGTTAATTCTACCCACTGCTTGTGGGTATTGTTATTGTTGTTGCTGCTCTTGTTGTTTTTATTGGCGTGTGCGCTCTTGTTGCTGTTGCCACTTGAAAAAATATGGCATAACAACAAAAACAACAACAACAATAAGAACACTAAACAAACCATTCAAATAAAAATATAAACAAAAACAAACAAATTTACTCACACACACAAAAACATGTTTACATGTGTGTGTTTGTGTTGTGTTTGCATGCATTGCTTGCGGTGGCGGTGTCGAACGTTTTTCTATGAGCTCCTATTAAATTTCTTGTACGTCAAATCAACAACAACACAAGAACAACAGCAATTGTTGTTGTTGTTTATTGCCATTGTTGTTATACATGTTGTTATTGTTATTGTTGTTGTTATTATTAGGAAAAAAATGTTGTTTTTGTTTTGACAGCACTTGACGGTTGAAACTCAGTCAGTGTGCAAACGAGGGTGCTCACATTGAATAAATAGTCTTGCCAGATGGTAGGGAATTTTTCCAGAGAACAAATGGGTTTTGAATTTTATGTTTAATAGAATTTCCGTCAATTCCAAGCAATGCCTGTTTGTCATACTTTTTTTTTTTGGTTTGCCCGATATTACAGTTTTTGGTTTATATTCGAGAACAAAAATATTTTGATAAGCTACACTGTCTCAAAAATTTTGCTCGTACTGCTATTCGGTTTAGAAATAAGAGACACAATTTCTGAAACTGTTACGGTATAGTCTCGCTAATCCGGACACTCGCTATACCGGTCTTCCCAGTAATACGGACATCTACACTTCGGACATTTTTAATATTTTACCGCTTAAGTTCGAACAGAAAAAATTCTAGCATGTTTGGCTTACAACTCGACTCTCTTTTTTCAATGCGAATCAGTGCATTATAGTAGTGCTTATGGTAACGGTGCAATGTTTATTATATTATGTCATAATTACATGTGCACGTACATTTCTGTAAAAATATTTTTGTGAAACAATGTTATTTTTTATTTAAGTTCTTATTATTTCTTTACAAAACCGTTTTAATAAAAGCAATTGAACGTATGAAGCTGAAATAGACATTGTACATATAATTGCTTTCAGAATTATTCCGCTTTGTGAATTCCGGTAAGTAATATTCACTTAGGCTGCCCGCATAGTAAACGCCGAAGCAGGCAGGCAGGCAGGCAGGCAGGCGGAGAAAGCAACTCGCTCTACAAATAAGCATCACAGGGTGAATGCGAGAAGCAGAGCAGATCAGTGCGACAAAGTTTGTTATTGTTTTATTTTTTTTCGCATTTCTTTTGTTATTAATGCTTCTCCACTTACCAACAGCAACTCAAAACACCCAATTGCTTATGAGCACAACAAAAACAACACTCACTCAATCATCCAAGTTTGTCTATAATTATCAAAGAAAATACTCAAACTTCGCAAGAATTTTTTTTGTTTTACTTTTACTGACTTCATGTTGATCAGTTTTGTTTTGCTTATTGAAAAATCAAAAAAGGAAGAGTAAATAAAGCTTTACACTTGCACTCGCTCTCGATTGCAGGTATTTCAGCCGCTGCTGTTGTTTATATGTATGTTCCGAAAAATTTATTTTGTTGCTGCTGTTTTGCTGTCTCAGTTATGCCAAATTTATCACCAACAACAATATAGATGCACAAAAAAAACAATTTTCACACTCGTTGATATGTTGTGTTTGAATGGAGTTGTTTTTGTGTGTATCATTATATATATATGTGCGCTGATGCTTATTTTGTTTGTGTGTGTGTTTCGTCCAACGAAAAAATAAACAAAAAATGCATCTCATATAAATTCTTTCTTGCGTTAAAAAAAATTTCCTTAAAACTTTCGTTACATCTAAATTTTATTACATTTCATATACAAACTAGACAAACACGCAAAATCAGCTGCGAGAAACCAGGTCACGCCTATTTTCTCGCTGTACCCGCTTTGCCTGCCTGCCGTCACTATGTGGACTTCGAGCAGATTTATATAAAACTGTATGAAGCCACTTTAGTCGCACTGGTGCCTGCCTGCCTGTCTGCCTGCCTGCGTTTACTATGTGGGCAGCCTTAGGCTGTGTGCTATTCGGAAACTTTCCACTCGTAGTAGAAAAGAAGTTACTGAGTTGAATACAATGTCTGTCTGTTGAAATGAAAATGCCATTTTTGCTGTGCCAAAAGAACGATGAAATTTTGACAGTTAGAAATTTTGGCGTTTTAGATTTCGTTATGGCCAATTTCTTCACAGAGGACTAGCACTAAACCGTGGATTACGACTTCTCAAGTCGCCTTTTCCACTGTTAAGAAGTTGCCTAATCCACGGTTTAGTGCTAGTCCTCTGTGAAGAAATTGGCCGTTAGTGTATTAGCGTGAGAATTTAATTTATTTTGCAAAATTGTTCATATAACTGAAAATGAACAGAATTTTACGAAAATATTTTCCACACTTGGTTGCTTTGCTGTCGGAATCAAAAAGTTTTGAACTTCTTTATGACTTGATGTTTTTTTTTAACCCCTCTGTTACATTAAGAAAAACTCACACATGTGACTCTTAGGTCACGTGATGACCTGATACATATTTTATTGAAATTTATATGGGAATTCAGATCTTATTTTAATTTTTTAAGGTATGTAAGCTATAAGGTACTTTATTTATTTATTTTCTGAAACAGTTATCAATATTTTTATAGAATTTATTTGGTATGTTCATGACAATAAGTTGTTGAGATTGTAATTGCAGTACGATGTTGCGGGCATACCGGCTTCTTGCAAACGGTGCAGTGTTCGTCGTTATTTGCGACAAATTGATGATGGACAGACGGCACATGTGGCTCGTTGACTTGTTTTCCTTTTATTTTTTACAGCACCTGTAGAGGTAGGTTGTAGGTTGTTCAGCTTCTGTCCGCACTGATTGAACAATAGCTACAGATGCTTGAGTTCTTGGCAATCGTTCTCTACGTCGAATTAATTCGTGAACAGGATCACTTCCAAGCTGTTCAAGGTAAATTCTGCTTAAAAAAACACCGAAAAAACTCCGGCTTAAAAAAAAAACCGATCACTCTTAAACACCGACCAGTTTTACCCATCCCTATATATTAGACAACGGCAAGTACAATTCAATAACTGAAAGAATGACAATGTAAAGTGTGCACTTGATTATAGACCTTGCATTAGAATAAAAATTCACTGAATTTGTAATAAAGAATTTGGATCATCTGGCAAGGCTATCGCTTGTATATTTGATAGCAACGCTGTATGCGGTTGTTGGTTGCCCTACTGAGCTCGCACAATTTGTGTTTTGCATGCTTGCAGTTTCTACTAGACACCGCTAGGCGCGTTGCACATCCATTTTGACCAGGCTTGTGTCTGTGCTATACGTATCTTAATAGATGATACCTTGATTTGAACTGGAGTACTAAAGTTTAATGCCTGCTAAAAATACCGTAAACTGTTGTTGCTTTACTTTATTTGATATATCGGCTAAGGGCTCGTTCATACACTACGTTACCAATTTCTTTGTTTCTTAACCGCCGCCGTTACTTTTCGTAGTAAATTTCAAACCCCACTCCACACCTATAAAGTAACGTAACATATAAAATAAAAAATAATTGATTAATAAGAATTTTTTGAACTTTTTTTAAATATTTGGTAATGTTGCATTATCTGGAATTCCCCCCACCCCCTTCGTTACTTAACGCAGTGATTTTCAAAACCTCTTCCCCCAAAATTGTTAATGTAGTTTATGAATGACCCCTAACACATACAAAGACTGTGGCGACAAGGAGTAACGACTAAACTCAAAATATCGTAAAAACGATATTTTGTTTGCTACCTACCTTTTGCTACTACTTTTTTCTGAAATATATGAACTGTTAAACCAACGCAATATGTGCAGACATAAGTGTTAATATATTCTGCGCAAAAACGGATTTCTGAAATTTTCTGAAGAAAATGCCATATCGCTTTTTTACGATAATTTGAGTTTTGTCGTTATTCCTTGTGACCGCATATTTAGAATTTTTATTTATTTTGTTCAATACTTTTGAACAAAGAATTTATGCGAAAGACACGTGGACAAACGGTGATGGTTTTGATCGCTGGCCGCTGACGCTGTTCATTCTGTTAGGCTATGAGTTGAAAAGAAAAATCGATTTTGATATGGTCGAATTTGGGTCACAATGGCGATACTTATTATTAAAAAAACTCCGTTATCTAAATACAATTAATGTCATATTTTTATTGATTTATTTATTTACTTTTATGTATTTATATATATTAATATTGTTGTCTTTGATATCATTTATTACATTATATAATATATAATATTTTATATATATTTATAAACGTTTTATATATGCTTTTATTTATATAAGAAAGTATTCATGTTTTAAATTAAACGAAATTTTAATAATAATTATTTTTGAATACTTCAAGATATTCAAAATATTTTTTTTTTGTCACACAAACTTTAAGTTGATCATGATTTTTTTAGAAACTATTTGAAATAAATTATTATATTTTTACAGCTCTAATGATAAGAACCGATAAACTTAATTTTAAGTATTGTTTATATATTAGATTCGAAATGTTTTTATTATAGCTGTTTTTTTATATGCTTCAATTTAACTGCCAAATATGTCTTTGTCGCTTAAATTTTATTGTGAATTCGAATGTTTTTAATATATACATATTACAAAAGTGTTTTTTTTGTTTTTTTTGTTTTAAGAAACAGTTTCTTTTGTTATATTTAACTTGTTTGACTATTTTCTAATACTTGCAAGAAATTTTTATTTTTTTTTTTAAGAAAAATTCAACGCATAATAATCTTTTGCTGTAAATCAATATTTTTTTTAAATTTTCTTTTATATATAATTTTTGGGCGGCAAAATATTTTTAAATTATATATGAGACTATTATTAATGTTAGGGCTGAGTAAAAATTGAGCTACAAAATTCTATGAAAAGCGACCACTTTCATAAGCAAGATCAAATTGATGATAAAATTGTATTTATACTATAACACACCGCAAAATATACAATTTAAAAAAAAAATACTAAGTATTATTAAGTCAAAAAAAAAAAAAAAAAAATAGTTTGAAATGAACTCTATATTAAAGCTTTGCAAAGAACCATTCAAGCAGACTAGTTATGTGCATGATACAATTATAAGGTACGGTAAGGAGATTCACCACACCGACTTCTAATATCAAAATTATAAAATATAGTGCTGCCGTATATATAGTGTATTAATATTGATATTTCTCTTCGACATTCGCTAGTATTACATTACATTAGTATTACATTACTTTAACAACATGTAGCAACTGGAAAACGGAGAGGTGCATTTTTTTATTGTAAGAAAAGTTTTGAAATTTTTTTGGGGTTTTTCCATTCTCTATTATACCATAAGCCATTCGCTTTAAATTCGTTCTCTGATACAGTAGTGCACTTAAGTTTTTGCGATTTCTGAATATATTAATTACATATTTATTATTAATCAAACATTTTTAATAATGTCAAGAAGAAGTTCTACCTTCGGTCATACATAACCAGTTCCAACAGGTTAAATAAAAAGACTAAAAAGATAAAACAAAAGCAATGCGCCAATTTTAAAAACCAAATTTTTGATTTATGTTTAACAGTTTCTCTGTCAGACGGCAATAAAAAACTATGTATTGCATTTATAGTGGACATTAGTATGAAAATTTTATATAAAAAAATTTTATATAATAAAATTAAGAAAAGCTAATCAAAAACCAGTGGGCAATAATAATTTACTGAAAACAAAGCTTTAAAATCACAAAACAGCGATTTATTTTATTGTAAATACATTTGATTTAATTTATCCTATTTACCCTACAAAAAATTTCCTCTCTTATTATTTGTCCAACATTTATCGATAATACAGAAAAGTGGCAATGCTAAAATACATTTTAACATTCGAGGTCGGTGTGGTGAATCTCCTTACTCTACCTTATTATTGTATCATGGTTACCCTGCAGGAAAATCAACTAATTTAAAAGTAGTTGATAAAGTAGTTTTTTGCCAACCGCAACTAGTTGAAATTCTGACTTTTTTCTATAGAACGAACTAACATATTTTGTATGGTGATGTCCGCTAAATAACTCAATTGACTTTCGTCATATATTTTCAACTACTTTTAAATTAGTTATATTTAAATTATTTTTTTAATTACTTTAAAATAACCAATTGAAAACTATTACTGATGGCCTAAAGTTAATAATATTTCATGAAATTACATGGTTAAATATATATAAACTTGTAATCTAATAAAAATTTGCAATTAAAACATGTCAAAATCAGAGTAGTTGCCGCCTTAATATAATTCAAAGTAGTTTATCAAACTCTTGTTTTTAAGTAGTATTTCAATAACTTCATATATAATGCAATAAAAACTATTCAAAATTGAAGTGGATGCCGCCTTAATATAATTCAAAGTAGTTCATATACTGGTTTATTTTAAATTAGATTTTTAATTAGTTGTTTTTAAAAACAAGTTCGTTTGTTCCTATAGGGTATGTGTTGTTTTTTTTTCCAATATCAACTTGTATCGGTTTCGCTCTCTAAGCATTGAGTATGCATAGATTATTTCTCTTTTACATAACGATAGAACAGGTATTAGAGAGTGAAATTACTAGTTTACTAGTAATTACAATACTAGTTTGGGTAATATTGCTATCTCTACTTGGAACATTGGCTTATGTGACGCCAAAAGCGTAAACAATAAAGAGCGAATTATTTTAATAAAACAATAAAAGAAACACTTTATATAAGTGCAATGCATTCAAGTTTTAAATTTATTTCATAAAAAAAATAAACATAACAAAGGCATTTTTGTCGTCAACTTAAGGGGGGACATGACATGGGCAGTTTTTTGAAATCGACTTGTTTTTTAATAATTTTGTATTTTAGTAAATATTCTATAAGAAAAAATATGGAATATTCCTACGGGTTCAAAAGTTACAGTCAGATTAGTGAGAGCGCATTTTTAATTTTTGCGCTACCTACGTACGGCAGCTGGTATATACTTCTTTTACTTGCTACCTGACTTTTGGTGGTTGTTATTTCGTACCTACTTGAAGGGTGAATGGTGAAGCCCGAATTGCTAAATGATTGCAAAAAACTATAAGAAACAGCACAACACAAGATAACGAAGGCATACAGTACGAAGCAGGCATGACAGATTGAAGGTAACCTTTTTTTTCTTTGTTCACAAATTTTGAACGCGTTTATCTTGTAGCCATGTTTTTCGTACTGGTTGCGGCACTAGCGGGTTCATTTTTTGACGAAATTTTTCTTGCATTTTTTTAAAGTTGATTCGCTATCGTATGACACGAGCTTTTTTTTTAAATTTTTTTCCGATTTTTTATGAATTTTTAAAGTCAAAATTTTTTTCGAAAAAACATACTTTCAAATTAGGAACATCACCAAAAATTGAAAAAAATTTAATAAAAAGCTCGTGTCAAATGATAGCCAATTTTGTTAAGATTTAAAAAAGTAATTTTTTTTCCAGATCGGACAATTTTTGCAACTCCCAGCGCTGCAACCACGAGACCCCGTTTTTTTTCTCTGCCGCTAGTTTGGAGCTCTATAAAACCATGTTGCAGTGAAAAATATATGTTCTTGATTTTTTTTTTTTGTAATTTGTTCAATTCTCTACAATAATAAAAAAAATTTTGGAAAAATGTTTGTTTATGACTGAGTTATAAATTTTTAAAAAAAAAAGGTCTGTTTTCTCTGCTGCGAATGTCATGTCCCACCTTAATGAAATTAAAAATTATTTAATTAAAAATTAATAAATGTGTCACAAGAACATTATTACCTTTTTTTAGTAGAACAGAAAAAGTTAAATCACGAGATTAACACAAAGAGAAATATCTGGAATATCCACCCTTTAGGAACAAACTAACTTGTTTTTAAGAACAACTAATTAAAAAACTAGTTTAAAATAAACCAGTATATGAACTACTTTGAATTATATTAAGGCGGCATCCACTTCAATATATGAAGTAACTACTTAAAAACCAGTGATTGATAAACTACTTTGAATTATATTAAGGCGGCAACTACTCTGATGTTGGCATGTTTTAATTGAAAATTTTTATTAGATTACAAGCTTATATATATTTAACCATGTTATTTCATCAAATATTATTAACTTTTGGCCATCAGTAATAGTTTTCAATTGGTTATTTTGAAGCAATTAAAAAAATAATTTAAATGTAACTAATTTAACAAGTAGTTGAAAATATATACAGACGACAGTCAATTGGCTTATTTAGCGGACATCACCATACAAAATAAGTTATTTCGTTCTATGGAAAAAAGTCAGAATTTCAACTAGTTGAGGTTGACAAAAAACTACTTTATCAACTACTTTTAAATTAGTTGATTTTCCTACAGGGCATCCATCCAGAGTTAACACAGTTACTCTGTTTATTGGAGTCGATAAAGAGAAAAAAGAAGGGGCGGATCCAGAGAAATGTTTCGGGGGAAGTTTTAAAAATATTAATGTACGCTAAACATGTATAGCCACTTGCACATACACACACACACGGTATTAGTAAAATTCTACAGGAGTGCAGAAAAAATGTATTCTTTTAACCTATTATATGGATTTTCAACTAAACTAAAAACATTTATTGAAATTATATACTTGCTTTGTTCTGAAATCAGCATTTAATGGAAATCCGATATTAATTTTTTTTGGCTTTTTCGATATAATGCCGATTACATTTTCACACGTTACTTCCATATCACAATGCATGTTCAACAACGCCAACCCGTTCCATCGGTCCTCACTAGTTTTGCTTCGCAGATACGCTTTTAATCTGCGTAGAGCCTATGAAACTGTGAAAAAGCTTCGCTTCTCTCGTGTGTCAAACGACGCACCTGTATTTTTGTTTTTCGCAAGTTATGCACGGTAGAAAATTAAAAAACAATCAACATTTGTCACTTGGACAGAAGTAAAACCACTTTATCTTCAAACCATTAGTCCTAAAAAAAAAAAAATGTTTTTGGAGATATTTAAGAGATCTTGAGTTGATCTTCTTTGTGGTATAGTTTTTACCAACACTTTTATAAAAAATTTAAATTTTTTGCCAACTAATTCATATTTTTCAAGGTCACCACTACTTTTTTTGGCGTTTTGAAAACATGGTCATATTGAGGCGTTTATTTTCAATCTATTATTAAACTTTTACATCAAAAAATAATGCTAACTATTTTAAACGAATTTTTCAAAAACTCCATACACAATTTTTTCATACAAGCACTTTCAAACTAAAAGTGGAATTGTTTTTTGTACTTCTCATTGTATTTTTTAATTTTTTCAGATAGTATACCTAATGGTCCCATCTCATTTTTGCTAAAAAATTTCATGTGAGAATTTATTTATTGTTCAGCTTAGCCAAATAATAAATATTAAACACAAAGATAATTTTGTAGGTTATCATTGCGTCAAAATGTAAATAAAAAAGCTTATTAATACAAAGAGATATCATTGTAAATAGTCACTTCACTGAACTAAAAAATCATAGAATTGGTTCAATGTACGATTCAATGAATCTCTGCTCACTGAAAAAAAAAAATGTTCTTTGATTTAATTAAATTTTTTTTTACTCCCAAAGAACGCATTCTTTAAATGAATGTACAGTACATTGATTTCAATGTACGTATATTAACATTATTTTAATGAATCTGTTCTTTGAAACTAAGAACTATTTCCTTGATTTAATAAAATTATTCCTTGGCTGTAAGAAAAAGTGCATAAAATTAAGAAACAGAGATCCATTGAACTCGTACATGGGACTAATTCATCAAAACAAAGAACTGTTTCTCCGATTATTTATGTACGTTTTTGACTGATTCAGTGTTCATCGTGATCAAAGCTAATGTCATCGTACAAGGAATCATCCTTCTACTTCTTCGTAAAGATTCGAAGAATTCCAAACAAGACATTTTTAAATTTAATTTGACATCTGGGATGAACTTCAATGTGCACACGATTTATCCTTTGTCCACGTCTTATTCATTGAAGCAAAAACTCTCTTTACGGGAGCAGTAGAACCGGGCATGCAAAGAATGTACTCAATGATTTTTGCAATATTTTTTTTTAGGCGCAGCTTTCGTTTTCCCAATTGACAGAATAGTTCGATCTATTGGCTTATGGTCGTTACCTTATTGTCGTTCCATAGATTGATTTTAACCTTTGAACAATAGTTCTTCACGTAACCAAATTCCTTGTGTAATTTTGTTCGCATCGTACAAGTTTTGCATATCAAATTTTTGCATGATTTTCAATTTCATAATTGGAGCATGCAATGTATTCAACAGCATCATCTGCTTTAGTTGATAACAGAATAATTTAGCGATCAAGATCTCGGCATCGCATCAATCATTGATAAACACTTTCTTTTCTCCAAATATTCAAATATTAAATGATATCAAGAGGTTACATTATTGTCTTGAATTTTAAAAACATATCTCTGGACAAAAACAGGTTTTCCGAGAGCAAAAACAGGTCACAGGTTTTGGTTCGAAAAAATAGGAGTCTCCTGCCAAAAACAGGAGAGATGGGACCATTAAGTATACCTCCTACGGATTTTCTTTAATCAAGGAATTAAAGAAATAAATAAGAAATGATATAAATTTTAAGCATAATTAAAAGCTTTCGGAAATATATTACTAGCTTAAAAATTATAAAAACCTATAAGAAGTATAAAAAATACAAAAAATTACATTTTTGATTTAAAATTAAATTGTTTTTTATGTCAAAATTGTGTAGGCAGTTTTTGAAAAATTCGTTTAAAATAGTAAGCATTAATTCTTCGACGTACAATTTTGGAATGCATTAGGAATGAATGCCTCAACACGATGTTTTGAGATGTTTTAAAATCTCCAAAAAAATAGTCGTGCTGAAAAACTTGAAAAATGTGAATGAAATTTTAAGAGGTCAAAGAATTTTAAATTTTTCATTAATGTTTTGGTAAGAAACTGCACATGTATAAAATGTGAAATGTGAAAAAGAACTCTTTAAATAATACTGAACATTTTTTTTTATAGGACTTCAAGTTTTAAAGATATAGTTGTTTTGCTACATGTCCGAATCACACATTTTGATTTTTTTTTTTTAATTTTCCACTATGTAAAAATTACAAAAAATAAAATTTATAAGTACTATTGACGTGCAAAATTTAAAAATAATTGGTATCGTCAAAATCACTTTTTGGACAAAAACGTCCGATCTGCAGAACAGCTAATCAGCTAAGAGCGCGATATCGCAAAGAACATAAAAAAACAAAAGCAAAAAAAATACTCAGGTGTGAGTATTTAAAACAAATTATTAAAAAATCGATGTTTTTCCTTTTAGTACCCTTATACCGCATAATAAAGATTAGTTCATCACATTTAAATACAGGTTCTCCGTTAATTTCGGGGGGGGGGGGGGGAGGGGAGGGAGGGGTTTGCACTACAATGTGAGCCAGAGCAAGAGATGATACTCTCTCTGCTCAATCCAAAGCATGTGAGCATAAGTTAAGCTCTACTCGTTGTTGTATTTGTACCAATAATATCAAGTTCTTAGTTCTTTTATCTGTATGTACAAGTAAAATGGATGGTTTTTTGCAGACCTTTACTATATATTTTATTTTTTATTTCGAATAAAAGAATTATGATAACTCTTGCAAGAAATTGACCAAAAATAGTTGAGCTAGAATTTTTATGTAAAAAATAATTAAACATTTAATTATAATACTGAAAGACTCAAAAAGAAATGTTTCATAAAAATTTAAATATAGAATCAACGAAAATTACACATAATAATGTTGCGTATGAAAAACATAGAGGTCTAAAAATATAGGCCCATAATCATAAACAATATAAAAGTCAAATCTAAATTTAGTACAAGCTATTTGATAACAAATTATATTTAAAAATTGTCAAAATTGCTTTTACTATATTTAAAGTCGCTTTTATTTGGTTTATGATTATGTGCCATAGATGCATCGGCTTAGATGTTTGAATATATAAGGATAAGTTTTTCCATTAAACTACATTTTTAAACATTTCCATATATATAAAAACTATTAATAAAACTAAAAATTATAGGACCAGCTCATATGTTCGACCCCTCTTGGAGTTCAGCTACGGCCGATGTAAACTATAACAGTTTTAGTGTTTTTTGTATCAAAGGTAGCGAATAAAGCAACAAAAAATAACACAAATATGCATTAAGAATAACATAAAGCTTATTGCGGGGAAAAACCAACATATCTGATTCTTATTCTGGTCACTGCAGCAGATTACTGAGTATTCGTGTACAAGGTTGATTAATATAGGTTAAGTCACTTGAGAGAAACTCGGTCGAACTGACAGAATGGATGAAAGGAAATCAAGAAAAATAAACCCGAATCTGTACAATTTTTAGCCAACAGCTACTTTGACAGTTCGAGCAAAGGCGGAAAAAGAGTGTTTTTCTCTCAAGTGACTTTACCCATATTAATTAACCTTGTTCGTGTAGTTTATTAAGTGCTTATTAAGGGGGTCTTCTCATTGAGCAACTTTTTTTTTTCAACTTTTTTTTTTGCATTTATTTATAGCTTGGGTAGTTGTGAATATGCCCCTAAAAGGATTTTTAGAAATTCAAAATACTTTAGAAGATACAGCCTTTTTTGTGAAGCAAGGTCTGATGGACAAGAAGGTGATGGAGGTAATAAAACCAGCTTACGAAGCGCTGTCGGCAGATAATTTGCTTGAAAGATGCCTTGGATCTGAAACTCAGAATTCCAATGAGTCCTACAATTCTGTTCTTTGGTCACTTTCGCCCAAACACATCAATTCAGGCGCACGCACCATCGAAGTGGCCAATTTCATTGCAACGAAATACTCGACTATTACTCGAAATACTTTAGAAGATACAGCCTTTTTTGTGAAGCAAGGTCTGATGGACAAGAAGGTGATGGAGGTAATTAAACCAGCTTACGAAGCGCTGTCGGCAGATAATTTGCTTGAAAGATGCCTTGGATCTGAAACTCAGAATTCCAATGAGTCCTACAATTCTGTTCTTTGGTCACTTTCGCCCAAACACATCAACTCAGGCGCACGCACCATCGAAGTGGCCAATTTCATTGCAACGTGCCTCTTCAACGACGGTTTTATACCCATACTTAAAATTATGGGTTTGATGGGTATTGCGATTGGCAAAAACGCATACGAATACGCACTATCTCGCAATGAAGACAGATTGAACCGATCAGAGACTCGAGCTGCGGCATCATCAAAAGCTGGCAGAACGGCTCGCAGAGCAGAGTGGGCAGCAGAAAGCAGTTTCTACGAAAAAGTGGAAGGTGGCCTGTATGGAGCTGGCATCGCCGACTAATATTTGTAAGTAAAAATTGTCAGCTCTTTAAAACTGCATTTAAACATTTTTGATTTTTTTTTTTTTTTCCCAAAAAAATTACTTCAAACTTTAAACGCTTTTATCTCGAACCCACGTTTTTCGAACTGGCGGCCATGATATCTCCAGTTCAACTGAACCGATTTTCATGAAACAAAATGGAATCGACGCAGAATTGTCACCATTCTCGGGTGAACCTCGACCATAATTTTAAAAAATTTTTTACTATTTTTTTTTTACACTAAACTACAAAAAAAAAAAACCCGAAATTGAAATTTTTTTTTTGAATGGCCGCCATTTTGTCAAAAAAAATCACAAGATTAAGTTTGAGGTTCACCCGAGAATTACATCTATACTGATTATAACCCCGTTTTTTTTTTCATTTCAGATGCTCCGGAGACCCGGAATCGTGGCCGCCGTGACGACACCTTTTTTTTCACCACCAACTTTGAAGTCTCATTACTTTTTGAACAGCCCACGTATCGAGGCAAAAAAATTTTTTTATTTACTTTGAACCTTTTGTAATACAACAAATAAAAAAGTTTTCAATTATTCTTTGCGTTTTCAAATAAGAATTTTTTTAAAAAGGGTCCAAAAACGGGTTTTGAATGAGAAGACCGCCTTAAGTGCTTTTCATACACAGTGCAAGAGTGTATGAAAAGAGAACAGAGAACAAATAAAAAATTTCTCTTGCGCTACACGACCTCTTGCTACGCAATCTGTTCTTTACATTTATTCGCTTGCAGCTTTGCTTGCAGTGACTGCTACAACAGAGAATCAGGGTATATTCACCTGATGAATATATTCACGCAGGGCTCTATTAAATACCGCAGCATGCGAATATTTTTTGATTTCGATATAAATATGAGTTAAAAACTATATTTGAATTATATGAAAGCTACAATATTTATTAGGAAATTCACAGATCTAAGAATAAAACAAATTTTAGATTCAAAGTTGCGTTCGTTAATATTGCAGCATGGCTGTTTCCAAATCAATCAATGCAAGGTCTACTTCGAAAATTGCTTTCTGAATTTATCAAAACTAAATTTGAGAAATGCCTAAAAGTATGCTAATGTTCGGTAAAAAAGCTACGTTCAGATTTAAATTTTTAGACCGTAATGTACATCAGGGCCGTAGCTAGCGAAATATTGGTCGCAAGACTAACAAAGTTTTTTCAAAATTAGAAAGCACAAAAATAATAAAAAAAATGGAAACTTTAAAGGGGGGTTTTGAACTAAATTCTTTATTTAAAATATTTATGTGATCATTCAACAAAAATGATGTCTATTAAACTCATCGTAAAATCATAAAAGAATTTTGTCGACGTTCGCGAAAGCATATATACCAATAATTTGTCGATTTGAAGCAAAATGTATCGTCGAAATTATTTATAAAAAAAATTAATTTTTTTGATATTTTTAAAATTACCCAAATTTACCCCTTAAAATAATTTAAGAAAAAAATGTAACTCAAAACCCCCCCTTAAAGTTTTCAATTTTATTATTATTTTACCGTTTTCTAATTTTGAAAAAAATTTATTAGTTCTAGAAGCACCATTTTTCTAGCTAGATGTACGTTCAGAGTATTGAACAAAAGACTCAATTCAATCATAAAAGAAGAAAGGAACTACTGATTGTAAAATTTAAGCTAAGTGTGAGCTACTCAAATAAATATGTCTCTCTGGCCCAGTGGGTAGAACAGTCGACTATGGATCCAAGCGTAGTGTGTTCAATCCTCGGTGAAAGCAAAAATATTAAAAATTTTTAAATAGCCATTTTTTTCGTTTTTATACAACCGTGCGGCGAATTACTGTGTTGTTGTTTTCATAAGAACTATTTCGTTACATTGGTTTTATACCCCATTTAGCTCGCCGTATTGTTGTATATGCGGCTATAAAAGTTTCACTTCAAAAAAATTCTTAACTCGTTTTTAACGAAATGTCGCTTTTAAAAACGGTATGCACTCTAGCTCAAAAAAGAATGAAGTTATTTTGTGAATAGTAAAAATAAGTAAAAAAAAACTCAAAATTTTTTGAGATAAAATATTTTTGAGAAATATTTTATTATTTAAAATGCGCCATATTGGTTTTTAAAGTCATTTTTAAGCGAATCTGATTGCACCAATGAAAGTCGAAAGATCGACTTCAAAAATAGTAGAATGTTCGGAATTTTTTATTTAAATTTTTTATGGAGGAGAATAAGTCACAAACATCGTATGAACATTGTGATCTACCCGGACTAAATGGGTGTGTTTTTTTAGAAAAAATAAAAATGCTCGTTTCGACTAAAATAATTTACAAATAAATTAATAAATTTAAAAAAAAAATGTACACCAAACTCACTGGCGAGACTGCGTTAAAGTAATATTAGCTCCAATAAGGGGTCGTGCTCGGGAATAATTGGTGTAAGACTGACAATAATTTTAATCGCTTTATTGGGATTTAAATGCAAGAATATGAAGCTTGTCCATTCTACCTAGCCACTCCCACTTTAAAGTTACATATTTCGGTTTTTCGGAATTTGAGTTACAGTTTTCCAAGATCAAACAAGACCATAAATTACACCAAGACCACATAATAACGGAATTATGATAAGAAACAATCCGTTAAAACTTTAAAATTTTTAATTTTTTTTTATTTTTATACAAATAACTCAAAAACCGTTCAATCTCTAGAAAAAAAGAGATATATATAGATTTCTTGAAAAACTAAAAAGTATAAGCATCATGAAAGTACAAAAAACAAATTATAGCTTAAATAATTAGCGAGATATTTAAAGTCAAAAATAGAGGCTTTTTTCAATATTAGAAAACTCATAAAATTGATTCAGTTTTCTGGAAAAAGTGATTTGAAGTCTGCCCCATTCTACCTTGTGCACTTTGACCTCTTTTAAAGTTTAGTTTTTAATGACAAATTACAGATTATACAATTATACGTTAGACACGTTAGAATTGAAAATTACTTTTATAACCGAGTTACTGTAGGAAAAAATTCTTTAGAACTTAAACATTTTTGAATTTCTTTTATTTTTTTCTCAAATAATTCAAAAACCATTTATACTACAGACAAAAATATTTGGGGATAAATTAAAGAACATAAAGTACTACAAGGTGCAGTACAAAATGCCCAAGAACTCTTTAATAAACCGAGATTTTTTTTTCAGAAAACATTTCAAACATTTAAGATCTTTTGCGACATTGCACTTTTCTACCTTATCGAAGAATATTTTTGGGCCAAGATGTCAAGGGTAAATCTTGAATAGTTATACTTAAATAATGTAAAAAAATTTTGTTCTAAAATAAAATACAACTACAAAAAAAAAAAGAAGAAAACTTAAAAAGGTGTATTTTTTTCTTCGAAAAACTTCTGGAGGCTGTTAAATGAAAAATTTTCAGAGTTTAAAATAGCCTCATGTGTAAAATTCCCTAAAAGAATAACAGATTCAGATAAAACGAATACGCTCAGTGCTATAAAACGTAAAGTTTAGACTATAAGCTTTAAAGTTGAGACACCTTAAATTTAAAGTTTATTTAGAAAACTACAAAATTTTCCATGAAAAAAATTGAAGGCAAGTTTAGAATAAAAGACTTAAAAATTAAAAAACTAAATTTTATATGAGAGAAAATTGAGAGACTTCGCCACAATGACAAAAAATATGCACAGAAATATAAAATTATACCCATTTCCATTGAATCTAACATGTGCTTTAAACTTTGTTTAAATGTAACGATCAATGAACTATACGCTCTATGTGGATATGACACTAAATTCAGCTATTGACCTTTAACCTTGTTTTAATAAACTTGTTGAAATAGAGAGTAAAACATTTAAAAAGCATATGTCTAGCAGACGTAGATTATTAAAGCAGGGTTAAAGAAACTTCGATTACGATAAAGAAAGTACAGCTTTGAACCTTTTACAGTGATGGTTTTTGTCTAAGCTGCTGTGTTTTTGCTTATTCAAAGAAAAGTAACCATCAGATATTTAAATAGTTATAAAATTGGTTCTTTACGAGTTACTGTAAAATATGTTTTAATGTGTGAAAAAAAACTTGTCATGACACACCCACAAAAATGGGCGTACACTATCAAACGATGGAGTTAAAAATATTTGTTTTTTTTTTCTTAAAATAAAACTTTCCCAAATGAAAAAAATTGGCGGCTATTCACAGAACATTGTGGTGTTGCTCTAATTGTTTTTTTTTTAAAGTTTCAGTTTTTTTATCTAAAAAATTTCATTGATTTGCTTGCTGATATGATGGTTTTATATATAGCTTATGTCTTGAATGGAACTCTAAATTATTTTAGAGTTCATGTTTTTTTTTCTTTTAAATTTTAGCTAGTTTGTAATATTTTATTTTTGTGTTTTTTGGGGTAGTGATTATTTTTTATACAAAGTTTATTTATGGTTCGGTTTTTTAACTTTCATATGAATGTATATCACGCTGTCTTAAATTATTATATTATTTTGTATACTATGCTTAAAATCATTTCAGTTTTACTATTGGGTGAAATGTTTTCATTGTGTTGTTGTCTATTTTGGCTTGATTTTTGTAAAACCTTTTGTGATTAAAAATAAAAAAAAAACTTCCTTAATGTTTAACTAACTTTAACCCATAAGTAGGCATTGTCAGTATAATGACATGGTCTATAATGGGTTAAGTGCTGTAATTCTTAGGTTTTATGCTATACCTATTATTTTAAATTTTGAAAAGTTAAGCTTAATTTTTTTTTAACTTTTTTTTTTAATGGAAGTATAAAAAGAGTTAAACTTTTAACTCACTTGGTTTTATTTTTTTTTTTTTTGCTATACATATATTTTAAGTTTAAGAATGGAAGGAGCTATTTTTGCATTTATTTTATATGCTTTGCTTTTCAAACTATGTACATATATTTTCAAAATTTCAAAATTTTAATTTGTTCGGTTTTTTTTTGATGTCGTTATGTTTGTAAATAAATATTTGTTTTACGTATCTGAAGTTTTCTTTTGTTTTTCAATTGTTTTTTTTTTTTATATATTTATCTATTTTGAAATAACTGTCTTAGTGCTAAATAATTAAATTAAAGTTTAATTTAATTTATTTAAATTTCTTTTAGCACCTTGTTCGTTATTGTTTAAAAGTGTATTTTTTTATATATTTTAATTAATTTTTTCTTAAAGTGTTAATTAAAAAAATTCTACATAAAAGAGTTTTGGGAAACAAAAATTAAAATTTTTTCATCTGTAACTAAAACTGAAATAAAAAAAAGAAAAGCTTCAATTTGTGTGAAAAAAACTGCATTTTATTTTTTTGTGTAATTTTGTTTTTATTGATTTTTGTGTTTAATTTAAATATTTTATATAGATTTATTTTGTTTTTTTTTTTCTGAAGTAGCTAGATATTTATTACGTTTTTATTTATATTTTTTTTTTTTTTAGGCTAAACCTATAAATTACTTTTAACTATTAGTGCTAAAATTAAAATGCGTATAATTTGATCGCTTATTTTTAGTTTTTTTTTTTTTTGTAAACTTTACTTTTTATGCGCTGTTTTTAAAAATATTGCGAAGATTTTGGTTCCTCTGCCGTAAATTTTTAATTTTTCATATACACTTTTTTTCTGCTTCAATTTTAATATTTATGGAAATTTTTTAAAGCAAATTTAAAAAAAAAAACATTTAAAGTTTTAAATTTAGACTTTATTTAAAGTAATTAAAAAAAAAGTTAAATATTGTTTAATGTTTTGCTAAAACATGCATATTTTAATATAACTAAAATTATATTTTAACTAAAGCAATTAAGAAATGCAAAAATTCGCTTAAAGCTAATTTATAAAAAAATTAATAAAAATAAAACTAAAACTATAATAATTAAAAATATAGTTTTTTTTTCAAAACAATTTCTTAAGCTTAATAACAAAGAATTTATAACGTAGAATTTTTTGAATTTTTAAATATGTTTATTTTTTCGTCGTTAACTTGTATTTACATTGAAAATGTTTTGCATAATTTTAGGCTGCTTAAACAAGTTTATAATTTCAATATTTTTAATATGTATGCATAATTTTGCAATCTAGGAAAACATATGATTTTTTTTGTTTTATGTTAATATTCACATAAATTATAAAATTTAATAATTTTTTAAATATTTTAAGACGATATGCATTTTTTTTTTAATATATTTGAAATTTTGTTTTTATTTTTAAATGTAATATTAAATATTTTTTTCATGCTATTTATTGTGTATGCTAATTAAAAAAAGTTTGTTTTGCATTATTTTAAAAGTAATTATTGTGTAATTGTTTTTTTTTTTGTTTAATTACTGAGCGTAAAACTATTTTTTTTCTCTTAATATTTAACTATCTTTTTGTTTTGTTGTATTTGGTTTGAGTTTTAATTTATTTACTTTAATGTTTTTTTTATTTTTGTTTTTTCGCTTGAGATCAAAAGATAGTTAAATATTGTTTAATTATTATTTACACATTCAATTTTAGACTAAACAAATATTTACAATTATGAGAAAATTCATGCTTACAGTCTTTATAAGAAAAATAAAAAAAAGTTTTATGAAAAATAATAATACTTGAAAGAGTTTCCTTGTTTTTGTTTTTTTGTTTTTTGGTTTTATTGTTTTTTTCGGTTTTTTTTTGTGCCAAGTTAACACTTAATGAACTATGTACATTTTTAAGCTAAATTCTTTTGATTGGAAAAAACTTAATCACATTAAATTTAATTTAATTAATTCAAAATTTTTTTTCTCTTTGATGCTTAATAATTTTATAAATTTTTATATAAATTTTTAAAACTATAACGAATTGCACATCGAAGCTGTTGGCGCTGGCCATAAACTGCTTAATAGTTCCACGCTGTCGGCGCTGGCTCCGCCTCGCCGCTCATGTGCTGCACGCGTACCATGCGCAGCTTTTCCTCCATCGCCGCCGCCGCCACTGCCTCCTTCTGTTCGTCTCGGGCAGCAGCACCTGTTTCTGGCTCACTCTCGCAATCCTCCTCCTCCTGCTTGATGCGCACTTCAGGCTCCATGAAGCGCTGATCAATGTCGACATCATGCAGTTCGCTCTCTGGCTTCTCGCTGTCTGCACGTGACTGCGACTCTGCTGCCGCCTCTTCTTCGGCGCGCCGACTAAAGTCTGCCGCCTGCATGACGCACACACCATTGATAATGCGTTCAGCTGCTGCAGCCACGGCACTGGCTGTTGCCGCGTTGTCACTGCTGTTCGCCGGATTTACCCACTGCGGCGCAGCTAGCTTGCGTCGCGATGCGCGCGCATTGCCCGCCGCATATGAAGAGCGCGGCGTTTCCTTGAACTCGTCGCGCTGGGCATCGCCGCCGCCCACCGATGAGCCGCCTTCGCCCGTGCCATCGAGTGATTCGTTGTCACTGAGATGCGATGCTGCGTCCATATCATCGTCAAAGTCGTCTGTGCGTTCACGTTTCAAAGCGCTCATCGTCAAATCCAAGCCACTCATTTGCTCCTTGAAGGCTTGATTCAACGCATGCAGATCGGGCTCACCGCCAGCACCACCTGCCCCAGGCATGCCGGCCAGGCTACGTCCTAGCAGCGCTGCAGCAGCAAAGTACGGCGGATAGGGCAGCGTGGGTGCACCACTCAGACCCATGCGTTCCTTGTGCAGCTCGAGTAGGCGCTGCTGCAGCAAGATGCGAAACTGGACGGGATCGAAGGGCGTGGCATTAGTATTCTCACGACTGGGTATGTGCGAGTCGGCAGGCTGTCCATGCGGCACTTGCTGCTTCAGACGCATGCGATGATTATGGAACCAGTTAGTTATGGTGCGTGTAGCCAGACCCAGCTCATTGGCCAAAAATTCAATGGTGCCCACATTCGGATAGGGATCTAGAGCAAAAGCCAGGCGTAGAGCTTCCTTCTGCTCCTCCGAGAAGAGCACACGCTGCTTTTTATTTGGTGGTGCACCACCTACGCCGGAGCCTACGGAACCTGGGCCCGGGCTGCTGGTGTAGAAGTCGTTGGTATCATTGCTGGAGGTGTCCGAGCTGTTGTCCTGTTGATTGGGACCACCGGTAGAGCGACGCCTTTTGCTGGCCTCACGTCGCTCATTCTTCAAGATTTGCAGACGCTCAACATTGTTGGCATCGGACAGCCACAGCTGCATGCGTATGAAGGGTTCACGTCCCTTGATGGACAGCATATGCCAGGGTTTCGGCTTGCTAAGCAACTCCGAAACTGAGCCCTGCGAGAGGCCTAGCACAGCCTCGCCGAAAATCTTCTGACCTATGTTGTTGGCCAATAAAGCTTCCTTGATCTTAGTGGTTATCACCTGGGTGTCAAGGTCTTGAGTCAGCGCCGCCATCTCGTAGACGGTGGGCGACATATGCTGATGCATGTTGCGCATAGTGTTGGCCTGATGCGGTGAGTGTATCGGCATCATCATTGGCTTTTTGTCATTGGCCGCTGCTGCTGCAGCTGCATTGGCTGCTGCAGCATTAGCCGCTGCGGCATTTGCTGCTGCAGCAGCTGCAGGCAAGCTGATGGCATGCTGCGGTGGCAAACCAGGCGAAGTGAGCAGCATGCTGTGATGATGTTGTGCAGCGGCAGCAGCTTGAGCTGCCTGCACTGCAGCAGCGGCTTGGTGCTGATGATTTTGTTGCTGCTGCTGCATGGCAGCCGACATGGCAGCGGCAGCCTGCATCTGCTGCATGATATGTTGTGCCTGTGGCTCTTGCATCTTCAGCTCGTTCATCATTTTCTGCATGGGCAGCGTAGCTTGCATTTTGCTGGCCAAACCTTGTGGTATCTGCGGGCTGCCGCTGTAGCTGCCAGTGCGCATCAGCTTCTCGGGCGCAATTTTGTATTGGCTGGCCACTAGCTTATGCACGGCATTCTCGTCCTCGAGGAACATTTTCATGCGTATGAAGGGTTCGCGACCCTTCTGCGTCAGCATGTGCCAGGGCTTGGGACGCGCCAGCAGATCCGAGACCGAACCTTGTGAGAGGCCGAGCACAGATTCACCGAATAAACGCTGTGAGATGGAGTACTGCGAAAGTGCTTCCTTGACGCGTCGCACTATATCTTCGGTGTTCAAATTATTGAACATGTCGAATTGCTGCTGTGTGATTGGTGGCAAGACGGCTTTGGTGGGGCGCTGTGGCTGCGAGTGATGCGGCGTGACCGGTGGCTGTGTGATGAGTGAGTTGGTGATGGAGGCCATGCGTTGCAGTGGGCTTGCAGCGGCGGAAAATTCATCCGTAGGCGTCATGGCGGGTGGCAGTATGGAGTTGCTTAGCGGACTGGGCGCTGCAGAGTTTGTGTTTTGAGCCGAAGCATTGCTGGATGGTGGTGCGGGTGTGTGGCTGCCAGCGCTTTCCGCCTTGATGCTCGCATTGCGCGCATGCAGCTGAAAGGCGGCATTGGCATGACGGTCGGCATCGGCGGCATCTTTGGCATTGGTCGCCGACTGCGAATTGCCACCGCCGCTAGCAGGCGCATCCATGGAATTTGAGGAGTGATCAAGTGCGCTGCGTTGACCATTCAGCTTTATATCCTTGGAATCTTTGGTCAGCGACAAGTCTTGAGCTCCGTTCAGCACCTGCTGCTGCAGCGCAATGAGGCTGGAGAAGTTGGGGAAGCTCGGTATGTTGCCTGGATTTGGTTGTTGCTGCATTTTGGCCATTTCACGCTCAAAGGCTAGGCGAATGTTTTCATCGGCAGCTACGGCAGCTGCGGCGGCGGCGGGGAATGCTTGATTCGGCATACCAGCTGGTGGCATGCCACCGCTAAAAAATGGGGAGAGAAGAAAACTACGATTAATTCAAGCATGTCTGCTTTCGGTGAGAGGGGCTAAAAAGAGAGGAGAGCAGAGAGGGAGAAAAAGCGACAAACCTGGGAAAAGCAGCTTCGCGTGGCGCACGCGCCATGATTTCCTGATACAAACGCGCCATCTTATCCTGAGTCATTTCCTCTTGCTGACGCATGCGATGCTGTTGCTGCTGTTGCTGTTGCTGCTGCTGTTGCTGCTGATGCTGTTGTTGATGCTGCTGTTGTTGAGCAGCGGCAGCAGCCGCGGCAGCAGCCGCGGCAGCGGCAACAGCTACTGTATCCTGCTGCTGCTTCAGCTGTTCCTTGTAGAAAGGCGAAGAGCAGGATTGATGTGGTGACTTGGAGTCCTCGTTGCTGTGCGACTCTTCGTGAACGCGACGCTGCTCCTGATGATGCTGCTGCAGCTGTTGCTCCTTGAGATGTTGCAGCGAATTGGGTGTGGAATTTTTCATCAGCGATGAGGCCTCGTTGAGTATGTGGGCAATGCGATCATCGGACATGGAGTCTTCATTGCGACCATATGGAGGCAAGCCAGAATCTAAGAGAGAAAATTAGTTTAGATGGTATCAAAAGTAGTTGTACGGTTTATAAATAACTTAGCGGCAAATTAAAGTGAGTTTAAAGTGAGACGTGTTCTACCCTGTGCCCTACCCTTTCCCTCTCGACACGTCAATGGAAACTTACTAACCTACTAAAATCTCGCTAGCAATAAATTTTGCATTAACCAATATAAACCCGATATAAAATCTCAAAAGCCAAATAAAATGCAAGAAATCATTACCAATCAAGCAGAATTTTTAATGCTTTCACATGACGAATTGATTGCATGCCAGCAGCGGCACCGGCAACGACAGCAGAACCGCAACCACTCACACACACACACACTCATCACAAAAGCAAACAACACATCATCAGCTATTCAATGCTCATCCTCTGCGTCAACAACTGACATCTGGAGTTGTTGTCGTCGTCGCATCAAATCAAAAGCAAAACTTGCTGCTGCCTTATTTTTTTATGAGCAGCACTTTTGTGCTTGCTTGCAAACAGCCGTCGTCATTAAAATTGGTAGAAGCTCGCCGCTGGTGTAGCAGTTGCAACGCTTGATCATTGAATTTATTGGCTTTATTGATAGCATGAGTAATTATTGCCGCCTTTTTAGAGGAGTGAGCTGCCTGCCATGAAACTTTGCAGTTCGCCTGACCTTCGGAAATTAAGCTATAAAAATAACAACGATTTCTTTGCGTAGCAGTAAAATATTTGTGCTTTGTATGTGCGACGAAATTGTATAGCTTGCTTAATATATGCGCAGAATTTAAGCACAGGAGATGCACACATATAAAAAAAAAAGAAAAAAAAAATAACCAAAGCTTTACGCAGTATTTGGAGAGTATTGAGTTAATGGTCAATATTGTATTGCTACAAATTATCAGCAGTAAAAGAACGATTTAGCTGCTCTTGCTAGTGTTTGCACGTAGTCTGCAGACAATCGGCTAAGGCAGACTGTGCTGATTTTATGGTGAGTTTAAAAATGGATATTCGTTAAGTATAGCAATATGGAGTATTTTTTTTTAAGTTTTTGCTAGTAATAAATGAGCTGAACTAAGTGAATGTTGGTATAAACTCAATTTGTATAAGCAAATTAAGGATTAAGATTATATTTATTTTACGGCGTATTTCATATGATAGCTTTTTACCATTCTATATATCTGTTTGGTTATTTTTTCCAAGCAAAACATTCGTTTGACATTTTTTTCTGACCAAGAAAACCTTTTTCGTATATAATTTATTAAAACAGCAATATTTTGATGCAAAATATCTAGATTATTTTTAAGGCGAATTTAGTTTAACCCTTTTAAAGCAATTCAAAGGTTTGATTTATTTACTTTTTGCAAGAGTAAGTAAAATTTGCTGAAATGTTATGTGCGGCGAATTCGTTTGACACTTTTTACTGACCAAAAAACATTTTTGGTGTATAAGTAATTAAAAAAAGCAAAATATCAAGATTATTTTTACGGCGAATTTTTCTTTATCCCTTTTGAGCACTTTAAAAGTTCAATCTATTTACAATTAGCAGGAAAAGTATATTTTGCTGAAATATTGTACGCGGCGAATTCGATTGACTTTTCTTTGACCAAAAAAACATTTTTCGTACATAATTCATTAAAAAAAGCTTTTAAAAAATTATTACTTTTAAAGCAAATTTTGTTTTAACGATTTTAAGCCCTTCAAAGGTATAATTTACTTACTATATGCAATAAAAGTAATTTTTGCTCAAATATTGTGTGCGGCGAATTATTTTGGCACTTTTTCCTGTCCAAAAGAAACGTTTTTCGTATATGATTTATTAAAAGCTATATTTTGAAAATATCAAGATTATTTTTAAGGCGAATTTAGTTCTGCCCCTTTTAAACACTTTAAAGGTTTAATTTATTCACTGTATGCAATAGTAAATTTTGCTAAAATCTTATAAAAGGCGAATTCGTTTGACACTTTTTCTGATCAAAAAAGTTTCTCATATATTATTTTAAAAAAACAAATTTTGAAGAAAAATATCAAGATTATTTTTAAAGTGAATTTAGTTGTACCCTTTTTAGGCGCTTAAAAGGTTTCCATTTACTTACTATTCGCAAGATAAGTAAATTTTGCTGAAATATTATTATATTATACTACTTTTTCGTGTTTAAATTTTAAAAAAAGCAATATTTTGATGCAAAATATTAAGATTATTTTTAAGGCGAATTTTGTTTCAACCTTTTTAAGCACTCCAAGGGTTTACTTTATGCAAGAAAAGTAAATTTCTCTGAAATATTACATGCGGCGAATTCGTTTGACACTTCATTTTTCTAAACAAAAATCACTTTTCGTATGAAATATTTTTAAAAAAAGCAATATTTTGATGCAAAAAATCAAGATAATTTTTAAGGTGATTTGAGTTCTACCTTTTGTAAGCACTTTTAAAGTTTCATTTATTTACTATTTCCAAGAAAAGTAACTAGTAACTTATATGCGGCGAACTCGTTTGGAACTTTTTTTTGTAACAGGAAGCTTTTTCGTGCATAATTTATTTATATTTGGATGCAATATTTCAAGATTATTTTTAAGACGAATTTAGTTTTATCATTTTTAAGCACTTGAAAGGTTTCATTTATTTACAGTTTGCAAGAAGAGTACAATTATTTGAAATTTTAGGTGCAGCGAATTCGTTTGAGACTTTTTCTGAACAAAAAAGCAATATTTGTATGCAAAATATGAAGATGATTTTTAAGGCGAATTTAGTTTTAGCCTTTTTAAGCACTTTGAAGGGTTGCCATTTACTTTATATATGCAAGAAGAGTAAATTTTGCTGAAATCTGATGCACGGTGAATTCGTTACAAAGTTGTGAACACTTTAAAATTTGTTTTTAATTCATAGTTCATAGTAAAAGTTCATGATTTTCGCATATAAATTTCATATAGAACTTAATTTAGCAGCTCTTGAACTTGTTTTTAGTGTTTGAGTAGTATTTTTTAAGTTTTATTTGCTTTATATTAGTTATATGGTATATATCTCTAATTTCATGTGCAGTGAGCTTATGCGCAATTAAAAAAAGCAGAGCTAAAAAATTAATTTTATTGGAGAGTTTATTAAATTTTCCAAATGCTTATTTTGCGGCGAGTTTAGTAAGCACGGTTTTTGTTCATTATGCAGGCTTTATTAAAGCTTTGATAGTGAAAGTGTTATATATGTGCAGAAATCCGCGATGCTCTGCCATGTATTGCGTTTTCATGCACAAATTGTGAATTTTCGCTACGTTTATTTTGCGGCGAATTTTTCGTGATGATTTTTAAATACTTTTCCATTAATTTTATTGTAAAATTTGTGCATTAGACTTGGTTTTCATAGATTTTTTGCGGCGAATTCAATTTTCAGATGCTTGTGACGGTTATATTTTCCTTAAATTAAGTTCTTGGGTCCAAATAAAAGCTTATTTTCCATATTTATCTAGCGGCGAATTATGTTGAAACATTATTGAGTTTTATTTTAAGATACATCTCATAAAAGCTGTGCTTAAGTCTTATTTTTATTGCTATCTTCACATAATACCATGGTTTTAGTTCTGCGGCGAATACGCAAGAATAGTTTCTATAGCTCCTATTTGGTTTTTTTTGCAAAACAAGTTGTAAATATTTGCTGAAAGTTTTTCCAAATTGAGTTCTTAGGAACAAACAAAAAGGTAGTTTTATATATATATATATATATATATATATATTTTGTATATACCTTGCGGCGAATTATATTTTACCATTAATTTGTTTTATTTCAAAATTCTTCTTTATAAAATGAGTTTAAGACCCAATTTTGATGATTTTTTAATATTTCAACATTATATGTGTTTTGCAGCGAATTCAGTTTAACAGTAGTTCTTTTAAAAGAAAAACATGATATATTTGTAAACTAAAAGCTGCCATGCTGAATTTTGTTTGAACATTATAAGGTAATTTTTCAAATTGTTTCTAATATAAAAGCCTAAACACTTTTATTTGTTGCACTTCAGCATAATTTTAATTTAGTGGACAGTTTAATAGGACAATTTTGAATGTAAAAAATTTTGAAGTTTTTTATCATCAATATGTACTAGATACAATAGGTACTAGGTAATAAGTTTTACGAGATAGCTACTTCTTCAAATAAATCTTGAAGCAATTTTTTAAATTTAACTAGTCTTAACAATTTAGTTTGATATTTTATTTGCGGCGAATTCGTTCTTAGTTTTAATTTGACACAATTAACGTCAGTATGCTTATGTAAAATAACAAAAAAATATTTAAAGCGCTGTAGTTGCACTGAAATAATAAAAAATTAAAAAAATGTATTACTTTAACATATTTTTCAGCAGCTTTTCTAAAAATATTATTTTTGCCTGCTTACAAAGAAAAATCGCCTGATATACACTACTGCAGCATAAAATTAACCCTTTGCTTATTGCAATCCTGTCAAGCCATTGAATAAATTTTGCACTTTATGCACACAATCAGCGCAACATCACAACAAAGAAACCTATTTATACGTGGTCGTTTTTTTTTTAAATTTTTTTAATTTGATTATTTTTGACATTCAATTTTTCCCTGCATTGCTCATCAATAGCAGTCGGTGTATGCAAAAAATCACCGTCAAAGCGAATTAGCGGTTCTGAATTGCAATCTACAAACAGCATTCTTTGCATCAGCAAGCAAACAATTCATCAAAACAAACATCAATAGAAAAAAACACACACACAAGGTAAAAAAGTGTAGGAGAAAGAGAAGAAAAAAAAACAATGGCAACACTGGCAATAGCACAGCATAAAAATGCGCCCACTAATTTGGCACGCGCACGACCCACTTGCTGAAGCGCGGCGAATTCAATTCAAATCCATTCAATTCAATTCATTTCAATTCAATTGCACAACATAACATCGCATCGATGAATGTCATGAAAATGAAATTTCAAAAATCGACAAACAAAAGCAACACAAATCAACATTCATGGTGTACAGTTCATGGAGCTGCAGCAACTATTTTTTCCGTTTGCCTGCATTTTTTTTCATAATTTCAGAACGCCTCATACCGCCACAAATATGAAGAATTTTGAGATGTGGCAATAATCATACAAGTGGTTTTTCATGTCCTGCGGCATGCTGAGCACAACGTTGTTGCATATGTAAGCCGTGTTTGAGTACGAGTAAATGACGCCAGAACAAGTTCGATAAAAAGTAGTAATGAAAAAAAATATCGCAATTGAAAATGAATAAAAGCTAGCTAACAAAGAAAGCAATGAAACAAATACAACTGAAAATCACTCTACAATTGCATGGATAATCGATTCCCAAAGGAGCAAACACTTGGCCAACAATGAAGAAGAGGCAACGAACGTTGAATGTTGAACACATAGTGGCGACAAATGCAAAAAAAAAACTCACTGAAATTTGGGAACTTCAAAATGGAAAGAGCTCAAAAAGGAAGGAAGAATTAAACAAAAAACAAAAAAAGTAATAGACGAAGGACTATTGAGAGATTATTGAATTGTGAATGGTTGCTTGCTTTCATTGCAGCGACAAGGATTGTCGAAATTGTGTGGTAGAGTAGAGTGAGGGGAAAAAAAGCAAAGGAAGTGTTTGAAGAGTGGTAAGAGCTGTTTATGAGTGGGTAAAAATTGTGTTACTTTTTTATGCAATATGAAAGTTTTGGAGTTTTTTCTTTGGTCGACTATATAGTGCTTTTTATGTGGTAACGTAAGAACTCATTTTGGATTATGAAGTGTGCCGAGAGGCCTTCAGAAGAGATGTTAGCAAAGCAGCTTAGATTGATGGGACAAATTGTGATGGACAGCAAAATAAAACAAAAATCAAATCCAGCACTGCAAGGATATTTTTCACTAGCAAGTGTTCGCAAGGACATTTGAAAGATAAGGCAAGGAGATGACAGTTTAAATGAAATACTCGAAACTTAAGGAAATTGACAAAGAAACCAGGATCAAAACTGGTAGAAATAAACTAGTCGAATACATTTTTGAAAAAAGTTGTACAAAAATTGTTTTAAACTTCAAGCGATTTTTCTTTAATAGCCCATAATAGGAGCCATTCGATATGACTGACAAAAGTCATACACAAAACCATTTCGAACTCATAAAGCCACACAAAGCACTTCCGTATGAAAAATAATAATAATAAAATCCATGGAAATGTACCAAAAAAAAAAAAAAAATAACCCGGTTTGAGCAACGGCGAGTCACTTAATCCCAACTGTCAGTGATGGAGACAATAAGCAACAATAGCCTTCAACCCTAACCAAATTTGGAGAAAAAACAGGAAACGGATATTGCTAAGGGTTACATGTGGCCAGGTACGGGAGCAGCAGCAACTTATCTTTGGTGTTGGTGTTGACGCTGCCAGGTGAAACAAGAAATGAATGAAAATAAAAAAAAAAATATAATAAAATTGTGCTGTAAATAGAAAAAAAAAAAAAAATAGTAGACTTCGATACACACTGACCTATACCAAATTGTTTAACAAAACTTAAGTAAAATTAAAAAAACGTAAAATTGATAGACCGAATACCGAAATTCTAAATAAGTTTAATAAAATGCAGTATTTTAAGCGAATTCGCCGCAAAAATTTACTACACTTAAATGAGAAATTTTAAACTTTCTGAGTTAACATAAAACCACAGCAGTTATGAAGGCAGAAAAAAAATGCTTAAATGAATTCGTCGCATACAAAATTATGTTTTAATGCCTTAAAAATGCAAAAAATCACTTTAATGCTATCAAAGTACTGGCAATGAATATTGTAATTAGAGCTAAGAATAATTTTCAATACAGATAATTTTATATATAGCTTAGATATAATTATGAATTACATATACCATATAATTTTAGAAAAACAAAAATTCGTTGAAAAAAGTTACTTGGCTAAATAATTCATTTAAAGGTTGCAAATTTTTCTTTAAGCTAAGACAAGCTTCGAAGCAAAAAGCTCATTTTAAAATAATTCACCGCAAGCTAAATTTTGAAACATACTCAATTAGATGCTTTAATAAAATTTCATTGCTAACAAAACTGCATGCCTGAAAGGGTTAAATCGATGGCTAGTCAGTACATCCATGTTGGCTGGAGGGTTAAGATTATTTATTATGAGCAGAAAGTTTTCTCCAAAAATATTAAATTTTGGTGGAAAATTTTTCAGTTTTTTTACATAAAATAACATGAAAAATAATTTCGCTTCAACAAAATAAAAATAGTTCTTGTAAAACTTTTAAGGCTGCCTAAAACGCTTTAAAACACACGAAAATCTTTAAAACACGGAAAAAACAATTGAAACCAGTCAAATATTGTTTACATCTTCCAGCTATAAGTTCGCCGCGAAATAATTTATCAGAAAAGTTAGCAACTTTAAGTCTAAAAGAGTTATTATTAAACAGAATATACTTAAGCTTAAGAAAAAAAAGACAATAAAAATAGTTCAGTGCAAATTCGCAGCAAAGCAAAATTTTGAAGCAGCCATTATTTAATTCTTAAATAATAATTAAATAATTAATTATTATTAAACATAATAAATATATTAAATTCGCCGCGCATCAAAAAATGCTATCAGAACTAATGTTGCAAAAATTAGCTATCAAAAAATACAAAACTGACATTTATAAAAATCTACGCAAAATAATTCAATTAAAATTTTTGCAAACCTTAGTCTAAAGAGTTATTCTAACACATAATCATCTTAATCTTAAGAAACAAAAAGAAACAAAAGAAACAAAAATCAATTAGTATGAATTCGCTGCAAGCAAAATCTTGAAGTAGATATTATTTAATTGTAAAAGAAGAAAAACAAAAACTTTACAGAAACAAAAAATGCATGAAAACGCATATCAAATCAGCAGACTGAATTCGCCGCGTGCAAAATTACACACAAAGTGAAATTAACGCTTGTTAAATTAAAGTTACACAAATATATTGCACACAATTAGATGTAAAATTTTAGTATTGCTCGCAACTGTTCAGGCTAGTAAAAGCAATTCGCCGCACACCAAAAAAACGCTATCAGAACTAATCATGTAAAAATTTGCTTACTAAAAATATAAAACTGACAAATATAAAATTCGCCGCAAAATGATACGTTTAAAATTTAGCAACTTTTTTTTAAAAACACTTATTTTAAAACACAATCTACTTAATCTTAAAAAAAATCGACAAGTGTGAATTCGCAGCAAGTAAAAACTTGAAGCAGACATTATTTAATTCTAGAAAAAGAAAAAAAGATGAAAACAAAAACTTTAAATAAACAAAACATTGCAAGAAAACGCAGATGAAATCACTAAACTGAATTCGCAGCAAGTAAAACACTAGTACGAAGTGAAATGAACTCATTTCAAATTGTAGTTACGCACTGATATTTAGATATAAAATTTTAGTATTGTTCACAATTGTTTAGGTAAGTAAATAAATTCGCCGCGCACCAAAAAATTGCTATCAGAACTTATTTTGATAAATTTGCCATCAGAAAATATGAAACTAACAATGAATATTAAAAAAAAATTGAATAATTTAAATTCGCCGCATATAAGATATAGCATAAAAATTAAAATTTTATAATTAAAAATACATTTTTGCTGTTAATGCTTAATAGTCTTCATTTAATTTACTACCTGAAAATATACAACTGACAACTATAAAACTCGCCACAAAATAATTCATCTAAAATTTTAGCAAAGTCTTGAGAGTTATTCTAATACATAATCTTCTTAATCTTAAGAAAAAAATCGATCAGTGTGAATTCGCAGCAAGCAAAATCTTGAAGCAGACAATACTTAATTCTAAACAAAAACTTTAAATAAACAGAAAAAGCATGAAAACGCAAATAAAATCAGAAAACTGAATTCGCCGCGTGCTAAATACTAGTACAAAGTGAAATCAACGCTTTTAAAAATAGAGTAAGGAACAGATATTGCAAACAATTAGATATAAAATTTAAAAATTTGAATTGTTCAGGTCAGTAAAACAAGTTCGCCGCACACCAAAAAATGCTATCTGATCTAATCTTGCAAATATTTGCCACCAGAAAATATAAAGCTGACAATGAATATTGAAAAAATTAAATAAGTTGAATTCGCCGCACATAATATACAGCATGGAAAATAAAATTTTTATAATTAAAAATATATTTCGGCTGTAAAAGCTGAAAAATTCTTCAAAAAGCATAAAGTATTCGAAAATTTCATTATAAAATTAATTTAAATTCAATAAATTAAAAATTAAATTCGCCGCAAACGAAAGTCATGCCAAAAAAAAAATCAATACACAATATTGTTTTAGAAAAATTTTTAGCCTGCTACATTTAGCTGTTTAAGAACACATAACAATAAATCCAATTCGCCGCACACACAAATGCACATTCTCAGGAACACGCTTAACAAATTCCCATCAAATTGATTATTCTACGAACCAAATCCAATACCAACGTCTAAAAATAATTAAATTTACAACCACATTAACCGCTGCCAATTGACCCCACCGTACACCCCCACACTCAACACTATAGCGCAAACACTTAATCAGCTTGTTTGCCTGTCTATACAATTTAAAGTCTTCATCTATTAATCTATCTATGTATTTATATGCTGTTATAAAGATATAAAGCAGAGTAGATAAAGGCTGATAAAAAAAAAATTAATCGAAAATTGTCAACAGCACACAAAATCGGCATATTTTTGTTGTTGCTGATATTTCACAGCCATGCTGGTGACACATCTTCATATTTTTCTTTAAAAACAGGAACAACAACAAAAAAAAATTAAAAACAACAACGCATCCTCACAAAGCACTTAAAGCTCTGAACGCACTATGAAAATCAAAGATTTATGGCTGCTGCTGCCGTGTTTCAAATGCTCGACAATACAAATATTGCTGTGCTAAATACTCTTATATATGTTTTCATGTTTTTGTCATTTGTTAAATTATTTAAATGACGCATTGTTGCTGTATAGCGATGATTCGTTTCTCAAGCATTGCTAGTAGTTGTTTTTTTTTTTTTTGGTTTTTTAACATTTGTTCCAGTTTGTAGTGTCGAAGAAAATAAGACAATCTTTTCCCATCTAATGCCGTAAAATACTCTATGTTGGTGGCGTAGGTGTGGCATATTTCGTATAACACGCGACATTAAAGAAGTTTATATACGATATAGATATTTATTTATATATATTTTAATTTTAATAGCTGCATATTGTGAAAAAAGTGTTGAATTTGGTTTTTTTTTTTTTTATTTTTTGATAGGGTTATAAAAATTAATTTTAAGTTTTAATGATGAAAAATTATTGCCAAGCATTGAAAATTGATAGGCGAAATTTTTGTTGTTGCGTTGTGTGATGTAGCGGCAATTTCTGGCAGTGAAGCAGATAGAAAAATAAATTCGCGGCGAAAAACATTATTTGTGCTGAACAGAGAATGTCAGTAATGAGAATGTGCGTGAAAAAAGGTAACATTAAGAAAAATCTTAAAAAACTGAATTCGCCGCATGCAAAATATTGCGATAAGCCACTTATGAAACTTAAACTAAGGGAAATTTTTTTTTAAAATAACAAAACTGCAAGCTCGCTGCATTGTTAATATACGTATACTTTTGTAATTCGCCGCATGTAAAATAATGCGAAAAAGCAATGCTAAGCCTTATACTTCGAGAAAATGCATTAAAAATAACAAATTGAATGGAAACATGACTTCGCCGCGTTGTTGAAATGCCTTTATGTGCATTCAAGTTAGTTGAAGTACCGGAATAAGGTCGAAATTCTCACTTTGCACAAGCGCATGAGTATAAAATGTACTCATGTCACATACTACAAAATTGTTATTCTATTATTTATGCATTACAATTCGCCGCAGCATCACTGCTCAGTTAAAAAGTAATTTTGATCGCAAAATATTGTTTGACTTGCAAAATTAGAACCAAATTCTCAGTTTGCACTAGCGAATGGACACGTAGTATATTCGCCGCGCGTCAAATATTACGAAAAAATTAATTTAAATTGTTTTATATGAAGGAAATGGATATAAAACCACAACTCTAATGCTAAATTGAATTCGCCGCAACTTCGCCGCATTATTCTAATACCTTTAAATATAATTTTGATCACAAAAATATTGTTCTAGCCACCAAATTGCATGAGCAAAATTCCTAGTTTGCATGAGCGAATAGATACGTATTATATTCGCCGCATGTCAAATATTACAAAAAAAATTAATTTAAGTTGTTATATCTGACAGAAATGGATGTAAAACAAAAACTCTAATGCTAAATTGAATTCGCCGCAACTTCACCGCATTATTTGAATACCTTTAAATATAATTTTGATTAAAGAAATATTGTTCTAGCTGCAAAATTAGATGAAAATTCACACTTTTCACCTGACAAAAGTTACTATTCGCCGCGTGTAAGATAATGCGAAAAGCAAAGCATTAACTTAGAGAAAATGCATAAAAAATAACGAACTGAATGAGAACGTGATTCGCCGCATTAATATATTACAAAAAATTCATTTCAGTTGTTATATTTGAAAGAATAGGATTTAAAAGAATAACTCTAATGATCATTTGAATTCGCCGCAATTTCGCCGCAATGTTTTAATACTTTGAATATACTTTTGATCAAAAAAATATTGTTCTAGCTGCAAAATAATATCAAAATTCACACTTTTCAACTGAGAACAGTTACAAATATATCGAATATAGCAAAAAAAAATTATTTTTAATTATAAGTCTTGTATTAGAAAAATGTGCCTTAAAAACATGAAATTTAATGCAAACATGAATTCGCCACAATTTGTATGCATCGTAGAAATGCTTAAATATGTTCGTTTTTGCATTGAAAATGCTCAAAAGAGTTCAATTGAAGCAAATAAATAAAAGTAAGCTATTTAATAAAACGAAGCTATTCAATTAATTTTAATGAAATTAGAAAAACAAAAACTTTAAATAAAAGGGTAAAGCATGAAACGCAAATGAAATCAGCGACTTACAATGATAATTTGAATTTGCCGCAACTTCGCCGCAGTGTTTTAATACCTTTAAATAATATTTTGATCACAAAAATAAGTTCTAGCCCAAAATAAGATCAAAATTCACACTTTTCATCTGAGAGCAGTTACAATGTACATATATGGCACATGTCGAATATTAAAAAAAAAAAAAAAAAAATAAGTGTAAGTCTTGTATTAGAAAAAAATGTCTATAGAACAAGAAATGTAATGATTTATTGACAAACATAAATTCGCCGCAAATTATTTTACTTGTAAAAATACTTTTATGTTTACTTTTGCACTGAATATGCTTAAAAGCGCTTAATAGCTGCAAATAAATAGCTTTATGGAATTCGCCGCAGGGAAGAACTTAAGTTAACTCAAAACATCGCAAATTTCGAGTTATGCCTAGCTTAAATTAATTAAATTTACATATATATTTTTGATATAGGGATTGCTTTTTTTCTGCACTTTTTCGTCGCATATATTTACAATAAATTTAAATCAACACATGTATGCATGCAAAGTTAAAGTTTTTCTTTACCAGCCAAAAAGAAAAGAAACAAAAAAGAAATCCTTATTGCATGCAGCAGTGAAACTTGGTCTTTGCTTCCTTTTTTCTTTATATCTTATTTGGTTTTTTTTTTGTTGCTGGCTAATTAGTTTGTAATTAAGTTCGTTGCAAAATTATACCCGCATTGGAAAAGTTTTTTTTTTTTTTTACTATTATATCGAAGCATATGTGAAAAAGGCACATGTTTGCAAGGAAATCCAAAGAGAGGATACATATTTTGGGACGTAGCTTCAAAATTTGGTAGGGGTGGATGGGATGACGACGACACATTTCCAGCATTACTCTATAAAAGAACTTAAAGTCAAACAGCTAATGCAATGCAAATTAGTAGTCAGCAAATGAGTTGCGACCAATAAATGTTGCCTGTTTTTCAGCAATATTTTTTTTTATGTTCGGTTTCAGTTAATTTTTACTTTTGTCACAATGACTGTTGACAATCAACTGTGCGGAAAAAAAAATTTGAACGACAACATCTTTGTTGTCTGCATTTTTTAGCAGCAATTTAGCAGCAATTAAAAATTTGCATGCACTTCGGTAGCCTTTGTTTGAGAGGGCTAAGGTATGGGTTTTATGAGTAGGGGGCTTTGAACTAAGCGCCAACGGTGTTTTTTTGTGGGGTTGGGGAGACGAGTGGAATCAATTATTCGCTTTCGAATTTTATTAATTTTAAAACATGCTCTAAATTGAATTGTTTATTTGAAGTAACTCGCAACACTTTTGCACGCAGCTTGAATGGCAAATTGACACTCTTATTGCTGCGTCCTACACACGCCCACCTCAGGCGGCTGAGAATGAAAATGGAAAATATGCGTGCATTAAGCCTTCCTTGCGCCTTGACTTGCACTGCTTCAATACTTGGAGTGGCAACACTTGCTGCTACTGCTGCTGCTGTTCGTTGCTTCGATAGCGTCTTTTGCTTGATTGCTTTCAAGCACACATATTTTTGCAATTATAAATGCAGTCAATTTCAAATAATTTTCGCCGCACATATGTACGAAAGACAGTGATTTATGATAGGCATTTTAATTAGAAATACTCTGCAATTATTCTGAGAATTGCGTGCATTTTCAAGACGTTCAAGTGCAGGTTGCGGATATATGTTGCAGCACAAGTGTTGCTGGCGGCATAAGAAACAACAGTTTTCTGGGGGTAATCAGGAGCAAAATCAATGCTTGAGTTCATATTGAAGATTCTTAAAAAAACAAAAACACTTGACTTTGTGGCGAATTTATGCTGATTATAAGAGACTTATTTGAGCTGCACTTTATTATTATTTTAAGAATTTGTAAAAACTAGAGTGATTTCAGGTAATATAGTCAAAAGTTTTACTTTTACATGCATAACAGAAAAAAAAAATAAGAAAATTTGTTAAAAACTTATTAAATCTTTAATTCAACTAACAAGAAGTTTTTAAAAAAGTTAAGTTTTAAGTTTGTAAAATATAAGTTATTATTTATTATTAATAATCTGAGCTTAATTCAAGAAAATATCATAAAAATGTAGCATAAAGCAAATTTTTCAATGCGGCGAATTCACTTTAGTGGCTAAAACAGCTTCAGGCAGAGAATTAATTTTGATTTCGTATAATTATCAAAAAATATTTTGCGGCTAGCTCGTTTTCATGACAGAACTACGTTTAAAAAACAAGAAAAACTATTATCATAAACAGAAATACGATTCAAAGTCCAAATTTAGCAAAAATGTTGCTACGGCGAATTCATTTTCTAAGTGAAAACAATTTTAAAGATACACAAAAAGTAGAATCAGCTGCAAAAAAGCGGAGAATTCGTGTACATAGCACATTGAAGTTTGAAATCAACTTAAAAAGGCGACAAGCGTGAGAGACAAATTGCTGACTTTAAATGACTTTATAAACTAATAAAAGGTATATTGCTTCATGCGGCGAATTCCGCTAAGTTTGTGAAGTTAAGTACATACACATTTAAACACATTAGGATATATTTTACAACGTTTGGAAGTTAATTAAAATGAATTTCTTGAAAAGGCGAATCCGTTCGTCGTACGTAAATAACTTTTTAAGCCACTTAAAATAGTTATTAAAACCAGACAATATGTTGCCAAGCTGTTAAGAGTATATTCCTTCATGCGGCGAACTAGTTTTCAATTGAAAAATTTTATAAAAAATGCATTTTTAGCAATATAGCTCATAAAGCAGTAAAGCAATATAGAGAATTAATCAATGCTGCAAATTAGATTTGCAAAAATTCTTCAAACTATATATATAAATTTAACAAAATTTTTCATGCGGCGAATGTAATTTTTTTCAAAACTATGGCCTATAACTAGGGGAAAAACCAGCAGGCAACAGAAAGTAACAAAAAAAAAAGTAGGCAGTGGGGGGACTGCCGACCGAAGTGAAAACTTGAAACTATGAAATAACATAGCTATAGTCGGAAAATCAGACACGTTCTACTTTTCTAAATCTCTTTATCAATTTTTGAGTAATTTAATGTATAAATAGCAATTTTTTAATGTTTATATACAATAAATTTGTAACGCTATTACTTTGATTGGGTAATCGGTAATTAGCTCGGTAATCGGTTGGTAATTGCTGCGGTAATCGGTTTGTTATCGCTTCGGTAATAGGTTGGTAATCGCTTCGGTAATAGGAAATTGGTTCGGTTATCGGTTGGTAATCGCTTCGGTAATCGGTATTTGGTCTGGTAATCGGTTGGTAATCGCCTCGATAATAAAAAAAAAGCTCACCAAACATGTTTGCTTAGCATAATACGCAGCATAAACAATGATGTACAATGCAACAGAAATGAACAGCTAAAAGCGTGATGATATCGCTAACACCGTGATGACATCGCGAATCTATAGTTTTACTCTCTACCAAAAAGTTGCTAAACGCTCCTAAAGAAGTTTTAACTTCAAAAAAACTTCAATATCAGATGTAGTAAAAAAAAAACAATTAATAACTAAGCATAGTTAGAATGATCCAATTTAGTTCAAATTAGTGGTCGGCATTCTTAAACAACCGCAAATGTGGCGTTTATGAGTGTATGTTAAAGCTTTATGTAAGCTTTGCACTGTACAAAAGCTTTTATATAGAAATAGCAGCGTACGTGCTTTTCAATACGTGTGGAGGAAATGCGCATAGACAACATAGCCTCATGAATTTTCAAACCACACTGAAAGCTCTAGCAGCGTACGTCTGCTTAAATACGTGTTGCCTGTGCTGCCGCGAGATGCCGAGCACTGGTTCAAATATGCACTGTTTGATAACTTGTTGCCATTTTAAAGGTAATTTTATTATGCCGCTCTCATAGAAACTTTCGCCCCTATTGGCAATTGACAATTACAGGTAGTAATCACTTGGTGCTAGGTCTGAAATATAAAGTGGAAGAACCTTCCAACGAAGCTTCCAGAGCTTCTAGCGAGTCACTGTCGATATGTATGGCCTGGCGTTGTCCTAATGGAACACAATTCTTCTCCTATTGGCCAAAGCTGGCCGCTTCTGAGTGATTGTTTTCTTCAGACGGTTCTATTGTTGACAGTACAGGCCCAAATTAAGAGTTTGGCCGTAACAGCTTATAGTGGCAGCAGCTTAAAGTATATATCATTACGTGGCAGTTCCACCAAACCCACAGCAATAACTTCCTGATCGTCAATCCTGGCTCGGTGCGCTTCGACCACGACCGTTTTATTTGAAATTGTCGTAAGAGAGCCATTTTTCATCACTAGTCACCCATCCGCTTCAGAAATGGATAGATTTTGTTGCCATTCAGCAGATGAAAACTCGTTCCATGAGGTTTTTTTTTGCGTTAACTCATGTATCATACATACATCGAGCTGCTTTTTGTATCTAGCCTTAATCAAGTGTTTCCAAACGGTTTTTTGTACAATGTTTATCTACCGGGCAATCGAAATAGTGCTTTTATGATGGTCGGACTAAAAGATTTCCATTATTTTATCGACATTTTCGGCAATTGGCCTTCCAGAGCCTGGTCCAACTTTGCCATCAAAATTACCGGAACGGAATCGACGAAACCAAAATTGCGCGTGATTGACAGTTATATTATCGGAACCATAAAAACTGCTCACATTTCCAGCCGCCTAGCTTACGTTTTCACCTTCATCGAAGAAAAACTTTAAAATATTTTCTCTTTGCTGGTGTCCATCATTGACGCGCGCTCAAACAAAACTGAGTCAAATCGCAAGACCGTCTGAAAAGTTATTTTAGTACGAAATATTATTTTTTTAACGCCATCTAGCGTAACCCGATCGCACTTAGACAACGCAAGATACTGATTACTAAAGCCATCTATTAGAAAAATAATGCATTAATATTTACTACACCTGATATAATAAAAAAATAGTAACAAAAACCAATAATATGAAATGGTTGATACATAAAATGCGGCGAATTACGTAATGCAGCTTTATGTTGGAATTGCGCAATATATTTTATATTTAAGAAATAAAATGCTCCACTTCATAAAGCTAAATTAAGACATTTTAGTTCAAAATATATTGCTCTAATGCGGCGAATTAGATCCAATTCCTTTTTTGTAGCACTTTTAACTTCATTGCCCACTTCAGCTTACTTGCCATTGCAATATTTACTTTGATCTTGTCAAGTGTTGCTTATTGAAATGACGATATTCAATTATATTATCAACGACTTTAACCCTATAAGCATGCTTTAAATACGCTTTACTTTTTTCTATTTATTTGAACACGCCAATTATGCATTCAACTGTGAATTCGCATTTTTTCTATTTTGTTTTTTTTTTGCTGCTACTTCTGCGTTCCCACACAACTTTGCTGCATAACAATTACAATTATAAAATCATTGATGCCTGATGTTCGCTGCAACTTTTGCGCAAGTTCGTATAAACAATAACTTCAAAGGATTCGCTAGGAGTTGGCTGCGTTACGAGCAGGGTTGCACTTTATTGTTAAGTAATATTTTGTTGGAATTATTAATACTTTTTCCGTATATTTTATTTGCTTTTTTTTTTGCTTTTTGTGAAGCTCGTAGGCGAGCATTTATAATTGATAGAGAAGCTATATTTCTAATAGCAGAACTTGTTACCATGCTGCAACAATGTTGCGAACAACTAAAAGTATGCAATGGATTTTTATTTCTACCTACAGCGAGTTGAGGCAAATATAAAGTTAACAATAGCTTTTTAGTGTCTTCAATGGGCATTATTTTTGCCTTCATTTTGCCTTCATTTTGCCTAACCACTTTGTTGTTGTAGCGAAAATGTGCTCTAATCTATATTAATTAAATTATTTAGCTGCACATTGGCAACACTTTACAACATATTTTTTTTTTTTGCATTTTAACTTAATTAGTCAGACTGTCATCAGTCATGGCTCACACTGCCACTTGCTAGATTTTTCCCGCACGCCTAAAAGTAGACACATTTGCACATGTGCTTCCAAAGTGTCACAGCATTAACAAATTATTAAGGCTTTAGCTTCTTTCATCTCAGCAAATGCAGCCCAAAATTATGCACAAAAAAAAAATAAATAAATGCTTAAAAAGGACACCAAAGCTGCTTAGTTATCCTTTTAACCGCTGGCTTGGACTCGTCTAATGTTTGTATGAAAATGCAAAAAATGTCCTTAACATATTTCTAGTATATTAAACTGGACAATAGTGCGCTCTTGTGACACTATAACAACAACAAAGATGTTCATTGATCAAAGTTCAACCCACTCAGACTGTTGAGTTGTGTATGGTTGGTAGGGTGGTGTGTAACAAAAGGTCAGCAATGTGGCAACGGGTTAAAAGTGTGTGCCCTTTTTTTTTTTTGTCGTTTGCCTGCATGCTGCTGCAGCCATTATTTTAACTGCTTTTGTTGTTGTTGTCATCATTGAAGGTTGTTGAAAAATGTGCGGCAGCAAATATTTTAAAAAGAAGTTGTTGGGCTTTTAGAGAACGAAAAAAAAGGATCAAACGTTGCCACCACTGGTATTGCTGGCAATGGTCAACCGAGGAATTTTTCTTGTGTTTCTAGATATAATGAACCCTTTTTTGCCTATCTCACCCCCCCCACTAGCTCCAACTTCTTGTTGCTGTCTGCAAACATGTGACTGTGAATGCTTTGGTGGTAATTGCGTAAGTGTTGCCAACCATTGTTTGCTGGAGAAAGTAGTAGTAAGAGCTGAGTAGCAGTTGTTAGTTGTTTGTTTTTAAGGGTTGCATGCTGTGACTTACAAGCAGGGGCGACTTCAAGGAGATAACTTTGGCGTTAACAGTGACTTTAAAAAATTTGTTTATTCAAATAATTATTATCAGAAGTCACCTAGTCTTAAAACTTCTAATACTAACAGAAATACGCTAATCTACTAAATTCGCCGTTAGTAAAAAGTGCTTAATGCAACTAAAAATTAGAGCTATAAAAATATAAACAAACAAATAAGTGTTAATTTGAACAAAATATTTACGCGGCGAATTCTCTTGTGGTGTAAAATAAGTTCTAAAATAGCTAAAAAGCAACAAAACAACACTTTGTTATATTTTGTAGCAAATCTTTGTATGCGGCGAATAACTTTGTGTTATGAAAATACGCACAAAAAATGCTGGAAAAAGTTTCACTACAAAAAAGTGTAACAAATTTCCACAAAAAAGCGTGTTTATGAATGCGGCGAATTCATTTTAGCTATATAAGCAAAAGAAAAATTGACTAAACTGGGCCAAATACAAGAAAACAATATTAAATTTTTATAAACAACACAAAGTTCCATGCGGCGAACTTGTTTAGACTATAAAAATAGCTGACAAAGCTTTTGCTTCATAAGTAAAAGAAAAATTGACTTAACTGGGCTAAATACAAGAAAACAATATTAAATTTTAATAAATAACACAAAGTTCCATGCGGCAAACTTGCTTAGACTATAAAAATAGCTGACGAATCTGAAAAGCAACGAAAAATATTCAGTTATTATTTTAGGCGTACTTTTCAAAGCATTCGTATATTCGAGAATGTTATAAAAGTCATTTCACATACAGTTCAGAGAAGCTACAAGCTAAGAATGAATCGAAAATGTTTAAATTATCCGAGTTTATGTCAGCGGCGAATTCGTTTTGGCCATAAAATTCAACTTAAAACTGCTGAAAATATCTAAAACCAGCATTGTATTGCAAACAAATTTATATTTTTTATTGCGGCGAATTCAGTTTGCTACAAAACATTAAAGCTTTATTCTCTAAAAGTAGTTTTAAATTTTTTTCGATAGTTATTTAAAGCAAATTAAATTTATTTGAAGTTTTTCATTTAACTAAAGCTAGGCGAGTTAAAAAAATCACTTCTCTAAACAGGTCGTATTTTAAATTTCAACTTTGAGGCCACACGAATTTATTTTCATGTTTTTATAGGCTATAAGTACTTGAGATCCAATTCGCCGCAGCTATAAAAGCGTTAATTTTATATATACAAAAATTGTGTTGCCTTGATTTGAATTTATAAGTCTTAATCACCACTTTAGCATAAAAGTAACGAATTCGCCCGCATGCAAGTTTTACAGTTTCTTAAGTCGCAAAAATTTTAAAATATAGAAATTTGAAGTTTTATTTAAATAAAAAAAAACTCATTGTACGAAAGCTTGGATGTTGGATTTGCTTGTAAAGCAAAACTAATATGCGGCGAATTTGTTTTTGTTCTAAATTTAACTAATTTAAATTGCCGAATATAGTAAAAAATAGTAAATATACAGAAAGAGTTCATAACTACAAGTCGCTGTCTTCATTTTTAAAATTTTTCCAATTAATTAAAGTTAGGCGAGTAAAAAAACACTCTTCTTAACAGATAGTATTTTTAATTACAACTTTGAGGCCACACAAATTTATTTTTATGTTTTTATATGCTAAAAATACTGGAGATTCAATTCGCCGCAGCTAAAGCAGGTTAATATAATATATACAAAATTTTTGTTGTCTCAAGTCGAATTTATAAGCCTTAATAACCACTTTAACATAAAAGCAACCAATTCGCCGCATGCACGTCTTACAGGTTCTTGGATCGCAAAAATTTCTAAATGTAAAATTTTGTTGTTTTATTTAAATAAAAACTCATCGTATGAAAGCTTTTGTGTTGAATTTGTAAAGTAAATTTGTAAAGCAAATCTTATATGCGAATTTGTTTTTATTATAAAATAAAGTCTTTTAAATTGCCGAATATAGTAACAGATAGTAAATAGAAAGACGGAGTTCATAACTTCAAGTCGCCGTCAAAGTTTTTCTTATTAATAAAAGCTAGGCGGGTTAAAAAGGTACTCTTCTGTACAGATATATTTTTAAGTTAAGCTTTGAGGCCACACAAATTTATTTTTATGCTTTTATAGGCAATAAGTACTTGAGATCTAATTCGCCGCAACTATAGAAACGTCAATTGAACGTATAAAACAGTTTTTTTGTCTCGAATTGAATTTACAATTCTTAACAACCACTTTAGAATAAAAGTAACGAATTCGCCGCATACAAGCTTTACTGTTTCTTAAGCCGAAAAAATTTTGAAATGTAAAATTTTTTAGTGTTAATTGAAATAAGAAAGAAAAAACTCATCGTACGAAAATTTGAATACGCAGTGAACTCAATTTATATGGTTCAACATAAAAATTTTCTTGTTTGGAGCATCGAAACAAGCCACTCTAAATTGGGATCATTTAAAAGTTAGTCAATATAACTTCGCCGCAAAGTCAACTAGGATTGAGCTAACTTAATAAATATTACTTATCTCTAGGCTTAAACTAATTTTGTACATCTTTTTTAGAAATGCTTAACGTTCTTACATTGCTTTCCTGAGCTTAAAAAAAAGCCGCAAGTCTATTTTTGCTGTGTGTTTCAATAAATCATACATTTTTGCTTGTTCATTTCTACACTAAAGCTATCTAGAATCACTCAGTTGCAAATATATGAATTCATCGCTTATAAAGTTTACCACTATTGCCAGTTATTTTGCAATTGCTTTTCCCCAACAACTTGAAATTTATTGAAGTTTTTTTTGCAATGCCGCGTTGGGTATAAATCTTCAACTATCAACTGTCGAAATACATTTAAACATTTTTCAATAACTTTTCCCCCACAACAACGTTAAACGAACTTTATGCGTTTTTCAATAAAAACTTTGCTTAGCCATAAATTGCATACTTTTTGCCTAGCTGCTAGTTGGAGCTGCATATAAGTTGGTTGCACTCCTTGCAAATGTCATTGCATTGCATTGATGTGTGTGTGTGTGTGTGTGTGCAGCTTAAGCCACCCTTTCTTTCGTCAATCTTTTATAAATGTTGAATTAATGTGCACGCACACATGCACAAGTTTATTTTGCAACAATTTTATATGAGGTCCTACGCTGGCTGTGGCAAATAGCATTGCATATTAAGACCACAACAACAACAACAACAACAACTGCAACAATTGCAACAACTGCAGCTCTAGCAGCACAACAGCGACAGGTAATCAAAGTTTTTCATTTGCGGTTAAAAAACATGGAATTGTAAGGAAATGTTTGCGTTCCGCACACGTACACACATACTCATACATATGTGCTGCTGTATGTGTGTGTTAAAGTGCAATTATTATTAGCACAATGTTGACAATTAATTTATGGCGATTACTCATGATGTTGTTGCTGCTGCTGCTGCTGTTGTATTGGAAAACATTGTCAGCATGCATATCGCTGTCTGTGACCTCATTTGGCGCCCTCCACTTACAACACAATAAGGGCAACAATAAAATGTTGTTCTTTCTCTACTTGCTGTTGTTGTTTTTTTAGAAAAAATAACAAATAAATCCTTAAACTCAAATGCATTTCATTTGCATCGACAGGGTGGAACGTAGAGCAGATACAGGCGACATTCTTTTGTCACTCATTGGGCGCCATTATATTTATTTTTGTGCAATTTTTGCGTATGTATTGCTAATATTGTTGTTGTAGTTGTTGCTGCCGTTGTGTTTCTTTCTTTTTGGCCACTTGCCAGAGTTGAGGGTCAGCGTGCGAAAATTGTGTTGACATAAGTGAGCAGACAAGGTGTTAAGTGCTGGCAATTAATTTATTTGGATAAGAGTTTGAAGAATGTTTTGCGCAAAAAAAAAAAATAAATTGGAAATAAATTGTCATAATTTATATAAATTAAGAGATCATTTCGAAATCAATAGCTAAGCTGTGTTTAATTCTTTTAAATTCAACATGGAATTTATAATATTAAAGTGGCAACTGTGGCAAAATTTTGGGTTGAGACTTGAAATTTTTATTAAGTTTATTTAAAAATTTTTTATTAAGAAGAAATTCGCCTAATAATTATTTTACTTTTAAGCTATGAATTGAATGTGTATCAATATGATCATTCCTTGTGAAGGAATTTAGGGACATTTTGAGCCAATATGTGAATGCTAGTATTTGAATTCGACGCACAATTTTTTTTTCAGATTTTAAAATGCAATAATTTGATTTTTAAGCAGAAATGCATTTATTTGATTTTTGTTTTGAAAATATGAGAGCTTGTACCTATTTTGAATTCGCCGCATGCATGAAATAACTTCAAAATTGCTTATGTCCTTCTTATTGCAGTTTAACTAAGAACAATTTACAAATTTTGTATTTTAAGACCTTATAACACTTTGCCGTGAATTCGCCGCATGTGTTTTACAGTGAAAAAGCTACTATTTGCGTTTAAAAGTAGTGCTCAGTGTTTATTCTCAGTAAAATAAACTTCGCCGTAAATTCGCCGCATATGTTTTAGAGTGAAAAAAGTCCCTTTATGCACTTTAAAGCAGTTTTCAGTGTTTATTCTTAATAAAATGGTATTTTTCAACATACAAAACTGAAATTGATAACTTCGCCTCATTTTTTCCACTAATTTTGAGAAGAAAATTAATTTTTTATATCAATTTCGAATAAATTTATATGAATATTTCAATATCTAAAATCAATATCAATATTTGAAAATTTATATCAGTATAACGAATAAAGGTCTTAATTTATATTTTGGCCACATTGCCAAGCAAGTTATAAAAGTATTGGACTGCATATTAAACAAACAGTTCAAAGAGTTCTCAATGTAGAATAAACACTGAGAAAAAAGCTTATGTTAAATTGAAAAAAACCTAGTATAATTTATAAGATGGCTTTGGCAGTTTTCAGCCTCCTAAGTACTTCATCAAAACGTCTAAGTTTTGCATATTGACTTGCCAAGTTTTATTTGGGTGATAAATTAGCCAAGTATTTGGTAATTTTTTATACACTTCTTCTTAAAAAAATGTAATTTCAAATATATAACATTTTTTCGGGTTTGGGTTTTTTATTTTCCTTTTTTTTTGGGAAGCTGCAGCCTCTCGTTCTGTGATTTGCTTGACTGAAATCGGCAACAACACAAATTTTTCTTTTATCGACACAGTTTTTTTCTTAGAAATTAATGACTTCTCGGCTTTTTTTGCTGCTTGACGTCTATTATAACAAGAACATTAAATTAAATATCAAATACAAAAACTTTACCTTCGCATGCCGTTGAGATTAGAACCCACAACCAACCGATACCACTGTGTATGAAGTCACTACACTACGCATTTAGCCAAACTCCTTCGTTACGTGGAGTAATTTATTCAATATTAATTACAACTGTAGGCTGCAGCATAACACAATAATCTATTAATAGATTTTTGTTTTATGGCTATCAACAGAATGCTGCGACATACTGCATCTGTTAGGATCAGTGGGTAGAGCGTTGGACTGGCACCAAAAGTTCCAGGTTTAATTCCGCACGGCGGGCAAAGAATTTTTTTTTTCTTTTCTTTTTGTTGATAAAATGTAATAAAATTTATTGGTGTGAATATTAAGGTATGTTTTTTAATATACTATAAGTTATTTTTGAATTTAAAAGTGGTTTTATTACAAAAAAAAACCATTAAATTATCAAATCTATCCTTCTCTCGTGTGTCTAATGACGCAGCTGTGTTTTTTTTTGCAGAAAATAGCTCAAAACTATGCTTAAGCCATCCATGCTAGTTGTTTTTTAATTTTGTATTTTTGGATTTTGGGCTTAGGTGAATCAAATATTATTTTTTTTTTTTGGCAAGGTATCGAAGTATGTGCTTTCAAAGCATTTTATTAAACAATAAATTGCTTAGTTGAATAAGCATAAGTTTATAATTTCCATACAATTTTCTTTACCCAAGCCGACTTAGGTGATTTACCTATTGCTTTTTTTTTTCGGTGTAGAACATTTTAACATTTTTCAGTATAAAGAAAATATTTAAGACTTTGTCGTGATATCACCTCATAAATATATAAGTCAAAAATAGTTATTTAAAAAAACTTTAATCTTGTAAGCTTATCTGTTATCTGTTAGGCTTGTTGCTAAGAATTTGACGTCTCTTAATCTGTATTGTTGATTAGAGTCTCAAGCATTTATATGCAAGCCAAAAAAGGTTTCGAATGTAGTTTCAAATAGTTTTTAATGGAAACTAAATTTTTTTAAAATTTTCCGTATAAAGAAACGATTGATGGCTTCGTCTTAATTTCGCCATAGTTTCAATGTATAATTATATTAGTCAAAAAAAAATTTTGTTAAAGTTTAAAGTTATTTAAAACAAAAAAATATATAAAATTTGGGTCTATTTCTCAAAAGAAAGCTTTTGAGTTTTTAAAGTGTGCTTGCTGTTTTCGCCGTGCTCAAAATTTCGTTGATTATTTCGTTACCAAATACATTTTTGTACGCTCATGTGACGTTATACTCAATTCGCCGCACTAGGGACTCATGTATTTTTAAGGTCTTTTTTCATTACTATTTCAAATATATACACTGAACTCCGGCTTTGAGCCTTATTTATGTATAGTACAGCAACTTATCAATTTGCTGTGGTATCCTTGAGCGTTGTTTCCTTACTAGCAAACTTAACTGTGTAATTATTTTCATTTGAAAATTTATTTTGGGCCTACATGTACGAAAACTTAACAACTTATTGCTTCAAATTGGGCCTTTAAAGTCGGATGTCGAATTCGCCGCAGTATTTAAAAATCTTTTTTAGCGTTCTTAAGCAGTTTTAGACAACTTCGGAATAATTTAATGGTCATAAAGCGTTATTTTCAATTCGCCCCATTACCACCTCGCCATTTTCGCTTTTGAGCGGAAATAATAGCGAGGCATGTATCTAAAAATTAAGTTTTAAAACCATTTCTAAATAGTCTACAGACCAGTTTAGCTAATATTCTTTACTTAATATCAAGGGCGTAGAGAGAGGGAAAGGGTTGCAGTTGCTTCCCCCATTTATAATATTTTAAATAATTTTTAAGTTGTCTAAAACAACACATTTGTCTGTTAAAAAAATGTTCATTATAAAATTTTTTAAGCAAAAATTCGGATTGTTTTTATTTTGTTTTTTTTTTTTTGTTTTTTACTAAAAAAATAAGTTTAAAGAAATAAAAATAACTTTTACATTGCTTTTTTTTTATATTAAGAACTATTGATAGCAATTTGGAGAATAAGAAAGAAACTGATGCCTTGGCTGTTCTACGATATGAAGGACAATTGCTTGAAGCACTCAGTGAAGAATGATAAAACTATTTCTTTATTGTTGGATATAAACTCGTAAAAATCAAAAACGGACCTTGATAGCACAGTGAGGAGTTCTAAATTAGCTTACATTCAGCTTATCTAGACAAAATTAAATATTTTGCGGTTATATTTATTTTCGAAATTAAATGCGAAATAATAAGGCCATTTTTGACTGAAACTCGTATGCGGCGAATTAAGGATATCTTATATATCTATCGGAGAATAGCTAAATTGTTGTAAAGTTGCACAAATTGATAAAAATTGAAACCTATAATTTTAAAATGTTTGCGGCGAATTGGAAATATAACTTTAAAACACAAAAATTAGCAAAAAACTGTTAAAAAACATTTTAAACATCTATAAACTTGCCACTTATAATTTTCAAATTTTTGCTGCGAATTGAAAATATAACTTTAAAACGCAAAAATTAGCAAAAAAACTGTGCAAATAGTCATTTTGAACATCAATAAATCAATAAATAGTAATAAAAGCCAGTAAGTTTCAACAGTTTCGAGTATATCAGCGAAATCAAATTTTGTTCAGTTCAGCTGTGTGTTGATGTTTTAATCATGAGACTTACAAATGTAATGAATATCATATTTTTTAAAGATACTAGTGCGTAATTTTTTAAAATTTCTATTAAAAGATTATTATTAAGCTGTTTTTTGCCATTTTAAATAATTTACGGCGAATTAAAACTTTTTGGATTGAGTTTACGGCGAATTGAAAAGTTGGACTGAAATAAAAATTTTGGTATAAATATTTTGTGCTAACTTCACACCGGTAGGTAAAAAGCTATTAGTTTGAGTATTATTTTCAATTCGCCGCATATTTTACGAATACTTGCAAAAAAAATTATTCCGATTTTTAAAAGTAATTATTTATTATTTGCAATGTTCTTATTTATAAGTTTACTGTAAGCCTTTAATGTCTACTGTTGATTATTATTATTTATATTTAAAAATGTTAACAAAAGTTGTTGAAAGCACTTTCTTAGCTATTTTTAAAAAATATATGGCTGTTTTTTAATTTGCCATGTTTTTATTACTTTTTTAAACCTATTTCCATTTCCACGTTTAATCAATAAATATAATTATCATTCTTTGCAAAAATTGTTTATTTTAAATAATTCTGCCTTTTTTTTTTAAATAATTTTTTCTCACTTCTGCCAAAAAATGTTTTGAATCTCACTGCAGCAGCTTTAAATTAATTTTGCCCACTTATTCAATCAACTCATAAAAAAAAAAGAACAAATGACATAAAATTTGATATTGTTAAATTTATTTAATTTACCTCTGAATTTTACACTTTTTTGTTTGCTGTTGTTGTTAACTTGTCAATTTACGGCGAATTGTATTGGTATGCAGCTTGTTTTTATTTTAATGTCAGCAAATATTTTCGGTTTTATTAGAAATGAATTTCTTTTTAATGTTGTTGCTGTTGTTGTTGTTGTTTTTTTTTTCTAATGTATGGCCCCTCAAGACAGCACAAAATAATAGCAACAACAACAAAACGAGGACAACAACTTGTAGTAAGTTCGTCGCTTGATAGCAGCGCAACATTCTTCAGCAGCAAAATGACAACAACTTCGACTGTGAGAACAAATATTGCTGGATACGTGCCAAGAAATCAGCGATATTGTGAAATTTTAATTATTTTTGATTTTTGTGAAAAAATCACGCTTTAATTTTGCTTTCTTTGAATATTTCATACGCTGTGTGTGATGTGCTATGAAAAATTGCTGCCGCATTGTGAATTCGCCGCAGTTTGTAAAACAGCGAAGACTAATTAAAAATAACGGGATATGTAATTGATTTAATTAAAAAGACAAACAAGATAAATGCAAGCAATATCGTGTGGAACCACAGACGGAATACTGCAGCGATATCACTTTTTTTTCGTCGGCGTGTCAGCCGTGCATTGAACAGTCTCAAGAACACACACATACACAAATCACGTAACTTCTACCTCTATATATATACATGTAAATGCCAAATGTACAACAATGCCAAGAAGTTTCTACGAAACAAAAAAAAAAAAATACTTTGCATATTCTTAATTTAGTTTTCCAGCCAAAAACTTTATGCAATTTTTAATTACTATTCGAAATGCAGATTCTTTGCAACAAGCACGACCAGATAAGCCAACAACAGGGAAAAAGGGGTGTCTACGGCACTGCTAAGCATTAAGTGAAACGAACAATTTTTTTTTTTTAATAAAATGAGAATTTTTTGTTTTTCACATTTTTTTTCCAAGATTTCGATCAGTGCAATCAATAAATTTACGTTAGAAACCAAAAGTTATACAGGGTGGGCGGTGTAGAAATTATAAAAAACATGCAATTTTGCATGCTAGATGCGAGAGAGCGATAAATTTGTAAAAAATTTATTGATTTAACGTGGAATTAAGTAGCGTGGAGTAAGGATGGCTGGATTGAGTGAATTGAGTGGGTGGGGACAATATTGAGGTTGCATTTTACGAAATTAAGTGAAAAAAGCGTTGAATGAGATGTAAAAATTCATAAGCAAATACATAAAATAGGTGTAAAGCACGTTTGGGTGAGTGGCAAAAATGCGGCGAATTGGCAATGAGTCTACAGGACTGTCAGATTGTTATGGTTTACCAAATATTAGCAGCAGCGCTAATAATTGCACATATTTATTTTGCGGCGAATTCAAAATACAAATATATTTTACGAATACTTGCAAAAAAAAAATTATTCTGATTTTTTAAAGTAATTATTTATTAGTTGCAATGTTCTTATTTATAGCTGTAAGTTTTTATTGTCTATTGTTGATGGTTTTTATTAAACTGTTGCGCGCTGAATGGTCATCTATCATATATCACCTTAATGCACTAATTAAAATTTTTTTAAATAAAACCGAATACAAATACACAAAAAAAAGAAGACTTAAGCAAGAAATATTTTAACTTAAATATTAATTATTTTAGTTAGCCAGGAAACTTAAAAAATTCGTTGTCGAAATCATTGTAAAGTTTAAAGCGGCGAATTGAAAAAGCATTTTTTAGCTGCATATTGCTTATAAATTGTGTGATTTTAGTAGAAAAATAATAGAAGAGTTAAATTAAAGTTGCTACAAAGAAAATTGTTTTGAACAAAAATTGTTAAGAGACAGAGACAGAAACGCTCTACTAAAAAATATCGCTTAAAAATTCTCGCGATAATGTTTTATTTCGAAGTGAAATCTGAGATAACAAGGCCGTTTTTCGACTAAAACTCGTATGCGGCGAATAGAAACTATTTTTGAATGATAGCCAAAATCTTTTCAGTTTCTTGAGAGGTAGCATAATGTGTTCGCATGTTACATTTAATATGAAGATGAAGTCACTAAAGCCATTCAAGAGCAAGTAGCATATGCGGCGAATTCAAATAGTAATTTTTTTGCACGAAAATGCTTGTTTGTAGATTATTTATGTAGTTAAGGCACAAACAAATTATTTCTTGTGTAATTTTTCTTGCGGCGAATCAACATTTACTAGTTTTTGAATATTTTACAGTTCAAGCGCATAAAATTTAAATTTCTTTACCATACTTTCCCGCGGCGAAGACCAAATAATACAATTTTTATACACGGATAAATATTTTAGCTACTGCTTTGATTAGAAGAGCTAAACTAAGAGCAGATGAGATATAAGCTAAGCTTTGACTAAGACAGAATATTTAATAAGTTAAATTTTAAAACTTTTTTTGGAAACTTTTTGCATGAAAATTGTTTTTTAAGCCAACTTATGCATTAGAGTAACAAAAACTTATTTTTTAATAATATATTCCCGCGGCGAATTTGCGGTTAACTCAAAATTTACTAGTTTTTCATATCAAGTGACTGTCTGGTTCAGGCGTGCAAAATTTAAATATTTTCAAAATATTTTTTCGCGGCGAAATTACGGCAAGTAACAATTGCCTCCTTTTTCTACACGGATAAATTTAAGCGACTATTTTCAAGAGAATAGAGTATCTAAGGGCTGATATTTTATGAACTGAGTTTTGACTTAGGGGGGAAGGAGGAGGAGGGTACTAAGGCAGAATTTTTTATCAGTTTCTAATATGTTTTTTATATTTCGCATGAAAATGATTTATAAAGCAAATTTATGAATCAAAGATAGAAAAAATATTATTTTTAAATAATTTTTTTCTAGCGGCGAATTTGCTGCGAACTAACAATTTACTAGTTTTTCATATCAAGTGACTGTTTGAAGAACACTGTACAGTACAGGTGTACAAAATATATTTTTTTAACATCTTTTCTTGCGGCGAAATCGCGGCGAGTTACAATAAATGCAATTTTTCTACACGGGTAAATATTTAAGCGACTGTTTTGAAGAGAAGAGAGAGCTATTAAGCAAAAGAAATAGAGCTTTTATAAACGAATATAAACGAAATTTTGACTTAGGAGGACTAAGGCAGAATTTTAAATTAGTTAAATTTTCTAATTAGTTTTTTATATTTAGCATAAAAATTACTCTATTAAGCAAATTGATGAGTTGAAGTTAGAAAAAAAAAAAAAAATTTTTTTTAATAATATTTTCTCACAGCGAATTTGCGGCGAGCTCAAATTTACTAGTTTTTCATATCAAGTGACTGTTTGATGAATACTGTACAGCTCAGGCGTAATAAAAATTCAAATTTTTACACATATTATCTCTCGGCGAAATTGCGGCGAGTAACAATTAACGCAATTTTTCTACTCGGTTAAATATTTTAGTGACTTTTTTGATGAGAAGAGAGTTTTATGTATGAGAAATAGAGCTAAGAGCTGATATCTTATAAACAGAATTTTGACTAAGGGGTGGGGAGGGAAGGACGGGGGGACTAAGGCAGAATTTTTAATCAGTTTCTAATTTGTTTTTTATATTTTGCATGAAAATGAGTTTTTAAGCAATTTTAAGAATTAGAATTATAAAAAAATATTTTTAATAATATCTTATTGCGGCGAATTTGCGGCGAACTGAAAATGGACTAGTTTTTCATATCAAGTGACTGTTTGATGAACACTACACGGTTCAGGTGAACAAAATGTATTTTTTAGCATATTTTCTCGCGGCGAAATTGCGGCGAGTAACAATTGACGCAATTTTTCTGCACGGCTAAATATTTAAGCCACTGTTTTGATGAAAAGAGAATATTATGCAAAAGAAATAAAGCTAAAGGCTGATATTTTATGAACTGAATTTTGACTAAGGGGGGACTAAGACAGAATTTTTAGTCAGTTAAAATTTCTAATTTGTTTTTTTTATTTTGTATGGAAATTATTTTTTAAACATTTTTATCAATTAGAGTTAAAAAGAATTATTTTTTTAATAATATTTTCTCGCGGCGAACTCAAAATTTACTAGTTTTCTTATCAAGTGACTGTTTCATGAATACTTTACAGTTCAGGCGTCTACAATTTAAATTTCTTAACATTTTTTCGTACAGCGAAATCGCGGCGAGTAACAATTAACGCGAAAACGAATAAAATTTTAGCTACTGCTTTAGAAGAGCGTATTTATAAAAGCAATAAAGCTAAAGGCTGATACTTAATAAACTCAGTTTTGACTTAGGGGGAGTTAGGTGAATATTTAATCAGTTAAAGTTACATTTTTTTTTTTAGTTCTGCATGAAAATTGTTTTTTAATCAAATTTATGAATTAGAGCGAAAAAAAATTATTTTTATGATAATATTTTCTCGAGGCGAACTCACGGCGAACTCAGAATTTGCTAGTTTTTCATAACAAGTGACTGTTTGATGAATACTGAACAGTTAAGACGTACAAAATGTTATTTTAAATATATTTTCTTGCAGCGAAATTGCGGCGAGTAAAAATTAATGCAATTTTTCTACACGGTTAAATATTTTAGCGACTGTTTTGCTTTGCAGAGAGTATTATGTAAAACAAATACAGCTAAGGGCTGAGCTAAGAGCTTTATAGAGCTTTCGTTGATTTTGCTAGAACTTGATTTAGATTTTGATTTTTTGATGGGGCGGATGAAAACTAGAGAAAATTTTCTTCAGTCTTCAAAAAAAAGCTTTCAGATCATTGTAACAGACTTTGATGCGCTACATAATTTTTCTCAAAATTTATGGTTCTTTCAAAGGCAAAATGAAGACATTTGTGACAACAGTTTAATAATAGTTTTAAGATTTTCTGGGCTCAAATTCTATACCCAACTATTACACCTTTACTTTTTTTATTTCTAGTCAAGAGAAATTAAAATACCTCTCCAAGTTTATTAGAGTAAATTTTAAGGAACTTGAATGAGTTAAGGGGAAAGCTTAACACATGCCGTAGTTTCATATCTCACACATGTTTCACCTGACTTTCCTTTTTCTTCCTTACAAATCTACTATTCAACTTTTGAACCTAGGTATACTTGGCTGCATAGAAGTAAAACCGGCATTCTTTGTTTCGAAGCAAAAAATAAAAATTTTTTTTTTACTAAATTATAGCGAATTAAGTAAAACTTTTGTTCGCTATAAGCCAAAAAACTCATTTGCACAGTCATTAATCAAGTTTTTTGAGCTATTTGCTGACTTTTCAGCATTTTGACGTCACTGTTCAAATTTTTTAGAGCAGCTACTCAGAACTTTTTTCACTACTTTTATCAACAACTTTTTTATCAACACATTGCATACTTTTTATCTAAATCTATCACACCTTTACGTTCGTCACTGCAGTGACATTTTGCTGTCCGAAATAAAGTGTCAAAATAAACTTCCACCAAACTATTAAAAAACATGTTAAGCTCTATTTTCATAGCATAAGAATAAAACTTTTAAACTAAGCTCTGCTAAAACTATTGTTGAAATAAAAAGTTGTTTTAATACCATAAAATCAGTAAAACTGTCAGAGTGACTTACCTTTCTTGGGTATTAGCGACTTGAGCAGCATCACCGCGTTATCATCACAGCCCCAGGCATGCATCTTGCGATAGCTGTCGCGACCCTTCTCGGTCAGCTTGTCCCATGGCTTTGGTTTGGAAAGCAGCTCGGAGACGGTGCCCTGCGATAGACCCAAAATGTATTTGGCAAAAAGTCGTTGACCTATGTTGTGCACGGAAAGCAGCTCGCGTACACGACGCGATATGTGCAGCGTATCCAGAGCCTGATTGGCATATTTATCCATGTTGTAGCGCAGCATCTCTTGCAGCTTAGCTTCCATGGGATCACCCTTAGGTATAAGCGACTCGCCTAGACGTCCAGCCATAGAGGCGCCTGGCGGCAGCTGCAAATCGTCGGCAAAGCGAAAGTGAGCACGCTCCTGAAATTGAAATGGCAGACCAGGCAGAAAGCCAGGCGGCATGTGATGAGCAGCGGCAGCGGCGGCAGCAGCAGCACTGCTGGGTGGTAAATTGTTATTGGGCGTGCCGCATAGACTGTTGTTATTGTCCTCCAGCGACTTGTTGTGATGCGCGGCACCGTTCAAGGCATGATGTTGCTGCTGCTGCTGATGCAGCATATGATGTTGCTGTTCATCGTTCGAACGCTGATCGTGAGGAATCGGCGTGCTGGCTGTTGATGAGGAGTCATGATGATTCGATGATTTGTCGTGATGCTCCGAGGAGGATGAAGAAGACAAATGCTGTTGGTGGTGCTGCTGGTGGTGATGATGTTGCTGCTGTTGCTGCTGTAGCTGATGGTGTGTATGTTGCTGATGATGATGGTGGTGTTGCTGCAACATGGCATCTGTGCGGAGTGAAGAATTAGAGGATGAAAAAGTGGAATTAACTAATTGGCTAAGCAGCGCAGTGGAGGAGGGAGCATGTTGCAATGCATGCTGCTGTTGCTGCTGCTGCTGTAGATGTGTTGTTGATTGCTGGTGGACGGCAGCATGTTGATGTTGGTGGGTTTGATGATGTTGCAAAAACTGTTGCTGTTGATTACTGCTGGCATTGGGCGCAAAATTTTGAAAAATTGTTGGCGTTTTTGAGGCTGTTGTTGCGACGGCATTTTGCGATGCAGCTGCTGTTAGAGCTGAGGGCAGCTCGAAACCACGTCGCCAGTACGAATTGACCAGCTCTTCGCCAAGAAATGAGCCAAAATGTTCAACATTTGATTTGTATGTTGTTGAGGATGTAGCCGATGTTGCTGAGCAGTCGTCGACAATGTTTTTCATTTCGTTGGTTTTTTGTGTTGCTGCTTCGGTTTCGGTAACACTGTCGAGCGCATCTACATCAATGGTTGGCACAGCGGCTAGCTTTTCAGCTGCACTCTCGGAAAAGTTCTGCTGTTCAACGTCAACGTCAGCTGCTGCAGCAACATCTTCAACGGCTTCAACTTCATCATCTTCAAATTCGATTTTGGTAACTTTGATCGGCTCTGCTGCTGTCACATTAGCAACATTATCATGCTTCTCTACAGCCGCAACATCTGTGGCGACGACATTCTTGGCCGCTGGCACACTGGTAGCTGTTGTCTCTGCGGAACAGAACAGCACAAATTGTTGTTGTTTTTGGTTTTTTTTTTTGTTTTTGTTTTTTGTTTCATGTTGTTAGGCAATTAATTTGGAAATGATAGTTTTGAGAGGTGTTTAAAAAAGATGTTTAATGAAAATAGTAGTTCAAGCAATGTTTTAATTTCGATCAACAACATCCAATAAAAACGCCAGAAATTAATCAAAATTTTTTTTTGTTGATTTTTGTTTTTTTTTTTGCGGCCAATTAGTAATCAATTGTGAGCAATGTTGTTGCTTTCAATTTTTTGTAACGTATCAACATCCAGTGTCAACAGCAGATAAGCTGCATGCAAAAAGTGGAGCCAACCATATAAATATTGTCAATAGCACAATAAAAAGTTTGGCGCCACTTTTAAAATTGCCGCCCACGCCACAACACATATACATTCATACACACACACACATACAGACACAGCAATGAGGACAGGCAACAATAAAACTGTTGTTGTGGATTGGTTAATATTGAAAAATCATAAAATGATGGTACAACGGAAATAAAACAAATGTTGAAGAGTGTTTATTTATGTTTTTGTTGTTGTTGTAATGAATTCTAAATGATAAGAAAGTTAAGCGTGCATAGTTGAAGCGATGGATGGGCAGATGGGGGGCGGAGTAAAGAAGTGCATAAGCAATAAAAAAATCAGGCCTACCTTCATTGCTCTTAAGCGCCTCGGCGACGGCAAAAGCTTTGGTGCGTTCCAGCAGTAATTCCTGGAATTTATTTGGATCATTGGCGCAAGCAGCAGCTGCTGCAGCGGCAGCAGCAATTGCTGAGTGCTGGCTAATGCTGTCCAAGTCGAGGGGGCTGCTATAAACGAGATAAAGAGACAAATTTTTGGTATGAGCAAGCGTACAAATGTGGTAAAAATAAAAACGTAAAAAGTTGCTGACATGGTACAATATTGTTGTTATTGAAAGCAGCAATTAATATGCAGTCAACAAATTTTTAGCTTACTTAAATTTCTGAAAAATATTGGCAACATTTTTTACTCACTGGTTTTCCTTTTTGATTTTAAACTCTTCCATCTCTTTTGCTGCTACAGCTGCTGCTGCTGCATATTTCTCACATTCGCTGTCATCGGCAAGACTTTCCTCTAGCTCACGCGCAGCCGCCGCAGCAGCAGCAGCAACACGTTCAGCATGCATTTCAGTATCGTGGCGTTCATTGGCATTAATATCGTCTTCATCGTCATCAATGTTAGCAGCAATATTTGTGGTAGTTTCAATGACGTCATTATCATCGTCGTCATTAACGTCATCCACTCTATTGTCAGCAGTTGTGTTTGTGGCATCAGCGGCTGCGGCTGCGGTGGCGGGTACTGGTGATGCAGCTGCTGTTGTTGCTGATGTCTCGGCGAGTGCAGCATTTATTTGTTGTTTATCGAGGCGCGCCTCTAAGCGTACAATATGTTGGCGCTTCGCCTCCAAATGATCTTCGAGTCGGTGTATTTGTACAATATGTGTTTGTTCGAGGGTGCGCAAGCGTTGAACCTCTTCGAAAAGTGCTTTAATCTGCAATAAAAGAGTAAAGTTGTTGTTTAGATAACTAAATGTTGCTAAAAACTGTTTGTACAGCAAAAAATTTAAATAAAAATATTTAATAGTAAAAATAATATTAATAATATAAGTTTTAAAACTTTTTAAGCGTCTTGATAATGTTACATAAAAACTTTTAAAAAATATCTCAATTATTAGTATTGCTGCGAGACTTTGTTGTTAAATTACAATATCGTTGTTGTTGGCAAGCATAATATTTTTAACTAAATTTGAAGTATATAATAATATTTTGGAAAAAGTGTGCTCAAATTCGCCTCTTAGAGGAGTCGTTGGTGTAACGTTGGTTTAATTTTTTTACGACATTCTTACAACAGTATTACATACTAAGCAAAAATAACCTTTATTACGAACATTTTCTGCCAATAGGTTACTTAAATCAAGTATACGTGTAAATTTGGTGTAATTTTCGTCACTTTTTTTTAACAAGTTTTGAATATCTGTGTATATATACATATATTAAAAAAAGAAGTTGCATACTTTTGGAAAACGTTGAAACGTTGCTGTTTTTATTTCTGTCAAAATTTGTTAAAATACTTACATATTCAGTAAAAATTACATAAATTTAGGAAAAATTTTTCAAGTTGACTACTTATATCATGTACTGATGAAACGTTGGTGTGATTTTTGTCAATTTTTTCTGCAAGCATGCAATATATTACGTAAAATTTCTGAATTTCGCTACTCCAATTATCCATTTGTAAAACACTGCTGTATTTATTCTGCCAAAATTGTATGAAAATCTAACATATTCAGTAAAAGTTTCATAAAATCAAGAAGATTTTGTTACTTTGGTTACTTATATCATTAATAAACATGGGTGAAGTATTTGTGCTTATATATTATTTATGTATTTTATTACTTTATATATTTATACATTTTGTATTTATTAATATGGAAATTCTAATGAACCACCTATTGGTGAATTTTTTAAGTTTTTAAGTATTGTCGAAAAGATTGTGTGTGTTTTTTTGTTTTTTGTAAATTTTTTATGATAATCTTACGTATTTGAGAAAATTTAGATATTTAAGAAATATTGTTTATGATTGGCCTGTAAAGCTATATGTTGTTGAAGCGTTGGTGTATTTTTTTATCACATATTGTGGCAAATTTTCAGTGTTTGATCAAATTTATTCATAAAAACCCGCTTAAAAACATTATAAAATATGGTTTCTTTTCCAGTTGATTCTGTTGATTTCGTTATTCTGTTGATTAGTCTGTAAAGGCAACGGTTGGTGAAACGTTGGTATAATTTTTTATCATATTTTGTTGTAAATTTTCCATATTTGGCAAAGTCTAGGCATATTTTACACACATTTCTTCAGGTTTGTTAACCTAGTTAGTTATTGGTGAAACGTTGGTGTAATTTTTTACTTTATTTTATTACAAATTTTCCATAGTTGACAAAATCTACGCATATTATGCACACATTTCTGCAGGTTTGTCAACCTAGTTAGTTATTGGTGAAACGTTGGTGTAAATATTTAATAGTAAATATACTCGTATAAGGAAATTAACTACTTTTATAAATAAACTAACCTACTTTTAAGGAACTTTTAATAAATTTCACCAAGTGTTGGTGAAACTTTCGTTTTCTGAAGCCTTTTGAATTTCGTTGATGTAATTTTTTTGTTATCTTTTGATGTAAACTTCAAAAATCAAGCAAAGATTTTGCATTAAAAAAGACTTTAAAATTGGATCTTTTGTACTTTATTTGTCGGATTCTCATCGAGTCCACTGAAGTCACAACAACAATAGTAACAAATTGTATAGCACGTTTATAATATATATTTATAACTTATTTTATACTCAGCAAATGTGATTTCAAAATTGCAATCAATTGTTTTAAGCTATTAATATTATGACTAACATCATTTTCTAAATTAATGTTACCAATTTCACTAAATTTCTTACCAAAAATGCCTAAAACTATGCAGAAATTATTGATAAAATTTAAGAAAATAAATAACTTTAGCTTCATATATAAATTAAATACATCTTTTTCTTATGCTTTTTCTTATAGCAATTTAATAAAACTAATATTTTTGGCTACCTATAACTATGCAATGCATTTTATAAACATTTTTTTTTAGCCTAAAAGTATGCAAAGACTTTACTTTATAATTTTTAAATACATGTATTTGTAATTGTATTTGAAATAGTAATTCATATGTGAATTTTTTAATTTATCTTAATTATATTTACCATAACTTGCTCTAAGTTGTTTTGCAACAAAAGCATGTTGCTTTGTAGTTTTTTTCTTATAATATCTTTTTAAATTCTACTAACTTGTGTGCAAAAATTACTTTTACGCAAATAAAACAACAATGAAACGGAAGTGATGGTTAAGCTTGTCAGCCAGAATTCCCTTGTCAAATTTACCAATTATCATATTTTCAACAAACAACAACAACAACCACAACAGACAAACTTTTCCTTACCTTTACCTTAAGCAACACAGGATGCATCTATTTTTTACAAACATCACATCTGCAGCTCATGTTCAACATAGAAAAAGACGTCTTCTACCCAACAACATGCACGCATTTTTAACCCTCATGGTAATTTTATTAAAATATTTCATTGATGTTGCCGTTAATATTGATATGTGTTGTTGTCTGTTGTGAAAGAGCAGTAAAGTTTGTTATTGTTGTTGTTGTTGTTGCTGTTGTCGTCGTCAACATCTTGCTGCTGTTGCTTAAGAAAATGTAAAACTTTTTGGCAGTAAGAAAAATTTATCGTTTTTGGCGCCCTGCGTCGTCGTCATTGTCGCTGTGATTGCAAGCTTCAATATTAGGCTGTCGATTGTTGCCTGGTATGTTTGGGGCTTCTTTTTTATTGCCTGCACACACACACAAATACACACATCCAACCAAATAAAATCTCAATACACCACCCTGCAGCTAAAACACGGCACAGCAGAACAATATAAATTTCATATTGAATTACACCGCAAGTGGTTATTGTTTGTTTTTGTGCGAAACAAGTTAACAACATTGTTAAGGGATTTTCATGAATATGCATGCCAGCATTATGCCAAGTCATTCGTACACCCACCCATCAACATATAAAGTGTGTCTAAAGTAGCTTATGCGCTAAGGAAAAATCACTGAATACTCGTATTGCAGGTTGTATGGAAAAAAATTATGATATTACCAAAGATGATTTGTTGCCAGGTCTGCTGGAACAACCCTCACATTGTTGTTGTTGTTTTTTTTACAACAAAATGTTGCCGAATTTTTGTGTATTGAAAATTACATAGCGTACGTAGTTTGTGCTAATCAATTAATTTATTATGCCTGGCAGTTATTTGTGTAATGGGGAAAATTTAATATTTTTCAATTAAAAGTTTTTATAATTGGGCATATGAGAAGTTGTGGGCTCCAGAAATGTGAAATATTTTCATTATCATTAATATGGCTGGATAATTGTACTGGAAAAATTTAATTTTAAGCACTTTGAAATACACCAACGTGTCACCAATGTGGCGAAAATCAATAATTTATTTATGAAACTGGTTAGCAGGTGATTTATGAATAAAAAATTTTTAAAAAATTGCAATTCTAAAAACACCAATGTTTCACCAACACTTTTTTAGAGCATCAACTCGAGAGTTATTTCCTATTAAAATAAGCACAAATTAAAGTTAAAATAAAAGTTGTAAGAAATGTTTCTTAAAATGAATTAAATTAATGTTAAAGATCAAAATCAATTCATAAACTTTAAGAAACACCTGCCAAAATTTGTTTAAAAATTGTTTAAGTATGAGAGCAAAATTTTCTGCATACAACAAATATACGCATGGAAAATAACTATAATACTAATATCTAAATAACTGCATCGAAGTTTCACCAATAGTTGACTAGGTTAACAGACTGGAGATCATTTTTTCTTTGCAGGCTTAAACTTTGCCAAACATAAAATACTTGCCTTAAAATGTAGAAAAAAACACACCAACATTTCACCAATGCATGATTTAAAATGTTAAATTCTAAGAAAATGGATCAAAATGTATGAAAATTTACTAATTTGAAAAGATTTTAATCAAAATGTTGCAAAAAAGTTCTCCAACGGTATACCAACGTTTCACCAACAGCTGAACAGAGTAGCAAACTTGAGGTTGTTTTTCATTATAAGCATAAACTATACAAAATATTAAAAAAATTTCCATTTAAATGCTTTAAAAAGCCCACCAACGTTTCATCAATGCATGGTTTAAAACATTAAATTGCAGGAAAAAATGGGTCAATATACAAAAACTGAATAATTTTAAGCAAAATGTTGCAATAAAGTATTGATGTTTTTACCAATAGCTGAACAAAATAGCAAACTTGCGAAAATTTTTGTCAAAAGCGTAAATTATGCAAAATATGGAAAATTGCCATAACAATCTATAAAAAAGCACACCAACGTTTCAAAAATGTACGATATAAAATGGTAGAGTGGAAGATACTGGGGTTAAGTTTATGAGAAATCATTAATTTGAAAAGATTTCAATCAAAATGATGCTAAAAAGTCCACCAACGTTATACCAACGTTTCACCAACAGCTGAACAGGGTAGCAAACTTGAGGTAATTTTTCATTTTAAGCGTAAACTTTACAAAATATGAAAATTTTTTATTTTAATTCTTAAAAAAAGCACACCAACGATTCACCAATGCATGATCTGAAATGCTAAATTGAAAGAAAAAAATGTCTCTATATGGGAAAACTCATTAATTTTAATCAAAATTTTGCAATCAAGTACACCAACGTTTTACCAATAGCTGAACAGAGTAGTAAACTTGAAGAATTTTTTTCTCATAACCGCAAAACTATGCAAGGTAAGAAAAATTTTATAAAAATGTATTAAAAAGCACATCAACGTTTCACTAATGCTTGATCTAAAATGCTATATTGAAAGAAAATGGGTTTAAATATATGAAAAGTCACTAATTGGAAAAGATTTTTATCGAAATGTTGCAATAAAGTGCACAAACGTGATACCAACGTTTCACCAATAGCGGAACAGGGTAGCTATTAGAGGTATATTAGAGGTATAAAGTATATGACATATTTAAAATATAAAAAAATTACATTTAAATGCTAAAAAAAGCACACCAACGTTTCACCAATGCATGATATAAAAAGCTAAATTGAAAAAAAAAATCGTACACTAGATTCCCAGGGATGAACAATGTTTTACTAATAATTCACCAAAGTGGAAAAATTTAAAAAAAATTTGCCCTTAGTACTCAAATGAAAATGCTTGCATACTTTTAGACACTGTCAGAAATAATACTTTTTTATAAAGAAAACGTTTCAACACAGTGTCAAACCAAAGAAAAGTTTCTCAAAGTAGTCAATTGAAAATAATGAAAATATTTGCATACTTTTGGGCACTAAAAGAAATGAAACTTATTCATTATACAAAACAAACTAATTTGAAAGTAAAATATACATATATAGATTAAAGTTATATACTTAGAATTCAATAGAAAATTTTATACACAAGAATGGTTTAACTCTAATTTACACTTCATTTTGTATTACGAAAAAGCACACCGACATTAGGCAAGACACAAGAAATAAATAATATCTTTTATACAAAACTCTTTGAGCTTTTTTGTGTACTTAATATGATACTTAGTAGCAGCCAAAAAACTTTACTTGAATCAATTGTTTTTGTCTCTTAGAGATCTTTGCCTATTTTTAGGCTTTTTGCTATGAACTTATTTGGTGTAAAAGCTGAACTTTTCACAATAGTTTCAATGATTTTTCTAAATAATGCTTTGACGTTTGAAATATTTTCAACACTATCTGAAGTTACTTAACTTTACGTAAAAACCCTAAATCAATTCTGCTTCATTACTTTATTGCTGCCCATTACTTTTGAAGAATAACGAAACTCTCTGCGTTTTTAATGAATTTTCAATACGTACAAACTGTAAATCAATATTTTGTATAGCATGTTAAGAACGTACATAAATGTTGTTAGTTCTTTGAAGTTGCAAACAAAGTTTTGCATGTCACACACGCATTACTCGAAGTCTTCAACAAACATACACACGGTACATGTGCGCATATTAATGTGTGCCAAATGAGGGAAAATCAAAGAAAACTAATTGTCATAAATAAATTTACGTATGCTAATTTATGTTGATGTCATTGCAGTTGTTGTTGCTGTTGTTGCTGTTGCTGCTACAACCTCAATTATTGCCAATAAACAATAATATGTTGCTAACGCAATAAACAGCAATTAGAGCATTAAAAACGCATAAAAGACATATGTAAAAATATTGTTTTTGGCTTTTGGGTGGAGTGAGGTTGGTTGATTTTGTTTAGGACGTGACGCACGATATCAATAAAATGTTAATTTCATTAGTTGTAGCTGATTTTGTATTTACAAATTATTAGGCTAACCCAACTCCTCACACAAACACACACAAACACACACACACGTTACAGAAGACAAGCTATTTAACAAAAAAAAAAAAAAAATAAAAATATACTTAGAGCTTATATAGGCTTCAGCTATTCAACTTTATGACAGCGCATGCAAAATGACAGCAACAAAACAAAGTATGCTGTTTGAAGTTTTTGCTTTTTTGTGTTACGTTAACATGTGACAGATGTCAAAAATAATTTCCAATCATACAAAAAATGAATATGAAAAATTACAAGCAATGTGCGTGAGTTTGAGTTTATAGCATATATGTGTGCATGTGTCGGTATCTGTGCCTGTGTCTGTTGAGCAACAAAACAGCCGAACAAAAAAGGGTTAAAATTAGAAGGCAACATTTTTATGCCTAACGCCCAAAAGCAGACAGCAAAATTATTTGATTAAAAAAAACCTGGCACAAAAACGTCTTCTTGTCTGTGTAAACACACACACACACACACACACACTTGCAGTCACTTATACAGCTTCATTAGCATATGCTTATATAATACCCTGCCAAAGCAGCTCTACAGTCACGTTTGACAGTTGAGGGTTTAAAATTTACTTCTTTAGCAAACGCGCCTAAAAACATGCACTCTTTCTTGTGTCACAGTTTGATCGAACAAAAGTAAAACAGTAAAAAAAAACACTGTGTTGTAGAATTTTAAAAAGTATCTAATTAATTGAATAAAAATCAACGTGCACGCACATATGTTGAGACGCAGCCAGCAACTGTCAGTTGTTGTAAGCAAGCAAATGGAAAACAAAACAACAACAACAACAAAATAAAAGGATGAGTAGAAAAGTGTGCGCCATTTTGCCTTCTTAAGGCTTAAGCGTTTTAATGTTATAAAATGACAGGCTTTGAATGAATGACTGTCTGTAAGTAGCCGGCAACTGAAGTGTGTGTGTGTGTGTGTATGTGTGTGTGTGTATGTGTATGTGTGTGTGTGTGCGTAGGAAAATAACACACACGCTACCAAAATTTCTACAAACCTCCTCCCCCAACTCCTCTTTCTATCACTCCTTCTACTGACAACGCCCACTTTCATTAATCAATTAAAAGAGGGTTGGAACTCTGGGAAAACTTTTAAGTATTTAAAACTTTTTGTAGCGCAAGATAGCAACAGCTTTGATCAAATTTTTGTGCAACTACAACTTTTAAACGCCGAGTAAATATGACGCAATGGAAGATGTGGAGAGCTTGGCTCCTTTTAAAAAAGAACTGGTAATGATAATCGATATAGTCGCTTTAAGGTTTTGAGAAATTTTTTAATGTACTGCATTCCGTTGACGCTGTACTCAGTGTGTACAAGTTCGGTTCAATAATGCGATTAATTAATCTTAGCTAAGCTAATTATCTTAGCTAAGTCTGGTGAAGATAGAGAATAAATATTTAACCGAATTATTTGTTGTAGTGCTCAGAAGCATGCAATAGCTTTCCAAATCATGTTTAACTTTAAATCATTTAATTACAGGTACTGAGATAATATTTTATTCTATCTAAGTCTATGCAATGTATTTTATGCATTGTATTGTTATTTGTAATTTGTAATTTATAAGTTGTAATTTGTAATTTGTAATTTTTAATTTGTAATTTGTAATTTGTAATTTGTAATTTGTAATTTGTAATTTGTATTTTGTAATTTGTAATTTGTAATTTGGAATTTGGAATTTGGAATTTGTAATTTGTAATTTGTAATTTGTAATTTGTAATTTGTAATTTGTAATTTGTAATTTTTTGTTTGTAATTTGCAATTTGTAATTTGTAATTTGTAATTTGCAATTTGTAATTTGTAATTAGTAATTTGTAATTTGCAATTTGTAATTTGTAATCTGTAATTTGTAATTTGTAATTTGTAATTTGTAATTTCTAATTTGTAATTTGTAATTTGTAATTTGTAATTTGTAATTTGTAATTTGTAATTTGTAATTTGTAATTTGTAATTTGTAATTTGTAATTTGTAATTTGTAATTTGTAATTTGTAATTTGTAATTTGTAATTTGTAATTTGTAATTTGTAATTTGTAATTTGTAATTTGTAATTTGTAATTTGTAATTTGTAATTTGTAATTTGTAATTTGTAATTTGTAATTTGTAATTTGTAATTTGTAATTTGTAATTTGTAATTTTTAATTTGTAATTTGTAATTTGTAATTTGTAATTTGTAATTTGTAATTTGTAATTTGTAATTTGTAATTTGTAATTTGTAATTTGTAGTTTGTAATTTGTAATTTGTAATTTGTAATTTGTAATTTGTAATTTGTAATTTGTAATTTGTAATTTGTAATTTGTAATTTGTAATTTGTAATTTGTAATTTGTAATTTGTAATTTGTAATTTGTAATTTGTAATTTGTAATTTGTAATTTGTAATTTGTAATTTGTAATTTGTAATTTGTAATTTGTAATTTGTAATTTTTTGTTTGTAATTTGCAATTTGTGGCTTATACTTTTGAAATAATAGCTTGTGTATTGTATTTTGTAGTTGTATTTTGTATTTTGAATTTTGTATTTTGCATTTTGTTTTTAATTTTTGTATTTTGTGTTTCATATTTTGTATTTTGCATTTTTTTTTATATTTTGTATTTTATATATTGTATTTTGAGTTTTGTATTTTTTTTTTTTTAAATGTATATTGTATTTTGTATTTTGTAATTGGAAATTTGTTATTTTTATTTTGTTATTTTAATTTTTTATAACTTAAAGTTTCAATTTAAAAATAACCTGTAGCTGTGCAAGAAGTTTTGATTTTTATTTATTTAATTATTTTAGTCGTAATTTCAACATAAAATGTAAATCGAGATTGTTTAATAATATTTTGAATATGTTTTTTATTTTCTGAAATTATTTTTTATGTATCGCTTAAGAAATCTTTTTCATTAAAAAATTCCTTTAATTTGTTTTTAAAGATTTTTATAAAGTATATAAAATACAAGTATATCAAATATATAGTATATTAAAAAAATTCTTTCTTTACTTTTTTTAGTCTGAACCGATTTTGGCCTCCTCCAAATTGCATTTTTGTGCATTTTTGAGCAAATGTTGTACTAAAGATTTAAAAAGAAAATCAAACTTATCAATCAATGCCTTGAATATATTAACGTAGAACTGAAAATTATCAACCCATTTGACAAATGTTTTAACTATATTTAAACAAAGTTTTCATTTTAGTTACTAATTTTCATTTTATATTTTTGTTTTTAAAACGAAATATAAGGAAAAATTTAAAGTCTATCGGGCTAAGAATTCAAAGAATTCTAAGAACTCAAAAAAAAAAAAAAAAAAAATTATATCTAACTGTTACCACACTAAAAGGGGCATATACTCTTCCAAGAATATTTGTAATAAACAATAAGCTTCTTATTATGATAAATAAATATATTAAGATAAATTTCCAAAAAATGGGAATTTTTTAAGCTTTTTAAATAATATTGATCCCTTAAATTTATGCAGCTATTTAGTTACACTACGTTTACTATCATCACTAAGCTCAAACATATGCAACACATTTTTTTATATATAGAAAAAAACTATTTTGATTAAAAATATCGAATAGATACTTTTGTATTTGCATGCTTTAGATATGTTTGTAAAAAGCTATTTTCAAATCTTTCGAAAACATCTCTTAAAAGTATAGTAAATTCACTTATATGTATATTATATATGTATTCACTTATATGTATATGTATACTCATTTCACCAATAAGCCCATAAATAGGCAATACATTTTATTGACAATTTAAATGAACTGATTCAAATTCAAATATCGAATAGAATTATATGTTGTATACAAAAGTTTGCCTAAAAGCATGCTCAAACTATGTATTTCAACACTTATTTGAATGAAAGCAATCTATGACGTTTCATTCGATCCTAAGTCAACAATAGCGCCAATAATGGCGATAATTTAATAATTTCTTGAAATTTATTTAAGGCAAAACAATAACAATTCTGATTTTTAGTTTATTTATTTCCTTTAAATAAAACTTTAATATAAACTTTATTAAAATGTGTCTTAAAAAGCATTCTTTAATTGTATGCTTTGCGCGCCTGAAAATATGCCTTAATTTTAAATATTATTCAAAAATTTTACTGAAATGACAAGCTAACTGTTTGTTTTTTGCTGCTGAAACGTAATTATAAACTTATAAGAACACACACAGCCACGCAAATTAAGAAGCTTGTTACTATTTGGTAACCATACCTTGAGCAATACCACCAATACCAATACCAATACCAATACCAATACCACTAGCGACAACGTCGTCACCACCACATCAAAAACTCCTAAAAACTTTACAGAAAATTTATAATTTTTGGCAAATTCAACGATGTCGAAAAAAGGGATGAAAATTCAATCCAAGTTGATTTATCGTTTTAATATCTCAACGACAGACAAGAGTATAACCAACAGATAAATCGACAGACAAACAAACGGACACACAGACAAACAGAACTCGATAGAGACTGTCGAATGAATAAACCTCTAGTTAGCTTTAGACAAAAATTTAAATGAACAGACAGACTGGGAAGACATAAAATCTTTCAAGTGTAATTTTTTGATATTTATTATTTTTTTTTTTTTTTTTTTTTTTCATTTTGCAAAAGGCAAACATTTGCTAAAGAGCATCAAAAGTTTAGGAAATAGTAGGTATTAAAAGGTAGGTAGTAGTAGCAAAAATATAACACGTTTATTGAAAATACGAAATTCGACAGTTCGTATGAATGTGTGTGTGTGTGTGTGTGTGTGCTTGTGGGTGACTGTTAAATTCTTGGCAATCAGCAGCTAGCAAGGCACGTTTGCCAAATTTAAATTAAAGCCTTCAGCTGCAAACCGCCAACTTCACAACAGCTGAAGTAACCCAACCAACCCCCGCTCCAATCATTTACTGCCGAACAAACCAATTGAAATCTCGTATTAATTAATGAATCGAATCAAAATCTCTCAATACACGTTTTTATGTCTACATCGGCGGCGGTGGCAACGTCAACGTTGTTAGGTTTTATAACTGTCAGTCTGTCTTGCAAATTATACACCTACACCACGACAGTCAATATTAACTGCTGCCAAAAACTTCGCACCCGCCACCCAGCCTAAGCCGCAGCTTCCTTTTCGCATCAGTCACCTAGTTATTGGCTTTGTGCGTTTTGTTTGGAGAGTTGTTGTTGGTGGGTGCGGAGATTGAAGAAGTTGGATACCAATTCTAGCAAGGTGGGAAAAGAGTTGAACAATCGTTTTGTTTTCTTCCAAACCTCATGTATACATCCACTCACACAATCTTAGACTTTATTAAGTATAAGAAATTGATGGCAATAGCTATTTTGGCTAAATTCGAACAGTGTTAAACTCAACAAAGTCAGCAGCTTCATATAAAAGAGGGTTAAAATTTTATATTATTCAGCAATCGCAGAGCATCATCAGTGTTACTTCGTTTCTAACGCGCTGCATGTTTTTTTGTTCAATAGCTTTATTTTGTTTGTATTTTGATATTTGAGTATGTATGTGTGTATGCGTTATGAGAAAAAAAAAAGAAAATAATCAACAAAATCGGCACATTTTCATGCAGCGCGTTTGGATATGTTATGAAAGACCTTGAGTCTGACAAAGAGGCTTTTGATGATGACGTAGATAGGTGGGTGGGGGTGAATGATTTAAACAACCACGCTCAGGACTCAAGTCTAAAATTTTATGTATGATTTGTAAGCATTCAAAAAATTTATTGCAAAACAAACTTGGCTGACTTCTTGGCTGTGTGTTTCTTGTTTCTCGATTGTCAATTGTTGGCTTAGATTTTGCAAATGTGCGCTCAATATGCTATAGAAGCTGTTTTTAATTGTTGCTGGTGGTGTTAGTGTTGCTGACAGTGAGATTAAAAGTTTTTGTTATGATTTTGTGCATAAAGCCTTAGTAGATTGTATAAAGATGAAAGCTGTTGATAATTATCGAAAATTTGAAGCTTTTGAAGAGTGGCGCAGGAGAAGCTGATAATGAAGGTTGTGGCTAGAAGAATTTTAAAGTTTTTAATTTGTTTCTGTAAGTCTTTAAAACATGTCATTTATTTTAAAATTCTACATGATAAAAATGTTGACAATGCAAATAAATAGTTATAAGAAAATAATGTGCTAACTTCTTTAAGAAAAATTGTATGTTTGACTTTCATACTTGCTCAAATGCGAATACAATGTGCTTCTTATAACTCATAGAAGCACACGCTGAGCAAACCATGTTGCAAACTGTTGACGGATAGAGCACAACCCACGTTTTTGAGAAAAAAAAAAACATAATTTTTCTTTTTACCTTAGCTCTTAAATTATGCAAAGTTACGAATTAAAAAATGTTTCTATGTCAGAGTGCAGCACAGTTTGAGCACATCACAGCACATTACCAAAATTATCGAAAATTGATAGTAACAACTTAATACCTCATAAAAATGAATACGCTTTGCTTTACTTTTTTTTTCTCAAAATGGCACATGATAACACACTTCGAGTACATTGTAGCACATATTCTTTATTGAAGTAAAGAGCTAAAATTGCGTTTGCAGCAATAGAAATTGTTTTTAAACTAAATGCTTGATATGTTTAAGAGTTTCTATTGTTATTTTTTAAAAATTATTTGTAGAATAATTGAACTTGTTAATTTGTTTTTTATTTATCAGAATGTACTGATTAAATTTATTTACAAACAATATCGACAATGAGTAAAATTCTTCAATTTCAAATTGATAGTTGAAACTTTTTTCGTAGTATTCATATGGATAGTCAGAAATTGGTCAAGAATTGACTAAATACTTTTTTTTATAAATATTGTGATACTACATGTTCATATGGTTGCTGCTTTGAAAGCATAACGACGAAAGGTGAGAGACCCTATCGTTCGAGAAAAGCTCTGATGGAAGTGGAGAGTCTCAATACTAAAAATGCTGAAATGTGCGTTTGAAAGCTGATAAGTTGACATTAGAATACCTAGCAATTGGATTAATCCAAGTAAGACTTGCTTTATCTCGATAAAATGCAAAAAGATCCGTTTGGAGAGTTTTAGATTGAAATTCTTTCAGTTAATCATATATCAAAGATCGATTTAAATTTTTTCCCAATTTCTAGATGCTACAAAACAACATCCTTAAATTGCTTGCAAAACAAACCATAAGGTTGAAAAAGTTGAGGAAGAAGAATAAGAATAAGAATATTGAGATAAGTAGAACTTATAGCAAGATTATAATATTGAAAAACTAATAAAAATATTAATAATTTTAAAAATTAATATACTTTTTTACATCAATACTTAGGCCGCGTTCGCCAGCCTTATTCTCCGCCTAAGTAAAGACGGAGAAGACTTCGTCCTGATCCAGTAGCTATGGGTCTGCGGCCTGGTGTGTGGACACAGGACTCCAACATATATGCTAGAGTACACCAAATCTCATGGTAAGCATGTATTCTAATCAAAAATATCTTGAGTGCACTCACTCTCTCTTATTTCAGTAACAATGACACAGTGTCTATAAGTGTCGTGATAGGCCAGAACAGCTTGTGGCTAACCTCAGCCTACCTCGCATACGACCCTGAAGCCCTTCCTGAAGAAAACATTATACAACTAGTGGCATATCAATCGAAAGGCCTGATCATCGGATACGATGCCAATGCTCACAATGTGAACTGGGGTAGCTCAGACACCAACGAACGAGGTGAGTCTCTTTTTGATTATATCCTCTCTACCAATCTTATTATAAGCAATGTAGACAATGAACACACCTGCATTATAAGCAATAGGCACGAAGTTCTAGACATTACCCATGCCTCCCACCGTATATCTGATAGAATTAGAAATTGGTGAGTTTCAAAAGGACACTCCTTTTCGGATCATAGGTATAATCTTTTGGAAATTGATGACTTTGCTCCGAGATCACGAAGCTTTCGTAAGCTTAAAAAAGTCAACAGAGGTATCTACATATGTATATACATTAAAAAAAGATCTCACAAATGGACTACCGAATCATCCTACCTGCAAAAAATTCTTAGACATCTTGGTTCATAGTCTCACTTAGTCCATGAACAGAGCTCTCCTTGGTGGAAGAAAAACCACCTTGGTGGAAGACCGAACTTGAAGAGCTCCGAAATAAGAGCAGAAAATACTTCAACAAAGCTAAAGCCACTGGATCCATCGATGCATTGACTAATTACAAAGTGACTTTTAAAGAATATAAGAAAGAATTGCTAAAAGTACAGAGGCAGTCTAGGAGAGCCTTCTGTGAAAAAATATCACCACCTCTGAGGCGTCAAGGCTTAGAAAAATTCTAGCACTAGTCTTTCCAGCCAGAGCTTCTTGAAGAAAGATGACGCAACATGAACCACTAACAGTAAAGAATCTCTCAAAATTTTAGTAGAAACTCACTTACCTGGTTCAGAAATAAAAATACTCCAATTCAGGAGCAGCACTCACCCACTGTCAACAACTCCTTAGAACATAAATGCGCTGACGAAGCTTGGGATTTATGAATCAAATGTGTACGTGGGCAGGATTATAAGTGCAAATCTCGGTGTAGCATCTGCGATTAGATCTGTACCAACGGAAACTCCTCCAGGGGGAGTTCTCCTGCCTTTACTCTGGAACCTAGCGGTTAATGAACTGCTGGTAAGACAGGAACGGGAGCGGAGAATGAAGATGACATTGCTATTGTTACTTCTGGAAAATATATAACTACACTTTGAGACATTATGCAAACCGGCCTTAATACTCTCGTCCAATGGGTTAACAGCTGAGCAGCCGCCGTCAACCCTGAAAAAACGGATTTAGTGATTTTTGACAAGAAAACACAATCTTCCAACAATCACTCCTCCAAAACTGATGAGCACAAGGCTAAGCTTCTCAGATTAAGCGAAATAACTGAGCCTCATCCTGGATAGAAAACTAAACTTCTGCTTCATGCTAAAAAGCAGTTGATAACAAATGGGGATCACAGCCAAGTGTTACTCACTGGCTTTACATAGCAGATATAACTATAAAACATACACACCTCAACATACTTCGCAGAGTTTAAAGTTCAGCTGAGCGGTGCATAAGAAGAGCACTCAGAACCACTTCTACAGACGCATTAGGCATTGTGGTCCACCTTGTACCACTAAATACCCTAGTAAAACACCTCTCAAAGGAAGGAGGGCACATTAGGACACTCTAGCACTAGGAAGTTCCTTCCTCCCATACCTGAATCCGTAGACTACATCACACAAAAACTGTTCTTTGACAGGAAATTTGATGTATCCATTCGCTTCCGTCAAGAGTGGGAGCTTGGAAACCTTCTACTAAACAATGCCATCGAATCTACACTAAGGGATCAAAATTAGATGACAAAGTTGGAGGAAAAGTCTACTCTGACACACTAAACATTAATCTAGCTTTCAAGCTCCCTGACCATTGCAGTGTCTTCCAAGTGGAAGTTGTCACAACATATGAAGCAGTAACTTGTCTTCAGATGAATAAAATATCCTCCACGGATATCAACATACTAACTGACAGATTCAGAGATCCACAACACATCTTCTCCATACTTGCTCAGCGCTAGCTAAAAATCGCTCCTCCATTTAGATAACTGGTTCTATAATTATCTAGACGGTCTCTCAGAATCTTCGTTATACCAAATCCTTAGCTTTGCCAACAGCTCAAACTGGTTTAAATAGAGGGGGAAATCAACCCTAAGTGCATCTCAAGGAAGACAGCCGCTTCAACCTACCCACTTTAATATTTTGGTCGCAAAGAATATTTTAAAATTGTATATAAAATGAGCAAATAGAAATTAAACAATAGTCAGACCAAACAATTAAATTACTATTTGCTTTTTTTAAATAATAATATATTTTTCTTTTGCTGAAATCCTGGGGGGAAACTTCCCCCCACCTTATCCCTTTGAGGACGCTCTGGTACCAGTATATTCTTTACATAATTTTATTATATTAAAAAAAACGCCGCTTATAGAAAAACGCTGCAGTCAGCTGCAACGCGAGCCGTGCGAGAAAACTACCGAGAAAAGAGGAAGGAAGAGAGGCGCCTTTTCAGACGCAAGAAAAGAGAGCAGGAAAAGCGTGAGCGTGAGGAACTAGAGGTATACCAGGGCAAGAAGGATGCACGAAAATTCTATCAACAGGTTAAGCGTCTAACCCAAGGTTTCAAGCCCGGAGCATCCACTTGTAGAGACGAAAATGGAGATCTGAATACGGATACACAGTGTGTGCTTAGATTGTGGAGACAGCACTTCTCCAATTTACTTAATGGCGACGATTCCACCAATGCCGCCCATCGAGAGCACAGTGCAGTGCCACCAATCGACGATGACGGAGTGGAAGTATCACCACCTAGCCATGAAGAGGTTCGAGTTGCTATCCAACGACTCAAAAACAATAAAGCAGCGGGTGCTGACGGCCTGTCAGCTGAATTGTTTAAAACCGGCGGCGATGAATTGATAAGGCGCATGCATCAGCCCATCAGCAAAATATGGCTAGCAGAAAGCATGCCCGACGATTGGAACCTCAGTGTACTGTGCCCTATACTTAAGAAAGGAGACCCTACAATCTGCGCAAGTTATAGAGGTATCAGTCTTATTTCCATCGCATATAAGGTTCTCTCAAGCGTACTGTGTGAAAGATTAAAGCCAATTACAAAAACACTGATTGGACCTTATCAGTGTGGCTTTCGACCTGGTAAGTCTACCATAGACCAGATTTTCACGCTACGACAAATCCTGGAGAAAACCCACGAAAATCAAATTGACACACACCATCTCTTTGTCGACTTTAAAGCTGCGTTCGATAGCCCGAGAAGGGATTGCCTATACGCAACAATGTCTGAGTTCGGTATACCTGCAAAGTTGATTAGACTTTGCAGAATGACGTTGAGCAACACACGCAGCTCCGTCAAGGTAGGAAATGACCTCTCCGAAACCTTCAATACCGAAAGAGGTTTCAGGCAAGGCGATCCACTGTCTTGCGATCTCTTCAACATCATCATGGAGGGGATCGTACGAAAGGCCGGTGTGCATCGTAATGGCACCATTTTCTATAAAGGTGTCCAGCTCCTTGCTTACGCTGATGATATTGATATTGTTGGCAGAACCAAGAGAGATGTTACCGCTGCTTTCGCCGCTATCGAAAAGGAATCAGCCAAAGTGGGTTTGACGATAAATGAGGGTAAAACAAAGTATATGCTGTCTACAAACAAGGGAGCTCGGCGTTTAGACTCCCACGTTTCATCCGGCAGCTATAACTTTGAAGTAGTCAAGGAGTTTGTATACCTTGGCACCGCCATTAATACTAACAACGAAATCAGCCTGGAGATAAAGCGAAGAACAATAATTGCTAATAGGTGCTACTACGGGCTCAGTAAGCAACTAAGTTCCAGAGCCCTCTCTCGATCGACAAAACTAACACTCTACAAGACGCTCGTTCTACCTGTGCTGCTTTATGGCGCTGAGGCATGGGTAGTTTCGCAAACTGACGCAGCCGCTCTGGGGGTGTTCGAGAGAAAAGTCCTTCGCAAAATCTTCGGTCCTGTTCGAGTCGGCGATGACTATCGAATCCGAATGAACCACGAGCTGTATGAGCTCTACGGAGACATTGACGTAGTTCGGCGTATAACTGTGCAGCGACTACGCTGGCTGGGTCATGTCCATCGTATGGACGACGAAGCTCCAGCGAAAAAGGTGCTCGAAGCGAGGGTCGCTGGTCAACGACGACGAGGGAGACCATGCCTCCGATGGATGGACCAGGCTGAGGAAGCCCTAACCGCACTTGGTGTATCCGATTGGAGAAGGCGCGCGCAAAGCAGAGGCGCCTGGCGAGAGCTGATGAGGTCGGTCGAAATCCGGACACGGGTTGTCACGGCCACCTAAGTAAGTAAGTAAGTAATTTTATTATATTTAATAAAATTCTTTTATTTATTCCAAAAGTTGATCATTTTTTACTAATAAATCGTTGTTTCTTTAACTCAAAAACTTTACTATTATTTTAACAATAAAATATACCAAAAATTCTGTCTAAAATATGCACAAAAAAAAAAAAAACACTCAACTCAAACACAACAGCACGCAATCACTGAGACACTCATTAGGCCAAAAAAGGGACAAAAAATCCAGCTCAAGTGTTGCCCCTACCTTAAACAGCAACAAAAGTCGCATCCTTTTAGAGATTACAGCCAATGTAGGCATGTGTCTTTGTGTGTGTTTGTATCTAATATGTGGGCTTGTTTTTGCGTCTGTCTATTTATGTGTGCGTAAGTATATCCTTAGAGCACCCATACGCAGGCATTGAAAGCATCAGAAATCAATGACATTGTCACAGCGATATCTTTTGTTTTTAGTCCTTTTTTAAACGCAACTCAGCCATAGCGCTCCTCCACCCACTATCACTTCAACCCACTCTAACTGCCCATCGATGCGGTGTTGAGTTTGTATTGGTGTGCTTGCTTTTTACTACTGCCTGCATATATTTTAAAATTTTTCTGCCCGAATGAATTTTAATTCTTTTGACGTTGGTTTTTTTTTGCGGAGTATGCAGGGAGCACTACTTCTTTGGCACAGCGCAGCGCTGCAAAAAAAGGGATAAAAAGCTTAAGTGAGGGTGTGGGTGTGCTTGTGTGGCTGCGTGTGTGTGTGTGTGTGTGTGTGATTATTTGCCGCCTTCAACTGATTACTTATTGTGCGCAAATAAAATACAATATGTGAGAAGTTCGATTGCCAACGACGACGACATCCTTGTCATTGTGCGTTGCCGTTGTCCTTGTTAGCATGTCGATTGAGATATTGCTGGCTGTTATTGCCGCAATGAAGAACCCTTTCATTTGCATTTTATTATAAATAATATTGGGTGTCTTTACGCTACCGCTTCTGCTGCAGTCGTCCTTAATTTTTTTCTTTTTTTTTTTTTTGCATATGATTTGTAAATTTTGTGAATTTTGGAAAATTTCAAAATTTTTCTCCAAAGACGCACATTTGAGCGCCTGTCTACATGTGTGAGTGTGTTACAATTCCGAACTCTGCTGCTGTTGTCGTTGTTGTAGATGATGGTGGTTGCATGCGTGTCTTCGGCATGAGTGGCAGCAGAAATAAGTAGTAGTAGTAGTAGTAGTAGCAGAAGAGAAGCTCAAGCAATGCTTATTGTAGGGTGTGAGTGGCTGCTTGGCAATTTTGTTAATTACAAATCGGTTGTATTTGAATCTTTTGAGCTCAGACTTCAGAGGGTTGTTTTGTACATATTTTTGTTTTTGTTTTTGCTTGTTGTTATTTTGTTATGCTCGGTATACGTATTCGTCAACTCATACTGCGCGATTTTGTGGCTTGAGTAGAAATTTTTTAGCTTATATTAATAAAAATATGAATGATCCTTTTTTGTGTTTTTCGTTTTTTCGGTTACCTACTGTAATGCGAATGTCCAGCATGATGTGTCAGTGTAGCATTGAACGAATGTTATATTTTTCGGGCAACAGTAGCAGCAGAATGAAAGAAAAAAAGGGTTTCCTTTTTAATAAATATGATGGTTGAGCATTACTCTATTTAGCGGTTTGAGGCAAAAGATAAAAGCAATTGCAAATAAATCAATGATTTGCTTTTGTATCCGTTTTTAAGCATAAATTTGAAAAAAAAATGGGTTCTTTGTCATAATGTACACGTTAGCAATTATTGCTTACACTTGAAAGCACTGCAGACATTGTGGGTAAGAGAGTTGTGGGAGACAATTTCAGGTTAGAGTGATGAAAAATTAAACTTAAACGAATTTTTAGTATGTGAGGGATAGTCGCGTCGAAAGCAGGGTACAGGGGGAAATTGCTTCTCACATATTTTGAATATAGATATAAAAACTTGAATTTTGGATTTTTTATATGTATGCTATTACATTTTTGTTTTAAAAGATATTTTAAAGTTCTAAAAAATATTTGAAGACAAAGAAAGTCTTTTTAGGGGATCGGAAACGGTGTTATTAGCTACTAAAAGCCGGTGAGACTAGACGACAAAGTTATTTTGCAGCTTAACTACGCATGTCCTTATGTTACTAGACCAGCTAAAAAACTTTTTAAAGTATAGTAGATGAGAAGTTTTGCCTCACCCGGTGTATTCACCAAATTTCGATGCGTTTTCTGACTACCACATTTTTCGATAATATGCGCTTGGAATGGAATACTGGTTCAATTCGTTACTAGCCTCAAAATATGAGCGTTTTTTTTTGTCAAGAAATAAAAATATAAATAATAATAATAATACTTTCAATAACGTATTCATTATTTTTCTTTATGGACGTATTCATAAACATTTTAGAGGCTATCTAATTAATAAGGCTTAAATCTAGTTTCTAACGGCCGTGGCATACTGAATAAGAGCGTGGTCCGTAAGAACTCAGGTTCAATTTCATCTTACACAGAATGTTTTTTCAATTTAAATTAATATTTTTGTTGGCCGTCAGCTCTTTCCAATCCCCTGGGTAAATCCCATGGGTAAAGGAGAAACTTATAACCAGAAAAAAACTTAAGTTTAACCCTAGAATACTAACCTTCCATTCACTATACGTTGTATTACTCGTAAGGCGTGAGTAAATTTTACGTAGGTTAGTACTCTAGGGTTAAGAACTATGGGCAATTTAAAATAAATTTTTTTCCACTTTAAAACCCTCTTTCAAACAAAGGGAGGGTGTGGGTGTAGTGTGGCCTTTTTTTCAACACCGTTATAAGGTGTCTTTTTTTCTACGCAAAATATGCTACTTAATACTAAACAAATTTTTATAATTCAAGTAGTTTTCAACAGTTCATACCTAAAATTAACTAAATTTTTAGAATGTTAGATAGTTTCCAAAATAAACGGAAGTGAAAAAATAGCTCAGCCGAAAAATTGTGCCCTTTTCTCATGAATAGGACACATTTTCGTCATGAATGGGACACTTTTTCAAGTAATTTTCTAATGAATCGGAGAATTTTTCGTCATGAATGTGACACTTTTTCAAGTAATTTTTTCATTTAGAAGCTACTTTTATGGCATCTTTTGTTTCTTTGGTGATATTTTGACAAATGGCTTTTAAGTCGATGTTGTTTTTTAATATCACTTTTTTCATCAATGGGCCAATTTTTCGTCATGAATGAGACACTTTTCCAAGTAATTTTTTCATGAATGGACAATTTTTCGTCATGAATGGGACACTTTTCAAAGCCATTTTTTTCATTTGGCAATAATTTTTATACTATAATAAAACTATTTGTGTATATTTTTCGTAGTTACATTTTAACAAATGACATTTATGTTGATGTTGGTTTTTAATCTCCTAATATCTCCTTTGTCATGAATGGGACAGTTTTTCGTCATGGATGGGACATTTGTCCAAGTCATATTTATAAATTAGAGCCATTTCTATAGTATAATAACATGTTTTGTGAATATTTTTTGTGGTGACATTTTAACAAATGTCAATTTAGTCGATACTTTTTTTTAATATTCATAATTACTTCTTTTTATTTGTTATACAAGACTCAGTTTTTTTTTGTTTTTTTAATGGAAATAACCCTTTAACCGTATATTGGGAATAAAATATAAATTTCAATAATTTTTTCCAATAAAATGTCACAAAATATGTGTTCAAGCATTTAATATAAGATTATGAAATTGCGCTTAAAGCAATCAAGGCGGTGATAATTGATTGAAAACCACTGAGAAAAACGATTATTTAAAAAAAAAATATTACAAAAGAAGCAAAATGGGTCAAAGCATAGAATCTAAAATTGTGGAACAGTGCTTGAGCTTGTCATGGTACTTCAGGAAAAATCAAAAGATTTACTTAAAAAAAACCAATTTTATTGTTTTGAGTCTCTTAAGAGTTTAAAAAATAATAATTTAATTTTATTTACTTATATGGTATCTGATCTACAGGCTTGACAGATTTTAGGAGATTTTTTTCAGGTGTAATTTAAGACCTTGATTCGGCAACCCCACAAAGTCCTTTTTCGGTTTGTGGTCGTTTGTTTTATTAGGTGAGTTCTTTTATTGATATGAAAGAAAAATGTACAATAAAATTTAATTTAAATAAAATTTAAAATTTTTCAGACTGAATTAAAAAATTTTGTTGTGACGTAACGCACGACCGACCTACCCCCTCCCTAAAAGTTACACTTCGTCACAAATGTTCAACCACCTAAACGTGTAACATAATTTATGAACAGCCCCTTATGATAACAAATCGGCCCAAAAATTGAATTTCTCTTCGAATGGCCATATTTTTTTATACCACACCCAAACAATATATTTCATTCTGCAAAAATGTATCTTAAGCTTGTAATTTTCCAACGGTATATAGTTTGCTTCAAAATCTGAACATAATTATAAACCAAAAAGCTAAGGTGTCCCATTCATGACGGCTTCCCTTTATTTAGTTTTGCAAAAAGTATTTTATCTCTATGTAGTGAAAGAATTTGTTTCTCAAATGAAAAAAAAACATGTTGGAACTTTTTTGGTTGCATTAACTTTGCTTTAAAATCAAATTAGATTAAACTAGCCTGGCTTATCTATCCATATCTATACTATTATATAAAACGGAAGTCTAAAGTACTGGGCGATTTGTATGAAATATGTTATAAAATGCCATACAACACCGAAGATGTATTTGAATCTCGAAATTTTAATAATAAATATATTTAATTAAAGCACAAAGTTATTTTTGAAACCATTATCGACGCCACGCGTTGCTTGATCGTTTGCTTTTCACGCGTTTGTGTTGCGAGAGTTGCTGGTTTCAATAAATTCCTTGTTGCTCTCGAATACTCCTCTTTTTTTCATTTCAGCTAGCACAGCACAACAAAAAAACAATTGAGCCTCGAGCAAGGCAAAACGAGAGATATATCTGCATGCAGTGCTGAGCTACTGAGCTGAAAAATAAACATAAGAAGAAAACACAGGTGCGTTATTTGACACAAGAGAGAAGCGAAGCTTTTTTACCATTTCATAGATATGATAATTTAATGGTTTTTTGTTATAAAATATCTTTTAAGCTCAAAAATTCAAAGTAACATAGTGCAAATTAAAGAGCACGTTAATATTCACACCAGTAAATTTTATAACATGTCATTATTATTTTATGTATTTTATTACATGTTATATTCTTTAATAATTCCACGAACTTGTGGGCAATTGTTAATTTTTCCTCTACAGTATGCAAAAACAAAATAAAAGTATGTACCAATACAAACGCATGCACATCAACAAAAAAAACAAAAACAAAATATATTTCTTTGCCCACCGCGAGGATCGATCCTGTTCTCCATCGGTTCACAGTTCTATGCTCTTTTCACCGATTCGAATACCTCTGTTATGAAGAGTCATTGATTTAATATTAAATATATTATAACTGCAGCTATATTAACAGATGTTAACAGATGTTATGTTAATAGATGCAGCAAATCACTAAGTAGTTTAGCAGCTATCCAAACCAAAAAAATTAATTAATAACTCTGTGTAACGACAGAGTCTGTTTGGATCGGTGTGTAGTGTATTGTACTCTTAATCGGTGGGTAACAGGTTCTTTCCCCATGGTGGACGAAAAATGTTTTTTATGTTTGATATTAAATTTTCTTTTTGAAATAAACGTAAGAAACCATCAATGTCTAAGCAAAAATCTGTCGAAAGTTTTTGAGATTTCACTCAAGCAAATCACAGAACGAGGCGTAAAAGTTTTGCTTTAAAAATATTTTTTATTCCGTTTGACATGTATTGTTTATTTAATGGCAACCTTCAGCGTGCTTAGGATTTTTTTTTTATGAAGTTTTTGTGCTCTATCCCTCTCTACACTCATTCAAAGAGTAACAAAAACGTATAACGTATAACGTATAAGTATAAGTATAAAACGTATAAAATTGCTGGGAAAAACTTCAATGTTTTAATAAAGTGCTTTCTACTGCCCCATTCTCCCTTCAGATTGAAATAGCTTCCGGCATATTTTGTGAAGATTAGTGTATAAATTGAATATTTTAAACTTAACTTTACAATTACACTAGATTTTTTATATATATACTAAAGTATTATATAAATGCAATTTTTCCTATATTTAAAAGTGATTTTAGACTTTATTAAAAAATATAAAGAAATAATGTTTAAGTTCATTATATTTTTAAAGTGACATTATTATGATTTTCTCTCTTTAATTGGTTAATTTTTTAAAGCATTTTTTTAAAATATTAAAAGAAATATGTACCGTTGCATTTTGTATCTTGAAAGAAATATTGTATAAATTCATCATATTTTTTAAGTGGCGTATTTCAATTTTCTCTCTTTTAATTTGTTATTTTTATAAGCATTAAATTTAGCTACAATTTCAAATATATCTATCGCGCTTGCGTATAAATTTCCTTAAGCTATGCACAAGTATTTCCACAATAATATTTACAATATTTTATTCTTTCCTACTCTAACATTGCAACAATTCTTCATAAGTCTGCGCACCAAAAAAAAAAAAAAAGGATGAAATTTTCAAGTGTACCCTGGAGGTAACGAGAAACAAAAAAAAAAAAATATTTTGCAGATTCGCTAGAAAATTTTTACAATACCTTCACATACACACACACACACACACACATCCATTTATACTAGATTCTGTTCAGATGTCCCCAAGTTGACGATTGACTAGCATAATGACAAGGTAGCAACAATGGCAACAGTTGCAACAGCAGCAGCAGCTGGAGAGAAAAAAAAAATACATTCTTTCAAAGCTAACAACATGTTGACTTATTATTTTATTATTCGTTTTTGTTTTATTTTTATTATTATCTGCAAATAACATGCAGAATTCCTTGGAGTAAATATTTACATATGTATATGTGTACAATACTATATATATACATGATGCTCCATGTCTTTTGGTATCATTTCCGATACGTAGCTAATGTCGGAATGAATAAAAAAAAAAAAAATAAAAAAAAAAAATAAATAAATAAAAAGGCAGAGCGAAGGATCTTGTCGAAAGTAAAGCCAACTTGATGGTTGATGGTATTTCAAGCATGTCACTTTTTTGTAATAAGAAAAATTGCATAGCTCAAGCATTGACATCGGACTGTTGTAAGGTTTTTGCTTTTTTTTTTTTTTTGTTTGATGAAAGAAATGCAACGCCTTTGGCGCTAAAACAAGCTGCATTGAATAAATATAATATGCATACTTCAAAATTTTGCCTCAGAAATGTATTTGCTATTGTTGTTTTACAAAAACAATTCATCTAATACAACAAATAATTACATGATAGACAAAATTATATTAAGCCATCCACCCAGCCTGCCTACAGTCTACACTCGAAAATTACACAATTAGTTAGATTTGCATATCCATCAAAGTTTGTATGCGTGTATCTGCTAACTGTGTATCTATAAGGATGCGTCGCGCAAACTTTTCATAAAACTACTCATTCATTCACTTTTTTGACATGCTACAAAAGAAAAAGATACACAAAAAAAAAAAAAGAATCCTACAAAAGCAGCATGGATAATATTTTCAATAATAGAGCTTTATTGAAAATTAAGGTTGCCGTTTCGTTTCGAACTAACAACTACAACATGAAGGCGTTGCTTTCAATGTACTGAAAATTATGAATAGCATTTTTGATTGTGGTTTTGTCTAGGTTTTTTTTCGGAGTAATTTTATTTCATCAAAAATGTAAATAAAGTACTATGGGTACGTATAAAAGGTATTTATGTATAAATCTATATATTTGGCAAACCACAAAACAAAAATAAAATAGCTAGAAAATGAAGTCGTCTAGCGTTTCAATGAAGAGCATTCGATAGGGTAGAGTTAAAGTTTTGAAAAATGTTAGAAAAGTTAGTTTGAATTCCATTGATATGCAAAAATATTATTTTAGCAACAGTGAATTTGGGCAAAGTTGTGCTGAAGTGCCGATTTGATTAGGTGGGCTAACATCAAAAAGCTAAACTACGGGTAACTCGATACACTTAAAAAAAGTTTTGTTCCGTATATGACTCCAGTCCATTCTTTATCGATTTTCGAAACAAGCCATGCATTTATTCGGAAACGACGCATGCTGAAATATTAACAAAATCAATGTTGAATCTAAAATATGTTTTATTTTTAGTTAAAATATGTTTTATAATTTAGAATTTTCATTAAATTATTCAGACTTTCAAAAGTTATAACCATAAGAAACGAAGGCAACGGACGGTGTTGCACTGCCTGAGGGTTATAATCCTCAGAGTAAAGAGAAAATTTATACCCAAAAGAAACAAAAATTTAAGTATTATGAGCAATTTAACATATGATTTTTAAACTTAATGCCCCTCTTTCAACTAAAGGGAGGGGAGTGTGGACTTCTGTCAACGCCGTTATATTTTACGCAAATTATGCTTTCTACTCATAAACAAATTCTTGAAACCAAAGCAACTTCACTAAATAATATTGATTCCTAAAATTTAAAACTGTTTTATTTAAAGATGTATACCTAGAATTCGTTACATTATTTGCATGTAAGATTGCTTCGAAAATAAACGCTAGTAGAAAAATATGCAAACCGCAAATTTGCGCAATTTTGTAATGAATGGGACAATTTTTCGTCATGACTGGGACAGTTTTTCAAGTCATTTGCTCATGTAAGAGCCATTTAGTAGTATAATAACAAACCTTCTCCGCAAAATTTCCACTATCTTTGTAATGCATTTTCACAATTTGTAGCCGTTGTTCGATCGTGAACTAATCCTCAACTAAACCTCTGTACTTGTTGTTGAAAACTTTTAATAGATTTAGTACTCTACGCTTGTAAACAAAAAAAAAGCCTTTAGTATTTCGGAAATTAACTTATCTATATATAAGTAAATAGCACATTTTTTGTGATTATGTTAGAGTTTCTTCTATGATATGTACTATAATACTTGTCTGCATCACTTAGCATTAAATATCGTCGCTAATGCAACGTTAAATACGAACGATGCAAGAGTTTCCTAAAATTGCTTCGAAAAGTTATACTTTATAAGGCTTTTATTTTATTACGGTAATTTTTCCCATCGCATATGACTCGTTGCAAGTCTCACAACATAAAACGTATCCACATTTTTGACTGTGTAGTGCGTATTCGCACCAACGACTTTTTAAAGCTTATTGCTAAGCAAAAACAAAAGCCAAAATCAACCTAACGTACGGTATGGACTAGAAAATTTTGTGGAGTCAATATGTTGAATTTACTTTTTTAAATAAAATAATTTTCCGTTTTGAAACTTCGCTTTAAACAAAGGACCTTTCCAAAAATCATAAAAAATTCCTTTTAAAAACATGTTGTTATTATATCACATTGGTCATAAATCTATATATTAATAAGCAAACAAAAAAGTTTGTGATGACTTTTTACCTGTGTTAATTGCAATATATTCACGTAAAACTTATATCGATGGAAAGATATTTTCGGGTAGATATGCATAATATAATTTTTAATTTGAATATGTTGTCATTAAGATAGGTAAAACTAAGCAAATGTAAAAACCTTTTTTCCCCAATGGGACAACAAAATACATAGCGACACAGCTCTGTTGAACATCACTGATGTATCATACACGAGCAAGAGAAGAATGCGAGAGTGACGCAGCCACTTTAAAGAAGCTGTGTATAGATATTGTTGTCGTTGCTGTACTTTAATTTCTTCCTTTTCGAACACACAGCCTGAACAGAATGAACTTACCATCGCGTCAGCTCCATAAAAACTGTTAAACTGCTGCTTGCTTTATATAACATATGGAAAGACATTTATAATTGTTCATTTTGTTCAATACTTGGTGGTTTGTTTCGAGATGACGCTGCGACAGAGAGCGCCGATGACGCCGTTAATTCTGTTCAGGCTATGGATTGGCAATAGTGGCGTAAGAGGGGTATGGTGGGGGCGGTCCGATCCTGGTGTCAAGCACCAAGGGGTGAAAATTCTCTCGTGCAGTTTAGAAGCCACACCCCGACGATTGGTCAAACTTGTATGTGCTTTCGCATTATCCAGTTGGAGCACTATGTCTTTCCTATCGACCAATTTTCTTTATGTGAATCATTCAATTTGTCCAATTGATGTCATTACACTTCAGAACTGATCGTTGAGTTGCTCAATAGAAGCTTAAAACAAACGATTCCTTTGAAATCGCACCAAACAGATAGCATAACCTTTTTTTGATGAATATTTACTTTCGAAGTGCTTTAAGCCGGTTCATCTTTTTTACTCCAGGATCTTTTGAGCTTAGCATTTTTGTAGACAAACCATTTCTCGTCCACAGTGACGATACGCTTCAAAAATGGATAATTTTCTCATCATTTTCGAGATTTGAGATTAAACGTAGCCGTTGCAAATGAGCATGAACGGTCGAGTTCGATAAATTTAATCTTTCAGCGATATCACGAGTTGTTATTCGTGTTATTTGTGTCTTCATCAGCTTCCAGAACGTGGTACAACTTCGAGATCAAAATTAGCGGGTAGAAATATTGCAAATCAGTTTTGAAAAGCATACAAAAGCAAATTTGATAATGTGATCGAATATTTCAGCAAAATAAAGTCACGTAAGCACGTTGAGTGCTATTTTGGGGGTATACAGAGGCGTTCAGTGGTGCGTTCAGCAAAAAAAAAAAAAAAACGATAATGATATGGTCGAATTTCGGCCACATTATTACATGAATTTTTTCATTAAAATAGTGTTATTATGAGTTAAAATTTAGGGATGAGTACGAAAAAATCAATTTATAATTTTTCGGTAGGGTTACACCTATCAGGTGTAGTAAAAAGAAATCTATTCATTTTTCATAAAATTTAAGGCTTTATTCGGCATAGTTAGAATGATCCGATACCAGCAAAATCATTCGCCATAGACAGATGCAATTAGAAATTATTTTGTGTCAGATCCAAACTATAAAGTGGATGTGCAAGAAACTCCCAACAAAGCTCTAGGAGCTTCTGGCGAGTGACTACCCAGCAGGAAATGTCAGGCCTGATCAGGCAAGAATTTAGGCCTGACCGAGGCCTGAAATTTCCTTGAACCCTGATTTTTTTTTATATAAATGTTCGCCTCTTCAGACCTGAAATTTGGAATTACTTTTTTTAAATGTTCATCTTTACAGAAATTCACAAATGTACCGATTTTGTTGCAATTCAGTTGCACCGATTGCCACATGGAAATTCAATTCATGAGGTTTCTTTACGTTACTCGTGTGGCACTGAACTTCTTTTTGTATTCAGCCTTATTCAAGTAGTTTTTGTGCAATGTTGAGCCTTTGAAACATTTCCAGCATGACCGTCGGACTCGATGATATCTATGATTTTATCGACATTTTCGACAGTGGGCCTTCAAGAGCGTGGTGCATCTTTGATGTCAAAATTACCGGAACGGAATCGACGAAACCAAAATTTAGCGTGATTGGCTGTTACCGTATCAGGACCATAAATACTAATCACATTTTCATTCGTCTTGCGTCTTCGCCTTTATCGAAGTAAAACTGTAAAATATGGCGTATATTCTCTTTGCTGGTGTCCATCTATGAAGCGCGCTCAAACAAAACTGAAAAGTTTTTGTAATACGAAATCTTTTATATCTAACGACATATAGTGCAACCTGATTGCACTAATACAAAATTATTTAAAATTGTAAACTTAAGCATCTTTACGTTTTAAAACTTAAGAAAAAAATTAAGTGTTTAGAAGATACCTAAATAATCTTAAAATCTAACAACTTGGGATGTCATTGAAAACTTAACGAAAGATACATATTTTGTACAATACATTGATAAACAGAAAACTAGTTCTCAAGCATCTTTATTTGGTTAAATGCATTTAAGTACTCAGATTCGGTATGAGTTTTTTTTTTTTTTGGTTAAGCTTCATCTCTTAAAATTGCTCCTGCAATTCCGTTCATCATTTTGCAATACGCTGCACAACTCTACGTCAGGTTTTTGCAAACTTTTATTAGCATTCTTAAAATTGTGTTGATTTCTTCTTTTTTCAAACGTCAATCCTGTCAGTCAGGCAGGCTTCCATAGAAAAACAACAACAAAAAAATAGTTTAAATTCGATGCTTGGCTTTCTTGTGCTCGTCTCAATGCTGTTTGCTGGTTTTATTTTATAAATGCGAATCTCATCTATTTGAACAGCATTGAAAGCAACACAGAGCTAGTTCAGGGCTGGATAACAGCAGCAGCAGCAACATATACACACTGACACCCACACCCACACCCACACACATCCAATCTTATACCGCTTGCCGTAAAAACCAAAAGGATTACAAAGTCGATTTTTTGGTAACTCACTCACGTTGTTGTTTATTTTGTATTTTTGTTTGTTTTTTATCGAAGCATACTTTTTGGGGGCTTAACAGTGTTTCACTGCGTTGTAAAAAGATGACTTTGATGGCATTGTTTTTGCTTATAATAAATAAATGTGAGCTTATGCATGAATGTTTGACTTTTTTCTTCAAAATTCCACCGCCCCGCAACCACCATTATTTGACTCGTATTGTTGTTGTGATATAGAAAAATATGAAATTGTAGAATTGTTGCCATTCATAGTGCTGTTATCCTGTCCACCTCTGTATATATAGGTGTATGTGTGTGTGTGCTTGTATTTGTGAAGAGATAGCTAGCTAGATGGCCTGGCAAGCTTGGCACAAAAGAATAATCAACACAAAAAAGAGGAAGGAAGGATATCCATTAGAAATGCCAAACGACTAACTGACTGACGAGATATCTACAAGGGATTCGACTCTTTCTCGTTCTCGATCTCTTTCTCAAACTCGACGCTAGACTCGTGCCGCTGCTTGTACGCGAACGCTGCTCGTTTTGCAACCTCCATTGCAGACTACTCCATTTGTCGATTTTTGTAGCAGCATCAACTCCACTCAAGTACAAAGATATAAAAAAGGACAACGTGCACATCTCCTGATGTGCCACTTAGAGTCGTCATATATACTATATATATTCTATATAGATATAAAATCGTGGGGGTAATAACCAAAAATATTTTGTTGTTGCTATTGTTGTTATTGCCAGCGATATGATGTATGTGTACCGCAACAAATAATAAAGCTGAGGAAGTGGTCGTCATATCCTTCTCATAAATTATTGTCTAGACTATGATTTTAACGTTTTTTGATTATATTTAAAAAATCGAAATCACACAAAAAGTCAAAAAAAAAAAACCACACGTTATGATGAGGATTTAGCTCAAAGAAAAAAAAAAATAAAAATATAGACATGCAAACGTTGAAGTCCAGCAATGACTTAACGTACGCGAAAAAGTGATTAGATTGTGTCGGATATGCGGAATGAGTTGATTTTTTGTGCCAATTTTTTTGTTCATTTCGCATTCTTATAAGCAAATATGAATATTCGACAGACAATCAAGAGTATCAACAGCAAAGTTTAACGAGTTAGAAAAAAAGGATATTTGTTTGTTTGATTAAAATAGGAAGTTTGTTATGAATATAAATGGTAGTAGGTGGAACAATGGCACAAATGGAAAAAAGTGCTATAGAGGTTAATAAGCGCGAGAGAAAACAAAGTGGTTGAGGCAAACAGATTTTGAGTAGCAGAAAAAAATATATGGGTAGAAAAAAACAAAGTTTAATAAATTAAGTCAAACCGAATGATTTTTCATGTATACTAAATTGTTATAGTACAAAAGTTTCGTTTGTTTGATATTTTGAAAACGCTCAAGCTTTGATTAAAATACTGTAAAGGGCGCAGCCAGGACTTCAGTCACGAGAGGGAAGAAAGATTATAAATTTTTGTAATATAGTTAGGTATATAAATGCAAATTTCTTTAATTAGTATTGGGCCTTGGGACTAAAAGATGAAGTAGATGCAGCCTATACTTCATCAAACACTGCAATTGAAGGCTCGGCAGCGGGTGGAGGCAGCATATTTTTTCTTCCAGACTGCACTTATTCTGACACAGTTTTTTTCCCCCGTTTGACTGTAAAAACAGGCGATGAAGAATTTTTCTACGCTACATTTTGCGCTTACCACCAAAAAGTCGTCTTATGTCCATTATTTATTTTTTCTTAAGAATAAATTTGTGCACAAAAAAAAAAATTTTAGTTTTAAGAAATAGCTTCCGATTTTGCAGCTGATTTTGTTTTCTTAGTGATGGAAAATAGTCTTGGCAATAAATTTCAAATTCAACATTAACACATTTCAATTTTACAAATAAATTTTTTACAAATCAAATTCAAAGTTTTCAAATTCAGAAAAAAAATATTTTCCATGTGGTGGGGGGAGGTGTGGGGAGGAGAGGGGGATGAGGTATGGTTGTTTTGATCAAATATTTTTAAGTACCGGTCAAAATTTTAAACAAGGATATAGGTATTCTTCCTAGCAAAATTGTTTAATTTTGAAATTATTTTTTGAATGTGCCATTTTCATAATACAACAATATAAGTTAAAAACAGAAAAAATAAAAAAAAAAAAAATAAAAAGGTAGTACAAAATTTATTTGTGTCTTAAAAATTATAAAAAATTTTAAGCCTAAAAAAAAAATGTTACAAGAACTTTGTAACGTTTCTCAAAGATTAAGATAAAAATGTACCTACAATAAAAAATTAAAATATTTTTGAATCAGCTCACCAGTTGAAGTGTTAATCAAGAATATATAATTTAAATAAATATTTCAGTATAAAAAATAAATTGTATACCTTAGATTTTGTTTCTTCTTGGTCCCTAGCTTGAGTACAAAATTTTGGGTTTCGTAAAATCATGAAAAATTGGAAATATAACATTTTTTTAATACGACTTATAACGGGGGCCCTACTCTGTATTGCGATGCGCCCCTGTATTTAAATTTTACAATGACAATCAAATCATCATTGCGATTTTTTTTTGTCGCATCGCAATAGATAGTAGGGCCCCTAAAATTTTTTAGACGTCGAGATTGTTTAAATTTTTTGAGAAAATAAAATTAAGGACCAGCCGATCACCGAACCAACTACCGATTACCGAAGCAATTACAAACCAATTTTCGCACCAATTGATTACCGAACCGATTACCGAAGCAATTACCAAAGCGATAACCAAAGCGATTACCAACCGATAATCGATCACCCAAGCGATTACCAATCAATTACCAACTACCGAGGAGATTTCCAACCGATAGCCGAAGGTCTTCCATCGTCAATAGGTGTGACGATTATCAAAATTAATTGGATCTAGAGAAAGCCTCTATCAACAAAAATATAAATTACCAATAAAGTTCACCATCTAACAACTATCGAATATGCATTGATTTGGCCCAAATGTACCCTAAAATCAACTACAATACCTAAATTCCTAGAGAGTTTATATAAAATACAATTCCCAATCTTGCCTCGCCATCCAGCAACTATCGAGTATGCATCGATTTGTCCTGAATGTACCCCTAATACAAATAGTTTAGTTTTAGTTCATTTCTTTGAATATTTTTTATGAATTTTTACATATTAAAGCATTTTTTTTAGATATTTTGGGAATTTTTAGGAACAGTAAAAAAGCTGTAAAATACAGTAAAAAAGCTAAAGCAGTTGAAGAGGTTCAAACATTGTATTTCAACAATAAAATAAGGAGCTTACAATTTTGAAAATTTTTTGAAAAGATAAGTAAGTAATATTCAATCCATACCACGAGCCACGACATTTCATCTTTAATATATGTGTCTTTCGTCAGTGCTGAAGTGGAGCGAAGTATTTCGATATATAAGACAATACCGATTGTATATTGTTTTTTAATTTTGATAATCTACAAATGTACATAGTAATTTATTACAACGTAATGCAGTTTCAATCATTTTAATTTAAAACAAATAAAAATATTAATTTTAATTTTTAGGCCATTTTTATGGTTTTTTTAGGGAATTTTTAATGCTTTTTTGGGGCATCAGTTCATATTTTTTAGGACATTTTTGGATTTTTTTAAGAACATCAAAATCCGAGCTCTGATTATAGCATTTAGAGTTTTTCTGTCAATATAATAATTTATAACTTCTCTTTGGTTATTAAAAACAGCGAAAATTACTTTTTTGCTTATTTTGTTCACAAAAAATAAAAGTTAATTTTGATTTTGTACTGTAGTTAAAAAAAAAAACATAAGAAATGGAATTGTTAAATATCTCATATTTTGGCCAATCTGAAAATAATTCTTTTTTAGCAATATTAACGAAAATTTTTTTCTCAATATTGTTCTATTTTTTTTTAGTATATTAGTTCATCAAAAGGATCCAAAAAAGCTAACTGCACTTTTAAGTTTTCTCCTTTTATATTTTTCGAGCAGCTTTATATAGGTAAATTCTTATTATTTAAGATATCGCACTCCATCTACAAAACAGACACAACTCCAAATTCACAAATTTTTATTTTTTAATGTTTAACAATCGTAGTGATTACGTCCATCAACTATCAAAATTGTTCACTCCTCTTCTTAATCTTTAATTAAAAAAAAAATTCATTTTGTCTCTTTGTTTTGTATGAAGTGCGTTGATAAAAAAATCGTTTTTTGCTTCTTCTGAAAATTTTAATATTTTGAGTTGTGTTTCTTTTGTAGATAGCGTGCGATATATTGATTTCTTAAAATTGCTTTAAGCCGTCAAAAGGATCCAAAAAAGCTAAGTGCATTTTTATATTTATATATAAATTATATATTTATGAATCATATTCTTATTATTTAAGTTGTATTGACTTATTTTTGTATACATAAAATTTTCCAAATTAAAATTGCTTTTGGCCTTTTCCTTATAACCAACTAATAATAAAGGGTTTTTCAATAAGAGCGCTACAAAAGTATGGTTTTGGATATCAATGAAGTTCTTTATTCCTGTAAAAGTACATTCGATGCCATTAAGTATGATACTCAATTTTCGACGGTTTTCAAGCATAAATCGGCCGATACAGCTGTAATTTCACGTTTGATATTCGTACGAAGTTCATCAATTGTCGCTGGCTTGTTGGCATAGACCATAGACTTGACGTAGCCCCACAGGAAATAGTCTAACGGCGTCAAATCGCTCGAACGAGGTGGCCAATCGACTGGGCCATTTCGTGAGATAACACGTTCACCAGACTTGGTTTTCAATAAATTAATTGTGACATTCGCTGTGTGGCTTGTGGCGCCGTCCTGTTGAAACCACATATTGTCCAAGTCCATATCATCCAATTCGGGCCAAAAATATTCGGTTATCATTGAACGGTAGCGATTCCCATTCACAGTAACGTGCCGGTCTTGATCATCACGGAAGAAGTACGGCCCAATGACGCCGCCGGCCCATAAACCGCACCAAACCGTAATTTTTTCGGGATGCAATGGTGACTCATGTAGTACGTGTTGATTGTTGCCTGACCAATAACACATGTTTTGCTTATTGACGAAGCCATTCAGCCAGAAATGAGCCTCATCGCTGAAGATGATTTTTCGATAAAAATCCGAATCATTTTCAAGTTGTTGCTCAGCCCAATTCACGAACATACGACGCTTCTGGTGGTCAAGCGGCTTCAGTTCTTGCGTCAATTTGATCTTGTAAGGATGTAGGCCAAGATCTTTTTGCAAAATTCAACACAACGACGTCACAGAGATGCCCAACGCTTGAGAACGACGTGTGAGAGACACATTTGGGCTTTCTTGAACTGAAGCCTCAGCGGCAGCAATATTTTCGAGACAACGGGCACTTCTTTGTCTCACTTGCCCGGGAACATTTTGTACTGTACCTGTGGATTCAAATTTTCCCACTAGACGCTCATTTGTTAATCTGGTAGGACGATTATGACGACCATAAATTGGACTTAGCGCTATTAAAGTTGAGGCCACTGACTCCGAATTTCGGTAGTAAATTTTAATAATTTCGACTCGTTGTTTGCTCGTATATCTTTCCATGATGAAATGACAAACCTTACTGAAGAGAAATGTCAAGAAAGCGGAGAAAAATGTGGCGTCGATTGCTGTCCCTATCGGTCTACTTTTATAGCGTCCCTATTGAAAAACCCTTTAGCTAATTAATAATATTTACAAACATTAGCTTAAAAAAGTTGCAAAGGATCTTATTCTAAAAACAGAAATAATTATGACTTATTTCTGTTCAAAACCATGAAAAAGTATAAAAATAATGCTTTCGAAAGCAAAATATTACAATTCAGCAACTTCGTTAAGATTTGTTGTGTTTTTCAGCTAGAGAAAACTATACAAAAATGTCGTCTTTAATTCACTTGAGTGCTTAAAATATTGCTAATATATTATTTTTACCTCAACTTATAATGTTTCGTTAAGTTTGACTAAAGCAGCTCTCATAAATTATACCCTTTTGCATGCTAAAAGCAATTTTTTATAGCTCCAAGTTGCAAATCGAAATCCTCACAGAAGAAATTTATATGTGTCAATAACGCACGCATGCAAACAGTCGCTTAAAACAAAATTAATCAAAAGAAGACACAAAAAAAAAACAAAAAAAAAAACAAAAACAACCAAAACCAAAACTGAATCAATAATAAATATCATAAAAGACTCATAAAAATCAGCAAAACTTGTTTAAGTTGCGGCTTAGTGATGATGTTTTTTTCTTGTTCATTATTTTTTTGAAAAAGTTTGCATATCCTGTGTGAAGGTGACGCATAAAGTGAGCCGCCAAATCTAATTGATACACAGCGTTCATGTTCAGTCAACTTTTTTAGCTGGCCGAGTAGCTCTGGATGGGGTTAATAATGCGCGCTCACAGCTTTGACAGCTGTCATCAGGGCACATCAAAGTTTTCGAATTTGAATTTAGGATGGTTCTAAAAGAAAAAGAAAAAACCATTCTAATTTGATTCATCCAATTGCTAAAATCTTCTTGCTACGTTGTCTTTAATTGGATTTTGTAGCCAAGCAAGAAATTACTTCATCGATTAGTTTATCAGCGCCATGATGTCCTCAAGCTAGAAAAGACACCAAGTTTTTCCCATTCTACTTCAACATTGACTAGAACAGCAAAATGTAGGAGGTCGTTGCTGCAATTTATATTGAAATGAAATTTTGTAATTTCAAATTAAGTAAAAGTTGATGACTTAATTTCAATTTAATTTTTTTTTTTTTTCTTACTCTACAATTCTTGCTTACTTTTTTGCCGATGATGACGACAACGAAAGTTTGTCACTTTTCACTCGGAAAAAGCAGAAAACAAAAATAATTTAATCGCCTACAAGTTTGTAGAAATGCATAAAAAAAAACATTGAAGCATTAAAAGCAGCAGGAAGAAATCATTGATGGCAAAAAAAAAAAAAAAATTGATAGAAGATTATGATAATTGCTGGCAGCAATTATTGCGGGCTGCTCATTTGGCATTAAAAAAGAGCACGTCGTTGTAGTAGTTGCCGCAATCATGTACTTTATGGTTTACAACAACGTGCACAGCAACGTCAGGTTGTGGCGCTTGCATGCAGCATATTTTGTCAAGGATAACATTTTCAGGACGAGTGATTTTCTATAGGAAAGCAACATAAAATTAAATTGACTTTTAAATAAAATGCGGCAAATCAGCAAAAAATCCACTTGATGGAACATAAAAATTAAAAAGTGCGCCATAGTGAGGGTTGCGGCACATTTTTTCGATAGAGTTCTAGAACGTCATAGTCGACTAATTAATTTGTTTGGTCAATCGTCATTGAAATGATGTGCTTTGAAAAAAATAAAACGCCGTCAAATGCTGCATTGAATGGCTATTACCTTCATGGTGCCAGAAAATGAGAGTTGAGGTATATGCGGCTTAGGCGCTGGGTGGCTGACATTTGAATTAATCTGTCATTTAGTCAATTTTTACATTAAATGCTTTATTATAGGTTTTATTTTTTACTGTTCACAGTTTTTAAGTAAATTTTAACGAAAAACGTTTTTATAACATGCCGTTGGTACAGCAGCTAATGAGTTATGGAGCGAGAAAAGAAGATTGTGATAGCATTATAGAGACAGTGAAAGTGGCAGTCAGGGCAAAAGACGAGTGTTGTTGATGACAGCATATTAAATGCAGCGTTTGTCTATTCTGTCAAAGCGAAATCAATTTGGAAATAAATTTTTTTGTGAAGACGCAGCATTAATAAAATAGCGCCTAAAGCATTGTTAATGCAAGGCAATTAAGTTAAATAGCGATAAACTGAGAAATTGTTTTGAGCTATTTGAAACCTGCTTATTTTTAACACACTTGTTTTTTCATTAAAATATAATTTGAAACTTAGCGAAAACGTTTTTTACAAACCATTTGAACTAAAGAATATTTTGAGCGAAGAAATGAACAAATAGCCAGTTAATAGAAATAAACTTAAACTTAATGAAACTATGTAAACATATGGTGTAGAGTGGGGCTTTGACTTTAATATTTTCGATGTGAATGTGACTTGAAAACTCTACAAAGGAAAAACTGAACGCAGCCTTATGCAATGCCATGTGTTTACACAAAATTTGGTAGTTCTCCATAAATGTTCTGCAAAGCAATATGTGCTTCGATAATTTTCCTTTGACTGATCTCATTTTTGTGCAACGTTACCTAAGCATTTTGTAAAGTGAATTGAAATGAATTTTTAAAATTGCTATTCCTAATTAGTAATATGAAAGTAGAGGATTAAAAGAAAAATCTAAGTAAGTTATAATGACTTTAACAGAATAAAAATGATAGAAGGATGAATATGGACAGTATGATTTTGTGAGCACATATGATTTTTCAATTTGCGATGATTTTGGCGAATATAAAATAGGCTCTCTGTGATGTTACATTTGTATGATCATTATGGTATATTTATAAATGACTTTTGTAAAGCAATAGGTTAGGTTAGGTATGAAGGGTCGTGCACCGTTACCGGCGCTTCCGCGGGGGCCTATAGGTCCATTACGAATCCCTTTTTATAGTTGTGGTACCAAGTTAAACCATTGTTCCGATTTGTTCCTCAAACCATCCTGTGCTTTTTATGAACCTCCAGATGTCTAGCAGTGGTGTGTTCACCAACTCTTCCAAGTCTTTGAAAAATCTGTTCCCCATGTGTCGGAGTCGACGATTTTGTAGACTTGGACATTCGCATAGTAGGTGAGTTATTGTTTCTATTTCCTCCGGGTCTTTGCAGCTCCGACAAAAGTCTGGCGCTGTTATACCTATTCTATTGCCCATTACCCCAATGGGGCAATGACCCGTTAGAACTCCAACAAGGATCCGGATTTCCCGTTTGACCAAAAGCAGAAGGCTTCTAGTTCTTTTCTCATTTAGCTCAGGCCAAAGCCTTCGAGATATGTTGCAGTCACCTCTGGAAGCCCAGTTTGTGTTGGCAATATCTCTGGCTTTTAGTTCTATACTCCTTTTGACGACGCCTATTGGAATGTGCACATCTGTGTCAGCTCTGTTTGTACTTGCGGTTACTCCACGCCTTGCCAGTTCATCTGCTGCGTCGTTCCCTTCAATATTGCTATGTCCGGGAACCCAGCAGAGAGTGACGTTGTGGGTATTGCAGATACTGTTCAGTGCAAGTTTACAGTTTTGCACCGTTCGAGCCTTCGTCGTTTTACTGCTCAGTGCTTTGATGGCCGCTTGGCTATCCACAAAAATTACTACCCTTGTAGGTTTGTAAAGCATTGGTTCGCAATTATCAGAGAAAGACAACCGCAACCGCAATTAATAAAGAAAATGTAAGAAAAATGCAATATCAGATATTAGAAAAGGACTCGAGACACAAACTTTGACAGCTGAAAAATATGGTATTGGAAGAACAACATTATAAATGCGGATAAAATGCCAGAATCCACTGTAGTTAACGTTGGACTCACGCCAAATTTTTACGAAGGAACGTGAAGAGGAATTGGTCGACTATATAAATAAATGATATTTTTACGCCAATAAAAGTATGTCTGGCTAGACTTAAAGGTTTCACAAAAACAGCTGTAGCAGGATTCTACATAAAACCGATGTGAATTAACGCAGAATACTCATTCCAGCCAAAAGATATATAAAATTTAGATAAGACTGGAGTAACTACGGTACTAGAACTTCTTAAAGTAAGTGTTTAAGTGCTTAACCCTCGTGTGTTGACCACTTGAATTGTCACATTAACAATGCAGGGGTCTAGCCAAACCCCATATATATTTATATGAGTTTCTATGAATAATTTCAGGATATCGTTAATAATTTTATTTAAAACATATCAAATCCACATTTTTGAGGCATACGAATGTACAATGAATAATTTTAATGGAAAATATATTAAGTTAATTTTTTATTTGCTTGTACGAGTACATTTAAAACATTTGTAAGAGCAATTGGAATGTTGCTGGCAAACAGGGTCCAAACATATTTCGCAGTAGAAACGAGTCTTACGCTGGGCTTTGTCTCACTTATCACTTATCACTAATAATAGCAGTTTTATCATTTGTGCTCGAAATAGACGGGTGCATCTGTCGTCAAAAAGTATAAGGCGTAATATTGACACAAATCACGTATATGCTATTTTAGCTCTTAAAATAGGAAGATTTATAGGTTTCCAGGGGGCTGATGCATCCTGCATATTACTTCTGTTGACACCAGCAGCTAACAGAATTCCTATGAAAGCATTTAACTCCACCACTGTGAGTATCATACAGATTTTCTGCTTTTATTTAGATTCTTTGCGTTTCTTTAAAAGTTATAAAAACTATATTCGGTGTAAAAAAGTTATTAAACACTTCAATTGCAACAGAATCATTCTGGATTGGTCCTTATTTAAAACGCATTATATTATGGGTTCTAATCCTTCCCATTTGCGGTGGCACAATGCCCCATTGTGTGCCGTCTTTTCCACAAAAAAAAAAGACTACGTGCTGACTTCTAGCAACAGCAGCTCGTCCTCATCTTCTTCAATTAAAAAAACTTTCTGTGTCAGGTGGGAATTGAAACAGGGTCCTCTGGCGTATTTGCCACACACTCTTCCCACTGCGCCACGACCGCAACACATAAACATACATATGAAAAAATTTGTATGAAATAGGAACGAATTTATTTTTTTATGAAATTGTAACATTTTGAAAAGTTATGGGCAATTATAAGATAGTTTGACACCCATCTGAAAAGTATAACAAATCCGATATATGGCAATACTTCTGGTAACCAACTAGCATAAGACAAACAAAGAAACAAACAGTAAAAAGGGGAATTCAAAAATATATTCCTACAAAATGCATAGGGTCTGACTGGACCCCAGCGTTGCGAATATGACTAGAATTTTAATTTTTAAAAAACAAGACCCATCCTGTATTTTTGAAAAATATTTTTTTATTAAGTTATTTGGAAAATGTTTCACTAGAAATTCATGAAATATGAAATCGATACGAGAAGTAGAAGCATTAAAAATTTTTAAATAAAACCTAAAAGACTCTGGCCAGACCCCAATATATATTTAAATGTTAAATGTATAGTTTCTGTATAAATATCATTGAACTGGGTTTTTGTAAGATCAGATCAAGAAAAAATCGCATTAACTTTAAGAAGTGAAATTGAATTGAAGCTGCCAAAACCAGCTACCACATCTCGTTGCAAAATATTTGTTTCATGCCAACTTCGGGGAATAGTACGTAAAATAATGCAATGTAATTTTATTTAGTAATGTTTTTGCTTGCCTAAATATAATTTTTATTATTATACTCTTCTTTTTATATTATTACACTGAAAAAAATACTTTTCAGTTTATCAACAGTAAATTGTTAAAATAAATACGTTTATTTTTTCTTTTATGAGATGACATCCTGTTTTATAAATTTTAACATACTCACATAATTCCTTTTACATATTTATTGATATATAAAAGTTGGGCTAAAAATTTCGTAGACCAACACATAGATGGCGTTACTAGAATAAAATCCATATGATTTGTAGTTAGTACCAACTTTTGAACGATACTTGTATAAATTTGACAGCTGTCGGACACCAGGAAAATCAACCGTCGGGGAGTGGTTTGCAAAATTTAAACGTGTCGTAATAAGCACCGAAGTCGATTGGATGAGTGGGTGAAAACATAACAAAAAGCTCGCTTATAATTATGGATGACTATTAAGTGAAATTGATTGAGATATCTGAGACTCTGAAGATATCAAAAGAGCGTGTTGGACTAAATATACCGTGCATGAATATTTGGGAACGCGAAAGCTGTATACCAAGTTGGTGCAGCGCGTGCTCACAAATGATCAAAAGCATCAACGAGTCGTTGTTTCGGAACAATGTTTAACGATATACAACCGTAATAATAACGAATTTTTCCATCGATATGTGACAATGGATGGAACATGGCTCCATCCAGAGTCAAATCAACAGTCAACCGAGTAGACTGAACGCAATGAACCTATTCCAAAGCGCGAAAAGACGCAGCACTCGGCTGGCAAGATTATGGCATCAGTATTCTAGGATTCGCATGTTATGATATAGGCATTTCCGTAGTGGCGCACGTGACGATCGTACGACTTTAATGAGCGAAAAAAGACTGAAAAATTTAACTTACAAGTTCCTTATTTTGATTTTCCAATAGCTTACTAAGCGCACTATACAAGGTGTAAAACCTATGAGTTGTCAAAAGTTCGGCTCTTAGATAGAAGCCACCAAAAATGATACGTTACGTGACAAAAAATAGAAATGGTTTTTGACTTGGATCACAAAATTAGTAAAATTCTATGAATTAGCAAGAGTTTTTGTATAAAACTTTTTTTAGAAGGATTTGAAATAGTACAAGTTTATTTTCAAAGTAATCAAATTTAAAAACCTTTTCTCATTTTTTTTATTGGGCTTAGTATGAAACGTTACGTGACATGGCGTTACGTGACATTTTTTTCCATTGTAATTCATTTGGGTAATTAAGTAATTAGGTAATTAAGTAATTATGTGATTTAGTTATTAAAATACAAATTTAATATATTCTGCCTTTCCTTGGCCCAACCATTTTTCATTATTTTTAGCCAATGCCTTCCATTTTTATTAAAACAAAAACGCTTACGAAACATTTACAAGACATTAACTAAAAAGAAAAATTACATTTGTGAAACAGTGCAGAGGATTTGATCATCATGGTAAATTAATATATATTTAAATTGCGTAAACAATGAAATAAAAATGCTTCCCTAAAATAATATCATTAAATAATTAGTTTTTAATAACTTTTAATTTTCGTGTCACGGTGGACTTTTCGGCGGAAATGCCCATATATATAGATTACCTTGAAAGAGACCAGACCATCAACAATCACAAACTCATGAAAACGATGGAAAAATTGCATGAATTAGGCTATGAAATGCTTTCACATTCACCGTAAAATCCAGATTCGACCCCAGTCACTTGCTCATGTTTGCAGACTTCAAAAGAATGTCCGCTGGAAAGAAATTCAGTACTAATGAAGAAGTAATCGCTGAAACTGAGGCCTATTTTAAGGCTAAAGAGAAATCGTTAGCCTACGAAATTTTCAGCCCAACTTTTATATAGCGTAGAAACCACTTTACAATTCATTTAGATACATTTTTTTCAAAACTAGCATAATTTTTAAGTCTATCAAAGGGCTATAAGGGGGGCATTTTCCCTTACATTACACGCACGTACGCCACTGTTTCAATCAATTGCGTTCACTTTTTCAACCAGCTGGTTGAACGGTTTTGCAGTTGAAAAATTGTTTATAATTTTTATTTAGCAAATTTGTCCCTTTAGTGAAAATAATATTTTTTTTTGTTTGACTCAACGAAGATGAAAAGCGGAATTGAAATAGTTAAAAAAGTTAACATACAAATTAAAAAATTCGATCCTTAACATGAGATAATTTTATTAACTAAAGGAAAATAAAAAACTTGATTTAAATAAATGGAAAAATCAACTTAGAAGGTAAAGAATTCCTCCCTTAGGTTGATATAATTAGCTTGATTAAAAGAAGATGATAAACTCGACATAAATAGTTGAAAATGTGAACGATCATATTGAACAATTAGTTCCTAATTGTTTAATTGAACCAAAAGAAGATAAGAAACCCGATCTAAAAAGTTGCAAAAATAAACTTATAAGTTCAAAAATGCATACCTTTGGCTTATATGGTAAATATATATATATAAGTTAACACGTAAAATATTTAAAAACAAAATTAAACTAAGCAATTGGATACCAGCAACAACTTATCTGGAATACCGACGAAATTCAATGCTGACACAGCGTCTACTGCGCTCGCATGGGAAACAGGCAAGTGCAACAAAATTCAAAGAACGCTGACGCAACACCCACAGCACTGCAGTTTGAGTTATTTAAGTTAGTTTAATTTATCAAACATAGAGAATAATAAAAATTGTAATTCAGTTGCATTAAACTCGTAATAAAGAACGGTCATAGACCGGAATAAAAAATATTTTTTTTAAATCATTTCGGCAAGTACGAAATTAACTGGCGCCCAACGTGTGTGATAAAGTGTTAAGTTTTGATTAAAAATATAGACACGAAAACAAGCTCGAACAATAAAGTGTTAAGTTTTGATTAAAAATATAGACACGAAAACAAGATCGAACTATAGTTAAATGCGAAAAACAGTGCAAAGTTTGCTTCAAAAATATAAATGTACCAAATTGTTTTTCAATGTTAAAGCGTTAAGTTTTGTATAAACGGAAAAAACAGTGCAAAGTTTGCTACACGGACTCAAAATAACAACACCGAAAAGCAAGAAAAAAAAAAAAAGCGTTAAGTTTGGGAAAAAAAAACAATAAACGCATAAAAAGGAAAAAATAGCTTAAACGATAGTTTCGGCTAACTTCGCGAGTGTGTGCGACGCAGGATCCCGAGTAGCGAAAAGTGCAAAACGGATAAAATCCGGTCGACCAGCGGAGGACAACAAAACTAACCAACGTCAGGATGATGACAAGAATATATTTGTAAGAATTTAATTTTTGAATTGTAATAAATAATAAGTTAAAATTAAGGGAAATTGTGAATTTAAAAATAGCTCTGAAAACAAAAAGAAAGATTAAAAAAATTATTCTTCGCAATCTTAGACAGTGAATTTAAAAAGAAAATAAAACTATAAGAAATTTTTAATAAGGATTCAAAAATAATTTATGTAAAAAATTAAGTAAAAACACTTTGTAAAAATACTGCAAAGTTTAGTAAGATTTTAACATTTCTTAGACAGTCAATTTAAAGAAAAATAAAACATTAAGAAATTTTTACTAAGGATTAAAAAAATAATTTATAAAAAAATTAATTAAAAACACTTCGTAGAAATACTGAAAGGTTTAGTAGGATTTTTACATTTTAAATAACCACAATGTCTAACCCAAATAATTTAATAAGGCCACCGGTCTTAAATAGTCAAGGAGCTCCCATAGCGAGCCAAATTACCCCAGAAATCCAAGCCTTAATCCGCCAGGCTGTCGAGCAACAATGTGCAGCTTCAATTAGTTCTTTGATAAACCCCATTCCAACCCAACTAACGGACGAAATTATAACAACTGGTAGCATTGACGACTGCGACAAAATACCAGACATCGTACGTTGTTTGAGGGAATTTTCAGGGGAAAGTTCAGAGTTCGCTTCATGGAGAAAATCCGTGGAAAGAATCATGTCCCTTTACGAAAGTAAAAAGGGGTCTTCAAGATATTTCGGTATACTAAGCGTTATACGGAATAAAATAATCGGACAGGCTAACGTAGTATTGGAATCTTATAATACACCGCTGAATTGGGAGGCGATTAAAATATGCCTCACCACTCACTACGCTGATAAGCGGGACATTGGTACATTAGAGTACCAAATGGCGACTCTCGTGCAAGGCACAAGACCCTTACAAGAGTTTTACCAATCAGTTTATGAACACCTTTCACTAATTCTAAATAAAATTTCTTGCATGAACATTAGCAAAGACGCTGAAAAAACTTTAACAGACTCCTACAGAAACAAGGCTCTGGACACGTTCATAAGAGGCTTGAACGGAGAGCTTCCAAAACTCTTAGCCATTAAAGAACCTTCGGATCTACCGCAAGCCCTCTATCTTTGCCAAAAGCTAGAAAATCAGAACTTTAGAACCAATTATGCTTTAGGAAATAGGAAAGCTGTAATTCCACCACCTGTACCTCAAAGGAGGCCTTCTATAATTCCTCCTATAACAAGAAATTTCTATCCACAGCTAGCGCATTTTCCAAGGAATGCAATCATACAACATATTCCTCAACCCTATCAAAATAACTTGTGGCAACCACAACGCCAACAATTTCATACCCCCGTAGCTCAACCGAATTTCTTCAGACCAACAAACCCTCCACCGAGACCATTCGCTGCTAAACCACAGCCACGGCCAGAAGCCATGGATATTGATCAAAGTATCCAGAGTAGAGCACTAAATTATGTTAATCGCCCCAAACCAAACGATTTTTATGGTAAAAGACCAAGCGACAATACCCCCCAAACAGGACCGAGAAAGCTTCAGAGAAATTTTAATATAGAACAAACGTTCCCTGATCAGTACCAGTACACTGAGTTATGTAACGACATGAATAATTTCCAACTTAACGACGCAAGACGATACAATACGACTGAACAAATAAATAATACAGAAGCAACTCATGAATATCAAGATTCAGCAGCTCAGCAAGACACAGAACAAACATTTAACGAGTACATGCAATATTACGAGAATCAACAAGAGCAATTTGGGACACATGAGACCCAAACAGAACCACAGTTCCTTTTTCAGATCTAACTGACATACATTTTTTAGAATGAGCGACTCCTCACTGCCTTATATTCAAGTTAGGACAGTAGGAGGTAAAATACTTAAAATATTAATCGACACAGGTTCAAACAAAAACTATATCAAACCTTCCGTTGTACCTAAAGCGTTTGCTAATAAGGAACCTTTCTTTGCAACTTCCATAGCGGGTAATATTAAAATAACACACTTCACTCGTGTAAATCTTTTCAATATACCACAACTCGAAATTAAATTCTATTTACTTCCCACCCTAAAATCATTTGACGCCATTTTAGGAAACGACAGCCTTAAGGAATTATCTGCTGTTATTCATACCAAACATAATTACATGCAATTATTCAATGGACAAAAAATATTAATCAGACAATGTCAATCAAAAACAGTCAATACAATAGACATAAAAAACGAACAAATGACAGATAAACAAAAGAAAGCATGTGAACTACTCGTCGAGAAACACAAAAATCTATTTGCTGAACCCAACGAAAAATTAACCTATACAAGTAGAGTCAAAGGCGAAATTAGGACTACCTCAGATTCTCCTGTCTACACCCGAAGCTATCCATATCCCGTTTCTCTAAGAGATGAAGTTCAAAAACAGATACAAATACTATTAAGAGATGGTATAATAAGACCATCTCGATCCCCGTACAATGCCCCTGTGTGGATTGTACCCAAAAAACCTGACTCAAATGGCAATAAACAACATAGATTAGTAGTAGATTATCGTAAACTCAACCATATCACAATTCCTGACCGTTACCCGATCCCAGAAATAAATGATGTTTTAGCGCAATTAGGGAAATGCAAATATTTTTCGGTACTGGACCTCAAAAGTGGTTTCCATCAGATACCACTTAAGGAAACAGACATAGAAAAAACAGCTTTTTCCATTAATAATGGAAAATTCGAGTTTACAAGGCTCCCCTTTGGTTTAAAGAATGCACCTGCAATCTTTCAAAGGACCCTTGATGACATTTTGCGCGAATACATAGGTTCATTCTGTTTCGTCTACATTGACGATATTATAATATTTAGTAAATCTGAAAATGATCACTTAGACCATATTCAACGCATTTTCGAAACCTTAAGTGAATCAAATATGAAAGTTCAATTAGAAAAATGCAAGTTTTTCCAAAATGAAGTAGAGTTCCTCGGATTCTTAGTTTCGTCAAATGGTATAAGAACAAATCCGAAAAAAATCGAAACTATTAAAACATTTCCTCTGCCAAAGACACTTAAAGACCTACGTTCATTCTTAGGCATGTCAGGGCATTATCGACGTTTCATAAAAGATTATGCAAAAATTGCCAAACCCCTGACATCGCTCTTAAGAGGGGAGGATGGACGCGTGTCCAAGACAGAATCGAAAAAAACTTTAATTATGTTAAATGAGGACGCGCTTGACGCAATAGAAAAAATTAAAAACATACTCACTTCTAATGATTTACTACTATCATATCCAGACTTTAAAAAACCATTTCAACTTACTACAGACGCTTCAAATTTTGCCCTTGGAGCCGTTCTGTCCCAAGAAAATAGACCCATCACCTTCATATCGCGCACACTGTCAAAGACCGAAGAGCATTATGCGGCAAATGAGAGAGAACTACTAGCCATAATTTGGTCGTTAAATGCATTAAGGAACTATTTGTATGGTTCGGCAAAGGTTGAAATCTATACGGATCATCAGCCGCTAACCTATGCCTTGAGTAATAGAAATAATAAGGGAAAAATGAAACGTTGGAAGTCCATTCTGGAAGAGTATAACTATGAAATAAAATATAAACCCGGAAAAGCAAACGTGGTAGCCGATGCCCTTTCCAGGCCGCCACAGAAGGTACCAATAAACTCTTTAACTGCCACTATTCATAGTCACGAAAGCTCAGCCGAAAATCTTATTCCATCAATAGAAGCCCCTATCAACGTTTTCAAGAACCAACTTTTTATTCTAACCGGTGAATCTGATAGTTATAATTTCTCGATACCTTTCCCAACATACCATAGACACATAGTAATAAAGCCTCAATATACGCAAGAAGACTTGATACAAACATTCAGAAACTATTTGAATCCCAGCGTTATTAACGGACTGTTAACCAGCGAAGAAATAATGGGAGTGATTCAAGAAATCTACCCTCTACATTTCAGCTCTTATAGGATTTGTTATACACAGAAGCAGGTCGAAGATATTATCAACGAATCAGAACAGGAAGAAATGATATTACAGGAGCACAGAAGAGCACATAGGAGTTTTAAAGAAAACAAAATAAAGCTACTTGACAAAATTTACTTTCCTAAAATGACAGAGAAAATTAAGAAACTCTTAAAGGAGTGCACAATATGCAAAGAAAATAAGTACGACAGACATCCCACAGTACAGAAAATACTAGAAACACCAATACCAGAACATCCTGGACAGTTATTACATATTGACTTATATAACACCGAAGGGAAAACAGTATTAACAGCATTAGATAAGTTCTCCAAATATGCCCAAGCACGATTAGTAAAGTCCAAAGCGATAGAACATGTAAAAGAACCCTTAAGGGAAATATTATTATCATTTGGGAAACCGAAAAACGTTGTAATTGACAACGAAAAATCGTTCAATTCTGCCACCATTACACATATGTTGAATGAACAACTCGGAATTCAAATTTTCACAACACCACCTTACTCCAGTACTATTAACGGGCAAGTAGAACGTTTTCATAGTACCCTTTCTGAAATTCTAAGATGCTTAAAAGCCGAAGATCGCTATTCTTCTTTCCCAGCTCTACTTTTCTCAGCAATATTTGAATATAATAATTCTATACATTCGACAACCAAAAGAAAACCTATAGAACTTTTCATGGGACGAACGCTTGGTGACACAGACGAAGAACAAGAAAGAAAGAGACTAGAAAATATTCAACGGTTGAAGGACAAACAAGAAAAAGACATGATAAATCATAACAAAAAAAGAAAAACACCCACAGACTTTTCTGAAGGCGATACCATATATGTAAGAATAAACTCAAGATTAGGATCCAAATTGACTCCTAGATACAAAAAGGAGATCGTAGCTCAAAATAGACGAAAGACAGTAATAACGGTTTCTGGACGAACGGTACACAAAGATCGTATTAAAAATTGACTATGTTCTTAACATTTACAGATTACTCATCGGGATACTTACAGCAGAAGGAGAAATTCAAATACTCGACTACTCGCATTCCCAATTAGTTACAATTAACACTGGGACAGCAAAACTACAAGATGGAACCTTTCGTTTAATACACACCATAGAAATCGGACAATATGAATCATTAGCTAATAATATAGAAGCCCATATAAACGAATTCGTTAGCAAGAGTAACCCTAACTATGCGTTCCTCTATCATGAAATATCCGAAATCCGTAATTACCTTTATAGATTAAAAACCAAAAATAAAAAATCAAAAAGATCAATAGATGCCATAGGCACCTTGTGGAAGTGGATTGCGGGAAATCCCGACCACGAAGATTTTAAGATAATCGAAAACAAGATAAATAATGTATTAGAAAATAATGAGAAACAAATTATTATTAATAGACTAACTGCAGAAAAAATTAATGAACTTAGAAATGTTACAAATATGATTATGAAAACTGTTAGATCTAAGGAAGAAATAAAACAAGATTTAATTCTAGGCTATAAATTTAAGTTGGAAATGTTAAAAGAAGAATTAAGAAATATAGAATTTTCCATAAGTTGGGCAAAAGCCAATGTAATCAATACATATGTCTTAGCAAACGAAGAAATAAAAATTGTAGAAAGATTGCTCGAAAGAAATGATATCCCCTATGTTAATTTAGATGAAGCTCTTGAATTTTCCGATATTAAAATAGCAACAAATAATGAAACAATTCTTTATATTGTAACCTTACCAACAGTAAAAATAGACTCATGTAAATCTCTTCTAATAAAAGCAGTAAAAAAGCAAAATTTAATTAATGACATAAAATACGAAAACATTCTAAATTGTAACAAAAATATTTTTGGAATTGAGACAACTTGTAAAAAATATAATGAACTCACTATTTGCGATAGTAAGAATATTGTTAACTTGAATAATTCAACTTGTATTAGTAACCTATTAGAGAGTCGTAAACCCAATTGCACTTTGATCAACAACCAACACGTTGCCTCAATAGAAGAACTTATGCCTGGATTGATATTCCTAAACCAATTTAATGGACAAATCAATATTGATGGAGAAGCCACGAATTTAAGCGGCACATTTATCATACGCCACCATAATAGCACAATCAATATTAACGGGAAAATGTATTTTCATCACGAAGTATCCTATGGAAAACCTTTACCAGCGGTTCTTCAACTTCAAAACCAGCAAAACAAAATAGAGGAAGTCCTTTCATTAAAATTTATCAACGAACTACAAATAAATAACACCCAACATATTGATCAACTCGAATTAAAAAATAGACTTAGCTACGCAACCAATATTAGCCTATCGGCAGTTATCCTCGCAGCATTTCTGGTATTGATAATAAGAAAATACCTAAAAGTTAAAACAGCTAAAATTAAAATAACAAATAGCCCTAAGGACGATTCCATGGACATGACACCGAATGCAGAACCAGTTCAAATCTTTGAGGTTAACTACGCATCATAGGTCAAACGAGGACGTTTGAACTTAACGACGGAGGAGTTAACACGTAAAATATTTAAAAACAAAATTAAACTAAGCAATTGGATACCAGCAACAACTTATCTGGAATACCGACGAAATTCAATGCTGACACAGCGTCTACTGCGCTCGCATGGGAAACAGGCAAGTGCAACAAAATTCAAAGAACGCTGACGCAACACCCACAGCACTGCAGTTTGAGTTATTTAAGTTAGTTTAATTTATCAAACATAGAGAATAATAAAAATTGTAATTCAGTTGCATTAAACTCGTAATAAAGAACGGTCATAGACCGGAATAAAAAATATTTTTTTTAAATCATTTCGGCAAGTACGAAATTAACTTATATATTAATTTCCAGCAAGGAAAGGTTAAAAATTTCCACTTTAAAGCTAAAAATATAACACAACTGTTCGTTTCAACCACAAAAATTTCAGTGGAAATTAAGCCCTAAAATTTAAAAAGTTTATTTTTAACAAAATACTCTTTCTGCTCGTTTATATCAAAACAATACAAAATAACTAATTAGTCAATTCTTTTTTTTTTGTCACTCAGCAAACTCAAGTGACAGCAACAAATAAACCTGTCAATTTTTCAATTGCTTATCAAATTTTGCATAAAATTGTGTCACTTTCGAGTTGATTGAAATGTTAAATTTCCGTTCAAGCTTGTAATTGAGTTGAACATACAGACGAACGAACTACTTACTAGATATTGAAAAAAAAGAAAAAAAATCAGCACAAATCGAAATAAGAAAATTTTCGACAGTTCTTGACAAATTGACAAAATATCTAAGAAAACGTGTTGCTGCCAGCAAAGCTAGCAACATTTCACAACATAAACACTGCCTTACTAGAGGTGACGTATGAGTGGTGTTTGACTCTATAACTATTTGTGTGTTTGTGTGTGCAATCATGTTCAAAATTGATTAAGACACATTTCGACATTTCTCGCCATTTTCCCAGATAACCATGTAGCGACACATGTGCAACGTATGTGTGACTCAAAGGCTGATGCAAAACGCTTCAGTTGTCAAATCACTCATTTGTATATCCGCTGCAAACTGTAGCAGCAGCAGTGCCAGATATAAAACATCGACAGATATGTATGTAGTATGTTATGTGCTCAACACAGAATCACAAAATCGAAAATTCTACGCCATTGCGCGCGCCATCTGTTGGTAGTTTAGTTTGTCATAAATTTGATTTTGAAGCGTTTGGCTTTTTAGCCAACAACTGCGGCATAAATAATGATTTTCTAATAAGCCAACGAATGTGACTACTAGTAAATAATTTATAATATTTAAAGCAGCAACAAAAACAACAACAACAACAACAGCACTTTGGCTAATTGGCTTAAGAAATATGAAAGGCGTTTGCAATCGATCTATCGCTGGATGTGTTGCTATAAATTGATCAATATTAGAAGAATTTTGCATGAATACACTTAGAAGCTAGCAACGACAGACAACATTTGTTGGCTTGATTTATGCGTTACGCTGTTGTCAATTAAATTCGGATATATTCAATTAAGTGCTGTCAAAATGTAGCATAAATTTTATGATTGCCTTGCAAGCATGACCCGCATCTGTGATGAGCTGGGAAAGCTATCAAACATGCAAAGAGATAGTTGCGAGAAGAGATGCTTGCTTCAGCTGCTGCATTGTTATTGCATTTAAATATTGCCAACGACTAGAGTGACCGGCGGAAACAATGGATTAATTAATTAGAAATGCATTTATTGTTTTTTTTTTTTATTTAAGTAAGTTTCTAACGATTTCTAGTGCCGCATAAAAATGCAGTGTGAAATTGAGGCATTTTCTGGAGCTTAACACTTGTTACAGTGGACGATAAGAATATGCGGGCAGCTATAGAGGGCGAGAAGTTAAATAAGAATTTTTGTTTTATGTCGAATGAAGTGAAATTTTTTTTGGAAATTTACATTTTATAATTTTAAAGTAACGAGTTTAGTCTTTTTAGATATACATACAAAATAAGCTTAATTCAACTAACATTTCACATTTAACGAAGGTATTTTTCAAAATTTAGTGTCTAATGCCATTGTTTTGTACATAATACACTAAATTAAGCTAAAATTTCATACTGAACGAAAAAAATGTTTCTACATTTAGTAACTTATGCAATTAAATTGTACAAAATACGCAAAATTAAGCTAAAATTTCCAACTTGACTATAGTACTTTTTCAAAATTTAATGTCTTATGCCATTAAATTGTACCTTATATGCTTGATTAAGCTAAAATTTCAAACTTAACGAAAGTTTTTTTTCAAAATTTAGTGTCTTATGCATTCGAATTGTTCATAATACGCTTGATTAAGATAAAATTTTAAACTTAATGAAGCCCTTTTCCAAAATGTAGTGGCTTATGCATTTAAATTGTACATAATACGCTTAATTAAGATAAAATTTTGAACTCAACGAGAGACCAATTTGAAAATTTAATGTGTTATGCATTTAAATTGTACATAATATGCCAAAATAAGTTAAAATTTCAGACTTACGAAAGCACTTTTCCAAAATTGGATGTCTTATGCGATTAATTTAAACATAATACGCTGAATTTAGTTAACATTTCAGACTTAACGAAAATATTTTTTTTTTAAATTAAGGTGCGTACGCAATTAAATTGTATGCAATACGCTTATTTTAGTTAAAATTTCAAACTCAGATCCACATTGAGCTTAATTATTTGAATTTTACATAATACGTAAGACTTAACTAAAGTATTTTTTTTTAAATTTAGTCCCTAATGTAGTTGAATTGTACATTCTGCGTTAATCTAAGCTTTTTCCAACTTTTAGTGTGTTATGCGATTAAATTGTGTATAATACGCAAAATGAAGCTAACACTTCAAACTTAACGAACATATTTCTTCAAAATTCAGTGTCTTATGCAGTTAAATTATACATAATACGCTAAATTGAGCTAAAATTTTAAACTTTACGAAAATATTTCTTTAAAATGTAGTGTCTTACACATTTATATTGTATATAATACGCTAAATAAGCTAAAATTTCAACTTAACAGAAGTGTTTTTTCAAAATTTAGTGTCTGATGCAATTATATTGTACATAATACGCTTAGTGGAGCAAAAATGTTAAACTTAACGAAAGTATTTTTTCAACATTAAGTGTCTAATGCAAATGAATTGTACATAATACGCTAAATTGAGCTAAACTTTTAAACTTAACGAAAGTTTTTTTTTAAAATTTAGTGTCTAATGCAATTTAATTGTACATAAAACACTAAATTAAGCTAAAATTTCAAACTTAGCGAAAGTATTTTTTTAAAATTCAATGTATAATGCAGTTAAATTGTACATAATACGCTAATTTCAGCTAAAATTTCAAACCTAACGAAAGTACTTTTTCAAAATTTAGTGTCTAATGCAATTTAATTGCACATAAAAAACTAAATTAAACTAAAATTTCAAACTTAACGAAAGTGTTTTTTCAAATTGTAATGTCTTATGCAATTAAATTAAGCTAAAATTTTAAACTTAACGAAAGTATTTTTCCAAAATTTAGTGTCTTATGCAATTAAATTGTGTGACTGAAATAATCAAGCTGAAAAAAGAGCACAAATTGAACTTAACTAAAGCAATTTTTAATGTTATGACCAGTATTAAATTAATTACTAGAAAATTCAAGTAGGTAATGTTGTTGTTGTTGTATTTTTAATTTCATCTATTTTGTAACAATGCTTTTTCTGTTGCTGCTCATCAACATAATTTTCTTAATTATCATCATCAACATTCTTGCGTTAAGCTCACATGACATTCAGCTATTTTCACAGCAATAGCAACATCAACAACAACAATAACAACAACAACAGCAACAGCAGCAGCAGCAGTAATAAAATGAATTTATTTCTTAATATTTTTTTAAATAAACATATTTTCATGTATACAAACTTAATCCAGTTATGACAAGATTTATTGAGCTATACAAGCACAACATACACACGCACACCAACAAATGCATATATATAAATAAAAAAAAAAAAACATATTTTTTTTAGTAAAGACAATAAAAATTTTAACACGATTAAATGTTTTATTTTATAAAAAAAGGGGGGCGATAAAAAAAAAATAAAACAAATTGTTGCTTTTGGAACAAGGCAGCAGTTAAAATATATCTACAGGTTGCGCCTATAAATCAATACAACAAACAATGGCCATAAAAGTGACACAAAATGTTAGCAAGTTGCTGTTGTTTTTTTTTGGTTGTTATAAGCAATCTTGTGCTATTTGTAAAAATTGCCACAAAAACACACACACACTCGCACACACTCGCACACACACAGTCACTCTAAGCCTTAAATTATTCAATATCGCTAAGATGCTAGCAACATTAACAGCATATGTTGCTGCTCGTATGTGTGTGTGTGTGTGTGTGTGTGCTTCAGGGCTTCTAATGCTGCAGCCTTATAACATGCAACATTCATGTTGTTGCTAGCATAACAGTTATTTTGATGTGTCGTCGTCGTTATAGCTGCTTCATTTAACTGTAAAATTAACAATTAATTTTTTTTTTGCTAGCCGCCAACAACAGCTCCCTGCATTTTTCCTTTTTTACATAAATCAACCTCTATTATTTTAATTATTATTTTTTTTTTCTTTTTTTTTCCTCCACTATTGTGCGTCTAAGCACAACTATATATTATAAGTAAGTGCGTCAACTATATATTATCTGACTAGAAGTTACCAGTTTTTGCTTTTATCTACAACATCATCAGCAAATTTTTGATTTTAACTTTGAAGTATTTTTTTTATAATTTTAATCTATTTATGACTTTATTTGTTTGTCTTTGAGATTTCATATATAATTAGTTGCTCGTTTGTCTTGTCGCCAACTTGTGCTAGTTGTTAATTCACATGCATGGAATTATGTAGTCTTGACTTATATTTTGAAAATTACCTGCTACTAAAGTTTTTAATATCTTTATTAGCATCTGCGTCAACTACAGCAACAGCAGCATCTACAACATTAAAATTATTGCCATTGTTGCTAGTTAATTTAGGTACAATTATTACTCAAAAATTGCTACAAACCAAAAAAAATTTTTGTAATTTCGCATTTAAAATTTACGCAAAAGTTTTTGCAATAAATTTAATTAAGTTTTGTTTAATTTTTATTGTTTAATTGTGAACGAGTATAGCAACAATCAACGTAAGCAAACTTAGCTGTCGCTTAGCTGATCTGTACCTTTGTTTTTTTTTAGTTATTTTTCAAATAGTCTCATATTCAGGCACGTTTTCATCTCGTATTTGTTCAGTTTTTTTTTTTGTGTTTTTAAATTTTATTTATGATTAATTCCTGCGCAATTTTGTGATTCTACAAAATTGCTGCTGCTCTACTCTGCTTTGCTATCTTATCTTGTTGAAGTATTCTTTTTTTTTTTATGGCAAATCAAATAAAAAATTGTATCAATTACAATTGTACACGTTGAAGCTTGCAAAAATTCCAAAAACAAAGCAATGCAAACGTGGTTATTTATTGTTTATTGTAAATTTTTATATATTATTTGAATATACTTTATGACAAGTTGTTGCAAGACATGTTATAAACAAGACGTATAAAAAAAAAGATCAGCTAATTTAGATAAACGTTCATAGTCAAAAGTGCTCTAACTGTGAATTTTTAACAAATGAGCTAAAAAGTGTTTTACAAGTTTTTAAATAATCTTAAGTAATAAGCATTTAATGCTAAAGTTCAATAATAAAATTAATAAGCATTGTTATTTTATAAAATTTAACTTTGTTTACTTCTTAAGACATAAATAATGCTCAAAGTTGAAAAGAACAGGGCTGAACAGCATTCGAAAAAATTTTTATAATCTTTTTCGTTTGTTAACAGATTTTTACAAATTTCTAGCGCAAAAAAAACAACTTTCGTTAAGTTTTTGAAAGTTTCGTTAAGTTTTTAATTTTGCTGAAAACGAGTAATTTAGCTTATATACTGCTTACTTTGCACAAAAATATTATATTTAAACTCAAAAACTGCAACTGCAAACAACTTAAAATTTAACGGAACAGAACTCAATAGCATTTAAACAATTTCTTTATAATCTTTTTCGTTTGTGCACTAATTTCTACAAATTTCTAGCTCAAAAAACAACTTTCGTTAAGTTTTTTAAAGTTTCGTTAAGTTTTAAATTTTGCTAAAAACGTGTAATTTAGCTTATATACTGCTTATTTCGCACAAAAATATTGTATTTAAACTCAGCAACTGCCTGATTTCTTAAGCTTACTTATAAAATTTATACTAAAAAAACAAAAATTAAGCGCGTCTTTGTAAATAAGACAATCTTACCAGTTACGTATATGTTTGTATAAATCTATGTATAAGTATTGCTATAAGCATATGCTTAAAATCCTTCAATTTCATGTGCAATTATTCAATTCAAATCAATTGCTATGATTTCTTCAACAACAACAGGGCAAAAATGCTGTTCATCATTCAATCTTGTGCGCAATTGATAATATTTTGCGGCGAATTAAGCTGCTGTACTACTTGACAACTTCCAGCAGCTACTACTGATTGCGGATAAATTCAATTCATAACATATGGATTTGATTATTTGTTAGCAGCTTGCTGTTTGTTTGTTTATATACGGGCACATTTTTTTTTTTTTTACTATAATATTTTTGCTCATTGTCAACGTTAGCAGTTATTGCTTAACGACGTTGTCATGACAGACCATGAACAACTTACTACATACAACAACAAACAACAATTGACGAGAGCAGCCGTAAAAATCAAATTTGATTTTTTAAATTGATTGTTTCCTTATTTCGTGCGCATTTATCAATTCAACACATTATATTTAAAAAAAAGCAATAATAATAAAAATAATAATAATAATGTTCAGCAACATAGTTCATTGCATCGAGTGTAGAGTATTGTATGTAAAAATTTACTAAAGACAGCAACAATTACTATTAAATTTTGTATTAAAATTCTGTGAATTTTTTTTCGAACAATGATCGACAGTTAAGCCCGGCTATATAGTAAAAAAAAATATAATATTGCTGCTTGGTAAAGCTTGAAAAACAATGGCTGACAATAGTTGTTTGTATTTGATTGACCTGCAGGGGCGTATGGCCAACATTGGGGGCGGCATGTCAACAATTTAAATGGAAAAACACACACACACATTTAGCACATTATAAGCAATTGCTGCAATTATGTTGCATTTTATGTTTTTTTTTTCTTTCATTGTCATTATTTTGAAAAAAGCTGCAGTTGTATGTGAAAAAATTTATATAAATTCGAAATAAAAAATCAAACAATTCTATGCGCTGCACACGTTTATTGGACAGCGTGTTAGTCTGTCTATCAAAGCATGAGAGCCATTCATGCATGACCCGCGCTTAGTTGTCTGCATTAGCTTGTTACAGCAGCAACGGGTAAAAAAAGTCACATGAAGATACAAGCAGCAACAAAGTGTTGTGTGTTTTTCTTTTGTTTTTTTTTTTTTGTGATTATTAAATTATTATTATTATTGTTGTTTGGCTTTGAGTGCGGTTTTTTCACACACACAGTAACACTGCTATTTTATGCATTGATGACAATTCTAATAAATATACTATACATATTTATTTGTGTTGTTGCTATTGCTGTTGCTGCTGCAGGAACATTTGGTCATAGCTGAATGATTGCTTTAAAATGTTTGCTTTTCTGTATTTAGATACAGCAACAAACATAGCACGAACAACACGTGGTTTGAGTGACTGTTTTTGTAACGAATTGATTTGAACTCATTAAGCTAATTAAATGGCGAGCTTTATATGTACAGGAGCTGTGAAGTGAAGTAGACAACTACTTAGTTAAAATACAAAAAAAAATTACTAGCTCAAAAAATACCGGTACTGGTTCGTATGTTGATTTTATGGAAAAATACAATTGTACTGTTCTCCATATGACTTAAGCTAGTATTTTTATTAGCATGCTTCGAATTAAAACAGCAAAGTACTAGTATAATCTAAACTAGGTTTTAACTAATACTCTTTACATATGCTCTATATTGCCGTCATAAGAAATAGAACAGTATCTACCGTATTCGTATCTAGCCACCAACCCGTATCCGTATATATATTAAATCGTGGATTAGCCGAAGCGGACCACAATGGGTCCCTTTTCGTCCAATGTGTGCTGCTGTTTCCGGCTCCTCTAGGCATAACCTACACGTATCGTTCTCGGTTAGAGTCATCTTCCTGAGATGGTACATGTAGCGACCGTGTCCTGTGAACAGTGCAGTAAGCCAGCTTAAAGTCCTTCGATTGTATCGGATAACTTTTGTTGCCTCACTACGAGATCATTTCAAGGCCGCCTTTGATTGCCTGCAATTAACATCTCTCCCACCTCGTACGGTGTTCCAAGTCGGTCCATTGCATAATAAGGCCTGCTGCCATATTGTCGCCTATAGCGATACTTGGTTCTGGTCCACAGAATTCTTGTGCTGATCCTTCTCTTGCTAAAGAATCAGCATTTCCATTTTGATCTATGCCAGAATTTACTTTCACCCACACTAGTGTGAGCTCATTTATCTGAGCGTAACTATTTAGTTTGGTAAGACATTCTATGGCCAACCTGTAACTGGTGTCTGTCCGTTGCATGCACCTAATCACCGACTGATTCTAAAGGACAATGACAATCTTCTTGCCATTGACCCGGCCATCTCTCAGGCGGTCCAGCGCATGCACTACAACAAGCATTTCCGCCTGGTATACAGTCACAAACCTCCCTAACCTCAGTTCACATGATAGGCTCAACTCTTCTGAGTAAACGCCTGCCCCGGCTCTGCCATTCATCAGAGAGCCGTCTGTGAATATACTGATATCGTTACCAGCGATTTCTTCACAAACGACTCCATCTGTTATAAGAGTCTTATAACATTTTTCTGTTATTATTACTTTCTGCCTTCCATGCATAGGCATACACGTCTCCCTGACATCTCTCTGTACAATATCAAGGATGCGCATATGACCATGTAGGGCCGTTGATCCATGCCACGTAGCATTTTGCAACATGATTAGGGCTGTTAGCGCCGCCGTTTTCTTTATTTTTAAATCCAACGGCAGCATGCTTAACAGAACCTCCATTGCGCTTGTTGTAGTAGTGCGTATTGCACCTGTTATTCCAACACACGCCAGCCGTTAACTCTGTCCAGTCACTTCTTAATGGTATTCTGGTTGACTTTTGTCCATCAAATCACCGAAGCATACGTGATGACAGGTCTAACCATCATAGTGTAGACATATTTCATAGCCTCTTCAGAACCTCTTGACTTTTTGAATCCTATCTTCTACATGCGCGTTCCAGTTCAGTTTTCTATCAAATTATTACCCCTAAATATTTAAATTTCTTGGACATGTTGATTTGAGCTTTAAAAGTCTGAGTGGTTCTCTCCTTAGGCCTACCCTCTTTCTAGTAAAAAGAATATTGTCTCATTTTCCTGCGTCCACGATTAAGCCTTGTTATCGACAATATTCTTCCACTATTCGGAGTGCTCCCTTCATGATGTCAAAAATGATGTCAATGAACATACCACAGACCACCAACGCAATGTCATCTGCATAACCTATCGTGTGTGTGCCCGATTCATCCAGTCTGGCCAATAGTGAGTGAACAGTGATGTTCCACAGAAATGGCGATAACATCTCACCCTGGGGACCTCCTCTACTTACTCTACTTCTAGTCTAGACTCTACCATTCTGCATGTTGACCGCCCTGTGCTTGAGCATATTGTCTACCCAATTTCTTATCATTGGGCTTACATTGCGATCTGTCAGGGCTTGACGCAGCCTTCCAAAGCATATTTTGTTGAAAGCACCCTCGATGTCCATAAATGTGGCCATCGCGCTGTCTCCTGAAAATAACTCCATTTCAGCCTCTCTTACTAATTCGTGAAGAGCACTCTCCGTAATCCCACCTGCTCTATATGCATGTTGGCATCTACTCAGAGGATTATGCATTAGCAAAGTGCTCTCAAGAAAGTCAACCATCACTCTTTCCATCGTTTTCAAGAGGAAAGAAGTAAGGCTGATCGGTCTGAGCGACTTCGCCTTCGCATAATACTTTTTTGCAGGCTTTGGAAGAAACACAAATTTCGCCTCTCTCCAGACTCTCGGAACGTACCCAGTCGCTAGGCAAGTAACGAATATACCCCGCAGTTAAGGTGCAATGAGATCTTCCCCCCGTTGCATCATAGGAACAAACGAACGTATAGCACTCCTCACCCCGTCCATAATGATCATTCTTTCGGCTTCCAGTCTGTCAACCCTGTGCATCCGTTTCTTCAAGGGTGTCCACGGGTTATCAGACCTAAAACTTCCAGGAAAATGCACCTCCATCAGAACTTGCATCAACTCCTCCTCTAGGTTCTCTGCCATGGTTTCATCGGGAATGGGTTTTTCGAAACCATTTTTTGAAACCTACATGCTTCTGAAATAATTTTCATCCCAGAGCAGAAGTCAGAGCATAAAAGGTTATTATTTTTAATATTATTTTTTATTATTATTTTTTTTTTATTATTATTTTCTAATAGGTATAATTTTTTTTGGTACATCCAACTTTTTTATTTTTAAAGATATGTTTATGTTTTTGGTGTCATTTAAAAGGAAATTGAATAAATTACAAAATTGATCCTAAAAAACTTCATTTATTACGCGAAATTCTGAAAAATTTGCACTCAAAGTTGAAATTTGGTAGTTAAACTCGATTGATTTCATTTTCACACGATCACAGATCGGTAACGGTTAAGTTTGTGGGGTTTATTGATATACCGTTAAAAAGGTGGTTTCATTGCCTTTATAATGAGCTATCAAAATAAGTTTTATGTAGGTTAGTTTTTTTGATAGAAACAATAACGTGAATCAAAGTCGTGAGATATTAATTAACCTTGCAGCTCCTAAGAATGTTAAAATAGACCCCCATATCTCATACAATTATTTGCTCAGCTCGACATAACCTTTTAGCTCCGTAAATAGTTGCACTCAATTGCGGGACACCCTGTATATTAAATTGTATAAAATATCGACAATTTGTGGTTCAAATATAATTCGATAGATCAAAAAAAAAAACTTGGTTGTCTTATTAAAGAACTGAAGTGGCACCAAATGGCCGAAGCCATTGTATAAATAAACATAAGTTTATTGTTAATTTGCCTTAAGTTTTTTTTGGTATAACGAATAGGTATTCTTGAACTAGTTAATTTACTAGTAATATGACTTTACTAGTCAATTTCATGACTAGTTAGATTTTTCACTGAGATACTGAGCAAACACAATTCAGCTTGTAAGCACTTAATTTTTTAAAAATTTGAAACATTAAATTTTCAATAACATTTTTTAAATAAAACATACTGTGTCATGCCTTCAAACTTCACTTCACTTCACTTCACTATTTCGATTATGATATCTTAAGCCCACACAACAACAAACAAACTATAAAAAAGAACAAAAACAACAACAAAAAAACAAAATCATGTAAACATTTAAGAGTCTTAAAAATTTATCACATGCAACACACTCGCCTAACCTCAAACTCATTGATGTGGGAAAATAACGCGCCCGCCCCGCTTGCTCGTCTAACACACACACATGTTTAACATATTAAAAAGACGCAAAGCGGCAACTTAAGGAACTCCTAAAGAGAGAAGAACTAAATACAACACTAGATGAATGTTTAGACAATCGATTGGCATATAAATCAATTGTCTTTAAAAGCGGTATTAAGGGATAAATTAAGCGAGCAAGAGTTGAATATTCTAAGGAAAGTGGGGGTGGGGGTGGGGGTGGAGGGTGGAACAGAGACACTTTTATACGGGTTCAAGCCGTTGTTTCAGCAGCAGCAACAGCAGCGGCAGTAGACTTGAGGACAAAGTTAAACATTTACGTAAAGACAACAGCAGCAAGTAAATCCTTTTCTAGCTGCATAAGGATACACTCGGCATTTAAAAAATAAATGTATAAAAATATAAAACACAGTCAAAGCCAAAGCAGCGACGACTGTACACAAAAATTTTATTTGGGGGTAGAAATGTAAAGAAGCATAATTTAAGGCGCGCAGAAAGGGTTAAAAAGCAAAAGTCGCGCTAGGAAGTTGCTAGACGGGAAGCGGTGGTTTATGCTAAATGTTAGAAAAGAAGAAGAGGCTGGCTGGGTGGTGACTATGTGTTTGTTGTAAATCTGTTTTGGGTGACAATGTAAAATAATTAAGTTTAAAAAGTTATCTATCAAAAAGTATTCCTTTTGCATTTGTATAGATGAGGAGTTCGGCAGCAGTTCGAAAAGCAATATGGCGCAGTCGTAAAACAAGAAAAAGCAGCAAAAGAAGAACAAGAAGTGGAAGTAGAAAAAAATTAGCAATGAGAGACAGTTGAATTACAATAACAAGTTAAATAAAGTGGGTGTTAAAAGAAATGACATTAAATATAGCGTATGATTGTATAATTTGTTGTGTCGAAATGTTCTGAATTTTTTCCAATACTTACCATAGCCATGGATTCCATTTCGTGGTTCACATATAAGTTTAGAGATTTATTGAAATTTTAAAAAAGCGAGTAAAGCGTAGTTTTGGAATATGCAGCGTTTAATTTTATTCAAAGTAGATCCAATTTATATTCTATTAAAACCTTTTTTGCACTTTTTTGGGAAAGAGCAAAATTTCAGTTTGAATGCGAGCTTTGAAAAGCAATTCGAATAAAGTTATTGAATTCGAAATTATAAATTCAATTTTAAATGTCGATTTCGATTATCGATTTCTAATTTCTATTTCGAATAATGATTTCTAATTTCGACTTCGTGCACTTATTTTGATTTCAGAAATGAATTTATATTTCATATTCATGATTTAAATAACAATTTTGAACTTAATTTAGACTTTCGAACTAAATTTCGAATTTCGAACTTAATTCCCAATTTTAATTTCGAAACTTTATTTTCTATTATTGTAGCAAATTTTAATTTCTTCTATGTTCAACTTGTTTGATTTCGCAAATTTATTAATATTGCGTATAAAATCTATATAAACAAATAGTCTACATACATTTTCTATACAAAAGTAGAATTTCGAATATAATTTCGGATTCTTGTTTTTGATATGGAAAGTTAATTTTCGAGTTATAATTCTTATTATGAATATTAGTTTCTTTTATGATATAATTAATATTTTTATAAAAAAGGCTAAAATTGATATCAAATAATTTATTTCAAATGACTTTTAAATAATTAAGCTTTTATAGCTTTTAATCTCTTTGAAAATCAACTTAAATATTGATTTTTAATTTAAAACAATAAATTCAATTTTAAATATCGATTTCGATTATCAATTTTTTCGATTCGAAATTAGAAAAAATTAGAAAAAATTAGATGTTAGAAAAAATTCAAAAATGCACGGATTTCGATTTCATATATGAATTAATATTTCTTATTCATCATTTTAGTATCAATTTCGAATTTTGAACTTAATTTCGAAGTTTTAATTTGTGAATTCAAAATCTTTTTTTCAAAATTATTGCAAATTTTAATTCTTTTTATGAACAACTTATATTAATTTCGCAAATAGTTTAATATTTCGTATACGTCGATGTAAATAAATATTTCTATAAAAATGTTCTATATTTTTTTTTTGATATCGAAATTTTCGATTTTCAGTTCTTGTGAATTTTAATTCCTTTTATGAACAACTTATGAGAGGGCGATGCTCAAAATTCTAAAAAAGCTTTAACTCTTTTCACTGATAAGAAGCTTTATTTTCATCACATCAAGTTTTTGAATAGTTTTCTATAAAAAAAAAAACTCAAAATTGATATCAAATAATTTATTACTAGTACCTTCAAGGCCTAGAACAAATTACTTTTAAAGTTAGTAAGATTTTAATAGCTTTTAAGCTCTTTTGTTCTAAATTGCTTTAAACGTCAATTAGTTTTGAAATCTTGATTTGCAAATGGAAAAAGGTAAATATATTTATTTTGTAATTTTTCGAGCGCACAGTCAAACATACATTATGATTTTGAACTACGCTTAAATATAATTAAAACTCAGATAAACATGAATAAAGTCAACATTTTGTGTTATTTCTGATTTTCGAAATTCAAAAATTACAAGATATGCTTCCGAAAACTTAAAGAATATATTATAAGTTATGCTTTAAGAATAGTTGACATTCAAAAATTACTATTTTGAGCATTCATCGAATTTCGAACTTGTGAAGATATGTTCAAATTGCCATAAAAAAAATTAATAAAAATAATTTTTCAACCATTTTAGGTGTTCGAATTTCCAAAAACGTTTCTTTTTAACTACCCACCCGGCACAAAATCCGACTTCGATATCGAAAATTGAAAAACTTACGAATAATCCACGATGATAACTATCGGTTCGATATCGATTACGATTCTACAAAGATACTTTTGGCGAAGGTAACGGTTACTTCGTAAGCGAAGGTTCGCTTATGCTTCGGAATATTATTCGTTTATGATTTCAAAGCTATTAATACTTCAACAAATAATGTGAAGAAAATTATATTTTATACTTTTTTACTGTAAGGTCGATACTTTCGAATAACTTTTTTGGCACTTACAGACTTACTTTTCTTATAACTGAAGCGAGGTCGGCCGAAACCCGAACACGGGTTGTTATGGCCACTTAAGTAAGTAAGTAAGTAAGAAGTGATAACACTGGTATGAAACAACTTTCGATTCTTGATCGCCCTTTAGGAAAAAATTTTAAATTTTTCCTCGATAAAAGTTCATTGCAAACGAACTTTCGCTGTAAACAAGATAAGTGCCGGGTGGGTATACGTTCGTCATGTTTCAAATAACAACACTTCTGTTGATATTCAAATACTTCTGTAAAACTGTTGGTATTAAAACTTCGAATAAAATATTTGTATCATAAGTCATTACGTCATGATTCGAACTCAAAACCAGTTCTTGTATAGAAATATAACTTAACAACAATTTAAATTTAACAATTCACTTTATAAAAGTATTGGGAACTTTCTAAATGCTCGAAAGCTTTCGATAGTTTTTCAGTTAGGTTTACTTCATAACCTAACTATACAAAAAAAAAAGAAAAATATGATGTTTATCAACTTTGTAGCACTTTTTTTTTTTGCAAAACTCAATTCGAATTTATTCGACGCAATTTAGTAACTAGTGTTGCACTTTTCTGAAAATCTATTTCCAACTTAAGAAGCTGTTTTGATTCTTTTTATGATATTAAAGTTTTGTACTCCGCAATATACTTCACAAATCAATAATCACTCAATATACATTTTTTTCAGCCACCGTAATGCCGTAAAATTGCGTACATACCGGCAGCAATAAACTATAACTAACTAAACAGAAATCGAAATTTTTTAAATCAACCATAAGGAAAAAATAAATTCCAATTTTTCTGACAATAATTATGCTTTGCTCTAATATTTGGGGCCGGTAAAATCTATAGCACCTAAAATGACAACAACTAACTAAGCGAAATCCATTATCATCAATATTTTTCTAAGCAATGTTGAAGCACATTTTTTCTATTTATTGTTGTTGTATTTATTTCTCTAACGGCTCTATTGATTTTTAATCTGCTCAGCGAAAAATAAGCAGAAGAAAATAAAATAAAAAAAAAAAATTTAATTTCTTAAAATAAAAAATTTATTAATTAATTCGAATAGATTCGAAATAAACGACTGTATAAACTTTGACATATTAATCAGTTACCGATAGTTGTGTCGAAGTGTTTAAACAGTTGGTCAATGAGTTGGATGTTTTTTTTTTTTATGTGCCTTTGAGCTGAACTTGATATTGAGCGTGTTCGAAATTTGAATGATCAATGAAGATCGAGCTATAGAACGTTTAACTTTCAACAGCTTTTTAAACAATATCTGATAAATGTTTTCAATAAAACAAAAGTAAGAAGAGAGATCGTTTAAAGATCAGCTAAGTGTAAGTTAAAAGATACAATATTTTTTATCAAGAATAGTGTTCCAAAAATTTTTATCTCAAAATATGTTTCAACACGTAAAAGGTGCTTTAGTTTTTAGATTGGATTGTAAGATCAGTTCATTTAATCTACGATTTATATTTATTTTTTTTTTGCATGCGATATAAATTTGCGATGGAATTTGATTGCAAATCAAAAAAAAAAAATCACATAGAGTTTAAGATTTGCATATATTTTGACAGCAATCCAAGCAGTTTTTGCGCTATTTCCATTCAGTCGTATAATTCATAGAAAATGTTTCGATATTGCTCAAAACATTTGCCAATGCAGCGCTTTCAGTGAGAAATTGAGTTATTAATACTACAGCAATTTTCACTGCAATTGAACATTTTCTTAACATAATTTGAAAGATATTTTTTTACAAAAAAAAATTTTATTAATGAACAAGATTTAAGGCAACGTTAAGATCAGTTACAAGCCAAGCTGATTAAAAGCATGAGATTTTTAATTTATAATATTAAAAAACTAAAAATTTTTAAGAAATTTCATAAAAAAAAATTCTTAAGTAGTACACGCAGTCTTAACTTTCATTAACACTCCATTCCATAAACATTTTTCAAAAAGACATAAGCATATACGGGTAAATTTCAAAATAAACGGCTTTGCTCTGTCCCTGCTTTTCCAGTCCTTTCTTTCAAACAATAACCACTAAAATAAACAAAAAAAAAAAATGCTATTGCAAAATAAAAAGAATATTTACGAAATAAGGCATTTGGAGTTCAGGCAATTGCCATAGTTTAACATATTATTTACAAGCGATTGATTTCACTCCTCTCTTACCTGTTTCATAGAAAAGCATTTGTCCCCACTCTTACCTGCAGTTATTCAATATAGAAAAGGAAAACAGGCATTGATTTGCAATACCAGTATAAATTTTCTAGGAGTTTTTGGTATTTTTAATTTTTAAAATTTACATAACAGTAAACCGCTTCGTGTCAGGAGTGTTATGTTTTACTTTATTTGCTCTAATCTTTATTTTAGTCACTGTGCTTAACTGCAAGAAAACACACTATTTATTGATTTCAGTTTTAAGTAACATTTTTAAATGCTTATTAAAATTCAATTAGCAGATTATGGTAAGTATAGACTAATAAGTCAAGAGTGTTATCTATAATTTTGCGGGTTTAAGTATTTAAAATAAAAAAAGTATTTGTATTTAATTGCTTTAATTTTAACGTATTTCTGTATTATATATTTTATATTTAATGCTTATTAAAATTCAATTACCAGATAATGGTAAGTATAGACTAATATATCAAGAGTGTTATCTATGATTTTGCTGTTTTAAGTATTTAAAATAAAAAAGTATTTGTATTTAATTGCTTTGTTTTTAACTGATTTCTATATTTTCTATAGTTCACAATTCTTTTCAACAAAAATATTCAAAAATCGTTAAAAGTCCTGAGTGTTGTTTCTGAGTGAATTAATAAATCTTGTTTTTATTTTCTTGAAAATGTTCTGCTTAAGGCAACTAAATTATCAAATGTTAAAATCTAGAAAATTTTTAGTGGATTAAAAAACTTTTTAGGGGCAGACAAAAATCGTATCCACTTTTGCAACAACTTAAAAAAATAAATTTAACAGAATTTATTAAAGAGCGTAACAGTGATTTTGAATTCTACATTCATTTCCACAACAGCGGCCATGTTTAAAGTTAAGCAAATGTAAAAATTTCTCTCTAAAATTTACTCAATTTATTTAAAATTTTACTAAATATTCTATAATCGTGAAAGTTTTTATCGGAATAAATTTCAAGGTTGCAGAGAAAATTTAAAAATGGAATAGCGATTGGTCAATGAAATAACTACCAAATCTTTACGTTAAAATGCAATTCTGAAATAAGTTGAAACATTGACACTTCATTTTGCTCTGATTATAATGAAATTGCTAATGCATTCAACGAATTATTTAGGTCAGTAGCTAATGCTGCTCCCATACGCAATTCAGATTTTACTAATAGTAATATTTTTAATGACGCGTCTCTTTTACATAGTAATTTCTTTAACCCATATTCTTCTAATGTCGTCATATGACGACAGAAACATTGGCAGTTTCAACGAGCTAGTGTTCCGTTATCACTGCATAGAAAAAAATAAAATAACAACAGTTGTATTGTCTGTTGATTGTTTTTCATAATGTATTTAGTTTGGCATTGTCATTCAAAGAGTGCACGTGTTATAAATTCTTAATTGTGCTTGTTTTTTTTTTTAAGTTCAGAATTATGAGTTCGGCTACAAAGTAAGTGTCAAAAACTAAATAAATTATAAAAATATGCCCTAAAAGTAACATAAAATTAAAATATATACTTGTTTTCAAGATTTGTGCTAAAAATCATTGTATAAGTTTTAGAAGAAACATATTTTTTTTTCGGATTATATTTGGTTGTCGTCATATGACGACACTATGATAAAACTAGTACTGATATAAACTTTTTTTATTGTTTTCGGTTTTTTATCAGCAAATTTCTTAGCGTAGCGGAGATTTTAGATATTTTAGAGGAAGATAATGAAAATGAGTTTTACATGGAACCTCCGGAAGTCAATATTTTGACTGATGAAGATTCAGATGAGGAGGTGGAAGGAAATATCAATTCTTTGTGTCGTAACCAACTTCTGGCACCTGCTGAAATTCGAACAACCAATAAAGAGTTTCCCACAAACACTGATCAGCAAGACATCAAAAGAAAAAAAGTGGATGTGAAAAAGCGAATTGAAATACATTGGAAATTAGGAGGAAAAACATCTCAAATCAAAGAATTCCAAGTACCTGTCAATAATTTTGAGGAAAGCCTGACTGCAGTCCAGTACTTTGAGCTTTTTTTCGATGAAGCATTGATTGAACTCATAATCGCTGAAAGTACTAAGTATTGTTTATCTAAAAATTGGCCAGACGTGAACTTGAGCGCAAAGGAGTTAAAAACTTTTTTTGGAATTTTGATCGTTTCGGGATATAATCCATTGTCTAGTAAAGCAATGTATTGGAATACAGGCGATGATTTGCGTAACAATGCGATATACAATTCAATGCGCAGAAACAGATTTGATACCATCATGAAGGCGCTGCATTTTCAGAGCAATGACAATTTAGACAAAACTGATAAGTTCTGCAAATTACGTCCACTTATATCGCACCTTCAAAAAGCTTTTATGAAGCACTTTCAACCAACGGAGTCAGTATCACATGACGAAGCGATGGTACAGTATTTTGGAAAACACGGTTGTAAGCAAGCCATCCGAAATAAGCCGATACGTTTTGGATACAAAATTTGGTGTCAAAACTCACCATCTGGCTACCTTATTGCGTTTGAGCCATATCAAGGGAAAACCTACCAGGGTGATGAAGAAATGGAAAGGCAATTTGGAAAATGTGCATCCACTTTGTTGCAATTAATTGACCATTATCCCTTATCGAAATCTGAGCTACCTTACCATTTCTTTTGCGATAATTTATTTACAACACTTCCTTTGCTCAAAGAGATGAGAAAAAGAGGCTTCAATTGCACCGGGACCATAAGAATCAATCGTTTAGGTAACAATTGTTGCTTGGAAGATGTAAGTACGTTCAAAAAGAAAGAAAGAGGTTTTATAGAGACGGCAATAGCAGAGTTTCAGAAAGAAGATTTCTATGTAACTAGGTGGAAAGACAATGCCGTGGTAACTGTAGCTTCAACTGTTTTTTCTGCAGATCCCGAGGGAAAAGCTAAAAGATGGAGCAAGGCAGACCTAAAATATGTTGAAGTTTGTATTCCATACTCCATACAAAGTTATAATAAAAATATGGGCGGCACAGATCGAATGGATCAAAACGTAAATGCTGATCGCATATCTATTCGAAGTAAAAAATGGTGGTGGTCATTATTTACCTGGATGCTGGATGTTGCAATACAAAATGCTTGGCTTTTAGCCAAACAGCATGATCCCAAACTCAAGCAAAAGTCTTTCCGTAGAGACGTAGCAATGTCATATCTTATGTCAAATAATAATTTTCCAAAAGCTGCGGGGAGAAAACCGAAATTCCAGCCTGGCGCTGATTCCATAAGATATGATCAATATATGCACTTTGTACAAAGAACAAAAAATAATAAGCAGAGACGCTGTGCTGGAGATAAATGTAAGTCAACTGTAAGAACAGAGTGCCAAAAATGTGATAAAGGATTGTGCATTGATTGCTTCGCCCCATATCATCAGAAATAAAAATATTTATTTTGTTATTTTTAATGAATTTATTTAAAAAGTTGAATGAAAACAGTGAAGACTAAAGAAGAAATAAAAGTTTTAAACCTAAAATCAATATCGCAATTTTGAACACTTATTGTAATAGCGTCGTCATATGACGACACCCATTTTCCGGAAACCTAGACCCGATATGCCAGATTTTTTTCCAAATATGTACTAAAGGTAGTCTATACATGTTGTGTATCAAATATTTTGATAATCGGATGGTAATTTCATAATTCGGGAGAATATGGGTTAAGAATATATCCGCCATAGAAATAGTGCAAATAATTGATACTCTCGATAGTAGTAATGCTGGTGACATTCCCTACTGACCTGAAAAGCTCAATTATAATTCCTCTTTATTAAGAAGGAAATTGCAGTACTATAAAAAATTACAGGCCCATTTCACTTTTGTCAGCTATTGCAAAAGCCTTTGAAAAAGCAATGAAAGACGAATTCTTACATTTCTGTCAAGGATATCGTTTCTGAGTCCCAAGCAGTTTGGCTTCAGAGAAGTCTTATCAACAGAGAATGCTCTGATTGATTTTCTGACTTATTAATAAAGCATTGGATGATAAAATGTATACTGCGTCACTTTTTGTTGACATAACTAAAGAGTTCGATATGGTGGACCATACGATTCTTTTGCGAAGGTTCTATTCTATTGGATACAGAAGTGCTATTCACAATTGGTTTAGCTCGTATCTTAGCAATCGCACGCAAAGGAGGAAAATTGGGGCTACTTCTAGCCACAGCCTAGGTGTGCCACAGGACTTGGTACTTGGACCGATTCTATTCCTCATTTACTTAAACTCAATTTTCCTACAAAATTTACGTGGTAGAGTAACTGCTTTTGCAGATGACCTTGGCATCTCATATAAGTCCTTGTCTATGCTTGAACTTACAGCTGACACAAACCATGATGCTGATATCTTGCGAAAATGGTTCGAAGCTTATTATTAGCGAAAAACAAAACTTATGTTTTATAAATTCTCAAGTCAAGATCTGAAAGAAATTAAGTTTCTATATTACGACCCTTTTTGTACAAAGTTTATGCTCTGTCCTAACAACCATATATCCTTTCAGTTAGAAAGAAACTGCAATGCGGATTGCTTTGAAATAGAATTTGTTAATAATTTTAAATATTTAGGTGTACTAGTGGACAAAAGGCTGAATTGGACGACTATATGATCTCGCTCAAAATCTTTTACAAATCTGTTGTCAGAAAGTTCTATCGGCGGCGTAATTTGTGTTCAGGAAAAGTTCAAAAAAGTTTTTTTCTGATTTGTTGCACTCAAAATCTTATTATGGCATATGTTGCTGGGGCGATGCTTATAATAATAAATTGAAGCCTTTACTTACTTTGCAAAAATGCGTTGTTAGACAAACCTGTGGAGTCAATCATGTAACATCCTCATTCGATTTATTTAAATCTCTGACAATATTACCCATATAGCACTTGTTTTACTTTGAAGTCCTGAAAACAGTTTTTTAAGACCAAAGCAATTTGTTAAACCATACAGAAAGTGGAATCTGTCGTTATTCCTTCAAGTGTTTGCAAAAGCTAGTCAATTGTAGCACGCAGATTGTTTAATAAACTGCTAGACCACATAAAGTCCATCAAACGTGAGAGTTCGTTCCTGACACAAATAACAGGACAATCAATAAGTCCGTAGGATAAGTAAGAAAAAAAAGAAAATTTTGATAAAACTCGATTATATTATTCAACATAATTGCCTTCGAGAGCAATACAACGAGTATAGCGATTTTCCAACTTTTCGATACCACTTTTATAGTATGATTTTTCTTTCTCGTCAAAATAGGCTTCAGTTTCAACGATTACTTCATCATTGAACTTGAACTTCTTTCCAGCAAGCATTGTCTTGAGATTTTAAAACAGAAAAAAGTCGCTGGGGGCTAAATCTGGAGAATACGGTGGGTGGGTAAGCAATTCGAAGCCCAATTCATTAAATTTTGAAATCGTTTTAATCGATTTTTGACACGGTGTATTGTCTTCTTGAAACAACACTTTTTTCTTTTGCAAATATGGTCGTTTCTTGGCGATTTCAACCTTCAATCGATCGAAAAGTGCACAGTAATAGTCGCTGTTGATGGTGGTTCCTTTTTGGAGATAGTCGATGAATATTATTCCTTTCGCATTCCAAAATACAGACGCCATCACCTTACAAGCCGACTGTTGAGTCTTTGCTCGCTTTGGATTCGGTTCGTCGACTGCTGTCCACTCAGCTGACTGTCTTTTCGATTCTGGTGTATAATAGTGAAGCCATGTTTCATCCATTGTCACATATCGACGATAGAATCCGATTTTATTGCGGTTTAACAGCGCCAAACACTCCTCTGAAGCATCAATTCGTTATTGTTTTTTGTCGACTGTGAGCTCACGAGGCACCCACTTTGCACAGAGCTTTCGCATGCCCAAATGTTCGTGTAAAATGGTAAAAATACTACCATCTAATATCTTTACAATGTCAGCTAGCTAGTGCACCTTCAATTTGCGATCGTTCATAACCAATTTGTGGGTTTTTTTGATGTTTTGTGGAATAACAGTCTGATTTGGGCGTCCACTGCGCTCTGCATCATTTGTGCTGGTACGACCACGTTTAAATTCAGCAATCCACTTTTCTATCATTTGTCTCGATAGAGCAGAGTCCGGATAATGTTTATTAAGCCATTGCTTGATAAATGCTTTATCAATGCCAATTATCATTTCCAATGCTTTATCAAAACTCGAAATTCACTTTATTCCATTTTTTTTTTTTCAATAACAATAGTTGCACACAAAATGCTATAACTCACGAATCAATTGTCAGATTGTTGTCAAATTTTTATATGTATCGTTTGATGGTTGGTACTAAATAAAAATCATATGAAAAAAATCTTGTAACGCCATCTATGTGTCATCCTATGGACTAAGGCTTGAACGTACTGTTAAAATCATGGCTATTTAATTATAAGTTAGACGGCATTGAAGAACTACTTCAAGATAAACTCATAAATCTCACTCTATTCTTTCTCTATCTCTCTTTTTCTTACCTTACTTCTCCCGTTTCTCCTCTATTCTCTCTACCGAACACTTTCTTCCGCTCACTACTAGTATATGCTAATAAATTATTTGAACTCGTGATAGGTAACCCAGTAATTATATCTTACTTCACCTATCACTACCATTTCTGTTATTACATTAAGTAATTAAGAAATAAGTAATATTGTACTAACTGTAAGAGAAATATGAAAAATTGAATATTCCATAATAGCGCCTACTATCACAAAACCTTCACCTAGATTTCATCATTACAAATATTCCCGCTTCAATTTTTTGACATAATTAATGAATACTCAAAAATGATATTCAATAAATGTTCAAGATTTCTGTCAATTAAAACTAGACAAGACAATAGCAAGTAAAAATTTAAGCTCTTGATCATTAATGATTAGAATTAATTTCTTTGGACTATTCATTAAGAGAGTTCACCAAATATTTCACACTTAATTTAAGCCATATGCAGCTGATTGTGCCATTTAAGTGCCATCATCATAATAAAATATATATATATATATATATATATATATGATTTAAGACAAACATCAAAATTCGATCAAATGTCAAAAATAACATGAATGATCGGTGCGAGCACGAATGCACAGCAATTTTTCGTTTTCAATTTTAATTAAAAATGCAGCGCATCTCATAGATAGATAAATATTGAAATATTAAAATTATTTTATGATATTAACGAGCATAGATAGGCAGCTAGATAGCTAGATAGATATAAAGCTAGATGGCGTGCTTAAATCATTGATTGAGTGACCAGGCCAAAGAGCCGGTTCTGCCACCATCATCACTATCAACCAGCAACAACAGTCATTCAGTCAAGTTGATCGCTTGTAAAGCTCGATCGACGTTCGTTCGATCATCATGTTATACGAATGGGGCGCCATAATAAACTATGCAGCAATTATGAAACACGCTGAAACACAGACAAACAAATACATTTATGTAGAAAAACAAAATTGAAAAAAAAAATTTCCGCTACATAGAATTTAATATGGTATGATTAGCTGACGATCGATTTTTGGTGATCTGTTTTAATAATTTATTTTTGTTTTTTTTTTGAAACAACAAAGACTGCTGTGGGTTGTTTTGTTGTATTTGTTGTTTCTGTAGCTGTTTCAAATAATTATCAAAGCCAAAGCCACAAAAAAAAAAATCGAATATTTTGATTGCTTCCGATCACGTCAGGTTTTAGCTCTGCTTTTATAACTTGTGGGCAGTTTTTTTTTTTTTTGTATTGTTGCAACTCAATATTTAATTTTGTTTATATATAAATTTTTTGGTTTAATTCTGTACAGCTTATAAAAGAAAAAGTACCTTTTTGTTTTAAAAATAGTTTAAGTTTGAAGCCTCTTCTTAACAAATAAATAGCTTCAAATTAACAAGTTTTATTATTGTCGCTCAGCAAAATATAATGAATGCTTACACATAAATTTAATCCTCACAAATTTTCTTAGCAATTTTTTTTCCCTCATAATTATTGCCTGCCGCTAGTGCATAGAATTGAATAATGATTTGCTAAAAATTGTTGCTCAACCAATTTGGCCGCCATCGAGCAACAACGACAGCTTTCGACAAAAATTTTATTTGTCATCATTATAAGTGTGCAGCAACATGCCGCAGCAGCAGCAGCAAGCAACTTAATCAGTAGACAGCAATTAATCAAAAATGTCTACCACTTGATAGTGTCTTCAGTCTGCTAGATATGAGTTCTGCTTTTCTGCTAGCTACTCGATTTTTAATATAAATTTGCAATAATCTATTTCGTTGCGGTCGCATAAACATTGCAGCAGCAGCAAGCATAACAAATATGCAACATATGTGAGCATACAAGAGTGAGCAGAAGAAGAAGAAGTGGGCGAGGGGGAGGGGGAGGGAGAAAGGAGGAACGATGAGAGCAAAACTATTGCTGCTTTTATGCGAACATGCTGCAGACACTATTTGGAATATTTGACAAATATTCGGCTGCATCAGTGTGTCGTAGGGTGATGGCTTTTATAGCCAATAGCGTTGATATGTTGCTGCTGCTTCTGCTGCTTGGCACATCTTCATCAGGGGCAGTAGCAGTAGCAGCAACAACAAAATTGCTGGTTATGATAAATTCTAGCAATGCATTCGCATGACAAGCAAATTTCTTATATTGCTCATTCGAACTGTATTGGTTTGAGTTGTTGCTGCTGTTGTTGTTGTTGTTATTTAATGTCAGCGTTGTTTAAATGAGCTTAAATATTTATTTGCTACACATGTGGTAATATTTTGTGCTGTATCGTATCACTCTTCTAACCCCCCCTCCCCCCTTCCCTCCCACACCATGCGGCATGCTCGTTGACAGTGTTTAAAAGCATGCCTTAAGGCGCTGTTTATTATGCTAAGTGTTGCTTGTTGTTTTTGTATTTTTTTTTTTTTTTTGTGTGTAAAATTGATTTGTAAAGTGTTGTCTCGATGATGCATACATTTGTTGCAGCAACATTGTAACTGAGTGCATTTTTTAAATAAAAACTATCTATCAAGTTTTCTTAGTTTTTTGTTTTGTTCTATATTATGGTGTGTGAATATAAAATTTGATTTTTTTATGTTAATTAAAAACAAATTTAATAAGCATATCAATCAAATATTACAAACAAATTGATGTAAAAATACGTTGACTAAAAATATGTCAAAACAAACAAAAGATTTTAAATCAATATGAAACAAAAAAAATATTCGTTCATAATTTGAAAAGAACCTCTTAACCTATGTTAAGAGGTTCTAACGGTGGCTAAGTCAAAAAACATTATACATTAGTTGAAAATTTGCGAAAAACGACAAACATACATAATAATAAAAAACGTTTTCGTTGTTACCAGTAAATAACAATAAATAACCTAAATTAACTTAGTTTAGTTATGATTGCATGTTAACCGTGAAAAAAAGTATCTACCCTGTCCTGTCCCTTTACTATCTCAATTGTTAATTGATTAAACATTTAAGCATTATTTATTTCATAAAGAAACGTTAGTAAAAAGAGTAAATATTAAAAAAAAAAAACACAAAAATCAAATTGCTTTTATTTTCTATTAAAAAAAAATCCGCAATTTTTGTGACTTGTATTTTAAGTCTCCTATCCTGAACGTATTACGTCCGTTAGAAAATGACGACAAAGAACTTGTCGTTACAATCCCATAGCATTGACTTTAATGTGAAGTTGACAACAAACGGTGTCCGTGGTGCAGTGGGTAGAGTGTGTGACCCATACGCCAGAGAACGCTGGTTCGAATCCCACCTGACACAAAAAGTTTTTTCTCTGCAGACAATGGCAAACCTCAGAGAGTAAAAACTGCCATGAAAAGCATCTTGATAACATAAGTCGTTCGGAGTCCGCATAAAACATGTAGGTCCAGTTCTCGATCATTTCACAACACACACAACACAATTGATCGTATGAAGCTCGGTCAAAGTCCTTTCAAGGGCTGAAAATGGCCATTTCGTTTTTCGTGCTCTCATTGGCGCAAAGTTCGATCAGGCCACCCGGCATGTGCGGATGTGTCGGTGAATGCAGTATCTCCCCTGGTAAGTTGTATTCCTTTGTTATTCAAAGTATAACTTTTTTATTCAAAGTTGTTCATCGTTTTTCTTTGTTTATCGTGTTTTTTGACAATACATACTCTTCTATTTGTGTTCGTTTTTTAGTAAAAATATCTCTTCCCTGCCTCTCGAGTTGCCAGGGTAGAGACCATAAGTCCAAATTAAGTGAGCAGAAATGAAATATGAATCCATTATATGCTTTTGCTTGTAACCGTAATTGAAATGAAAAGTGAATCATTTTGGGATAAGTTTTCCGAGGAATTCAAAAAAATTATTCAAATCTGAAAAAAAGTTTATTTTTTTGTTGAAAAATCCATGTTTTTACAACTACTTTATTTTTTGGGGGCGACTGGCCCCCTTTTTCCCGCTTCCGGCGCCCCTGAACTTAATCCTTACTTAGCGAGTTATAAAATAAAAAACTTTTCTCTCATAAAAACTTAATGCAGTGAATTTATTGCAATGCACTCTGTTTGCGGCGAATTGTTTTTCTATCTTCATTCAATAGCATTCAGATAAATTTAAGTGTTGCTTTCACTAAAAACCACTTAAATCAGCGGCTGCTGCTGTCTAAACACAGCACGGCGAATTCAAAAAAATCTTTTTTTAATTTCTTTAATGCAAATATTTGCACAATATGTGCATGTTTATGAAAGAAAACCTTTTAAAAAACACATTGAATGATTGCTTATTGCTTAAGACACCAAACAACAGCAACAACAACAACAACAAGGCACCTTTATGTGTGCTAATATATATAAAAGGTGAAATAGGTGAAAAGGGTGAGTTTTCTTTATGTGGCATATTATTTTATACACTAGGCAAAAAAAATGTATATGTGCTTTGTTTTTTTCTTACACTTTCTTAATGCATCAATCATTATTATTTGCCATCAAATGAAAATGTTTGCATATGTGTTGAGTTGTCATCGTTGTTGTTGTTGTTGTTGTTGCACTTGCTGAAAAGCCACCTTGTTGTTTTTTTTTTTGAGTGAAGCTAAGGTTTGGGTATTTATTTTTTTATATATTCTTTTTTTTTTTATTTCATCTTCACTCAAATGCAAGCTTCATGGCAACCCATTCTATTTGATAATGGCAACTCTAACGATGCGCTTCGTGTGAAGCGTTCAAGATGTATCACTTTTGCTTAAGTGCGATATATATACAAAATTTTTATAGCCATGTTGGAAGTTAAAGAGAAAAGCAGCAGCAATAGCAACATTAAAAAAAAAATTACGCTGGCAACATAATGACTGCTGAATGCATTTGAAATCCATTAAAAGCTATTTTTGCAATAATGAATGAACGAGCGAAGAATGAACGTTTTTCTATAAAGACTGAAATCAACAATTTTGTTGATGACTATATTGCTGATGATGATACTCATGATGATGATGCTGATGTTGATGCTGCTGATGATGCTGCTGCAGTTGAGATGAGTAGTATTTAAAAACAAGTTAAAAGCTGTAGATAGCGGGAGTTTTGCTGATAAAAAGCAACACCCGGCAATCATTTAAAATCAACAACTACAACAACAACAACAACAACAATAACAGCGTATTATTTGGCTACCTCAGCACTGAAGCGTATTTTGAGCAATGAATGGAAAAAAATTGTTAAATGACAAAATTCACAAATTTTTGTCATTTTTATTATAGATTTTTGCAATCCGATTTTTTTTTTTAGAGATGAGTGGATAAAGCAAATATTGGATACAGGGTTGCATAAATGTTTTTAAGCACATAAATAGGCGAATTTATCACTCAAGTTAATGGCTATGAAAATGTTGCATTACGCTGATTACTTTTGAAGTTTTAAAGACTTTATATCGGCTTAGATGTTTTAAATTTTATCTGTGGCGGGATGTAGAGAAAAAGTAAAAGAAGATGTTTAGAAGGTAAAAAGGTGTAAACGTGTTCAGGGATGAGAGTTAAATGAGGATTGTGTAGGGAAATTAACTTTATTAAATTAATTTAATAGTACTATGCGCTTTAAGGAGAGTGCGTATCTCTGGGTCGGTCACAAGTCACCAGAGCATTGATGAAAATGAGAAGACAAGCGGATAAGCAAAAGAGGGCGCTTTCGCGCTACAAGAGCTATAACAGAAATCTCGAAAAAATTATCACACAAGCAGTGAGTCGTAGATGGAGAGATATGACAACATGCAAGATCTCAAAAATTATGAACGAACACGATGCGAAAAGCACGATCGCTCAGAGACTGCAGGACACTAGTGGGTATCCTCGCAGTCACTTCACGTCAGCACTACAAATGACAATTGAAGGAAGTCTTAGGAACCTGGCACCACCGCTAAGGCCCTGGAGCACTACTTTGAGTACACCACTTTAAATACCTAGGCTCACCGATGTTTCCATCACTAAAAGATGCAGTCAAAACCTCTCCTGAAACTTTCCTAAGATTTGCGAGTTCAACGCCGGATTAAAAAAAAAAAAAAGAAATGGCCATCTCAGCCCTTGAAAGGACTTTGACCGAGCTTCTTATGATCAATTGTATTGTGTGTGATGGGAAATGTTTGCACACAAATGATCGAGAACTGGACCTACATGTTTTACGCCGACTTCGAACGGCTTTATGTTCTCAAGAAGCTTTCATGGCAGTTTTTACTCTCTGAGGTTTGCCATTGTCTGCAGAGAGGTGACGGCCGAAGAGAAAAATTAACTCAATTGAAAAAATTTTCTGTGTTAGATGGAGGATTCGAACCTGGGTTCTCTGGCGTAAGAGTCACACACTCTACCCACTACGCCACGGTCGCCACGCCGTGGGGGCGACGCCGGATTAACCTACCTTAAACTAGATTTATAGAATGTTGAATGGCATAACAAAAAAGGGGTGTGTAGAAATACGCTCTAGACTCCTAAACCGCTCATCTGACTAGAATGCAAATTTGTATAATAGAGGATTGCAGGTACGGCAAGTGTTTTGGCGCTTTCTATTTTGATCAACTTCAAACACCAGAAGGCATTGTAGTACAAATTTCTCAAAAAACACGCATTTTATTTATTAAGAGGCGTAGTAACGGGTACAGCTAGTTGAATATAGAAATAGTTGATGTTATGAAAAACTGATTAGAAATCAAACTATAATCACGATTACTTGAGATTACGAAAATAATCAAAAGGAATCAAAAGTAATCAAAGAATAATAATCGGATTACTTTTAGAGTTTTTTTTTTATTCTTTTTAATTATTTTAAGAATTTGTGCCTAATGTACCAAACGTAAAGTAAGGTTGAACGACTATTTTCTTTTGCTGTCATAATAAACAATCTAAGTTGCGAACATAGTGGAGCATTAAAGAAAGAGAGTCATGCATCTCTTTTGCTCCAATGTGTTTTCTGATCTGATCTGCCTGCCTGTCTGAACCAACGCACAGTGACTCAGAATATGTTTTCATTGGCCAAAATTCCAACTTTTAAGCCGATTGAAATATTTAAGAATTTTTTAACTGATAGATAATTCCATGAATTTATTGTGTTTAAAATTTTGTTAAAATCGATTGAGTGCTTATTGAAAAATTCAAGGTCAAAGTTGAACTTTTGAAATTTTGAACTCTTAGTATGGAATTATGATGACAAAACATTTTATTAATTATTATTAACCCATTAGGCCCTACGGGTGCCAAAACGCACCACGAAAAGACATATTTTTAAAAAGTCATAGCTTAGATTCAGTAAAAGATATCGGCCATCTTATTTTTGCATTAAGAAGCAGAGGGATGAAATTTTTTTAAGACTCTTGACATGTTTTGTCATAATATGTAGTCTATCCTTTCCGAAGTCAAAAATTGTGAATTTCCAATTTACAAAAAAATTTTTTTTTTTAAATATGTCAAAATATATACACAAAAAAAAAAAATAGGGATAAGGATCGATACTAATAGTAGTCTTCTTTATTCTGTAAAAATATCCGTATGATACCATAGCTTACCAGGCCACAGGACACCGTGGTATTTTTTCCCACTTTTAGGCTTATGTGAGTTCCCAATTAGTATTGTTTTTAACATTAATTTTTTATTTATTTTCCAAAATGTTTTATTCTATCCAACACAATGTTATTCTATAACACTTTCGCTTTTCTAAAAAAACAGTGTGTTGTGGGCGTGGCAGTGAATGATCGCACTATGATTGACCCAAGTGCTCCACACAAATATTTTTAACCTCCTGCGCCCACGGGCTTGAGAGCTGGGCTTAATGGATTAATATGATTTTTTACATTCGGAAATTTTTTGTTTTATAATTTTTTTTTTCCATTATTATAGTATATAACTTACTAAAACAAGAAAAATCATATTTTAATTGTTATTTATTTGGTTGGAATATTGCTTGCAAATATTCCTTACTCAGTTCTGAATTATTTTCGTCCTGTAGTAGTTCTTTTGCTTCTTTATCTAAGTTCAGATGGAATCTTTCTTTCGTGTAGTTATACTGGCTGTAGCGATTTCTTAAATTTTTGACGAAAACAGATAATTTCTCTTCTTAGTCCAATGGTATTTCGAAGTTTTTTTTTCTTTGAACGTAGCTTAGAACATCTTCCTGTTTTTTTTTTGTTTCTTGCTCCTTTACTCCTCAGTCAATTCTTTATAACTGAATCTCTCCATGATTTTTGAATCAATTTATTTATTTCCAATTGCAATGGCTGAGATGTTATAGCAACTGAGATTGTATCCGAATATCATTTCCTTATTACTCTTTCCATACCGTAGTTCTTTCCAAGGCCCAATATCAAGTATCTGTTTACTTATTACCTGCACCAGTTATATAAAGGTAAAATTTAAAACCCTAAATCTCCGAATGATTCATACAGGTAGAATGAAATGGGTTAATTAAAACACTTTTTTAAATACCAGAACCTGTAAATATATTTTTTATATGCACCTGTCTTATAGGGTTGGCATAAAAAGGGTAAATAAAACTGAAATATTCTTTAAATTGCATGTTATAAAAAACCTACAGTTTAATTTGAATACATCATTGCATAACTTATAGGTATGCGTTTAAACTAGCGTCATTCGAATATTTGTGTGGGTAGTTTCAGTAAAATGAAAAAAGCTTCTACGAGGGGATCGTGGGGGGTATTAAAGTATATATAGGGTGAAAGAAGAAACTTTCACCTTTAACTGGATGCTTTCATTTTTTTGATCCGTTTCGATCCTTAGAAGTTCTATTCCCCTAAAGTTAAAATTTTTCCAAAAAACAGTCATTTTGAAAACATTTCGTAACACCCAAAATATATGGTTGCAGCTACAACCTAATACAACCTAATACATTCTAAATTTAACGATAATAGTCCAACAAACCTAACAAAAAATAATTCAACCCTCTATTGATTATAGTTTGCGAGCAATGGCCATTCATTTTCGATGAAAAAATAAAAAACTTACCTTTTTCTGAAATTAGCAAAAACAGTTGTGTTTAACCGCATGCCACGCCCACCATTTTAGATATTTTGATCTAAATTTTTGGCTACCTAACTTTGGATATATTTACTATAAGATGGTGCAAAAATGTTATAAATCGGTTACCACAAAAAATGGGTATTTTTTGCCGTAGCTACAGGTTTTTTTACCCTTATCAAAAAATGTTTAAAAATGTGCCCTTAATATAGAGTAGTTATAAAAGAGTATGCTTTGATAATATTTCTTGTCTGTTAAATTTATTGTCTGTTAAAAGTACGGGTCTGTTCCCGTACTTTTTGTACTAAAAATTGTAAAACAATCAAAAGCCTGAGAGTTAGAAAAAATTCTCTCAAAAATAGAGACACAAAAAGTACGGGAACGCTTTTAGGACTAAAATGATGTCAAATAAAATCGTCTGTCAAAATAAGAAAAAATTGTCACCTTGGTTTGATATCCAACTAATTCCATCAGCTTATCATTTTCAGAAATGCTTGATGATTCTAAAAACTCAACAAATTGCTTGCACCAAACAGATTTTTTTGGATCTCCTTCAGCTCCAGCTTGATGTGGAGCATCGACAGTGTAGACGATGTGATAAGGATTTTTAATAATATTGAAATTGAATTTCAAAGGAACATTTATATTTAGTTTTAACACAACTTAACATGCTCCTGGGTCTCATTCCAACAGTTTTTGCTTATTTCAAAGAACATTTTATAGCTGATTTTGCGCATTTTACACTTTAACCTTTGTTTCCAGAAGAAATTCTCGAACTAAGACTTGCAATTTTTTAATGGAAGGGGTCATTATTTACTTTCTCGATTGCACTCTCTTTTACCATTTTTTCGAGTACGGGAACACTTCTCGGACTAAAACCTGTAAAATTGACAAATTGGGTATCATTGGAAACATACCTATCAACTCTGAAAAAATACTTAATAATTTTTTTATTTTTTTTTTTTTTTTTTTTTTTTTTGTAGAAATGTCTGTTTCTGCCAGTGAAATGTCATGCAAATATTGAAAAATCTAATAACAGCCCAAAAACTGCTCAAATGTGACTTTAATAAAACTATTTTTATTATTTGACTGAAAAATTATATAAAAAAATTTGTGTGGCTTTAAGTATAACCATCAAGTATTTCAATTTTTCTCATCTGTCAATCTTTGCAAAAGTGCCTTAAAAATATCTTAATTTTTTCCAACAAAAGCCACACAGTAGCATCTTCTTAGTTCTTCCCATGTCAGAAAACGCACTTCTGACCTTCTGATTTGTTTGAAATGTCAAAAATGCCATTGATCTTGAGTTTCCCTGAATACCCTAGATCCACACACACACATATATACACACACGCACAAGCACATTTATCCCGCTCCACTCAAAATACTTTTGCTTTTATATTGCTTGCGTTTTTTACACTATTTATCATTGTAGCTGCAGTTTTTAAATTTTTTTATTTTAAGTCATTTTGTCGCATGTGTGTGTTTGTGTGTGTGTTTCTTTCGATTTTTTTTTTAGGTTTCTTTCTCTTCATTTACACTTAAGCGTGAATAAATAATCGCAATCAGCATGCAGTCGCCGCCAAAACATTCAAGTTGCACTTGGAAATAAAAAAGGGGAATAGAGTCCCCCAACCATGTTTTTTTTCTTCACATTTTTTTTTTTTATTTTTGTTGTCTTAAGATTTAACTTGTGAGCGCCTACTTATACGCTGTTAATTACATGTGTTTGTTTTTTCCATTAAAACCATTTAACAGCAGTCGCCCTGCCAGCCAGGCAGCAGCAGCAAAATCAGCTTCTTTTTTACACTCTGCTGTGATCTAAACCGATCATTATGTGGCAGTGAAGTGTCTTTTTTGTTTTTCTTGTTGTTACTGTTGTATATTTTTTCATATTATTAGATATTAAATAAACGACGACATTATGACACAAATTATTGTAATTTTTTTTTTCTCTCCAGTATCTGCTGTTCGTACATTTAAGGGTTACCCACTGGCGTCTAATTATAGCGCCTTGACTTGAACTTCGAACGTTCTTAAGCATCAGTTGGCTTTCATTAAGCAGATGTTTAGCTATAAAATAGATGCAATCATATATTTGTGATAAGAAAAAAACAAAAAACATCTCTGTAATGAATGGGGAAAATTTTCATGTTTAGAACATGAGGGTAAAAGATATTCTAGGAAAACTCCAAATATTTGTAAATGTTTAATAAAAAATTAAGCTAAAATATACAACGCCTCATAAAATGCGCTGTTTTCTATCGAAATTTAATATTTTTGACAATTCTTACCCACATTCGTTTTTCTTCTACACAAAAGTTCAAACTTTCAGTAAGCAAAAAGAAAAAAAAAAAAACATTTCAAACTCTCCGTGGAAAAACACATTATTTTAATTTTCAACCACAAATTTATGCAAATAATTTCAAAACAATCAAATTAGTTTGAATTTTAAGCCAATAACCACAATTATCGCAAAGCGTAAGCAAGCTTATCGCGCACACTGTGGTGTACCCCAAAACAATACAACAATAAAAAAAGAGAAAAATAAAAACCAATACAAATACACTGCTTTTTATCGTAATATATTTAAATTTCATAATATATATGAGATATTTATCGAATTAACGTAATATATTGAAATGTTAATCAGAGTAAAAATATATATAAAACATGCTTCAGTAATTTTAGTGGTTAAAATCATTAACACTAGCATATAAAAAAAAAACAAACAAAAATACAAAAATTGAGATTATATAAAAATTTGATATAATCCAAACTGAGCCAGGCTTTATTAATAAAAACCGAGAAAAAAAGCCTAATGAATAAATAGTTCGCAGAAACAAAAACCAAAAACAATAAACATCAAACAGCACTTCAGCTTCATATCGTATAAAAATGTATAAAGTATGCTTAGAAATTAACAGAAAAAAACAACATTTAATACGTACAGTTTTAAATGCGTACTTGTACTACGCTTGGATAGCAAATACCGGAAATCAAATTGAAAATGTGCCGGATGTCATAGATATAAAACAAAAGCAGCAGCAACAAGCAGAAAAAATTCAAAAAAAAAAAAAACGACTGTATGCTATAGGTAATGTAGAAATGTGTAAAAGAAACAAAAATTTTGAAAAAAATTACAAAAAACAAATTATTGCTATCATAATCATTGTTAAAAGCTTTAAGCTAACTTGAGCAAAATATTAACGAACAGTTTTTTGAAAGCTAAAAGCTTAAAGAAATGTGTATTAGACAAAAAAATTTTTAGTTTTTATTAAAGTGCAGTGAAATTATTACAATAGCAGCTAATTATAACAGGTTTGCAACTAGTTTCTTTTTATGAGTAAAAGATACAAAAAAGTTTATATTTTTTCAGGGCCGCAGAGAGACGCATTCGGTTTGGTGCGTACAACATATGGGCCCCATCGCAATTTTATTTTTTTTCAACATAAAACAAAAAATTGTATGAATATAATAATTCAATTAGAATATTATAAACCAAGGTAAGTTATTACGAGATCTACTTTTATAGCAAAGATATTATATAGTTAAATTCTAGGTCATTATTTATAGACGGAATGATCTTTAAGCCATGCACCATGGCTAGTTAGAATGTTATATAACAGTATTCAGTATCTTAATATTTGCTTAATTTCCAATAGTTTTTAATCTCTGTATTATTTTCCTTTGACTTTTGTCAAATTTTTTTGCGTTACATTCCGCAAATTATCTGCGTGAAAAAATAAAATTATCATTAGTTTGGTTGGGCATAATTTTCACACACAATATTTCTCAATACAAATTGAACGATATGTACAGTGAATCAAAAAAGTTTAGGCACAGTCATATGAGAAGAACTTTGCTTTAATATTTAAAAGCAACTAATTTGGCCAACTTTTTGATGCAATTAGTAACATTAGATGAATTTTAATTGAAATACACAAAAAAATTCCTTTACTTTATACACTACTCCATGAAATATAAGCGGAAGAAGAAAAAATGCATATGAAAAAAGTTTAGGCACAGGCTGTATATGTACCTTGTTTTTGCAAATAAAACGGTAATCTATAAGTTCTCTTTGATTTATTCCGTTTTCTGCACATAATTATTGCGCAGCCATCCAATTGACTTAAGTCAGTGCTGATCTTGATGTCGTGATTGATGAGCAAAATGAGCAGTCGTACAGAAATTTCGGTAGATGTTCGAAAAGTTTTTATAAACCTTCATGTGCAGCAAAAATCTTATCGCGAAATTGGTGATATAGTGCAGAGGCCCTATAAAAGTGTGCGAAACATTATAAAACATTACATAAATACGGGAATATTAGAGCGTGAAAGCAGATCTGGACACCCAAAAATATTAACACCACGCCAGGAGCGCACTGTAGTAGCTGCAGTGGACCAAAATCCTAAAATTTCGGCTGTAAAATTATGCAATAATGTGCAGCAAAGTTTCAATAAAAACTTCGATTCCCAAACAATACGCAATACTCTACATAGAGCTGGTTTTCATGGACGAGTTTCTCGGCGCAAACCATTTATTTCGGCTATTAATAAGAAAAAGAGGCTGTAGCTTGCAAAACTTCATGTACGTCAATCGGAATCATTCTGGAACAGTGTAATATTTAGTGATGAATCGAAGTTCAACCTTTTTGGATCAGATAGTGCACAAAAAGTTTGGCGGAAGCCAAACAATGAGCTCCAAGAAAAAAACCTAATTAAAACAGTCACACAGGGCGAAAACACACCCTCAAATCTTGTCTTTATAGATGAAAAAAATTAATAAGTGGTCTTATTTGAATATTTTATAAGACAATTTGTTTCCTAGTGTTGAAAAATTGGGCTTGAATGGGAAGCCATTTTTGTTCCAGCAGGATAACGACCCGAAACATGCGTCGTACCTTCTGCAGGAATGGTTTATTTACCATTGCCAACAGCTCAAAATACCTCCACAGTCGCCAGATATGAATGGTATTGAACATATTTGGCAATTATTGGGGAAAAAAAATTCGGAGCCATCGCATATCATCAAAAGATTCACTTAAGGAGGCTCTTCGCCAAAAATGGAAAAATATAACACCCGAACAGACATGCAACCTAGTTGGGAGTATGCAAAGGAGCTTACAGGCAGTTATTGAAGCCGAAGAAAGTCTAACAAAATATTAAATGTATGAAAACCAAAAATAAATTAAAATTTTTTACACATGTGCTTAAACTTTTTTTATGTAATGACAATCTAAGGTTCCGCAGGATGAAATATATTTTACGGACAACATCGTTGATGTGATCAATGCACGTGAGAGAACAATTAATTTTAAAGCCAAGACTTTGAACACTACAGACAAGTTTAAGGTTTTTGTCACCAATTGATAGATCAGGAATATCCCCGTGATGAATTTTTTTTTTGGATATGGGCAAAACATATGATTTTAGGGCATTTAACTGAAAATAATTTTGTTCAGCCCACTGGTAAACATCGTTCAGATCTTCATTTAGTTTATGCACCAAGTCTTCCATTAGGTTTGTTTTACCAGGTAGATATAGCTGAACGTCATCAGCGTAAGCATGCAATGACACATATGTAGATAAGTGGACCAAGAACGGATCCCTGGGGCACACCACTGCAAACCAACTTCTGCTGCGAGAACCTATTACCAACTTTTACTCTTTGTACCCTGCCTGTTAAGTAGCTTTTCAATAAATCTACAGCATTGTTACAAAATCAATAAAAGTATTTTAGCTTGTGACAAAGAAGTGTATGATTAACGGTGTCAAATGTTTTAGAGAAATCAAGCGGACAAAGAAGAGTTACTCTATTATCATCATAAAAGGACCTAATGTCATCCAAGACTTTGAGCAGCTTTGACCTGCACGAAACCCAGAATGTAAGGAAGATAAAAGATTATTAAAGGCTAAAACTTATGATATTTGATCAGCTATAATTGCTTCACAAACCTTCGATAGGGATGACAGCTGTAGTTTATTTTGCCACAGTTGTTATTATAGTAGCTTTCCAAGAACTAGGAAAGGAAGATGTAGTAAAGCAATTATTATGTGAATGAGAGGACTCAAAATATGAGCTAAAATAATTTTGATAAACTTTATATTAATACCATCTTCACCAACGGCATTCGATTTTACTTTCTTTACAAACTTTGCTACATCATTTTCCGTAACCGTGGAAACTGTAAGCATTGTTGCGTAGAAGACTCAGCAGATTCAAGGGTTATATTTTTCAGAGAGCTGGGGTTGAGGAGAAAAAAAACACTGAGAATGGCTGGATCAATCGGGCACTCAGAGGTTTGCCTATTACCAATGCTTAGCTTTTTTAGGTTACTCCACAGAACCTTAGGTGGAAGAGATGCTTTCAGTTTGGTACTACAATAATTTATTTTTGACTGCATGATAATCGACACTGAGGCATTTCTGGCACACCTATAATTTTTCCATTTTTCAGCTGAAGGGTTTTTTTTCCATACAATTCGCAACTTGTTTCGCTTTTTTATAGCAAGCTGGACGTTACTTATAAACCAAGGGTAGGAAGGATTTTTAATAGTGACAGTCTTTATCGGTACATGTTTAGCAAAAATATCATTAATTTCATTAGTGAATGTACACAGTTTATCTTCTACAGACGGACAGAATCAAACCTCGTTCCACGGAATTAAAAATTCATCACGATACAAAGACGGATAATCAATTGATTTAAAATCATAGTAGGAAAATGTGTTTGACACAAGGGAACAAGTTTATATTAATTGTACAGAAAATAAGGTCATGATCAGATATGAAATATATCTGGTCGAACAATAATACAGTTCAGACATTTGACACAATGAAATAATCAAGAAGACTAGGATTATCATTAAACAAATAACGTGTGGGAATAGAATCATTAAAAACTGACAGAGCGACGGACGAGAGATTTTCAAACATTGAACTACTTAAATTTTCATTACATAAAAGATTATCTTTAAAGTCACCACATATAACAAATCCGTTCAAATCAATTAATACAAAATTTATGGTACAAAACTTTCCATAGTTAGAAAATATGTACAAATTTCTGCCATTTGGCCATTCTGCCATCAAAAATATTTACATATCTTCAAAGCTATCGGAATACTCTTTACAATGTATTTTTCAATGTAAAATCGATGAGGATTTTTATAATAAAAAAAAAAAATCCGTTTGGTCTGGGCTCTCTTAAATCTTCGGGACCAGAGGAAAACACCCCATATCTCCATCCTCTCGGCAGCTCTGGATTGCTCACTTCAGCTGGTTAAATACTTAATAAATATTCGAAATTAAATAAGACGACAAAAACCATAGTAGGAACATACCCTATAGGAACAAACTAACTTGTTTTTAAAAATAACTAATTAAAAAACTAGTGTAAAATAAACCAGTATATGAACTACTTTGAATTATATTAAGGCGGCATCCACTTCAATTCTAAATAGTTTTTATTGTTTATATATGAAGTAATTGAAATACTACTTAAAAACAAGTGATTGATAAACTTCTTTGAATTATATTAAGGCGGCAACAACTCTGATTTTGACATGTTTTAATTGCAAATTTTTATTAGATTACAAGTTTATATATATTTAACCATGTTATTTCATTAAATATTATTAACTTTAGGCCATCAGCGATAGTTTTCAATTGATTATTTTAAAGCAATTAAAAAATAATTTAAATGTAACTAATTTAACAAGTAGTTGAAAATATATGCAGACGAAAGTCAATTGACTTATTTAGCGGACATCACCATACAAAATAAGTTAGTTCGTTCTATGGAAAAAAGTCAGAATTTCAACTAGTTGTGGTTGACAAAAAACTACTTTATCAACTACTTTTAAATTAGTTGATTTTCCTACAGGGTATGTACCTACACGTTGGCTTTTGTGAAAGAAAATTTTACTGAGTGACGAAAATAATGTGCAATGACAAAAATATTTGTGCAATCTTAGCATGGCTTAAAAATTAAAACTTTAATAATTTCTACAAAAATAAATTGATTGAATTGTCAAAATTGAAATTTGTAAAATTAACAAAATTTTTGTTAAAGTACACAGCAGCTATGTTAAAAATTTGATTTAATCATCATTTAAAGTCATGTAAAATTATATGAAAAGACTTGGATATATGTTAAATTGTACAAAATATCGACAATATGTCATTCATTCAAATAAAATTCGATAGATCAACAAATAAAGCTTGGTTGTCTTATCCAAAAACTGAGAGGCTTCAAATTGCCAAAGTCATTGAATAAATTGACATAAGTTAATTGTTAATTTGCTTTAAATTTTTTCGGTGTAGTAAGTCCCAAGCGACTTTTAAATAAAACAGATTTTCTATAAATATTTTCGATTTCAGAGTATCTCCAGGTTGACATATTATTGCACAGACCCTTGCGTGTTCTTAATTGATATATTTTGATCTTTTCAAGTAAAAATATACATTAGCGGCCGATCGCACAAGGCTTAAATATGGCATAAATAGTAGAAAGCAAAAACGTAGAAAGCAAAAAGATTTTGAGCTTTAAATTCGGCTAAAAATTGACGAAACAAAGGCAAACTTTTAAGTGAAAAAGACTGGCGGGTGAAAGTTGGTAGGACCACGGCCGTACAAGGCCTTAAATTAAAAAAAATATAAAAATATATACTATATAAACAAGAACAACACAAACAGCATTTCATGTGAAGTAGAGTATGCTGCAGCATTTCGTTGAAAAAATATATGAGATTGTCTTAAGACGGCCGCTATTCGACTCTTATTTGGCCGCAGTTCAACTCTTATGCAGCTGATATTATTAATTTAAAATAGCCGCTGTACGGGCGCAGTTTCCCTTGTTCACTTGCCAGACTGTGAGTGGGTCCGCTGTACTCAGAGACTGAAAAAAAAAATTTAAATTCAAATCGTTGACAAATCATTTTATTGTAGCTTAATCGCATCTAATACCACTCAAAGTACCGTTAAAATTTTGCTTGTAACGTTGCCGATACATTCCTCTCTGCATTTATCAGTAAAGAAACAAATCGCTTCTTGTCCGCATTAAATTGAGTTACATTTAAAAAAAGCTCAGTTTTTTAAAAGTGAAAACTTACAATAAAACTGCATATAACACAATTTATAAAATTAAAGAACAAGCTTTATGTTCTATGTTATAATTGAAGATTATTTTACAAAAATTATGTAAATTACTTTGAGAAAAAAAAATTTTCAAATAAAATATAGATTTTTAGAACAATAACGATTATAGTTGGTTTCCAAGCGTATTCAAGCCAAATTTTTTATATTTCAATATAATACAAGCTCTCTTTTTTTATAATCAAAAGTAAATTATTGCCCGTCTCTGCCCCCTTTTGGTTTTTTCAATATTCAAAAGCACTACAAACTCCTACCTTCTTTACGCTTTGCATGGTATTTTAATGGTAGTTGAGAGAACACAAAGAGATATAGAAAATCGCTCAACTAAGAAAAATATGTCGACTCACACTTGAACTTAACGTTGACATAATTTTGTATTTTGTACTTTAAAATATTTATCCTAAATAGTGTTTAAAAAATTTGTATTAACATTGAAATACTTGAAAAGTCTGACGTTTAACATATGTTGCATGCCCAAGGTACTTTTTATATCAACCCATTTTGTTTTACTTCCTTACGATTTTTTTTTTTTTTTGCCAATATTTGCTGCAATGATTTACAGAATTTAATTTCTTTCAACGCTTACTTTTCTTCTCTTAGCTTTTTGTCCTCCTATATTTTTCAAGAATCCTTTTTTCCCCTCAAACTCTGTTGGACTTTTGACTTTAAATGTCATAGTTTGAAAGTTAAATAATGTTTAACCCTTTTTTAAATTTTTTTTTTTATCGAAGCTACTTTCCGAACTTTTCTCAAATCAAATTGACAACAAATAAGCAAATAATAACCTCAAAATACAACAACAACAGAGACAACTTAAGCAAACGATTGCCAAACTTTATACAATTGGAGGCGTAAAAATTGCGTTGTCAATAATATAATGATGAACCCTCTTTTCTGTTTTTTTTTTTCTACCATTGACTTTAGCCTGCTTAAACATGTCTTAACATGCTTCAGCAATCACAACAAACAATTCCAAATACAACAAAAATTGTGTAGAAAAAAGGCAGCTTCCAGAAAAACAAAAAAAAAAAAAGCAGAAACCGGCAGGAAATCCCTTTTTATACTAGCAAAAAAAGTAAGAAAAAAACAGAATGTAAAGAAGCTGGACTTTTAACTTTGGTACAACAACAACTACAACAATGGTGTCTTCAGCGTTTGTTTGCCTTTTCCTTTTTCCAGGCTTTTGCCCTTTTCACATTGGCCTTCTTCTATTTATTTTTTTTCCTTCCTCAGCCAGCTAGACTGATTTTCCGCCGTCGTCATTGTGCGTAAGTCTGCGGTCGAATTTTTTCTACCCCCTACTAGAAAAAATCTTGTTTTTTTCTATCTTAACGCTTTACAATTCATTGAGCTTGTTGAGTTCTGTTGAGACTTTATGATTTTTTTTTTGTTTTATTTTTTCTTTTTTAGCCTTAGTGTATTTATTGTAGCTTTTTGTTGAGAGGGTGCGTAGCTGGTGCGTCGAGCTGTCAGTCTGTGGTGTGGGGGTGTGACTTAAGGACCTTGCACCTTTTTGTAGCTGATAGCATATCAATTTCAGCTTGTTTGCATAGGAAAATGCGATTTTACATAATTTCTGTTTTGTGTGATGAAAAATCTTGCCACTTAAAAGAAAAAAAATGATGGGTTTTTTTTTTGGGGGGAATCGTTTGGGTTTTTGTGAGGAAATTGATATTTTTGCCATGAATAATTGTGCGATATAAAAACGTCTAAATAGTTTCATTACAGATTGATTTGGCAGACTAATTGACTAAGAAATAAAATTTAGTAGAGCGAGTTATCTATTGAAGAAATAATAGCAAAAGAGTTCTAAGATTTTTGCTAAATGTTTCATTGGGTTAGGTTAGGTAGCTAGGGTCGTGCACCATTCCTCCATTCTATTCCAAATCCCTTTTTTATTGCTTGTTATGCCACGTTAACCATTGTTCCAGTTTATTCCTCAAAATGTTCCAATAGCTCAGGTAGTAAGAATAATATGCTCAGTATTAAGTAGTTTTTAAATGCGAAGACTGTCAAGTTTCTATTTGAAAAAATCCTATTATAAATTTTTCTGTGTACGGAATTTCAGTTCAAGGGATGCTTCTGAAAACTCATACATACAAGATTTGCTTTTTGATAAATTCTATTTTAGCGAATTCTGGCGAAAGAAATTTCTTTTAAAAAAATTAACTCCAGAACGATTTAAAAACGATTCCTGTTAGATAAAAGAATTCCTGTTTGGCAAATTTTAATTGACGAACTTTTTAGGGAAGGATCGGAAATTCATCTGAAATCTGAAAGTTCGATAAATAAACCTTAATAAATTTAAGTTAAATAAATTTAATGCCATTAAATTTAAAATCCTAACTCCTAATCCTAAATCCATAAAAAAAATCCTAATTATCAAATTCCTATTTGAAAAATTATTTTTAAGATGTTTAATATTACAGATATTAGATAGATTTTTTAACTTATTTCGTCAATGTTTTGACACGGTAAGTCTTGAAAAAAAAGACTTAAGAGACATGCATTTCTTACAAAAAATTACTAAAATTTTGCATGAATATAAAATCATGGCATTTTTTTATTTAGTTTTTATGTGAGCTTTATGCCAAGTAAATCATGAAACAACAGGTCGCCACAACAACAATGTTCTTTACAGAACAACCACCAGCAGACTAGACAGCTGTTTCGTTGGTCGCTACACCAACTCATCAGTAATTATGGGTTATGCATAATAAATGGGTTATGCAGTCCATTAACTTTGAATATCTTATAAGCACACCTTCTGCTAAAACCAAAGCGGAATTGCAGTTGTGTGATTTTCAATTTAAATTAAATTTTTGAATTTTTTCGAACTCTTAAAAATTTTTTTTTTTTGTGGAAAAAACATTATTCAAGATCCTTTACCAAAAATTTCAGAATTAAACAAAATAAAATTTTGTATTTTTTTTTTTTTGCAATAAAATCGAAAATATAACAATTACTTGGAATTGTTCACTTGGGTATCCTCAGAGTCGCTGATTAAGAGTACGAGATCAGACTTGCGCTATTGTAAAATCCAAGGTTTCAAAAATTTCGTTTTTACGCCCGGATATGTTCATGTGTTCGCCATATTGAATTCCAAAACTTTTGCTACAGGAGCTGAACGATCTTGAAGAAAACGCACCCGTACACCACCAAATGCATAGTTTTTACGTAAAAAAAAATTTTAAGAGTTTGAAAAAATTCAAAATTTTAATACTTTTTTTTAATAAAGCCGCCATTTTAGAATATGGTGCACTCGAATCACGTTAGTGGTCATGGCCTAGAAAAGATCACCCTCGAAAATATAAAATACATGCCTTTTAAAAAGTTTTTTCCAACTTTTACCAATCAAATATATTGACGAATAAAGGTGTAAACATATGCCACATTTCATAGAAAAAGTTCAACGAATTTTAGTTTGCAGAACACATATTTGATGAATTATTTATAAGGAATTCCAGCTTAATGGAATTCTTGTTGAAGATTTTGCTTGAGAAATAATTGTTTAAATAAACCTGATAAATAAAACCTGAGGGAAAGTTAGCGAGTTTGTTCAACTTTCTTTCAAGAGAATTTCCAGTATAAGGAAATCCTGCGAGTAGAATTCCAGATTGAAGAATTCATATTCGGATCTACCTTAATACATATATATATATATTTTTTTTTTTTGATGCAGAATTTTCTTTATGAGGTCACGGAAATTCATGGAGGAAAAAAAATCCAGATTTAGGATTTTATGTTCTAGAATTCCTTAATAAAAACTATTTTTTTAAAAAAATTTTTTTATAAATTTAAATTAAATTTAAATTAAATTTTTGAATGCTACGAACGAATGCCGATGCTACGAACTGCTTGATCGTTTTCTTTTCACCCGTTTGTATTGCGAGAGTTTCAATAAACTCCATGTTGTTCTCGTCTCTTTTCATTTTCTACACAGCTAGCACAGCATAACCATGGCAGAATTATAAGGTAGGGCCGCTTTGCTTAGTGCTCTCACGCGTCAACGAAGAGTGGATATTGAAAAGGTTGGTAACTTGTCAAAACGACGAATTTCGTAGAAATTGCAAATGAAGAAAATATTTTATGTTTCCAAGTTGCAAACAGTGCGGTCGCGTGTGTTAAATTTGTGATAATTTTAGTGAAAATATTATTAAAACAGTGTAATAACAACTATAAAATGCGAAAGACGTCTTAAATTGGCAAAAAACACATGTAAAAATTTTAACCTAAAATCAACTACGAAACATGAACATAAAGAAACTCGAGATGAATAGCTGATTTTGACATCTAGCCCACTTTATTCTGCTTTCTACTTCTTTCCTCTCCGAGTCGGCCCTACCTTATAATTCTACCATGAGCACAACAAAAAGAAAAAACAGACAAGCCTCGCGCAAGGCGAAATAAGAGATACATATAAATGAAGTGCTGAGCTGCACAGCAATACAAAGGAAAAAATATTTTTTATTTCGTTTGACATGCATTGTCTTAAAAGCTGATGTCACAACGTGATCATGGCAGAATTTTAAGGTAGGGTCGACTCGGAGAGGAATGGAGTAAAAAGCAGAATAAAGCTACATTGGTGTCAAAATCAGCTGTTCATCGCGAATTTCTTTATGCTCACCTTTCGCAGTTTTTTTTAGGTTAAAAATGTTACAGGTTTTTTTTTTGCAATTTTAAGACTTCTTTCATATTTTATAGTTTTTATTACACTTTATTTATAATATTTTCACTCAAATTAGCACAAATTTCAAAATCTAGTTCGTGGAGTTACATTTTCTTTTAAATGTAACATAATAAGTAATATTCTTATCTAAAAAGTTCGTTCCTGTTTGAATCTTTTCAAAGCAAAATTTATATTTCTCAAAAGTCTATCTTCCGAAATTTCATGTGAGGAATTCCTGTAGCATAGTTTTTTTGAATCTGGAGAGATTTTAGCTTAAACCACTTTGAAAGTAGAAATTTTTCATTCGGAGAACTCAGAGTGAAGTAATTTCAGTAAGCTGAGTTTAAAATTCTCGATAGCTGAGTTTAACGTATATCAGGTTGAGGAATTCCTGATGTTAGAAATTGTAATTTTAACATTCCGTCATTGAAGTATTTCAATTAAAAAAAAAAGGTTCAACAACGAAATTGAGTAAAAATAATACTCAATTAGAAACTCCAGATAGTGGAATTGTTTTTTAGTTATTCCCGGTTAAGAAATTCTTGCTTTTTTTATATTAAATTATATGAAATCTTGTTGGTGAGGCAAAAAAATTTCAAGTTGAGGAATTCCTGATGGAACAAATTAGTAATTTGAAAATTCTGGTGTTAAAGTTCTTAAATTGATGGACAAAAATCAGTAAAAATAATGCTTGTCGAAGAAATTCAGGCAATGGGTTCTTTTCAGATATTACCGTTTGAGAGATTTTTTTCTTTTTGTTACCTAATGCTTTAAAAAGTAGCTTAGAATGCTCTTTATAGGGATGCTTGCATGTACAATTTTATTTGAGAGAATACCTATTTTAGCGTTGCTGGTGTTATAATTATTGGTTTTAAAAATTCCTTGCTTAGGGTATTCTTGTTTGTTAAATACACTTAAAGAAATGCATTCTATACAACAAATTCTAATATGAGGATTTTATGTTTGATTAAAAATCACTTCGAAACATTTCTGCTTCAGATATTTCCTGGCACAGGAATTTCAACTAAAGGAATTCCTGTTAGTGGAATTTAGTTGCAGGAGAACTACTGAACATCAAATTTCTAAATGGAGTACTTCTACATTGGTAAAATAAATATTGGTTCAAATTGAGCTATGTTCTGCTCAGAGGAATATCAGATTGAGGAATTACTGCTTGCGAGAATTGGTTAAAAAAAAAGATACTAAATAATGGAGGAGATGTTTGACAAATTCTTAAATCGATAAATTCTGCTTAAATAAAATCTTTATTGAGCTATTTTCTGTATATAAATCTAAGGTTGCAGAATTTCTGTAAATAAAATATAGTTGCCGGAATTACTGTTAATAAATTCCAAACTAGAGAACTTTGGGTTTAATGAATACTTGTTTAAAATTATCTCGTTCGATTTATTTTCTGTTTGAGCAGTTACAGGTGGAGAAATTTCTCTTAGTTTAATTAGGTTGCAGGAATTAATATTTCACAAATTTTGAGATAGTTTTTTATTAAATGAATATTGGTTGAAAAATTCTTTCTTGAGTATTTTCTTGTATAAGATATTTCAGGTTGAGGAATTCCTGTTGGTGAAATTTGCAGAATCTACTGATTATCAACTTTTTAAATTAACTACTTTTACAACAGTTGAATATTGGTGGAAAGTATTTATATTTGAGCTATTTTCTATACAAGAATTTCATGTCGAGGAATTTCTGCTTGAGTAAATTGATTGAAGAAATATTTGTTTGACATATTCTCAAATCGATAACTTCTGGCTTAAAAATTTCTTATTGATTTCCTTTCTATTTATAAATTTCAGTTTGCATAATTTCTGTTTGCAACATTTTGAAGCCGGAATTCCTGTACATAAAATTCGATTGCAGGAATTCCTGGTAATAAATCCCTAACTAGAGAACTTCTGCTTTAATGAATATTAGTTTATTAGATATTAAAAGTAACATGTTTGAGTTATTTTCAGTTTGAGCAGTTATAGGGTGCAGGAATTAATTTTTAACAATTTTCTTTACTATGAACTTTTGATTAAGTGAATATTGGTTTCCTAAAAATTCTTGTTTGAGTTTTTTTAAGTGTTTTTTCGTGTTGGGGAATTACCGTTGATGAAATTTGACTGCAGGAATTCCATTTGAGTAGATTGAATATATTTAAAAAAATTCCTTGTGGAATTATTTATGACTTGTTTATACACATTTCTATTATTGAAATTTGATTGTAAAATGAAATTACTGTCTTAAAATTTTTTATATTGTTTTAGTTTGAGTGAGTATCGCTTGAGTGAATATCGATTCAAACCTTCCTGTATTCCTTGTTTGAAAAATTTCAGTGTAAGGAATTCCTATTATAGAAATTTAATTGCAGAAAACAATTTTTAACGAATTCTGGCGAATTGGAAAATGGCTGCTTACATGAATATCGGTTTAAGGAATTCCTGTAATTCGATGCGAGAGATTTAATTTTTTTTTTAATATTTTTGTAAAAATTGTAATTTTTGTTTTTTTTTCAGAAACTTGTGCAAATTTGTCACTTACCTCTTTGTCTTTGGCAGCTATTAGAACAGCATGATTGTTGCGTGATTTTTGATTTCTTGTTGTTGCTTCCGCAGCAACATGCTTCCCGCTTGCAATATGCGTTTGGTTAGCAACACGAGCGGCATCTTCATGATCACTATCACTATGATCATTACCATTGTCATTGTCATTATTATTATTACTGTTATTATTTCTACTATCAACATTGTGCTCATCATCTTCATCCACATCATCATCATCATCATCATCATCGTCGTCTTCAGCAACAGCATCCGAACGTTTACAACTATTTTTGCTAATTCTACAACTATTGTTATTTTCATTACTACAACTAACATCAGTACTGGCAACAGCAATTGTTGGTGCTTTATCATCATCATCATCGCCGTTATCATCATCATCATCATCGTCGTCGTCGTCAGCATTACCAGCAGCAATTTTATTGCCTGCTGTTCTGGCTGTTATATTCAGCTCTGCTGTTAACGTTGTTATCAATTTGCTGGCATCATTGTTGTTGTTGTTGTTGTTGTTATTGTGAAAGCTAACTTCTTGCAATTGTTGCTGCTGTATCGGTGAATGCATTGGCGATTGCTGCTGTTGTACGGCAGCGGCGGCGGCAGCGGCTGCAGCTGCTTCCATCATCATTTGCTGCGCGTGATTGAAGAATAATTTTGGATTTATACAACCGTTGCTCAAATTGTTACTTAGTATTGGATTGTTGCCGCCTTCGGAGAGAGGCGGCGAGGGTGATGGCGTTGTAGCCAATAAATTGCCACCGTTCTGATGCAGTGTGATAGCAGCAGCAACGCTGCTTAACAATTTGCTATCAGCTGTATTGCTGTCGATTGTTGTTGATGTGGTTGTTGTTGTTGTTGTTGCTCCTCCAGTTGCAGTCGGTGTAATCTCCGACGCTGTTGCTGTGCAATTATTCGTTGTTACTGTTGGTGGTATGTTGTTTGCTTCGTCCGTACTATTTGTAGAAAGTTGCTCCTTCAAAGTGTTCACTTCTTTTTCGGCCAGTGTGGCTCGCTATAATGGAGAAAAAGAAGAAGACAAAAAATAATTTAAAATTTTGGCAAAAATAGTTTAAGGTTCGATAAAAGTCTGCTAGTGATAACATCGTGAATGTCTAGCATTGAGTGAGTGTTTTGCATGGCAACCAGAGGGTTGCCACATTGTAAAGAGTCGTAAAAAGGACCCCTTTGTGCTTCTCGCCAATTAACCCCCATTAAAATTTAATATTTCAGTGCAAGTATTTGTGTTTGGCTTAAGCAACCAAATAAACCACATTTTATGTTGCTCCCAACCAGTAGTCACTCATACACACACACCCACATATATGTTACTGCACAAACAGCCCAAATGTATTTCCGTTCGATACTTCAGTTCGAAGCAAAAAATGCAAAACTTTTTGCCAAACTATACTTCAATAGTTTTTTTTTATAATGACTTCGTGTGCACAAAATCGACAATCATGCTGTTCCTCCCCCGCCCAGCACACCACCCGACGGCATCACAGCATGCCCAACAATGTCCTTAAGTATTTTTAGTTTAGTTTTTTGTCGTTGTTTTTTAGCTGCCGACCCTCATTAATTTTACTTTTAAAGTCATTACGGGTTAAATTTAGCCAAATTAATACGTTACAAGTCTGGGTTCCAGCGATTTGTTGAGTGGGATGGATTCACACTAGCCAGTCAGCCCACATAACTTTTGCCTTAAAGGATTTAAATTTATAGTTTAACATTTGTATCGATAAGCCAGGCGGGCCCAGGAAGTATTGCAAACAAACAAATATCAAAACTCATATACTTTGAGGCTATTAGTGTTTGCTTCTTTTTTTTTTTTTTGGTTTTTATTTTGCTCTATTTGGGCTTAGTTAAGGAAGCTTTAAATTGCCAAAAATATGTTTTGGCTAAAAGTTTTTGGCAAATTAGTCGTAGTTTTTTCCGGTTTAAGCTTTCGATTGCGATATTGAAAGTAGCAGTAGCAGAAAAACTAAACTAATTACAAAAGTTGCAAATAAATGTTGCTGTTTTTTTTTCTCATATTAAAGCGCTTAAGCTGATATAAGAAGAAAGTGAAAAAAAATGCAATCAATAGAGTTGTGTGCTGTTTGGCTGCAATGCAAAATATTGCGAGTTGGTAGCGGTGAATATTTTAATATGCAGCTCTTTTTGCAAGCAAGTTTTTTGCAAAAGCGTTTGAAATATTTTTGAATTATTTAACGCTTGATTTGAAGATGCGTTCAAGACATCTAGTAGGCTAGAAAAAAATTTCAAAAAATGTTTGTATAGATAAACAGATTTTAGTACACAAAAAATCACACAAAGCGCCTTTAAGAATATTCTAATTTATCATCTAGACTTTGTAACCACTAAAATAATTTTTATGAAATTTTACGGAAAACTAAAGCAAAGTCTTGAGAGTGTTCCTAAGAAGTTTGGTGCCGATCGATCCCATGGGCAGAACATTGGACAAGGTTGTTGTGCACCTCCCATACAACCAAAATTTGTGAAATCGAATAACTTTGGAATTAAAGGTCGTACAGCCTCGGAATTCGGTATATGACGAGGGGCGTGGTGGTTTTTCAGCAGTCCAAATTTTCGGTATAATTTTCGAATTATAAGTCAGTAGATATGAGTAACGCAGCACAAAACTCTGCGCTGACACATCAACTCAAATGTAATTTACTGTATCAATGAAATGCGTTAACGCAATTGCGTCATGACGAAGTTTGAAAACTTTGATTCTTGTATCAAAATGACTTTATTCAGCGCAGTGAGATTTTGAGCTGGAGTGTAACAGATTGGGTAGCGCATTGAATTATATGGTGAAGTATGCGCAATTTCACAAAGCTTAGACAACATATAAGATATAAAATCAAAGTACTAAGCAAAACTTAGTTAAAGATGGTTATTAGAATAAATTCAATGAAAAGAGCTTAATCAAAACTAAATAAACATAAAGCATATCTGAACTAAGCCCAAAACTCAGCATCTACTATTATTTAATAAACCTAAACTTCAAACATGCAGTCAAACGGTACATCGTTCAAGGTTGATCCGCACATTTCTGGTTCACAAAACAAGTTGGAAATTTAAAGTTAGATTTAGGTAGTTTGCTTTTTACTTTTTTGCACTAAAAACAAAGAAAGAGGAACAAGCAAGAATCTCTTTGTATTACTGTGCTAGTGCGCTACTTTTAATAAACCAAGTGTATCAGCGCAATAACTCAGTTAAGTGCTTAAAGTCTACAATGCAACGCAGCGCTGCGTTACCAGTGCCTGTAAGTCACACATCAATGAAAATCGGAAAGAAGTTGCTATTTAGTCGTGTTCTTCGACTGCTAAAATTGAGCGAGCATTGAATAAGTGGTCGTGGCACTGCCCATACAACTCAAATTTTTGATATCGAATTGCTTTGGAACTAAATGTTGCATAACAATGAAACTCAGTTTGAAGTTACTAATTGGCTAGGTCACGAAAACTAGCACAGGCATCGAATAACGGGGCCTGGATCTGTCCATACAAGTCAAATTTTTGATACAGAATAGCTACAGAAGTTAAAGTCATAAATTGAAACTCAGAATGGAGTTACAATTTGGTGATGTTCTGATTCGGATACTGGAACGGTCATTGGGCAATGAGCGTGGTGTCTTGCTGGTGTCTGTATTATTTTTCAATATAGTTGCTGGGTGTAGCAACGTTCATCGGGTATTGCTAATCTTAATATATAAAAGGCAAGCACAATGCTCTGCACCTAATATCACTCAAACTGTAATTATTTTTTGCGATTATAGTACAGTTTCTTCCCAACATGTACTGTCCTAAAAAATGTTCGGCCTGAAAATATGCACAGAAAATTCTTTTGATACTTATCAGTGCTTGCTTTTATGTGGCTTTCAAGCTGAACCTTTTTCAGAACTGTACATTGTAAAAGCACTATAAAAATGGCAAAAAATAATAACAGTTTGAGCGTTAATGCTTCCAACCCGTCGTAGGACAGGCTTTTATTCTAGTATTATGATAAAAGCCTAAATGTAATAATTTTATATTTTGAAATAACTAGAATGTAAATGTGAAAACTTGAAGTATGAAATTTTACGTAAAATTTAATAAAGGAACATTTTTACTTCAAAATTTTTAATTCGATATAAAAATTGTTATTTTGTTAAAGCATAAAGAAACCTTTTAAACTCTTCCAATATTATGATAAAAGATTAGATTTAACAAATTAGTTCATATGGTCGAAACCTTGAAGTTAAAATTTTTCATAAAATTTCATAAATCAATTTTCGAAAAATCGAAAGTCGAAATAAAGATTGTTCTATCTGTTTTATCGAGTAGTTGATTTTATTTTTAGAGAATAATTTCATTTTTAATGTTATTTTTCAAATGAAAAACTTTTACCAGAAATAACATCATTGTTATGATATGAAAGTTTAGTTTTTGAAGTGAAAACTTCTTTAGGCGCGTTGAGCGCTTTTTGGTAGAGAGCAAAACTACAAATTTTCGATATCATCACGCTGTTGGCGATATCATCACGCTGTTAGCGTAGCAGAAATTATTACTGTACATTTCTCCTTTTTAGAGATTACAGATCCGACTACGACTACAGAACCGATTAGCAACCTATTACTGATTACCAACCGATTATCGATTACTGAAGCGATTATCAACCGATTATTCACCGATTACCGAAACGATAAATAACCGATTACGATTAACCGATTACCAACCGATTAACAAAGCGATTACCAGCCGATTACCAATAACGCAAGCGATTACCAACCGATTGCCGATTACCAAAGTGATTACCAACCGATTACCGAATTAATTCCTGATTACCGAAGCGATTACCAAACGATTACCAAACCATTTACCGTTTACCGAAGCAATTACCAACTGATTACCAATTACCGAAGCGATTACCAACCGATTACCGAATTAACTAATGGTTACCGAATCGATTACCGACCGATTATCGAACCATTTACCGATTACCGAAGCAATTACCAACCCATTACCGATTACCAAAGCAATTACCAACCAATTATCAATTACCGAAGCGACTACCAACCGATTACTAACCAATTACCAACCGATTACCGATGCAATTACCAACCGATTACCAAATACCGAAGCGATTACCAACTCATTAGCAATTACCGAAGCGATTACCAACCGTTTAATATATCTTTCCAGAGCTGTTTACTATATCAGAAGCTGAGTTAAGGGGGTCCTCTGGTAATCCGAAAAAATTTTTTCGATTTTTTTTTTTCATATTTCTATTGCTCAGATACTCAAAAACATTTTCCCAAAAAGAATTTTTCAAAATTCGAAATAGTTTAGGAGATACAGGCATTTTTGTGTAGGTATGTTTTCGTCAAAATAACGCATCAGCAAAGTTGTTTATTTGCCTGCAGTCATTAGTCGAAAATTCTGTGGAATTCTTCCAAAATATGTATTGATATTACAAAATATACACACACAGTATGTATACATGCAGTATGTATACATGCATGTTTTGATTTAGGGGCTGAAATGATTTTGAGCCCAGGTGTTCACATGAAAGAAGCAAACGAACGAGATTCAGTTTATTTTCGAACGCTGAAAGCTACGCGTGCGCGATAACTGCTGTTGTAAAATAAAAGAAAAATCGTTTTGTGTTTTTTTTTTTGCTATGGATAAAAAAAGCCACCCAAACGCGCCGCGTAAGTACGCGTATCGAACAAAAAAGAGGCATTTCCGTGGAAACCAGCACTCCCAAGTAGAGGACACCGACTTTGCCAGCACATCGGCCAAAAAATTGAAGAAAACGCAAGACAATGAAGTCATCATCGAAAACAACCTCCAGTTCTGTTTCTTGGAATTTTTTTCATTTTTCCAAACGCTTGCTGCTCTGGTTATCTGCGCCCAATGTAAACAAAAAATTCGATTTGGAAAAACATGTATGCGTGGAGTCGGCTTCAAAGTGAGTCTGCAGTGCCAATGTAAAGCTACACAGTATATTAATTCTTCGCCGGTGGTCGGTAAATCTTTTGTTGTAAATCGCCGGTTGATATTTGCCATGAGATTGCTTGGAATAGGGAGAGAAGGTATTAATATGTTCTGCGGATTAATGGACATATGCCAAGGATTGTGCCTTGATGCGTACTATGGCACCTTGAAAAACATGCATGTGTCTGCTAAAGCAGTTTACAAGCAGTGCCTGTTGAATGCGGTTAAAGAAGAGCAGGAACAGCAGAAAGAAAAAAATCCTGACTGTGACTCCTCATTGCTGACCGTTTCAGGGGATGGCACCTCGAAAAAACGGGGATTCTCGTCTCTTTTTGGTGTCACTACGCTCGTCGGTAAACATACCAAAAAAGTGGTTGACTCCGTTGTCAAATCAAGCCTTTGCCAGGCATGCAAAATGTGGGGAAAAAAAAATGACTCTGCAGACTTCGAAGAATGGTACGAATCGCACCAGAAAACATGCACAAACAACCACAGTGGGAGTGCGGGCAAGATGGAGGTAGATGCCGTGAAGGAAATGTTTGCCTCATCGATCGAAAAATATGGCATAAAATATGAAAAATATATTGGCGATGGCGACAGCAAAACCTTCAAGGCCATTATAGACCTTGATCCGTATAACGGCGACCCCGTTGTCACAAAAAAGGAGTGCATCGCTCACGTGCAAAAACGCATGGGCACACGGCTGCGCAAGGCCAAAAAAGAAAACAAAGGCATCGGTGGAAAAGGCACTGGCAAACTGACAGACAAAGTCATAAGCGAGCTGACTACTTACTATGGACTTGCTATTCGACGTAATAAGGACTCTGTGGAAAACATGAGAAAAGAAATATGGTCAACATATTATCACAAAAGTTCAAGTGATAGTAATCCACAACATATGTATTGCCCACCTGGTGAGTCCAGCTGGTGCGCCTATCAAAAGTCAGCAGCAGAAGGCTCATTAGCCTCATTTCACCACACGTACGCCCCACTTGATGGAAAGGTTCTGCAAGTAATGAAGCCCATATACGAAGCGTTATCATCCGACGATCTACTCAACCGATGCACTGGAGGTGAAACGCAAAATTGTAACGAATCGTTCAACTCGCTTTTGTGGACCTTTGCGCCGAAACATATCCACTGTGGTGCTACCACAGTCGAAATCGCAAATTTTCTGGCAACCTGCATTTTCAACGAAGGCTTCACAAGTATTTTAAAAATAATGTCAACAATGGGTATTGTCATCGGCCCACAAGCCGAGATGTATGCTGAATCTCGCGACGGAAAACGACTTCAACGCTCAGAGCTAAAAACGTACGCATCATCGAAAGAGGGTCGCACAGCCCGCAGAGCCCAAAAAGCCATGGAAAACTCGTTTTATGAGATGGAGGAAGGCACACTTTATGGGGCTGGAATTGCCGATTAATATTCGTAAGTATTGTATTAAAAAAATATGTGTTAATGTCATTTGTGTGCCTCAAAATTGAAGTCAAAACTTTAAACGCGTTTTTCTCGAAACCATGTTTTTCAAAACTTTGCGCACGATAACTCAAACAGTTTTTGACCGATTTTGATATATGAGGCATGAAACGACGCAGAATTTACGCCGCTATAGCCCCTACCTCAAACTTGCCGAAAAAATAATGTTTACTATTTTTTTTCTACACTAGACTACAAAAAAAAAGGTCGAAATTCGATTTTTCATTTTCAAAGTGGCGGCTCCCCCCCTAAAAAAATTTCGATTTTTGTTTCCGAGGTAGGGGCTATAGGGACATTCATTCTAAGTAACTGAATATTTTTTTTCAGACGATGTTTACACTTGGAATCTTGCGCAATTTGGACCCACCTTTTTTCCGGAGAACCTCGTTACCAGGCCGAGAACTTTCTGAACGGTCCATAAATTCACTTTTTCAAAATTTTGTATTTTTTTCAATAAATTAAGCTACCCAAATCAAAAAACGGAACTAAAATATCTTTACTCGTTCTCTTTCCACAATATTTTGAAAAAAGGCTAAAATTTGGCATAGATTACCAGAGGACCCCCTTAACAGTATTACCAATGGAACCAAATACAGATTAACAACAATAGCATGTATATTACATGTCTTTAAAAATTTCCTATTTTAACATTTTTGATATACATACATTTAAATAATTTCAAAAATGATCTCCATACAAAAAAAAATATCCCTCCTTAGTTCATACAAAAATAATATTTAAGGGGCATAGATTTAAAAATGGCAGAGTTCGATAAATAAAAAAATAAAAAAATATTTTGGGCAAACATTTTTCTCGAGATTTTTTTTTAATTACATTAAAACAGAAATAATTTTTTTAATTACTCCTTTAAAACAGTAAACTGATGTTACCCATTTTGGTGCAACACTGATACTGAACTAATGAAGGCTATTTTCAAAAGTGAATTAATTAAAAATGGTAATAGCTGGTTTACAATCGGCTAAAATCAATATTTGCACAAAACTGCCTGATAGTAAATGAATTAAACATGAACTAAATCACCGAAAATATAATTAAAATTAATACATATAATATATATGTATGTATATAATATGCGCGATTGATGGAAGATCATTGTGATCTTAGCCACCAAAGAGAAGATATAAAATATTTTTTTTTTTTCAAAGATCCAACGTTATTATGAAATGATGGTTTAGTGTTTTTACTAAAATTTGTTGCTCAAATTATAAGCTTTATTTGTAGACATTTTTGCAAAAGAAATCAAGCTTTTATGTGTAACCAATAGTTTTCAGAGCCTATTTTAGGAATAATATTCCATTCTATACTCTTCTGGAATACAGTTGAAGTAAAAAAAAAATTATAATTTGTAATTTTCTTGCTCAATTTTTTGTTTTTATTATTTAAGAAGAAGTGTTATGTTTTTGTCCTGTATTGTGTTCAGATTTTAAATTTTAAAATAACAATTGACTATTCAGCCAATATTAAGAATAATTTTCGTAACTCCAATAAAAAGAATACTCAATACTTTAAGTCATCAAAATTGGTTGAATAAACAACACTGTACAGTGTAGACTCTAAAATATTACCGCTACTTCAGCAGTCATAACACACTGTTATGAAACGCCAACGTCTAGTTGTAATCTTGTGATTAAACATTATCGACTTTGGCATTGACAACACAAAATTACAACAACAACAATAACAACTACGCTTTCCCTTTTAATTTCTTCAATAATGTACTCATACTTTGTGTGCGTGTCCTTTAGGCTATTTTGAGGACATTGATGCGGGAAACCGAAACACAGCGCCTTGCTTTGGGTATTAAAAACTCATTTTGTCTAAAGACAAAAACATAAAAATGAGTATTATGAAAATTCAACATTTTGTTGTTGATGCTTTTGGCAGGATATGCGAATACTTCAATGGTTTCAACTGTTCAAGATGATGAAGACGATGATGATGATGAGATGAGTATGCCGCTGAGAACGTAGACATTGATGTTGATGTGGAGAATGTTGATAATTTCTTTGTTTCGTTCGCGTTTTTGTATCATAGCCTCAAGCATTATTTGTCATCATAAATATTTGTACCTAGCTGACTGCTGCTAGAGACAAAAGCTTTGCCGGCAAGGGTAATGCTTTTAGAGTTTAAGCTGGAAACTGATTTTTTATACAAATATAGCAATAGATATAAGGCAATAGCTATTGCTTTGTGGCAGCTAAAGGGATGACAGACGAACAGACAGATGGGTAGACAGTCAGAGAAAAAATAAAAAATCACCATGACTGAAGCATCGATGCAAAAATCGATGTTTGAAACATTTAATTATTCATAATTGCAAAATAAAAAAAGTTAAAACCGAAAAGTTTCTTATTACCTTCAAGAGTTTTAAGCTCTGTTAAGTTTAAATTAAATAAATATTTAATTTTAACTTCAGTTTTATTTGACATTGTGTGCGTGTATCATCATCGTCGTTGTCGTTGTATTTTGTATCGAAGGATACTGTTGCAACCAAAATAAAAACAAAAAAGGACTCGCCGTCTGTGGCACTTGTTGAGAATTCAATCCTCGTGAGAATGAATGCACTTGATAGTGAAGATTGTTTGTTTGTTTGTTGTTGTTGCTGTCTTGTTTTTGGGAAGCTCTTTGCTGGCTGCAAAAGTTGTTTTTTTTTTGGGGACTTTTTTTCCTCTTTTGTTTTTTGAATTTTGTTGTGTTAAGGTTATTAGACAAAAGGGACAATGATAGCCAAGATTTGTTATAATCCTTTAGACGTCGTGTTTTTCTATACGTTACACTTGTTGTTGTTGTTGTTGTTGTTGTTGTTGTGTGCTTTGTGATTGAGCGCAAATTTTATGGATTCTTTTTGAATTAAATAGCTTTAAAGCTGAATTGATTTGAGTGTTTGTGTAGAGTTCAAAGATTGAACCTGAACAATAAGTCCAGTTTAAGAGATGGTTAAAATATAAAAAAGGCAATAAAGCTGATAAAAGCTTAATAGTAGGTAAGAGTTTTATAATACTTGTAATTGTCAAAAAATCATGTAATTTTAAAATTTTTGAGTATCAAAAAAAACAAAATAATAATCGAAGACATTCAAATGCAAGCTTTAAAGCTTAACTTTGATTTTTTTTTTATAAGATTAAAGCTTTATGAAAACTTGTTTAAATTTATATATTAAATAAAATTTTTAAGTTTTGATAGCTTGGATAGGGCGAATTCATTATATTTTCATACCTATAATGAAAATTTAAAATGAAATTTTTAAATTTCTGATTTAGAGCAGATTCATGTAATAGAGAAAGATTTGAAGTCTAATAAGCAAAAAAATGGGAAAACTATGCATGAAAAATTAATATTTATTCTAAAATTAAAATTTAAAAAAGAACTAAAAGCTTTTCGAGTTGCTTAGACAAAACAAAAGATTTTGTATTACCAAAAAAAAAAAACAAAATAAATAAAATAAAAAAGGGTTTTTTGAAAACAGGCAATTTTCCAATATTTCTATAAGAAACATCTAAGCTATTAAGTTCTGATATGAAACCTAAAAATCTGTTAAAGTTTTTATGAAAAATAGTAAGACGTTTTGTAAGTTTTTTTAAAAGCAATTAAAGAGTTTTGTAAGCTTTAATAAGAAACTGAAAAATATTCAAAACCTCTATAAATACCACAATTTTAGCTAATTTTTTTCAAATTGAATGTCAATTAAAAGAATCAAAAATATTCATAAATTTAATTTTACTCAAATATGCCTTTTTTTGTCCAAAGAGCTTTAAAGGTTTAAATATCAATAAGATCACACATAAGATCTCATCTTGATAATTAAAGCTTTTCTGGTCAGAGCTTTTGCATAACATAAAAATACTTTAAAGCTTTTTATAACTTTGACACGAATTTTGTTCAATTAAAAAATTAAGCAGATTGTTGTAATTTCACATGAAAATAACTTTGAAAAGCTTTGTACTGGATCTTTAAAGCTGTTGAAGGCCTTTTTTTAAAAGTTTTCACTCAAATTTTGTTCACTTTGTTGCAAAACTCATAAAAGCTTTCGTCTTTGATAATAAAATAATACGTGTTTGAGTGCAGAAATGCTTAAATTTTCTAAGTTTTATAAGCTTACATACACAAAAATTGTTTTGTAAAAGCTGTTTTTATTTAAAACACTTAATCACTATAAAAAATTAATTAATTATTCTCGCAGTATAATCTTTATAAGCTCAAAAATATAAAAATTGCAGTTTAGTAAGAAACTTCAAGATTTTTGTACACAAGCTTGAAGCAAACATGCTTAAAAGCTTTGAAAGTTTTTTTGAAAATATTTTCTGTTTTTTTTTGCTGACATTTTAAAATTATTGCGACACAGTTGAAAAAGAAAACTTCAAAGCAGTGTTCTGCACTTCAAAAGAACTTTTTTTATTATGTTTGAAAAATATCTAATATTAACTAATTTATTTATTTTTTTTTTTTTGTATTTTATACAAATTTCTAGATCTTATGAAAGATGTAAGCTTAAAGCTCAAATAGCTTCAAAAGCTTAATTTTTTTAATAATTCATATTTTTTATTTTCCTCAATATTTGGTAGAAACGAAAAAGCTTTTTTAGCAGTGTATATTTTTAAAGTAAGGCTTTGGTTAGTTAAAATTTACGCACCAAATCAATAAGTTTTTCTCTTCTTCTTATTTCTTATAAAAGTTATAAGAAATAATTCAATTTAATGATAGATATCCGGCTTTAAATATTGCTTAAAAACTATGCCCATTTATATGATGCAATATTTAAATTGTCTATGCTTTATAAGCTTACAAGTCCAAAAATTGTTTTACAAAAGCTCTTTTTATTGTGTTCAAAAAAATTAATTACCTGTGAGCATAAGCTTCATAAGCTCATAAAAATAGAAACTGTTGTTAAAAAACTACAGTTAAATTAGAATCTTCAAGATTTTCTTTAATCTTCAAGATGTATACTAGCTTAAAGCAAGCAAGCTTAAAGGCTTTGAAAGCTCCGAACATATAAAGTTTTTTTGAAAATATGTTCATGTTTTTTTGACTGACATTTTAAAATCATTGCGACACAGTTCAAAAAAGCTTCAAAGCTGTGTTCTGCAAAAAACTTTTTTTTTTATTATGTTTGAAAAATTTCTAATTTTAATTCATTTATTTCATTTTTTAGTTTTTAAAATTTCTAGCTCTTTTGAAAGAAGTAAGCTTAAAGCTCAAAAACCTTCAGAAGCTTACATTTTTTTTTTAAGCCTTATTTTCCCTAACAGTAATTTGGTTAATCCGACCTTAAATATTGCCAACATAAATTATGAAATATTTAAATTATCTGAGCTTTGTAAGCTCACAAATCCAAAAATGGTTCGAAAAAGCTGTTTCCAGCTTTAAAGCTATAAACCTCGGTTATTTTAAAGATTCTTTCAAAAATATGCTTATGTGGTTTTGGCTATCGTTTTAAAATTGGTATGAGGCAATTAAAAAGACTTTAAAGCTGTTTTCTGCACTTCAAAAGCTTTTAAAAAGCTAGTTTTATTATTTTTGCGAAAGTTTTCGTCTTGACTTTAAAATTTCTAGCTTTTATGAAACAAGAAAGCTTAAAGCTTCGAAAGCTTAACTTTTTTAATAATTCTTATCTTCCTTAAGGCGGTCTTCTCATTGAGCAACTATTTTTTTTTACTTTTTTTTTGCATTTATTTATAGCTTGGGTAGTTGTGAATATGCCCCTAAAAGGATTTTTAGAAATTCGAAATACTTTAGAAGATACAGCTTTTTTTGTGAAGCAAGGTCTTCGTCAAAATCAGCTATAAAAAAATTACTTCAAACTTTAAACGCGTTTATCTCGAACCCACGTTTTTCGAACTGGCGGCCATGATATCTCCAGTTCAACTGAACCGATTTTCATGAAACAATATGGAATCGACGCAGAATTGTCACCATTCTCGGGTGAACCTCGACCATAATTTTAAAAAATTTTTTACTATTCTTTTTTTACACTAAACTAAAAAAAAAAACCCGAAATTGAAATTTTTTTTTTGAATGGCCGCCATTTTGTCAAAAAAAAATCACAAAATTAAGCTTGAGGTTCACCCGAGAATTACATCTATACTGATTATAACCCCGTTTTTTTTTTTCATTTCAGACGCTCCGGAGACCCGGAATCGTGGCCGCCGTGACGACACCTTTTTTTTCACCACCAACTTTGAAGTCTCATTACTTTTTGAACAGCCCACGTATCGAGGCAAACAAAATTTTTTTATTTACTTTGAACCTTTTGTAATACAATAAATAAAAAAAGTTTTCAATTATTCTTTGCGTTTTAAAATAAGAATTTTTTTAAAAAGGGTCCAAAAAACGGGTTTTGAATGAGAAGACCGCCTTAAAAAAAAAATTAAAATATAAAATAAAATGTATATTAAAAATTGCAGTTTAGCTAGAAACTTTAAGATTTTTGCACACAAGCCTAAAAGCTCCGAAAGCTAAAAGCTATTTTAAAAATATTTTTGACTGGCATTTCAAAATATTTACTGCACTTCAAAAGCTTCTGAAAAGCTTTATTATAATTAGTGAAAAATTCTTAAATTTATCCCATTTATTTAATTTTATTTATTTTATATAAATGAAATAAGTAAGTTTAAAGCTTAGATAAAGCGTTCCATTATTAATAAATCTTATTTTTCTCTTAAGTAAGGAAGCTTTTTTAACAGTTTTCTCTTCCATGGGTTTTAAAGCACAGTTTTGGTTGGCTAAATCGTACGCATCAAATCAATAAGATTTTCTTTTTTGTATAGCACTCTGAAAGTTTAAAGCTTTTTGTCTTAAGCTCCGAGAGCTTAAAGCTTTTTATAATGTTTGAAATTAACTTTAAGTCATTTATTTTATGAATATGCCTAGCTTTCATGAAATAAGTCAGCTTAAAGCTTAAAAAGCTCAAAAAGCTCTTATTTTTAAATAATTTTCCTCCACAATGATTTGAATGATTTCAGTGTCTTTATCTCTTTCAAAGCTTTTAAAGCACATTTATGGTTAGCAAAAACTTACGCATCAAATCAATAGGTTTTTCTTTTTTTTATAAAAGTTATAAGTAATAATTCCATTTGATGATAGGAGTCCGCCTTTAAATATTGCTTAAAAACTTTGCCAATTTAAATGATAAAAATCTATTTCTGCTTTCAAAGCTCTCAATGGAAGAAATATTTGTGGTTGCGCCTCTGCTATTAACAATTCGTGACTAGCTTCGCTTTAACTTCGTTCGGTATTTATTTTTTTCTTTCACTTTTGGCAAATATTTCTAAAGGATTTTATGTGTGTGTTGTTGTGTTTTGTAATCTCAATAATGACGAACGTCATTTGAAGCTTTTTTTTTTTTTTTGGTTGCTATGCTTTCCTTTTCTGTTTTTTTGAATATTTTTTAACAAATCAATTAATGCTGAAATCTATGCTGTTTGAAAGGAAACTGAGTATAGCTTCAAAATGAGTTAATTAACTAAAATACGGGCGGCTGTTAAGCTACCTACGCGTGCTTGACCCTTGTCGATGGGTTAACTGTGAACTTTCATGTATTTGTTTTTTTGGGCGTTTTGGCACCATGTGAAAGAAACTACGTAAATGTTGATAAAAGATTTAAAAAAGTTTGTTTTGGATTTATTTCTGTTCTGTTCAAGCATTTCATTGAAGCTTAAAAGCGGTTGAAGTATGTGCTGGTGGGTTGGTGGAAGTGGTAGGGTGTTAATTTTGCTAGATGTAAATGCTATTCTATTGAATTTAAGGATTCACTCATATGATTTTTTTTTTTTTTTTGGAGGTAGCATTTTCTGGTTAGCGTTTGGTTTAATAAACGAATCATTTTTGTGTTGAAGAGCTTTCAAATTATTATCAAAATCAGTGGTTTAGCCAGCGTTTTTTTAAGGCATTCTAGGGGTGAGAATTGGGGAAGGGGAATTGACGAGTGTAGTAGCATGTGTCGAAAATAAATCTAGAGTTTGAATTTTTCTTTTAACTTTCCTCTGTTGAGTCTTTGCATGGGTTCATTAAAGCTTTTAAGCTAATACTGTTTACTATGTTTAATGAGAGCTGAACAATCAAAACTGATATAAAGCTCAGTCGGCACATCATAAATTATTGGTTTTTTCATTTTAAAATGTTAAAAATTAAAGCTTTTGTAGATGAGTGTCGAAAATATGCAAGCTTCTTATGCAAAAAAAAAAATATAAAAGAAAGAATAGCTGCCAGCACTTTATTGGCAAACACAATCGATGTACATTCAATGCCATCGAACCAAGCGCTCAAGTATGTCTCACATTCTTGCTGTGTACCCCAGCAAAAGGGTTGCCAATCGTTCAAAAAAAATTTGGCGCGTAAAATTTTTACCAAATCAACTCGTGCCAGCCACATGTCACGAAGAAACAATGAAGTGCGCGTATAATTTGCTGCCTGCATTTTTTTTTTGCAGTTCAAAAAACAAGGGGGAAAAAGTACTTTTTTGTGCCACACAAAAATAACCCTCGAACAAGTATTGTTTCGACAAAAAAGGAAAAAAAAATTCTTAAGCAACAATAAAAAGTGTGCTTTAAAGAAGTCAGCTGCAACATCTACCAATAATTAGTAGTAAAATCTTGAGGCAACCCCGTGATGGCGTGTAGGTGGCTGCAGCAGCAACGGGGGGAAAAATTGTTGGCATGCAAATCGTTGCTCTAAACAATGCCTGGCACTCAATGCTTTACAAAATCAAAGCGAATCAATGGCGTTTTGTTGTTGTCAACTTTTATATACAAAACATATTTTTTTTTGTATTTTTGCTGTTCTGACAGTTGTGACATTTCAAATTTCACTGCCATTGATTTTGCATTTGTGTTGAATGTGTTGATTTTCAATGTTTCACAAGTATTTTTATATTTAGTAATTTTCTGTGACTTGCGTTCGAAATGGATTTGTTTTTTTTCTTTTCTGATGTGTCGAAAGCGGCGTCATTTCTAACTGCAGGGCAGCTCTTGATATATCCTGTCGGAATTTTTATTCTCTACACAGACGGCGATGTGTTTTATGGCTTTGTTTTGCTATACTACTAATTAGAGTATATTTAATTACAGCATCTAGGGACAGAAATAAAGCTAAGCGCTTTTTTTTGTGTACTTTTATTATATACATTACTATTTTGTAACTTTAATTTTTTTATAAATCATAATTAAGATTTATTAAAAAAAGGAAATTCCTACAAAAAAATTTTAATAAATCGACATAAACATTCATTATTATTATAATGCCATTATTTAAGCTCAAAATTGCAGTCAAGAAAAGCTTGGTAAAAAAGTTTCTAAAGGTAAATGAACAGTGAACTAGATAACTAGACAAAAATACTGTAATTTTCTTGATAATTGGCATAAAATTAAAATATATGTTTAAATTTTATAAATTAGTAGTCGATCTAGTACTTTTTAAATATCCGATTTCTTACAATGCTGGCATTTATGCATTTGGTTTTGCCTCAAAAGCAATAAATGTACCTTTTTCGACTTAGTAGTAGATCTACTACTATTTTTATATTTGTTTTTTTTGTTACTATTTCAGCAGTTATGCATTAATGTTGCCTCAAATTCAAGAAATTTCCCTTACTGACGTAGTAGTAGATCTACTACTTTCTTAAATTTTTGTATTTTCTTTGCTATTTGAGCACTTATGCATTAAGTTTTGACTCAAAATAGAGAAACTAATTTAAAATAATAATGTATCTTTATATTTTTCCTTAAGATAGTTTTTTCACTTTGTGATTTTTGTAAACAGTAGAAATAACAAAAATTTGCTTCGACAGAAATGCAAAGTTTTGAAATATTTATAAAGCTTCGCTTTACTTGCCTTTTGAAGCTTTTCAACAGAGCTTCGGAAACTTTTTATAATTTTTTGTTTTTTTCTGTTTGACTTCATGGGTTGATAATGTTTCGATGTTGTTGCAATTCAGCTGTTCTTGTGAATACCGTCTCATTAAAAATCTAATCAATATTAAGCCTTTAAATTTCCAAACATATTAAAAATTGACCATCACATTAAAAAAATTCGAACAACGCTGATATTCTAGATAACGCTGAGCACCCGCATCATCCTTCCACTCACTCAAACCAAAAAAAAAATGGAACACAAATTTTGATGAAAGTGTTTGGACTCATACCCAATGCATGCTTATTTTTACAAACACACAGTTATGCGTTAAAAACAACAACAACAGCACAAATAAAAGGGTTTCTCTGCGGCTTAGCATGGAAAATCTTAATTATTTATTTTAATGCCTAGGAATGACCAAAAATTGCCTGGGTTTTATATCAAAAAAAAAAAAATTTGTATATTTTAAATAACAAAAGCAGCATACAAGAAACAAAAACAAGGCACACAGCAATATATGAGCTGACAGACGGACGGATGTACAAAAAGATAGGCATGTGTGTAACGCCTGCTTAACGCCACACATTAATTTTTGATGTATGAGGCCCAAAACAAAAGGACAGGGTAGGAGGATAGGCGCAAAAAAAAACAAAAGGTATGCATATGTAATAAAAAGGATAAACAGTGAAATTATTATTACTTTTATTTTGGGCATTTGTAAAATTCTTAATGGCATGATGGCAGTCAAGCATTATTTTTTGTAATATTTGACCATTTAGAGGGGTAAATAAGTAGCAGGAAGTATGAAAAATTGATGTCCGGTTTTTTTTTTTTTTTTTCTTACAGCAAGCTAGAGCTTAACACAAAATTATTAATGTATGTAAAACTTAGCCAATATTTATTTAGGTTTTGAGTAGCATGAATTGGCAAAAAAAAAAAAAATAAATAACTAAAAAGCGACTATAAAAGCTCAAAGCATAAAAAAAACTTAAAAGCTTTCGTTTGTTATGGCAAACTACTACTATTTGCTGAGTAGTGGCAGAAATAAAGGATTTATTAGCAGCATATAAGAAGCAGAAGATTTTTGTGCTTGCAATTATTTATTATAGTAGATCAGTTGAGTGAAAGAAAACGAGAGAGAGAGAGAGAGATATGCTACTGTGTAGCTATTACCATTCGCGCAGCTATGGTGTATTTTATCTTTGCTACCTTTAGGTTAATTAGACCTAATTAAATATGCATTATTTGCAACGATGGATGGAAAAAGTAGAAAACATAAGAATATGACAGATATAATAAATGTGTGTATGGCAGGATATAATTTTTCATTGAAAGTATTATGTTGATTTAAGGTGTGTGTGTGTGTGTGTGCGTTTTTTTTTTTTATTTTTCTGTTTTGTTTTTGCAATATCAAAAGTTAAGCCTCAATGAAATAGCATAGAAGCAGATAGGTATGTAAAAGAATATTAAACGTTGTAGGAAATTATTAAGTAACAGGGCTTTTGTTAACATTTAACTATTTTAAATAAGATGAACAATAATATAAATTAATAAAATGTTTATAACGTTTTTTTTTCTTTTTATATCTTAAAGACATTTTAGACATTTTTGCAAAATTCATGCAAAAAAGTTTAGAAGAACATGCTTTACCTTCAAGAACATATTAATTGCAATTAAATGAGCACAAAATTGCAGTCGGGAAATGCTCGGTGTGAAAGTTTCTATAGGTCGAAAAACATTAAATTCGTCCAGATAAGTAAAATATTTAAGTGACGTGATTTTCTTAAAATTAAGGTCAAATTAAAGAAAAATCTTTGCTTTTATTGTGTTTAAAATATATAATAATTGTAATAAGCTATAATCGCTTAAGTCGACTTAAGACCAAAGTGAGTTATTTATGTAGCTAGGTTCTACGGGTATATTTATACATATGTCCACACAAAATCTGTTGTGTATTGCGTTATGCTAGTCAAAGTTATGACACAAAAACCAAATCCAAAGCATTAATAGAACTTGTAGGATGATGGAAAACTTTGAAGCGAAATTTCTCGAAATATTGATTTCAGACTTATGCTGTTATTGCTTATTGACACAGATTTACATTTTTTTTTTTTTTATTTATTTGAAAAGAAGTAAGCATAAGTACACTAAGAGCTATCTCTTTTATAGTACAATATATATATATGAATTAATAAACATTAATGAAATTAATAAAAGTTTTAAAATTTAAAATTTAAAATTACATAATATCAAAACAAAGTTATGGATATAAAAGTAACCAAGTATAATTAATGTATATTTATTTTAAAACTAATTAGATTTAAGATAAAATATAGAGAAAGAGATAAGAAAAACAAAGAATAGTATAAGAAAAATTAATTTAAGTAGTAGAAAAGAAAGAAAAGACAGAAATGTTCTCTTGAAGCGTTAGCTTCTTTAGCCAAGTTATTTGTATTATACAGGCGTAGAATGAAAAGTTTACAAGCGTCAGTTATAAAGCATCAGATCAAGCTTCAATCCATTCTTTGGCGTTGCTATAAAACTTTTTTTTTTTATTACGCTTTGCTTATATGTTCGAAAAATATTGCGTAGGAAGCAACAACAATCTAAATTGTAAAAATGACAGAATCTATTTCCTTTTGAATGAATTTCTCTACAATTAATTCAAAACTCATACAAAATCTACCACTGCTTTCTGTTTTTGTAGCGATAGCTTCTTAAGCCAAGTTATTGATACGCGCTAATAGTAAAATGAAGAGTTAACAAGCGTCAGATACAATCCACTTCCATCAACCAACTTTGTCGATCAGATGGCACACTTTTGAACAATCGTTTTTTTAGTGTATTTTACACGGATTATGATTGAGGCTACATGATCAAAAATCCAAAAAGAAATTTTCTAAACAAAAGTGCTCTCTGTGAGTATGTATGTAAAAATACACACCTGTGGCTGTTGACTCGATTTTACCTATTAATTCATTAATAAATTTAAAAAATAAAAATATCAAAATTGCGTGCCTGATAATTTAAAATTAAAAATTTTATTTTAAATTTAATTAAATTTACAATTTAAAATTAAAATTAAAAGCTCCTCGCTTAGCATAAAAAACTGTTTCAATGGTTTCATTGCAAGCCATCTCTTTTTTTAGTTCTAAGCATACGACTTTAAGTTTTTTGAATTTTGTTTTTTTAATTAAATTTTTTGGAATCTGGCTTTAAATATTTTTTTATATAATTTGACTAATTCTTTTCTTATAGAATTTGATTCTGCTTTTATTTGTTTTTTCAAATATTTTTTTATATATATTTTTCATATTCTTGTGATGAAGTTTTTTATTGATATATATAATCTTTTTCCTCGTTTTTTATTTTGCTTTGTTTTTTTTTTTTTTTTTGCTTATGTATTATTTTTATATATTTTAAGCCTTTTTTGTTTATTTTTTTTACATATTATATAAATTTTTTTGTTTTATATTTAATTTTTTGGCTCTATAAAATTACACCTCCATGAAATACGGCCCCCAAGAAATAAAATGAAACGAAGACCAAAATAACTATACAGAAAGCAAGAACAAAAGAATTTAGGGTGTTATTTCATCGTTTGGGATCATATTACATTTTTCTTCGGGATAAGTTTTCATAATGAAATAATACTTTTAAGACCATTTAAACTCAATGAATTTCGATTAAAAATTAATGAAAACATTTCTTACAAGAAAAATACTATTCATTTTCAAGTTTGATAAAAGAATTCTTAAAGATATTCATTCATTCAAGCTTATAAATAAAAATTATAACAATTTCGAGTTGTTATTCTTTTGGTTTTTCTGGGTAATATTTCATTAATTTGGGATAATTTCATTAAAAATGAAATTGTTTCCCAAATTATGGCTCCTTTTTTGATTTATTTTTTTGGCCATTACTTTTTTGTGCATTTTAGTGCCGCCAAATTTTCCATGATTTTTTTATCAATGTTTTTGATTAAAAAAATGTACATTTTTATTACTAAATATTTGGTTTTTTATGTGCTATTTTTGTATTTTAATTGTTTTTATTTATATGTTTTATATGTATTTTATTTTTTGCTTTTATTCTTCTTTTCTTTTATTACTTTTTTTAAATTAATTTTTATTTAGTCACTTCACATATTATATTACTATCTTTGTTGTTAAAGTACTGATGATTTTTATTGGACTTTAGGTCAAATTATAATAAATAAAAAACTTTAAATGTTCTTATGGATTTTTTATTGTCACTTCAATATTTCAGAAAATTTTTTAAAAAAACAACATTTAAAATTATTAATAAAAATATTTTATGAGCGTTAAAATCACGGAAAACATTAAAAAATTAACGCATCCGTTATTGGCAGCGTCAGTTCTTCAACTATCAGTATTTTATTGACCGGAAGCCCAACAAAAATCATCAATCTTTTTATTTATTTCAATATATTTTTTTTTACATATAAGGTGTGTTTCATATATATAACGCCAATTCGAATTTTTAAATATTTTTGTAACGGCCAGCTTAAACAAAAGAGAATGTTTTGCGAATTTGGTCATCTATGCACAACAACAATAGTGAGCAAGACATCCAAAGTCTATTCTAATAACGGTACATTGTTTATTGCTAAATATTACTTTTAATGCTGTTTCATATTTATAACGCCACTTGCAATTAATGCTTCTGCTGCGTTTGAAGTGTAGAGATTAATAAAATTGTGTAGTTAGTTTTCAAGACCTTAACAATAGAAAAAAATTTAGACCGAATACCTCGTACAACCCAACATACTTGTGATAAAAAGGGGAAAAATAAAAATTTTTAAAGAAGAAGGCTATGGAATTCAGGAAATCGGGCGTAGAATTAATCGCAGCCATAGAGTGATTCAACATTTTTTCAAAAAACCTCAAAATTACGGCAAAACAAAATGTTCGGGCAAAAAAAAAAAAATCCTCTTACCGCGATCAGCGGAAAATAATCCGAACTGCGAGCAACACTACACACAGTTTTGTTGCAGAAAATGTTTCCCGAACACCGGTATGGAGAGTGATACATCAGTGTAAACATATCCGTAGTGAACTTACCCAGTGAACCAAAACTACCGTTTTTGAATTCATTTATGAACCTTTTCGGGTAGAACGTTCATTTTCGGCACTCATAATTGAACCCTTTTTATATCATTCGTCGGACTAAAATACCTCTCAAAAACGAACCTTATTTTGTTCGCAAATGAGTTAAAAAAAGAACCATAAATTATCCTCTTTTTTGTTCGGAAATGTGTTAAAAAAAGAACCATAAAAGTTCTTCTTCGGCACTCGGAAATTAACCCTTTTTGAATCAATCGCCGAACGAAAATGCCTCTGAGAAACAAACTGTTTTTTCTTCGGAAATGAGTTCAAAAATGAACCATACAAAAGTTCTTTTGTAAAAACCCGAAACGAAATTGAACCCTTTTTCAATCAATCTTTGGACTAAATTACCTCTCAAAAACAGACCTTTTTTGTTTAATAATGAGTTAAAAAAAAAGAACCTTTTTGAATAATAAATTTTATTATTGCATAATACTATTTATAATTACATATCGATATTTTGTTAAAGAAGAAATGATTATTACTAAAATTAGAGCTCATATTAATAGGATTAATATACCTGGGCTGGAATTCACGCATTGTGTTGTTCATGATATTGATGTTTCAAAGGGCAAAAGGCGTGATTGTTTTCCAATTTGACAAACTTCCAAATTATATATGAAATATCAAAATAGTTAAGTTATTAATTGGGGAATTTATTTGATTACATTTTTGCATGGAACGTTTTCGTGATTTTCATTCTATTTGGACTTGATTTTAATTTTTGATAGAAATGTTGAAAATTAATTAAATGTTGAAATGCATGCGTGTAGCAGTACATCCATCTCGCACTGGTTAAAAAGTTCATATGACGTTTGTGCGATGGTTAACATTTTCATTTTAAGTTCCTTTATTTACCTGATTTTAGAATATAAAAAGGAACATTTATGATTCATTTGTGAACTCATTTATGAACAAAAAATGGTTTGTTTATGAGAAATTGTTTCCTACTGATATGATAAAAAAAATAATTCTTTTTTGAACTCATTTCTCACAAAAAAATGGGAAGGAAGTGAGTTTGAACTCACTTCATTTACAAGGAAGTCTTATTTACTAAAATGATACAAAAATAATGAATTTTCGACTCAAAATAAATTTTTAAAGAATTTCGCAAAATATGCGCAATTTTTGTTTATGGGAAAAGCTTTCAAGAATTTAATCTTTTATAACAAGCCCTTTTAAGCGACAAAATAAAAAAGAAAAAATTTAAAAAAAAAAAATTCTAACCAAAAACTTTCGCAAAACTCTCACCTTACTCAAAACCTTCGCTTATGGTTCAGTGGGTATGAAGTGTGTTTCTGCTCTTGCTATCAAAGATATGAAAAAATGGAATCTTGATGGCCAGGATGGATTTTGACATTATTAATACGACATACGCCGCGAACCATTTCCGTTTTCAAAAAGAAATTTTGGTGGAGAGAAAATGATGGTGTGGGGTGGTTTTTCTGAAATTGAAAGTTCAAGCATGTAGAGCGCTGACTACACTCGTGTGCTGGAGAGCAGTTTGACTCCACTTTTGGAAAAAAACGGACAGACACAACTAGTTTTCCAGCAAGATAATGCGGCAATCTACGTAAATCGAGATGGTTTCAGGCCAAAAACATTGATTTATTGGAGTAGCCGGCGTACTCTTCAGATTGTAATCCCATCGAGAATTTATGGGGAGTATTTGTACGCCAGGTGTATAAAAATAATAGACAATTTGGCGAGTATGCCAAATAATTATAATCAGTAATTTTCACATTAAAAAAAGTAATTGCAAGTATGCCAAATCGCATTTACAATATTATTGGAGCCAATGGAACAGTAATTTAATATAGTTTTTTTTTATAAATTCAATAAAAATCGTTTTTATTAAAAATTTTGAAATGGCGTTATAAATATGAGACAGCATCAAAAGTGATATTAAGCAATAAACGATGTACTGTTATTATTGTACTATTGTTGTTGTGCATAGATGACCAAATTGGCAAAACATCTTTTGTTTAAACTGGCCGTTACAAAAATATTTCAAATTTCGCAGTGGCGTTATATTTATGAAACATACCTTATATTGTTTCATGCTTATGTTTTCAATACACCTATTTTCATTTATTTTGCTTTAATTTTTATTTGAAAAATTTCTTGAAGTTATTAAATACAATCTAGAAAATTTAAAAAAATTAATTTTCTTGAAATCTCTGAATTTTTGTTTTTTCTAGAATGAAAGGTACTGTATTATTTCTGTGTTTATTCCCAAGGTAATATTTATACAAGCTGCAGCTTAATTTTCGAAAATCTTATTGTGTAATGTTTTATAGTATTTATATAGTTTATTTATTATATTATGTATTGTATTAAAATTTTGGAAGGATTTTTACTTCTTTAAATTTTAATGTTTATTGATTATAATGCTATAATGATAATGATATGTTTGATACATGTACACACGACTTATTTTTCTTAAATAAATTCATTTCAAAAGTCTTAAAATTATTAAAATATTTTTAATCAACTGTTCTAGAATCTTATTAAGTTATTTTATTGAAATCAATAAGATTTTTTAATGGTCTTCTTAAGTTTCTTAATAATAAAAAGAAGTCATTTATATTGATTATGAATATATTTATACAATGAACTAAGTTAGAGTAAAGTAGGTTTTAAGTGGGGTATATTAAAAAAAAAATTAGCCTTAAAAATTATTTTTTTATTCTTAAATGAAATTATTTTTTACATTCTAAAGAAAATCATAATTTCGTAGTTATTGATATTTTTTTAAGTATTTATTTTTTATTTTTAAGATAGTTATATTTTTTATAATATATAAAATTAATTATATTTTTTATAGTTCAATCCACGGTGAAATCAGCTCGAATGCTTTTGCAGCTCATATATTTTCTTGTACCAAGCACAAGTTTATATTCATTATTTTCAAGTTTCAACGTGATCTTTTTAGTTTTTCTTTCAATTTAATTAAATAAAAAAAATTATCCTCTTGCTCTCACATCCTTTGACTACTGGTCAAAGAGCTTTTTTGAGCTTTCAAAGCTACTACTAGATTTATTACTATTTTACAAATACTTCAACGCACTTTACATATCCTTTGCTTTGGATATTCTTTACGTAGTCACTGTTTTTTTTTTATATTTTTTCTCATTAGCTTTTACAATTTCAAACCTCATTAACATTGTGTAAACAGGCAGCAAGGATGTAAAATATCCTTTTTTGCTAATTATTTATTTAAATATTAAACAGAAAAAAAAATATACCCACATATACCCACTACAGACACATTTCAACCCCCACACAAACATACATGGGCAGCATTAAAAAATAAATCCACATGTAAGCTCTTGGTAAAGAAATGTACAAAAAAATATTAAGACCGTCCTCTGCCAGTGTTGCCACTGCCATTCATTGATGCAGCAAAAGTTGTTTGATTTCAGGTTTTTGTTTGATTTTTGTTTTTCTATAGCAAAGAATAACTGTTTGCCCAAAAAAAGAAACTCATTTGAATTTTCAACTAATATTTTCTAATATGTATAAATTTTTTAACACACACACACACGTGCACACATGCAAAGAATGTGCGTGTGTGTGTGTGTGTGTATGTTTGCATATTTGTGCTGGCATGTTACTGCTTTATATTTATTTAACAAAATGTTTTCTTTATATAAATTTTTCACATAAATTAGCTACGTTCTGCTAAGCATTGATACAAAAGTTGTGCATGGTGGGAGGTGAGCAGCAGGCAAAAAAAAAAGGGTTGCCAGGCGTTAAGGGTATGCATAACGTTTGTTGGGTGACGTCTATAAAGCTGCCAAAAAGGCTGCAACATTTGCAAAAAAGGATTCGATTTTTAATGCCTGATATGACAGCCATACTTTTGTCTCATATATTGGGTGGTAGTGGTGGTGGTGGTGATAGGAGTGGGGGTGGGGTTGATTCTTAAGATATACGTGAGTATGTATATCCTGCAGCTGTTTAACATATATTTTATTTTGCCATTCACATACACACATACTGCATACATACACAATCATAAAATTAGATGATTTCTAATTGCGGATGGAAAATTGCGTTCAATGATGAGTTCGTTTGTAGACCGGGGTGTATGAGTTTCTTTTTTGTTTAGTTAGTGGGTGGGTGGCCCGAAGCTGGTAGAGCAGCTTTGCATTGTTTGTTCAAAATAAAAAGCAGCAAAACATAAATGTAAATTAAAAATAAAGGGTTGATGATGCTGGTAACACTTTTTGTTGCTCATCAGAGATGTTCGAAGATGACGTTAACGCGAGGACGAAAGACGACTTTGACGTTGTCAGCAGCAGCACAACAGGAAGCAACATCGTCATATGTGAAAACAAATTACAAAAGAAAAAACAACAAAAAAAAACATTTGACTTTTATATGCAGAGCACATTAATAGAAAAAAGAAAAAGTATGCAGCAGCATAAACAGTTATTTATACTTATGGTGGCAGGAGGCAAAGAAAATCAGGCAATGGCGACAGCAGCAGCGGCGGCAACAGCGATTACTTTTGTAATTCGAATTGATGGCAACTTTGAGCAGCAGCAAAAGCTTTATTTTGTCTTCAGTGTTTTCTGTTTTATTTCTTTCTTTATTTTTTTCTTCTACTTATGTGTTTTTGTCGTGGTGCGAGAAATTGAAAATTTTATTATTTTAGTTGTTGTTATTTTATTTTTTGCTTAATGTGTGTGTAATTGTAAATATTTTCAACACTTACATGTACGTGTGCGCGTGTGTGTGTGGGTGTGTGTATGTTTTTTGTACATGTTAAACCATTAAATAAAAACAGTTAAAATTTTTTGACAGCAGGCATGCGGGAATAAATAAAACAAAGAGGGAGGAGATGCCGCATAAGCGAGACAAGACAACGTCAAGGCTTGAAGAAGCTGGGACGTGGTCGTGGGTCTGCTTATAATGCTTGATTGGATTAAAACAAAGAATAAAATAAGAGTAGCAAATTGAAGTGCTGAGGTATTTTTATCGAAGGCAGCAGTATAATTCAGTTGAAACAACAAAAAGCAATGTCAATCCTACAGGAAAATTTAATTAAAAAAGTTACAAGACTTCAAAGTGTCTAATAGAAGATGATAAAATTTAAAAAAAAATATATTATATAAAGATAAGCTTTCAAATTAACTTGTTAAAGATACTAACAAAAATTTTATATACAAGATGAGAACAAAAAAATGCACAATATTTTTGAATAACATTTCAGAAATTTTTGTTTTATATATTATTTTTACTTATTATTTAGAATTTAAATAAAATGTAGGCTTTGTGGAGTTATTTTAAAAGCTTTACGTTTGGTTTTCTTATTTAACTGACCATACTTTGTAATAATAAGGCAAGAAATGTGCACTCTGGTATGCACTGATCTCTAGAATTTTTTTTATTAAGCTAGTCTCGACCTGTTTTGAAAGACTATTTTAAAACAGATCTTTTGAAATGTGTGCTAATATAGGATTTTTAATGAATTTCTTACTGACAGAATTTTTATTTGGTTTTTTTATATCAAAAATTATCACTTGTATTATTCAAAAAATCATGTAAAAAAATGTTATCAAAAACATCAAAAGAATTTCATATTTTTAAGCATTATGCTCTAGAAAATTTAGTTTCGAGCTAAATTCAAACTAGTTTTAGGTACGATTTTAAAATAGATATGTTAAAATGTCAGTTAATATTCATTATTAAAGAAATATTTAAGAAAAAAATAATCATTTTGAATTGCAATTCTGTCAGTAAAACCAAAAATATGTAAAATAAAACTATTTGAAATGAATCAATCAAAAAATAACCAAGCTAGCCAATGCAAGCTTGTAAGCATTGGCCCCTAGCAGCTCCGTTTTCAAGTACTTCTCAACCTTTATTTTGCATTTATAAAAAATGGTAAGATAATTGCAAGAAATGACACATTGATCTCAGACAAAATTTGGTTTTAATCACTTTGCGACCTAGTTTTGGGGTTTGTTTTTAAAAAGACACTATAAAATGTCTGTATGCAAGTGTTGCCCGGTTGGGACAAGATTTGTCGCTTATTTTCAAAAAATTTCAAAGATGTCTCCGCCTATATATATATATAACATATATCTTAATATCATGTTGTTGTTGTTTGTAGTGGGCCCATGTGCACCATGACCCATAGGATCTATTGTGCATGTACTTGTTTAACTTTCCAGATTTAGGCTTTTTATGAATTTCAGCACTGTTTCTGGCTTGGTGCCCCATATATTTGAAGTAGGCACTGATACCCCTCTCCCCTAAAGTGAAGAAGTCTTATACTGCCGATTGCCGCACATTCACATAGAATGTGCTCTGGAATTTTATCCTCCTCCTCGCAGAATCTGCAGATATCTAAGTTAGATAGGACTATCGGTTTGAGATGGTATCGAAATAAATAACTGTATAATAACTTCTAAAAATTCTAAGGTCTGCTTCGATTAGCTTGAGTTAGTCTTTCGATTTATTTCCTACTGAGAGATAGAAATTTCTTTACTTGCCTCTGACCATTAGTATTGTTCCAGTGGCACCGAAATTTATTAAGTTCCCAGGTTCTACCCTTTCAACAAAGTAGCCTTTAGTAACAGTACAAAATATTTCCGGGCCGATAACAGGTCGAGATGCTTCTCTTTTGGCAAGGCAATCCGCCCTTTTGTTGCCTTTGAAACCTTCATGACCTGGTATCAATCATAACTCTATTTTGTTGTTTTGTCCCAGTGCATTTATTATTTCGAAGCAAACAGAAACTAGTCTTGATTTCAGCTCATAAAACTGTAGGGCCTTTAATGTCGCTTGACTGTATGAAAATATGTAAATATGTGCCCCCTAAATAGATTTCCTACGGAGACATTCCCGGACACAAACCACATTGGCGTGAATCACCGCATGAAATATGTCCCATTGAAAGAGCTTTTTATTCACTTCGTATTTATATACTTCATAAATAACACTAACGTCTTAAAATTTTCTCTTTAAACTTTTCAAAATCTCGCTTCCTTTTTCATTAACATTCTGATTTGATCCATTTTACTGGAAAAATCTGGCAACTCCACTGTTTGTGTAGGTTTTTTATGTGATTTTTATATCTTGCGATTATAATATATCAAGAATAATAATTTTGAGCTTTTATTTTGGCAGTTAGACCAAGTGCTATCAAAAACTACAAAAAATAAGGAATCATGGATACATGCATCATAAAAACCTATAATAACTTTCCTCCCTAGCGTTTCTCGACTAAAATTTTGGATTTGACTAAAGGCTTTCGACACTTTTTAACAATTAATATCAGCTACTAAAGGAATTTTCAAACAAATTGCCAAATATGACAAATCAGAAATATCAATAATATGCTAAAAATATACTATTTTTTCAACAAAATTCAGGCAACAGAATATTGAGTTCTTATTCTCATTCAAATCAAAACGCTCTGTTTAGAAATAACTTTTAGTACAATAAATATTAATTGACATAAGTGTGACCTTTGACCTTTTCGAAGCTTACTTTTGTTAAAAAAACACGTTTTTCTGTCTAAAATCTATTAAAAAAGAAATCACTTTTTTATATCGCATATCTATTTAAGATGCAATAAGCTTTAAATTTAAATCTTCTTAACACACTTTTTTGCCAGAACTAATGAAAGCACGTTACTTCCATGCTAAGAAGCACCAAATCAATACTTAATTATTTAAGTGCGCGCCCACTGCTGCTGCTGTTGTTGTTGGTTTTGTTGTTGCTTATTTCGACCCCAACAGCAAATCTTTAATTAAGCTTGAAATTACACAATTTATATTGCTGTCCTAAATACCTTTCTTGCGCCAACCAGCCAGCAATATCCAAAGTCAAACCCAAATTACTTAGCAAAACACCATAACGCGCCATCTTACCTAAAAAGTTTAGGCAAAAATTTACAATTTCAATCAAAATTTCCAATCAATGTCAATTCATTACGTTTCCCTCCCTCTCATTACCACTAGCATACAATCACTGCCTAACAACAACGAAAACAACACCAACAACAAGAACTGAACTTCCACTAAAACTCTAATCAAAATCGACATTCTTGAAAGTCTAAAACATTTTGTGTATTAAACCGAAACGAATTAATTTAATTAATTACAATCATGTCTTATTAGATTGAAATACGTCGTCTTCTATACATACATTCAAAGAAACCAAGTAGAATATCCAAAATATATGTATATTTGTATAGACTTATATATATATATATATATATATATCCTGTTTGCAGATTGTGCCTTGCCTTTTAAAAAGAGTTACTAGCAAAAGTTGAGTGAGTAGGTAAAATTTTATGCGCACATCATTTATAAATGCCTGATTTGTTATTTACAAAACGAGACAAATCAACCCAATGTTGCCAGCCGAGCTAGCAATCCAGCCGTACATACATACACCCATTAACCACTCACCACCAACACCCAACCAAAAACTAAGATATATCTAACACGGAACGAAATACTTGAGAACTCCTTGAGGACGTTTTGATTAGAAGGCAGCAAGCAAATGTTCGGTGTGCTAAGTGAGGGAATGAAGCTGAGCTTGTTTTGCAGATTGATTGAATGTATAACTGAATGGTGTTCAAAAATCGAAATGTAAAAGATTGTCACATCAATTTGCTATGTCAAATAGATGACAAATGAAAAGGGTAAGGCAGGAAAGTGTAAAGGAGTAGGAGCAGGAGAAGAGAAATAGTAGCGGCAAGTTTCAATGGGTACTATGAATAGGCAATATTTAAAAATTATAAGGAATAAATTTGTGATTACTTTAAAATTGAAAACATTGGGGTTTTTTTTGGAAGGACTTTGGAAAGGCTTTTGCCAAAGGTAATTAAAAGTGTGAAGTGAGAAGAACATAAATTTAAGTGCAAAACATGTTAATAATGCTACCAATGCATTTTATATTAAATATCATAAAAACATTATTTATGTAGCATACCTGCACAAAAATTTTAAAACTGGAAATAAAATTGAAGTAAATTTTCAGTGCTTTCATATGAACTCAAAATTGCAGTCGAGAAAAGCTTGGTACAAAAGCTTCTAGAGATAAATTAACATTAAACTGGTGCAGACAAAAAGAAACAAAATTATAGGAATGTGATTTGCTTAATAATCAACATCATTCATAATAATCACGCAGAAAAAATGTATACACAAGATAATACATTGTTTATAAGAGTGCGTACATTATATATTTATTTATAATAATTTTTTATAAGAATTTATACATAAATTCTAGGAAATTATTTTTGATATAAGGAAAAATTTTTAAAAAAAAATTTTGGCATGTGCTATTAGTATTAATTAAAACAAAAACGTTATGTCGGGAAAGACACAGCACAAAAGTTTCTAGAGATCAACTAAATATCTATTTATGACCGAATTGCTATCTGACACTATAAAATTGTAATAACATGTTTTTGGAGGTAGCTAACAAGAAATTAAAAAAAATAAGATTTTTTTCATATGTTTCAATCTTGTTTTACTTAAATTCTATTATATACCGGTTGCGCAATAAGTTTCTAGAATCACACATGGATAGTGGTAGTATGACGACAATTTTTAACTTTTGTTTCAATCTTACTTTTTCTAAAATTCTATTATATGCCGGTTGTTCAATAAGTTTCTAGAATCACACATGAATGGTGGAAGTACGTCCGTCATTTTATTTTTCTAAAAATTATACTACTTTTTTATTAACATGCGTAAAGGATTATGTAGATCTGACAACTCAGACATATATTTACAGCTGTTTAAAGTTCATGGAAGATTTTTTTTGTATAGAAAAAATCAAGTATCGTGCAGTGATTGAATTTTTATTTCTGAAAGGTGTACTGAAAGAATTTATGAACAATTATTTGAAGTGCATATGGACTCTTTACCTTCACTTTCAACAGTGTACTACAGGGTTGCTGAGTTTAAACGTGATCGTACAAGTCTTGAAGACGTTCCACGTCAAGGACATCAAAATGTGCATTAACACCAGAAATGATAGCAAAAATACAGGATATGGTTTTGGAAGATCGTCGATTGACTGAGAGAGATCTCATTAGGCAGTGTGAGCCATATTTGAAGTGATACTTTGGGTTCCAAAAAGGTGTGTGCACAATGGCTGCCGCATTCGCTAACAAGGGAAAAAAAACACATTCGAATGAGACTATGTCAACAGCATTTGGAGCATTTTAAAAAGAATAAAAAGGATTTTATGCATAGACTCATCACTGTGGAGGAGACTTGGGTCTACCACCATGATTCTGAATCAAAACAAGCAGCTAAAGAGTGGCGTGAACCTGATACTTCGGCTACTCAGCGATTTCGTGTTAAAAAAATCTTCAAAGAAGGTTACGGCATCAGTTCTTTTTTAGATGCAAAAGGGATTTTGTTGGTGGACTATCTCCAAACAGGCAGAATAATTAATTTTGAATATTATTGCGATCTTTGGGATCAGCTCGACTCAAAGATTCGTGACAAAGACCCGGTTTGCAGTTGAAAAGAAAGTAATTTTATATTACTTTGCTCACAAAAGTCAAAAACCATCACTAAAATCAGTGAATTAAAGTACGAAATGCTGGAACATAAACCCTATTCACCAGATCTATCTCCCTCTGACTTCTGCCTGTTCTCACATTTCAAAAAAAGTACGCGTGGAAAATGCTTTTCATCAAACGAAGAGGTGATAGCAGCAATAGAAAGGTATTTTGGAGACCTTTCAAAGGGCTACTACAGCGATGGGATCAAAAAATTAGAGTACCGTTGGAACAAGTATATTGAGCTTCTGGGAGAATATACTGAATAATAAAAAGCATTTCAAGCCATGAAGTGATGTTTTTATTTCTATTCTAGAAACTTATTGAACAACATGTAGCTACTTTTAAGATTAAGGACAAATTTCAAGTTAAGCAACAACTATATACTCTGAACTTTCATATGAGTTCCAAACAGCTCCAAACAGCTCCAAAAAGCTCGTAATAGTAGTTTGCTTCTAGATAGCACGTGTGCTTCAAGTCAATTCACGTTGAAGACGTCGACTCACGGTCGGTATTAAACTTAAAAAAAAAATTGATAAGTAATTTCTAGACACTTACACCGAGAGAAAAAAAACCACAGTAAGAACATACAAGCTGGCTTTTGTGAAAGAAAAATGTAGTGAGTGGCAAAACTAATGTATAATGACAAAAGTATTTGTGCAAGCTAACATGGCTTAAAAATGAAAACTTCTATAATTTCTACAAAAATAAATTGTTGGAATTGTTAAAGTTGAAGTTTTGTAAAATTGAGGAAATTCTTGCTAAAATACAAAAAAGCTATGCATAAAATTTGATTTGCTCATCACTTAAACTTATGTAAAATTATATTAAAAGATTTGGATAGAACGGATATATTAAAATTCTACAAAATATCGACAATTTGTCATTCAAATAAAATTCGATAGACCAACAAATTGTGGCGTAGTGGGTAGAGTGTGTGGCTCATACGCCAGAGAACCCAGGCTCGAACCCCCCATCTGACACAGAAGGTTTTTTCAATTGAATTAATTTTTCTGTTCGGCCGTCACCTCTCTGCAGACAATGGCAAGCCTCAGAGAGTAAAAAACTGCCATGAAAAGCTTTTTGAGAACATAAGCCGTTCGGAGTCGGCATAAAACATGTAGATCCAGTTTTCGATCATTTGTGTTCAAACATCTCACAACACAATTAATCATAAGAAGATTGATCATAGTCAATCCTTCCAAGGGCTGAAATAAAACCACAGTAAGAACATACAAGTTGGCTTTTGTGAAAAAAAAATGTGGTGAGTGGCAAAACTAATGTATAATCACAAAAGTATTTGTGCAAGCTAAAAATGGTTTAAAAATGTAAACTTCTATAATTTCTACAAAAATAAACTGTATGAGTTTTTGATGTTTAAGTTTGTAAAATTGAGAAAATTCTTGTTAAAGTACACAGAAACTATGCATAAAATTTTATTTAATCATCACTTAACTGATGTAAAATTATAACTAAAGATTTGGATAGAACGAATATATTAAAATTCTACAAAATATCGACAATTTGTCATACAAATAAAATTCGATAGACCAATAAATAAGACTTGGTTGTCTTATCCAAGAAATTGGATGGCACCAAATTGCCGAAGCCATTGAATAAATGAACACAATGGTTTTGGTAAGTTGCCTTAAGTTTTTTTTTGGTGTATTTGGAAATTTTTTCCTTAGTCACTAATGGCGATTCACAGTCACTCACGGTCAGTTGTGGTCATTCACGGCTACTCACGGTGACTCACGGTCATTCGGGGTGACTCACGGCCACTCGGGGTACTCACGATCACTTATGGCAGCTCACCATCATCTAAAATGGCTCAAGGTCACGGCGACTCACAGTCACTGGCAATGATTCAAGGTCACTCACGGCAGCTCAAGGTCACTCAGGATGACTCAACGTTACTCACGGCGACTTACGGTCATTCACGGTGACTCACAGTGACACACTGTCACTCACGGCGACTAACATTCACTCACGTTGACGCAAGATCACGCATGGCGACTCACGCTCATACTAACAGCTACTCACGGCGAATTATGGTGACTCACGATGACTCACGGTGACTCACTCTGTGTTACATTGGTTCACGGGATTATTACAATTCAAGTTCCATCCTATAAGGGCGAATAAAACTTTTTGTATAGCTTTTTCCATTTCCTGTTACTTTCGACTACTTCCGGTTACGCCCATTGAGTGTTGTGGTACAATCAAAGTCACATTTTTTTAGTGCAAATAGTATATTTATTACAGTGATTTTAAGTTTCATATTCGGCTCCTTTTTTCTACTCTCGGCTACGCCCACTGCAAGATGGTAGAAACTGACCTAATCTATTTCTGTGTCAAACTACATCATTGCAGCATGAAAGTGTACCGAAATTTAGTCCTTTCTTCCACCCCAATATCGAGTCCTTCGTAGCGTAACGTAACGTTACGTTCACTAAAATCATAACTGTCATTTTTAATAAAAAGCATAAAATAAGTGATTTAAGTCTCCAAGCAGATCAGAGTGTCACAAGCTGACACGCAAGCCAAATTTGCTACAATCTACACGTGATCATTAAGTTAAAAAAAATATTTTACCATATAATTAACTTTATAACCATGTCCAACATAGTTTTCACTCACAAGCAAGGTTGACACAAATTTTTTTTTTATGTCTTTATGCTTGCCAGCAATATTTTTATAAGTTTCCTCAATGTATTGCCAATAATAAAAATTACAGCGAACATGTTTTCATTTTCTGAAAAATTCAAATATACAACAATGCAAATCTCAATGTACTATATTGTGTTGTATTTATGCAAAATCAAACAAAATAAAAAAATAAAAAAAAAACTATGAAAACAACTGAAATAAAAATAAAACCCATGACACAGTCAAAGACAAAACAATTGAATTTATAATGAACGCCAGAATAGAGCAAAGCAAAGCATTATCTGGTAATGCTGGCATATATATAGTAGACACGCACGCGCGCGGCATAGAAATGCATTTTAATGTTATTGCTGTTGCTGGCACAAAAAATGCTGTGATGCCAATTAATCAAGAAATTCTTAAATAATTATTTGCCTATTTTTATGTACATATCTTTAGCTATACATATTTGTGTGTATGTGTGTGCATACTTAATATAATGTTGTTGAACTGTTGGAGTGTGCAAATATTTTAGTGTTGAGCTATTGAAGCCAAAACAATATTTTATGAAGCATCACAAGTAGATGAGGCGTACAAGCAGACAACAAAAAAAGTACAACAAAATCAAAAAAAAAAAAAAAATTCAAAAGTATTAAATCAGTACTAGTAGCAGCAAAGTGCAACAGTGCAGTATTAGCTGTTTGGAACAACAACTAATTGCAGCGGTATAGCGAATAATACTTGCATTGTTGCTTGTATTAATATTGAAATTAATGAATGTTGCTTTCGATTCGATAGCGCATCGAATTAAATTTTTTATTTTTAGAAAATAAACATTAGTAGCAGTTTATGAGGTGCTAAGACTATATCAAAGTAGAGAAACAGAAATGTTGGCGTTGGTTGTTGTGTGACAAAAGATATTGTTTGGCACAGACAGCATCGGGGGGTCTAAAATTAAGCCGAAGAGACAGACAAAGTGTGGTTAATGGCAAATGTTGGCTAAAAATGATTATATTTTAACACTGCATTCATAGATTTTGTCAAGACATAGACAAGAAAAGTTGCGATGCTTTTGTTGTTTTTGAAATATGTGCGACGGTAAGATAATATTAATGATATAGGAATTGAAAATATTGGAATATTTTGAAGGAAAGTCTTTTATATTAGAAGAATTATTGGCTACAGCAGCTTATGTCAGTCATATAGTGAAAATAATGCATTTAGCAGAAAAATAACTAGCAGCAAAATTTTGAGTATGAAGTGAAATGTTATAATTTTTATAGAAGCATTTTTGACATATTTTGAAAATTTTTCAAAATTTTTGCAAAAGTCTTACAGAAATCTTATTAGTAACTCATTTACATTATTTTGCATTGAAAAATTTAGTCGGGAAAAGCTTCACATAAAAGTTACTAAAGATTTTTGAACTAAAAGTGTTTTTTGAAAACTCAAAAAATCGTTTAATACTTTTTGAAAATTTTTGCAAGTATTTGTGAAAGTCTACCAGAATCCTTTAAAGTAATTTGCTTAATACGTTTTAAATTAAAAATTTTAGTCAGGAAAAGTTTGGTATAAAAGTTAAAAAAGATTTTTTAACTAAAAAGATTTAATATATTTTTTAGAAATATAAAAAACAAATGCGAAGCTTTTGTAGTTTTTGAAAAATAAGCGTTTATATAGTACTATATTAGTGATAGAGGAATTGAAAATATTGGTACATTTTAAGTGAAAACTTATGACTACAACCAATTAGCGAATATAAAGCAGTTTAAAAATAGCACAAAGATAATTTATAGCAAACTATTGAGTATTATGTATAATTTAAAAAATTGTTTAAAATATTTTTGATATATTTTGAAAATTTTTGTACTAATCATCTAGAAATCATTTTATTTCAAAACTCGTACATTTTTTTACATTAAAAATTTAGTCGGGAAAAGCTTGACATAAAAGTTATTAAAGACTTTTACAATTAAATAGATTTGATACATTCAAGATATATAGAAAATGTCATGTTTTTTTTGTTTTTGGAAAAGAAGCGTAGATAATATTATATTAGAGATAAGAGAGGAATTGGAAATATTGCCAAATTTTAAGAGAAAACATTTTATATATGAGACACTATGGACAAGAGCAGCTGATGCCAGTCAATTGGTGAATACAAACCACCTTAAGAATAGCACAAAAAATAATGCAGTCAGCTTTTGAGTATAAAGCGAAATTTTCTAATTTTCATAGCAGCTTTTTTAACATATTTCGAAATTTTTCTAAAATTTTTGTAAAAGTCTTGCATAAATAAACCTTAATAATAACTTATTTGCGTTGTTTTACATTTAAAAATTTAGTCGAGAAAAGTTTGGCATAAAAGTTACTATAGATTTTTTCAACTAAAATGGTTTTATTTAAAAACTCAAAAGTTTGTTTAATACTTTTTGTCACAAGTGGATCTTAGAAAAATATTTTAATTTATACTTTAAAAGTTATTGACATATAAAAAAAAACTAAAGATTTGATAAAAAAGTTCAATTTGATAATTTGCACAAAAACATTTTTTACATATTTTTAAAAATTTTGAAAATTTTTGTAGAAATCTTTCAGAAGCCTTAATAATAACACATTTTAAAAAAAATGGCCATTTCAGCCATTGAAAGGACTTTGAACGAGCTTCTTGATGATCAATTGTGTAGTGCTTGTTGTGGAATGTTTGAAAACAAATGATCGAGAACTGAACCTACAAGATTTATGCCAACTCCGAGCGACTTATGTTCTCAAGAAGCTTTTTATGGCAGTTTTTACTCTCTGAGGCTTGCCATCGCCTGCAGAGAGGTGACGGCCGAACAGAAAAATTAACTCAATTGAAAAAACTTTCTGTGTCTGGTGGGAATTTGAACCAGGGTTCCCTGGCGTATGAGCCACACACTCTACCCACTACTCAACGGCCGCCACAATAATAACGCATTCACATTGTTTTAAATTAAAAAATTTAGTCGACAAAAACTTGACATAAAAGTAACTACAGATTTTTCATACTTTATAATATAATATATAATTTATATAAAAACTTTTCTTACTTGCTGTAGATCTTTTAAGGACTTGAATTTATAAATAAAAATTATTAATTTCTAAAAAAACTGAGTTACTCAATCACCTTAAGTTAGCTCAAGTCGCTTAGTGAAGGTGAGTAACCGTGAGTAGCCGTGAGTGACCGTAACTGACTGTGAGTCACCGTAAGTGAGCTTAAATCACTGTAAAGCTTTGAGATAAAAAGCTTTCGTTTTTTATCATTTGAAAATCACAAACTGCAAAAGTTGTCATTTTGAAAATATTAAAAAAAAAAAAAATGTATAAAGGCTTTAAAATGTTATAAGCAAAGTTCATAAATTTTGCTATAAATAAAAAATGTACGTCAAGATTACCGTTTGTATACCAAAAACAGGTATACCAAGTACTATAGCGAAAAACCATTTAAAATGCTTTCATTTGGAGATCATAAAAAGACAACATTGACTATATTTTCGCAGCTATTAGAATATAGTTCGCTCAAAAAGACAGATAAGTACAAAAATGACGATAGTCATTAAATGGTTAGTTTTAGTTTTTTCAATATAGACGCGCCACTTTTACTGTTACACTCAAAAGCTCTATTTATTTTGCAATTACATAATTATCTTTTTAAATAAAAGTGGAAACCAGACAAGTTTCTAAAAAAGGTATGCATAGACTTAAACTGCAAGCAGTATGCCTTTATTTAAATGAAAAATGAAGGTCGGGAAAAGCTTCAGCAAAAAGTTAGCATAGATCTTTATACTGTAAAAGTGCCATAAAGTTTATAGAAAGTAAAAAATCATAGATAAAGCTTAAAGTAACAGTTCGCAAGAAGTTCAATGAACTTTTATAGAGCACTGAAAGCTCAAAAAAGTTTTGCAACAAGGAAAATAACTTGTTGCCAGTTGTGTGCCTCTCAATCAAACTTTATGCATTTCTTAATATGTCGTTAAAAGTGTCAAAAACCAAAAACTGCTATAACTCAGCTTAAAGCTTAGAAATTTTAAATGGGCAAAACTTGCCATACAAAACGCGGTCTGTTTTAAAGCCTTGCGACTGCAAACTGCAAGAGTCGCGTCAAAAAACAAAAAACAACCAACGCTGTTTGACCCATTTCCGCGAACATATTAAAAACTTGACCTTGTGACGGCGCTCAAAACTGGCACATTTTTTCTACAGTTTATGTTATTTTTTTTTTTGCTTTTTTGCGAGGATTATGCTAGCATTCAAACACATACACACACACACACGCACATTGATCATAGCAACGTATAAACAGATTTTTGTTGCATTATTATTTTTTTTTTGTTTTTTACCCTTTAAGCTGAAAAACAACACCGGTGCGCCCACCTGTCAACCAGCTATCCTAAAAAAAAAACCTGCACGACGCGCGTTAAGCCCAAAACTGTTTGACCTTAAAAATAAAAAAAAATGCATATGGAGCAGGCAAATGTGCGAGTGGGTGGCTGAGTTCTGTCTATTTGCCTACTTTTGTTGTATTTATAAAAGTTCACAAACGAAAATAAAAATACAAAAACAACAAAAAAAAACTCCCTCCTATGAAAAACTCCCTCAAAATTAACTTTGGCAGGCGCAACTGTTGCAAATGCTGTTGCTTTTATAGCCATTGTTTTTGTTGTTTTACTGCTGCTGCTATTATTATTATTATTGCTTGCGCGTATATTCATTGTTGCTGTTGTTGTTGGTTTTGCTACTGCTGTCCACTCCATATCAATTGCAGCCGGCTTTCATGTGTTGTATGCGCGGTTTTTAAGTGTTGAAGACGTCTATTTGTGCTATTTTGGCGGTCATTCGCAGGTTTCAAATAAGCGGCAGTGACTCATTCCCTACCACTTGGAATAAAAGCTTTGGAGTTTGGGTCTGTTTTATTTGATTTGCAGAATTGTGTCAATTGCATGCAGCCAAATAAACACAAGCGACGCATACGATAGCAAAACCAAAAAAAAAAAGACATAGCACGCATTTAGGCGTCTGGTAAGGCTGATATTTCAATGTTATGGCGGGGTTGGTTTTTTGATTTCATTTTTATAATTTTGTTTTTCTATAAACCATTAAAGAAAGCTTTAATTTTATGTATGTATTTTTAGCAAATAAATATTAAAAAAAAACTTTTACACTTAAAATAAGACCGTTAAGCAAAAAACTGCTTGAATAAAATTTTTATATATATTTCTCTCAGCACTAAGCAACTGCCAGAAAAGTTGACATTTTTAATTGCTATTGAATTTCCCGTACAGTGCGGTGTAAAACAATAGCAACCTAAAAAAAAAAAATAAAAAAATAAATAAAGACCACCACACAACAGTAGCAACAACAGCTTTAGTTGAGTTGATTGTACTTGCCAACAACATACGTCGTGGTGTCTGACGCTCAGTCTACTCGACTATATGCATGTCTGTCTGCCTATCTGTCTGATGACTGTTGACATATCCAAAACAGCTAAGTATGTACAAATGTGTAGAGATATGCGAAGCTATCATTGCAACAAAACCAAATATGACGACACTGCCAACAACAGCAACTTTAGCAGCGCAACAGCAGCAACAAGGATAAACCATAGATTTTTCATGCCCAGTAGTTATTGTTGTTATTGTTGTTGTTGTTGTTGTTGTTGTTGTTGTTATGCACTTCTTTGATTTTTGCTCTTCTTCTTTGACTTCCAAAAGCAGGCACTCGGAATGAGCTTGAGAGAAATCAGCAAAAATTACAATACAAAACCGCATTAGAATAGCTGCTAAAATGCCAAAAACAACAATAAAAACAACAACAATAAAAATAGCAATAATGGCAGTTCCACTGCCAGTGCCAGCAACACTTGTGATTTGTGCTCATATATGTGGCAAGAACAGACAGAACACAACCAAAGCAACTTACAGTTAGCTGCTATAGAGCTTAAGACAAGCAGCCGACGGAAGACTCTTCTTGGCTGATGGTGGCAAAACTTGTGGAGGCACAAAATATCATCAACAAAGAAACAAATCCAAAAAATCATGATATACAGCTGATTTATGCGTTGCATAAATGACAATGAGACTCAAAAAGCGGAAACGGAAGCTTATAAATTTGAGTAAAAAAAAAAATATACGACAACTATTGCAAAGAAAATCGATGCAAGTTGAATGAAAAATGGAGGTGAACTCCATTTAGTGACTGAAATATAAGAAAAATCTAAAATTTGTGGAATATCATAAAAAGAGCGCAAATAAGCTGAAACAATATAGGCATTTAAGGAACAAATTTTCAAAAGGTCAACGAAATTTTTAATCTGAACTGATTTTACATGTTTTACGACAACAAAAACTATGTTTAAGCGAAAAATTGAGACTCTTAAAGGTCGAGTTGGCAAAGTTACGATAGGTAAAATTGCTAAAACAAAGTCAAAACTTATAATTTTAATAAGCTAATGGCAAAAAAAAAATGTCTTTCAAACATTTCAATGCTAAAGAAGTCAAACCAAAGTTTAAACCAATTATTTTTTTAAAATTTTTTTCAAATTTTGTCTCAGACATCAAAGAAGATGTATAGCATTTTATCAAAAGTATGCCCAAATTTCGTTATGAAACTGATGTAAGTTATTTTCAGACACTTGCCAACATCATAAAATGAAAAATTTAAGCCACTAAAGGTCGGGGATACAAAGTTGGGAAAGGTCAAATTTAGGAAACTACACAAAATTAGGTATGTTTATGAGCTAACTTCAGAAACCGAACATTTTCAATAAATTTGTTTGAACACGTTATTAATTTTTCATTAATTATTTTATTACTAATTTGGTTTTTTCTTTTTTTTTTTTGTTAATGTTTGAGTACAACTTTTTTTTAATAAAAGGGCTAAAGAGGAATGCGATTCAGACTTATTTAAGTTGGTTATGAAGCACGCCCGAACTGTTTGCGAGCATTAAATAGACACTCCGGCATGTCAAATATTCTGTGTGATATTTTGAACAGTTTTCAAATAATAAGTGCCAGAAGTTGTTAAATTTTTTCAAAATTTCCCAATAAAACTGATAGCATTTATTATTCAGCATTTAACGAAATTTAACAGCAAAAATTTGCGCCACGTAGAGGTCGAGATTGCAAAGTTGCCACAGGTCAAATTCATAAATAAAAACCAAAAATAAAGAAAATTTGATTTTTATTTAACATGTTGCTATAAAAATCAAGCTTTGTGAAACGTAAAGTTATTTTAATATTTATTTACACTTAAAAAACTTTATTTTTTTTTAAATTCATAGAATATTCTTAGAACATTTTAGCCTGTTTTGCGCGTGCCGCTAAGCGTTTTTTTTTTTTCTAAAATTGAACACATGGCTATTATTATTATTCCCCGCCTCTCTTCTAACTCTTTCAAATAGTTTATACTGTATATATTATGTATTATATTATATTATTGATGTATTATATTATTGAATTTGTATATGAATGAACATCACCAAACGTCGCAGTACTGAATTGGCAAAAAAAAAAAAAGGAAAAACGGACCAGCAAAAAGAAAAAGGTCAGGTGTAAGCAGAATATGAGCAAGCAGAAGGCTTACTGTATGTATTACTATGGATCGCAGACGACTCACAGTGGGGTATTGTCTCTGAAAAAGGGTATCAATTCAAGTAGAAGACGGATAGGTCATAACAAGAAAAATTAAACAATTAGTTGATATCCTTTAGAGGACTTTTTTTTCATAAATTTTTCACACCTACAAATATGACTAATTTCTTTTTTAATATTTTGTTTTTTAGTAATAACTTTTATTCACTACCGCTTGTTAAGTCTTTCTTGTTTGTATCAAAAAAAAATCTTATATCACTACGTTCATCAATATTTTCATCATTGTCTTCATCGGATTTTCCCGTATCTTCTACGTTTTCTCCATGTGTTGGTGGTACAAGCAAATTTACAGCAATTTGTGGCAACTTTCGCAACTTCATTTGTGGTAATTTCCTTTTGCTTGAAATAATTGGGTCTGAAGTTACTAAAAATCTATTTAAAATATCCTCAAGGGTTTTAACTCTGCTTACTTTTCTTGAAAAATGTTCTCTGAAAGATTTGAAGTCCTTATTTCTTGCTTCTTGTGCCTCTTCAGAAAGTTGACCAATCGACAATAAAGCATATTTTATGATTTCAGGATCATGAATTAAGATTTAATGCACAGTTGACGGGTGTAGTTTTTTTGACATTTGGATCCAATCAACAACCATTCATCATTGAAATTTGAAAAGAGCCATATAACAACCACCCTAATATACTATTAGGTGAATTTTTACGAAGTTTGAAGGGCTGTATCTTCCAAACGAAGCAAATATCAAGCTTACAATTTTAACTGCAATATAATGCTTTTATGAACTCTATTGTAAATAAACTTGAAATTTTTTAACTTGTGCCTACCAGAGGTATTTGATCCCAAAGTCAGCAAAATTCTGCGAATTTCTAAAAATTCATATTTTTCAGAGGCTGTAAACAAAAATGTTTTAAGGGGCTATTAACAGAATGTCAAAACAGTTTATAATAAATTTTTGACTGCAACTTACTGCTTTCTAAAAAAAAAGTTATAAAAGTTGCAAAATATCACATTTTGAACAAAAAAGTGTAGTAATTTTTTTAATATGAAGAAATTATTTCATAATCATTTTTTATAATTCAGATTAAGGCCCAAAGTGTGTTCATATTATGATTTTTAAATCATCATTCTATATATAATAGGAGCTGAGTAATATAAGTTACCACAAACTCCTATATCGTTATAGGTAGCAAAGAAAATATGGCCGGCATTTTGAAAGTAGGACAAAAAAAAAATTTTTTTGAAAGCAGTTCTGAGATCCAAATTCATTGGACAATTTTAAATAAAAATATCAACTTTTTTAAAATTGGTCGAGCAATCAACTTCCGTTTTTTTGGATCACTTCATATCGACTGACTCTTGTTATGATTATAGCGACTTGGAGTTTTTTTACAAAAAGTTAAATAAATTCCGTAGAGGCCAACATGGTACAACAAAATCTTAAAAACTTTTTATAGACAGTCTATATTTAAGACCATTCGATGACAAAGGTGTAAAAAATAAAACAATTTAACTCCACTTGAATAAGTTAATAAACAATAACTAATTTTTTTGAACTTGTGCTCAAAAAAAATTTTTTTAGTAAGGACTACAATTATCTGAAGTTGAAGGTTTCATCAAAATTTTTCACAAAAAAGCTCTGTTTTCAATAAAAATATACTTTAAAGTAGCTAAAAACATTTGACGCAGTAAGTGACGCAGGGTTTTATTATCTTTCAACAAATATCAAAAAAAGTTGCTACCTCAAAAATTTTTTTTTAATTATAATCCTAAAAGTATTTTAACAGGTAAGTTAAAAAAACATAATTTTACACATTTATAAAAAAAAAAAAATTTGTCGTTTTTTTTGAGCCACACTAAGAAAAAAACATACTTTAAAATTAAACAAAATATTTTAAAATTTAAATTTAACGCGTTTGTGTTTCTACAAAACAAAATTTAAAACAAGCGTGCTTAATTTTTCTTTTATATAATTCTCATTTCATATTCTCAATCTCATATAAAGCTAATTTTTTTATTATTGTATAATTTTCTCTTATTATTTCTTTTTTACAACAAAAAATATGTCGCTATCTGAGATTGAATTAAAAAATTATGCATAAAATTAAGGGGTTACATGACATTGGCAGTTTTTTTAAATCTGCTTTTTTTTTTAATAATTTTGAATTTTAGTAAATATTCTTAAGATTCTAAGAAAAAAATTTCATGGAAAAATTCCTACGGGTTCAAAAGTTACAGCCGGATTAGTGAGAGCGCATTTTTAATTTTTGCACTACCTACGTACGGCAGCTAGTATATACTTGTTTTACTTGCTACCTGACTTTTGGTGGTTGTTATTTCGTACCTACTTGAAGGGTGAAGGCTGAAGCCCGAATTGCTAAACGATTGCAAAAAACTATAAGAAACAGCACAACACAAGATAACGAAGGCAAACAGTACGCAGCAGGCATGGCAAATTGAAGGTAACCTTTTTTTCTTTGCTCACAAACTTTGAATGCGTTTATCTCGAAACCATGTTTTTCGTACTGGTTGCGGCACTAGCGGGTTAATTTTTTGACGAAATTTTTTTTTTTTTGTGTATATTTTTAAACTTGATTCGCTATCGTATGACACGAGCTTTGTTTTAAAAAATTTTTTTTCGATTTCTTATGGATTTTTAAAGTCAATATTTTTTTCGAAAAAACACACTTTCAAATTTGGAACATCACCAAAAATTGAAAAAAAATTTAAAAAAAAAGCTAGTGTCATACGATAACCAATTTCGTTAAGATTTAAAAAAGTCATTTCTTTTCCAGATCGGACAATTTTTGCAACTCCCAGCGCTGCAACCACGAGGCCCCGTTTTTTTCTCTGCCGCCAGTTTGGAGCTCTATAAAACCATGTTGGAGTGAAAAATAATAATTCAATTCTCCACAATAATAAAAAAAAATTTTGGAAAAATGTTATGAATTTGTAACGCGAATGTCATGTCCCGCCTTAAGACAAAGCTGAGTAAAAACATTTGATTGTTTGAAAATATTTTTTAATTAGACTTACAAAATTTGAAGGTAAGATGCAATAAAAACTAATTAATTATTTTAATATATAAAACATTCCAATATTTTAAGAAGCAATAAAACAAACAAACTTCATCGAATGGAATTAACATTTAGTATACCAGGGGTCCCTGGGGTCGCTGATCACGAATCTGACGTCAAAAACATGAAAAAATTAAGAAAATGTTTTCGAAAAATGGGGACTAAAAATATTTGTTTTCAATATAAAACTTTTTTTTTTAAATATTATTTTCAAAAAAATGTTTTAAACTGAAAATATTTATTTTAAAAGTATATTTCAAAACATTGTTTTGAAAACAAGAGCTTTTGTTTTAAATTTTACTTTACAAACATTTTTGCTTAACTTAAATGAAACTGATTAAAACTCTATTTCAAAAACATATTCGTTTAATATGAACATAGTTTCATTTAATTTTAACACATATTTCACTCAGTGCACGTTTTTACTCATTCTACTTAACATTTCTGCAAAAATACTTGAAAAATACCACTTTTTATGTTTAAAGGAAAAAAAAAAATTAGGGATAAATTTAATCATTAAAAGTACCGAAAATCTTGTTTTGAAACTTTATACGCGTTTTGCTCGAAACACTATTAAACTAATTTATTTTAAAATTGCTGAAATTAAAAAAATATATTTTTGAGGGTTTGACTTGGAGTGTTTTTTTAAAAGACCTCAAAAAATTTCTACGCTACTGTTGTCCAAAAATTTTTTTTAATTTTTTTTGTAAAAACTCGAAGTCAGATATTTTTTTTTTTTTTTTTTTTCAGATAAGCCAAGCTTGAGATATCTTGAACACCGTTTTTTCTACCTCTTTTTTTTAATTGCTTCATTTACGCACGTGTGATGTCACGAAAAAAAACAAAAAAAATTTTCAGTTAATTTTTTACTTATGTAAAATAAAAAAAAATATTTATTCAAATATCTCTAACCGTTTTTTCACAATCCTTACTTAAAAAACTCCTAAAATTTCAACAAACTTAGGAAAAATATCAATTAAATCAAACTTTTCTTTTTTTATAAATGCTAGAGTTAGCAAGATCTTACAGCACAAAGCCTAACATTATTCAATCAATCAAACATTTGTTCAATCAAACCTTAATCTTAATTTTATAAAGGATTATAAAATGCTCCCACGCTGCAATATAAAAGCGCAAAAAAACCATTTAATTCAAATTTCTTCTACTTCAAAATTGGTTGAGCACAATAAGAAAGTAAAAAAAAAACATACAAAATCGCAAATAAAATAAAAAAAATTTGTAATTCGATCGAAAATTTTGAAGAAAAAAACCTTGCAAATCAATTGTTTTCATCATACAACAAGAGACAGGAAATCAAAAACTGAATAGTAGATCTTAAAAAAAGCTAAAAAACAAAAAATTATACCGAAACAATCAAGCATCAAGTTTTGTGAGTTATCAGCGCAGCTTAAAACAGATATTAATAAAAACTCTTGTGCGAAGTTCAATAAAAATGATTTGGGGTAAAAGCATAAAGTGAGTAAAGCAGCCTATATGTGTGACGGTCTGTGTTCTGTCTATAAAGCGATGCTGGCATTAATGCAATAAATTTTATTATGGCTCTTCCTGTTTGCAGATAAAACTGCGCCAAATATCAGGGAAAACAATGAGAAATTGTTGGCAAAAAAAAAAAAATAAAAAATATATAAAAAATAAAATAAGACAGCAAACGAACGACAAACGACAATAACGTTGACGTTATGCAGCATTGCTGCTTTGCTGAATGATCGTGCAGGCTGTTGATCAGCCACAACCACAACGACATGATCATCATCATCATCGAATTTAATTGAAAAGAACTTATTGAAATTTGCATATAATGAGTGAGGGCGTTAAAAGGAGACGATATCGAAATTGAAGTCTGCACAGAGCAGCGCAATACAAAAGATCTTTATTAATAATATAAAGCAAAGTCGAAAAAAAAACATACAAAGCAAGGAATTTAATGAATGAAAAAACTTGCGTCAAATAAAAATGCGTGGTTAAGGTTTTTGCAGGCTACATACTTATATAGGGTATAACTCACGGTTTTTTTTTTTTGTCATTTAGCACAAACGGTTGCTGAAGAAATCCGTTACGTGCTTTAAAAGCTTTAAGAAAATGTCAAAATTTCTTTAAAATTTACAGCAACAACTGAGTTACTAGAGATACTACAGATGCTATTTTTTTTTTAGTTTAATGAAAAATATCAGTTTTCTATAGAAAATACATAAAGTTATTGTGATTTAAGCACTTTTTAAACGAAATTTTATAAAATTTAACATAATTCTTGAGCTTTCTTTGTTGACCGCAGCGTAACAAAGTTGCCAGTATTGAGCGTGGCTTACTCAATTAACACGCCTGCTGCTGTTAAACTTCCAAATGTAATCAACTAACAATGCTTGATTGCATGGTAGAAAAGGATTTCAATGACACATAAATTATGCCTTTCCTTATATAGAGCGTTCACGATGGAAGGCGCTCGCTTCATTCATGTATTTCTTGGCCAGACCTACAGCCTTGAATTTAAGCAGGTTAAAAAAATGTGACAACGCAAGAAAACGCACCTTCTTTTCTTTTCATCAATATGCTGCTGGCTGGTTGATAGCTGCTGTTGCAGTATCACAGACATGCGTGGGAGGTAAAAAAGTTTTTGGCTTTTTTTTTGCGCTTTTATTGTACTTTTATGAATGAATTTTTAAGACAGCGAGTCAAGAAAAAATTAAAGACAAAAAAAAAAGACTAAATCTTATAAAGGTGTAATAAATGCCACAGACGGAGTATAGTGAGCATCATTAGTGCTAACTGTGGTAAGAGTCTAGCAAAATAAAGATATAATAAAAAAAAAAAAAAATAAGTAAGAACAGCACAAATTCTGCAATGTTTTAAGTCTATAGAGGTGTGTTGAGTTTTTTTAGAAGCTGTGGTGAAATAAAATTTTGTCTTTTTAAATACTTACGTAAATCTGACCGATTATTTAAGTCTTTTTAATAATTGACAAACTGCAAAAAAGATCTTACCTGAAATGAGCAAAAAAAAAATATGAAATCAGAAAAAATTTGGTTTAGTTTGGCTATATTTCAAAACTAAATATAAAATATGTATTTTTTGGTTTTTATAAAAAAGTGAAAAGTAAAAATATTGCTTAAAAATTGATAAATTTACAAAAACATTTTTAAATTAAAAGTTAAGAAAAGTACAGAAAAGCTTTTGATTATCTTTGTTTTACATTAAAAATAAAAAAATCAACAAAAAACTTTTGTTGGACGTATATTATTAAAAATTTATCAAATCAAACTAGGTTTTTGTCAATTTGATAAAATTTGTGTACATTGACAAAAGCCTAGGTTAATTTGATTTTTTTTTTTTTTTTTTAAATATACGTACGACAAAAGTTTTTTGTCGATTTTTTATTGTGATATATCTGTTATCAACATCTACGTTTCAGAACCAAAACGATATATAAAGAAGAGTAAAACTTTCTTACACTGAAAATAAAAAATCAACAAAAAACTTTTGTTAGACGTATATTGACCAAGAGTTATCAAATTAACCTAGGTTTTTATCGCTATGCACAACTTTTATCTGCTTGACAAAAACCTAGGTTGATTTGATTAATATTTATCAATATACGTCCAACAAAATTTTTTTGTTGATTTTTTTTTTTACCAATGAAATAAGCACAAAAAAAAAATTAAATAAAAAAATCATTACCACTGCTCGTATTGTTGCCGGCTAGCTAAGTTGCATGTTAGCTCAAGCAAAAGTGCTATTTTTTCGGCATTTTCTATTGCATAATTTTCGGCATAACCAAAAATCAATACAATTTCATAGATATTTGCATTTCTCTCTGCCCTATTGAGCAGTTGGCTGGCACAGCTTGTGCAGCTTAAAGTCACGGGTTCTTATGACACATCATCATGTTTATATATATCACGTTTTTAAAAAATTTTTCAAAAATAAGCAAAGTTTTTTCAATCAGCGCTGTAAAAACTTCAATAGCTTTGAAAGCGCTATAAAATGACATTAAAATTTAAACAAAGATGCACGAGGTTTAAGAGTTATTATAGGTCAGTAATGTAAAATTCCACTTAATTTCACTGAAAAACATTAAACAAATTATGTTTCTTCGAAATAAAAGCACTTTATATTATATGCTCTGATTATTTTTTCTACACTCAATAAAAATTTCATCAAATTTAAATCAAAAATATTCTTCCTTTGTTGAGTATTTAACTCGTCAAATAACAATTAACAACTGATGCAGATAATGATATTTCACGGCATATACTACAGCTACTGGCGCAACAGATTTCTTTAGAAATTAACGAAGAAACAAAAACAACAACAATAGCAATAAAACCAAATATGAACTAATACAAGTACCTAACTTAGAAAAGGAACAACAGAAAAAAACAAAAAAAAAAAAAAAATCAAAATTATTATCAATTTTATTTGTATGCAATAATAAAGTAGCAACAATTACACAAATACAGATAAACACACAAATTTTAGTCGTTGAGATTTAGACGATTTACGACAAAAATTAAAAGCTTTTGAAATCTCTAGCCTCTAGCTGTCAAAAGCCATTATTTCTATAGAATGACTCTGCTCTAGAAACGCGTCTCAACTTAAGCAAACAATTAGCATGAGCTGGATAAAGATATCGAAAGAAAACGCGCTAGTTTAAATTAATATCTACTAGTAACTTCTTAACTATACCTAACCAACAACAACAACAACAATATATAGTGAAAAAAAAAATAGAAATTTCGAAAAAAGAAATAATATAACGAATGATTTTGTCTATTGGTTGGTTATATCAACACACACCATAGATAAGATAAACCGCATTACAAATGGTTAAAATAGATATTGTTCGTTCAACAGAATATGGATATTGTAGATAAGCGCTTTTAATATATGACACACATGAATATAGCTTTGAAAGATTTATGACAGACGTCGACTATTAAGTGATGTTTGGTTTAGTTGATGAGATACGATTAATTTAAGTAAGCATTTGTATTGAGATTTCGAAAAAAGCTCAAACAAGGATGGTGTCATGACAAAAAAAAAAAAAAAGAAATTAAGAACAAAAAAGAATTTAAATCAAAATGGTGGACCAAAGTAATTCTAAGTAAATATCACGAGTTTTATAGTGCACTTGAAATTGTATGCTGATGAAAGCAGCTTAAAAAGTCAACTGAAAATTAATCTATTTTTTATTATATTTTAAGGATATCAATGCGGCATACTTCAAGAAATTTTGCATCTTTCACTTATGCAATTTCAAAAAACATTTTATAAAGTTCAAGTCATGGTATTGGCTTAAAAATCAATATTTTAAAAATTTTCATGTGCTTTGCAAATTTTTTTTATTCATTGGATTGTTTTTATTTGTCACATAAGAAACACTATCAGCATTAAAATCGCTTTTAAAAAAATATCAAATTTAATGTTTATAAGCTCGGGTAACAAAAGTCACCATAGGTAAATTTTTTAAAAATTCCAACAAATTAAAAAAAAAATTGTAAAATCTTTTCTTGATTTTGTTTTCTTTTTTTTGCTCAATATTATACAATTTCATTAAAACTTGGCGTTAACGTTAAACGTTATTATATTGAAATTTGTTATGCTTCTTGCAAAATTTTTCCCAGTTATGAACATTTTTTTCCGGTTACTTAAAAAACTTTATTAGCTATAAAATCACTCTAAAAAAAACATCAAATTTGATGCCAATAAGCTCGGGAATCAGAAGTTACTATAGGCTAACTTTAGAAAAATTTCAGAAAATTAAAAAATAAAAATTCGATATATATTGTTGAATATATTTATGTCTTTTTCGCATTTACAGCACATGATTTTATGAAAATTTCATGATACATTTTTTATATATCACTTTTAATTTTATTTTTTTTAAGTCATGCAAACTATTTTCGAAAATAATTTCGAGAGTAATTCCGAAAATAATTTTAAATTTTCCTACTTTATAAGATGATATGAAAATTTGCAGAACTCAGTTTGAGAGTTATGATAGGTACATTTTAGAAAGTTTTATTAAAATAAAATAAAAAAATGGTTGAACTTACAGTGGCTGGCCAAATTATTAAGAACAGAACTCATATTTTAGTTTTTTGAAGTTTAACTGCATTTGTCGAATAAATAATTGGTCAAAGGATTTTGTAAGATTATGTTATTATAATTAAAAAAAAACAATGCGTGCTGACATGCTCTCGTTACACAATATTTGTTAGAGTTCCGTGTCGTAACGCCGTTTTTTGCTAAGAGTTTAAAGAAACTGAATTTCATTTTTATCAATTTAATAGATATAATTTTAGTAGAAGTCGACAAAATTTTTTTATGATTTTACGATGAATTTAATAGATATCATTTTAGTTGAATGATCACAAAAATAATTAAAAAAAAAAAAATTAGTTTAAACACTCCCTCCCCTCATAAAGTTTTCGTTTTTATTATTATTGAAATGTTTTCTAATTTTTAAAAAAATTTGTTGAATCTTCAAGCAATATATTGCTAGCTACAGACCTATATTACCTAAATTGTTCACTAATTTTTCTATTTTAAATAAAGTCTCCTTAAAAAAAATCATTATAGGGGATTGAATGACTTTTTTCAGTAAATTTTCTAGAACTTCTACATTTTTAAAATTATCTCGAAAAATTTTAAAAATTTTATTTTTTTTTTTTATTTTAATATTTTTTCTATTGGATTTAATTTTTATCCATGAAATTGTTTTTGAATAAACTCATATTTTGACGTTTGACGATCTCACGAACACAAACTAAGCACCGAACCTAAACTAAGGGTCAAAATCTTGTGCCAATAAAGGTGTAAAATTAAAAAAATCTAAAGTTTCTTTTTGTTATTTTCTTCATGTGATATGTCCCACAAGGAAAAAATTCTTTGCGAACGTTTCATGATCAAGCTGTTCATAAGCTACAACATTTTTTTATTTATAAGTTATGAGTTTTGATCATGTGTTATGCTCAAAAATTTTCTTATTTGGCTTTTTTTTAATTTCAATAATTGTTATGATCAACAAAATTGCATTCAATATGTGTAAATTGCTCATAAAAGCGTCCACAAGCTTTGATCAAACATTATGATCAAGTATTCATGGCGTACGACTACAGAGAAAAGATCAGGTTTGTGTTCATTCATATTCATATTCATATACATATTCATATTCATATTCATATACATATTCATATTCATATTCATATTCATATTCATATTCATATTCATATTCATATTCATATTCATATTCATATTCATATTCATATTCATATTCATATTCATATTCATATTCATATTCATATTCATATTCATATTCATATTCATATTCATATTCATATTCATATTCATATTCATATTCATATTCATATTCATATTCATATTCATATTCATATTCATATTCATATTCATATTCATATTCATATTCATATTCATATTCATATTCATATTCATATTCATATTCATATTCATATTCATATTCATATTCATATTCATATTCATATTCATATTCATATTCATATTCATATTCATATTCATATTCATATTCATATTCATATTCATATTCATATTCATATTCATATTCATATTCATATTCATATTCATATTCATATTCATATTCATATTCATATTCATATTCATATTCATATTCATATTCATATTCATATTCATATTCATATTCATATTCATATTCATATTCATATCCATATTCATATTCATATTCATATTCATATTCATATTCATATTCATATTCATATTCATATTCATATTCATATTCATATTCATATTCATATTCATATTCATATTCATATTCATATTCATATTCATATTCATATTCATATTCATATTCATATTCATATTCATATTCATATTCATATTCATATTCATATTCATATTCATATTCATATTCATATTCATATTCATATTCATGTTCATATTCATATTCATATTCATATTCATATTCATATTCATATTCATGTTCATATTCATATTCATATTCATATTCATATTCATATTCATATTCATATTCATATTCATATTCATATTCATATTCATATTCATATTCATATTCATATTCATATTCATATTCATGTTCATATTCATGTTCATATTCATATTCATATTCATTTTCATATTCATATTCATATTCATATTCATATTCATATTCATATTCATATTCATATTCAGATTCATATTCATATTCATATTCATATTCATATTCATATTCATATTCATATTCATATTCATATTCATATTCATATTCATATTCATATTCATATTCATATTCATATTCATGTTCATGTTCATATTCATATTCATATTCATATTCATATTCATATTCAGATTCAGATTTAGATTCATATTCATATTCATATTCATATTCATATTCATATTCATATTCATATTCATATTCATATTCATATTCATATTCATATTCATATTCATATTCATATTCATATTCATATTCAGATTCATATTCATATTCATATTCATATTCATATTCATATTCATATTCATATTCATATTCATATTCATATTCATATTCATATTCATATTCATATTCATATTCATATTCATATTCAGATTCAGATTCATATTCATATTCATATTCATATTCATATTCATATTCATATTCATATTCATATTCATATTCATATTCATATTCATATTCAGATTCATATTCATATTCATATTCATATTCATATTCATATTCATATTCATATTCATATTCATATTCATATTCATATTCATATTCATATTCATATTCATATTCATATTCATATTCATATTCATATTCATATTCATATTCATATTCATATTCATATTCATATTCATATTCATATTCATATTCAAGTTCATATTCATATTCATATTCATATTCATGTTCATATTCATATTCATATTCATTTTCATATTCATATTCATATTCATATTCATATTTATTTACATATTCAATATGATCTGTAAATAATTATCTAATGCTATTTATACATATAATATAATGTTATACTATTATAACAATAGAAAAATGGTTACATTCAAAGCGATCCGACTACCTGACTCGCTAGTTTTCGGTATGCAAACCGCGGCTCTCTCGACTATGTGCAATAACGGGAAGCCAGTTTGAAATCGATTGGAAAATTTGTACCAAACTAGCAGACAGGCAAGAAAGTGTGTTTATAAGAACAAGAAATTTATTTTTGTGGTTTATTGTAACTTCTTATCATTTTCTAGGAATTAAACCTATCGTAACTTTTGTTCCCGACTCAATTTGTCATTGTTTTTGGTGTCATTTTTTAGTATTAATGTCACAAGAGCGATTTAAAGTAGTTTTTTGATAAGAGTATTTATACATAAAACTCTATTAATACTTTTGATTAATATAACCCTGCTTTGATACCCTTATTGGAAGAGATAGAAAGCAAGACATACGCAAAGCATACGTCTCGCAGACCTAAGTTATCAAAGCCAGGTTAATAAGATATTGTTTCTTTGGAAATATTTGAATATTGTTTGCATTTTTTAGATATACCTTTAAAAATTGTTCCCATGCGTCATACTAATTTTTGCTTCCGAGCTTATGTCTGAATATACTATCGTTTATTTTGTTTTTATTATTATGTTTTTATGATATTTATTAATTTTTTATAGATCATCACATTAAAAATTACACTAATTTGTTATAACATTGTTTTCATTGATATATTTATTTATTTGAACACATACTTTATATACATTGCTTTATCCCTTAAAATTTTACCTATACCAACGTTTGTTCCTGAGTTGATTTCTTGATGTTTTTGATTTCTATGTTGAGCATTCATGTTACAAAAGTTTTTTATATCGATATAATTTAATACCAATTTTTTACAACAAAGGTCCTCTATACATAAATTCTATAGATTCTGAGATCACTATATTGAAAATTTTCATTAATTTTTTAAATCTATAGTTTCTATTGTACCTCGGATATAATTCTTTAGATGTAATGTACACATATATACAAAATCTCTGTAAATTGTACAATAATTTTACGTTTTTGAAACTTTTTTAGCTATAAATAAAAAAAGAATAATTTTTACAGAAAACCATATCGAAATTTTTATTGTCAGAATAAGCAATTTTTTTAAACTTCTTTGATCAGATAATTGAAAGTATAAAAAACATCTTTATTATAGAATTTTATAATAAATGTGTATGATTTTTCAGCGAAAACTTTTCATATTGATTACAATGATGAAGAAAACGTTTAAACTATTGTAAACTTTAAAAGAATTCTACCTACATTGCTATTAAATGAAATAAAAATTTTAAAAATGTATAAATATATTAGTTTAAATATTCGATGTTACCGAAGAGTTCCGTTTTGAGGATCAATTGTGTTGTGCAAAAAGATATTTTTGAAAAAAAATTTGTTATTTAACTTAAAGATTCATTATATACAAGAAATAAATTCAAATCCTCTGAGAAAGAATTTAACCCTCAGATTGTATAAAGAAACTTTCAAATATGCTAAAACCTTAAAGTAAAGAAAAGCTTTAAAGCTTTAAGACAAAGATTAACTGTTAAAAAGAAATTAATTTTATAATATTAATAAGAAAATGCTATGATTTATCCGTGACCTTATTGTGAATTTTTTGTAACCCTCTAGCAATCGAGGCAGTCACCACTTTTTTCAGTGCTATTTCGAAGTTTTCATATTTTCGAGCTTGACATTTTTGAAAACTCAACATCTGACCTATGTTAATAAATTATTGCTGGCACATCATGATTTAAATTAAATAAAAATGAAAAAATAAATAAATTAAAGTGCTCAATACTAATGAATTTATATATACTTTTACCAATATATTCGATGCGCTGAGTCCTTAGCCGATGTCAGAATTTTTCTTGTGGTTCTGGTTTTTGAGATATTCTTTCCTAAAATGCCAAAACTACAATTTTACGAGATATTTGTTTTTTTTTTTTTTTAAAATAGCCATAAATGTGGTGCGAAAGAACTACTCTTGCTACTTTAAAAAATACCTTTATTAATTTGGATATCCTTTTTTGTCTTTGAAAAATCTCATAACTATATTTTTTCAGTGTGTGTTATTGCCTTTAATATAAATTTTTTGCAGTATCATGCAAAAATAAAAATCTTGAATGGCCTATGGTAGTGCCTAGTTAAAACTTGTGACGCTTCTTTTTAATATTGTCAAGGATTAAGTTTCGATAAAAATTACTCTTGAGCTCATTGTGTCAATTTCATCTCGATCTATGTTCTGTGCTCCAAACGCAGCAACCTTTAATGAGCCACATGAGCTGTAGCATTGAAATTTTGTTGCATACTTCCAGGCATGCTTCTAGTAATTACCACCACCATGAAACGTAGCATTACATACACAAGTGCATACTTTTCGATATTTCTTTCATTCGTTTGCTGTTCGGGTAATTTTACAACATTTATATTGGTGCTTCGATTGCTTTATATATATATATATATATTAACCGTTAAATCTATACCTACACAAACATACGCACGCACACACGCTGAGCACTCGAAAAAAAGGCGTTTCCAATAAAGCAATTCATATAACTTGCTGTGTTAAATGCTCCCCAAACCAGCTTTCCCCTGTCCTTCTACCTACTCCCTCCTATACACTTCACACGCCATGCTCATACATTTATTGATTGTATGCTACCAAATGATGCTGTGCAAACTCCTACCAACAGCTGCCAGTGTTGCGTCCAATCGAATTCAATTGACTCACGTTGTTTTTTCTTTTTTTTTTGCCTTGCCTTGCCTTGCCTTGCCACCCAGACGTAGTACGCTCCTTCCCTACCACTTCAGTTTGACACCCAAAAAACGCGTACTTTTTTCTTGTTTCTGTTGTTGTTGTAGTTATTTATACATGCGCTCCAACTGCTGCTGCTGCTGCTGTTTTCACCCAACACCCAATCAAGCTGCGACGCCTGAAAGCACACTTCAAATTCAATTTTTATTATATAGCATTTGCTATATACATTAAAATGAACAGAAAGAAAGAAAAATAATCATAAAATAAAACTGCAAGAAAATCGTGTATAGAAAAATGAAAAAAAAAAATTTCTTATATATTGGAATTCTTTTCATTTTTATGTGCGGCGCTTGCTAGTTTTGGTGGGTGTTGGTGTGTGTTTGTGTCTGTTGTGGCTGGCTGGGTGTCCTGGCTGTGCTCCATTCCATTCACTCCACTTATAGTGCCAGCACATGCCATGCCCTTTTCTATACACATATATTGAATTTTTATAAAATTTTTCTACTACTTTAACTGCGTTATTTTTTTTTTTTTTTTGTATTTTATTACTCGTTTTTCTTTATTTCCTTTTTTAATGTCGTATCATCTTGTATCCTGCTCACTCTGGCTGACTGTACCATAGCTCTGCTTTACTCAAGTGCTCGCTCTCTGCAATTTTCTATACAACGCTATGCTTATTTTTGAGTTTCTTTTTAATTCTTCTCCGATTTCTTCGTTTTTTTATGTATTATTTTGTGTGTTTTTTTTTGTTCGCTTCATCCCTCCTAAAAGCAGGCAACACATCGATGACTATTGGGAATCCATCTATCGTCGTGCTACTACTGCTGCTGCCTTTGCTCTCTCAAAAATTGTCAACTATATGGTTTGCGCAAAAGTGAAATAATCTGGCAACATTGCGACGTTCGGTCGTTCGTTCGTTCGTTTGAAGAGCAAATCTTTGCATCATTCTTACCTTTAGGTGGCTTTATTTGGCTGGCTGCCTGACTGGCTCTCTGTTGAAGCGCACATTTGTCCTGCATGCTTAGAGGACAATAAAAACAACACACAAAAAAACAGTGCATACTTCAAGGTGCTTGACTGCCTTTGAGTCGTAAAAAAAACATAGTTGCATAGTTTACGGAGCTTTGATACTGCCGGCTGGTTGCAAGCAATGTGCAAGAAATGTTGCATACTTTTGTGGAGTAAGGTACAAAAATGTTGCATACTTTTGGTGTGTTCCATTGCTCTTCAAAGCGAAGAGCTAAAGTTTATAATTCTTCGTATTGAATTTATTTTCTTCTCAATAACGCTCTACATATGGCAGGGTTGCCAACTAACGGTATTTATTTTTTTTAATACCCTCACGCTATATAGTGTATATAAATTTTATATTATTATTGGTAATACGTTGCTGTAGATCCCAAGAGAGCAGCAATTTTCAATACGTTCAACAAACTGATTGCTGTTGTTGTTGTTTTTGCTTGTGTTGTCTTTAGCAGTTTTTGGGTGCAAAATGCTTGCTACATTGTGTTTATGTTGTTGTTGTTGCAGCTGTAGGGATGCTGGCACTGCTATGGATGCGTTTAATTTTCTTCTTCATCGTGCTTTTTTTTCTTATTGCTTTTGCTGCAGCTCTAGTGCTCCGCCCCGATTGGAAAATTTGAGCGTTATCGTTTTATGCGAATACTTTTTTTTATTATTTAAAATATTTCAATGATGTGCAAGCAGCCAGGAGCAGGCAGGATTATTGGTTGTCTTGGCTAAAGCGCATCAAATAGTGGCTGTGTTGATTTGAAATGGGGTGGGGGTAGGGGGGAACAGGAGAGGGCAAGAGGTGATAAAACTTAGCTAGAGGAGCTAAAAAATAATTTAAAAACATTTTTCGAGAGCAACTTTGTATGAATTTAAAAGAGGAAAGGGAATTTCAGAGTTTAAGAGACACCTAAAAGTATGCAATATATAAAAAAAAACAAAATTATAAATATTCCGAACTGAGTTGGATTAAAAATGATGCAAAATAAAGTAAATAAAAAAAAAAAAATAAATTTAAGTTATTGTTTAAAAATATTTCCGAAAATTTCATAAATTTTCATAAATTTCAAAGTATCCAAATGTATGCAATAGTTTAAAAATTATACCATAAAGGATGTAAAGTTGAAAAGAAATTGATATGTAGTAGAATGTAGTTAAGAAAGTAAGAATTAAAATTAATATTAAAAATATTTTTTTTGGGGATTTGAAAAAGCAATAAGAAAAAAATTACAATTAAAAAATATAACGTATTTTTGAGTTGAACCTTTAAGCTTAACTTTAAAAGCAGTTTATATAAATTTCTTTTTTGCTTCTTATATAAAAAAAATATTTAAATAATTGCTATGAAAAACTATGAAATTATTATATTTATAAAAAAAAAAATTCAAAATTGCTATAAAAATATTATTTAACAGAGTCGAACCAGATTTTGAAAGCAACTTTTACAAGTTTTTTTCAAAAAAATGTCTGCACACTAAAAAATAACATCAGTAAATTCAAGCGATATTTGCGTCAGTACAATTGTTGTTGCACAGTTACTATTTTTTCGTTTAAAATTACTGATCAAAAATTGTAACTTAAATTGTGACAATAAATTTAAACGCTTCGAACAGTTAAAGTCAGCCGGTAGTATAACTTCACGAATATTAGCCGACTGAAAATACAATTGACGGTGGTGAAACAGGTTAAGCAGAGCGAGCAATAGACCAGACATCGACGCGGTCCGGGGTTCGAGTCCCAATGATGGAAGTAAGAAAGTGTGAATTTTTCAAATCTTAATAAATTTATGTGTTTAAAATGAATGTTTAAATAAAATTAAAATATAATGTTAAAAACAAAAATAACAAAAAATAGTTACAACTGTCTGGTTCGAACCTGTCATCTAACGGTTAGGAGTTCAGTGCTCTATCATCGCGCCAAAGTCAATAAATTTTTGTGTACTGTTAAAATTCAGTATAAGTAGCGCAGTGCTATTTTTCATACAACTTCTGCAGTAGAGCTACAACAAGTTTTACAGTAGGCTACAATTCCTCAACGGTAGAATTAACAATTTTTATCGTTTCGCTCGTTTTCAACCTACAGTTTACCGTCCCTATCGGTAGAATTTACTGTAAATTTTTTTCTGTGTAGAAGTAGGTAATATTCACATAATTAATATTAAAAAACTAAAGCTTTAAATTATATTGAGAGCATTCTAGCGTGATTTTTAAGGCGATTAAAAATAAGATCTTTTCACGCGCTTAAAGACTTTTGCACCACCTCCGTAGTCAGGTTTTTCTATGGGAGGGGTTTTGATAAAATATATCTACCAAAAACAAAGTACCAGTACAAAACGAAAAAAAAAGATATCACAATGTTATGACTCATTCCACGCCAAACCGACCTTCTAATGTCACCATTATGGGCAAAATAATATATTTTGAAATGTCACTGGGACCGAAAAGGTGTCGTTACAACTTCGAACTACCAATGTTTTTTTTTACTGATTCTGAAAGGTGAAAACCAGAGGAATTTTTTTGTATGGAAGAACAACAGATCAAAGATGCCAAACTTTCCAAAAAATTCCCAAAAAATCACATTTTTTATTACATAATTTTCAATAACATTTTCAATTTTAAGCTTTCAATAATATTTTCTTTGAAGCATAATCTTTACTCTACACAATAAAAAAAAAGCGATGAAGATATCTTGTTTGGGTCTTGAAGTATGTATTTTTTAAATTATGAATAAAGCAAGAAAAGCCTGATTTTTTGAACCTTGTTTGTGTTACCAAAACAACAACAATACGAATTTATCAAAAAAAGAATAAAATGTAGTTTGATACACCGTTTAGAGACCTTTCAATATATATACATTTGGTTCATAATGGTGGCATCAAAAAATGAAGTGGTCGGTTAGGCGTGGAATGAGACATATGGGAATTTTTCGAAGCAAAATCATTTATTTATTTTTAAGGCGATTGTTCCGGGTGTCTTTAAATCCGATTTTTAAAGGCGGATTAAAAAAAACTACTGCATATATTTATACAAACTTTTTTCATTATTTTAATCAAGGATTCAAAAATGTAAGCGTAAGGTTGCAAATTGTCGTCCCAAAATTTCGGTGGGACAAATAAATTCATACTGGGTCATCTGAAAAAAAGGTTTGTGGTTAATTTAAAGACCTAACTCTTGGCATCGCCTTGGACCGATTTTGATTTTTTCATTCACAAGTGATTTCGACCATAAAATATCATCAAATTTAGAGCTTTCAGCTTTGAGCTCAAAAAAATTTTTTTTTTTAAATCAAAAATTTAAAAATCGGGCCATGGCGATCCCAAGAGTTAGATCTTTAAATTAACCACATGCCTTTTTTTCAGATGACCCAGTCTAGATTTATTTGTCCCAATGGAAAAGTATCTTTTTCTTTTCGACGTCAATTTGCAACGCCACCTGTGGGCTTACATGTACATGAATTTAAATAAAAAATATTTTTTTTGTATTTTTGAATACTAGATTTGAATACTTGATAAAAAAAGTTTTTATAAATGTCTGCAGTAGGTTTTTTTTTTAATCAGCCTTTAAAAATCGACCTAAAAAACACGCCTCAACCCGGAACAGACACCTTAAATAAACATTTACACTTTACAAAACCATTTTATTCGAGATAGGACAATTTTCCAGTTTTTTCTCATAATGGGGATATATTTTCGAGGCGCTTTCTCTGTATTTCTACAGCATTTGGTTAATGAGATATCATGTATGATAGTTCAACTTATCTCTATTTTTTCCAAAATGCGTTTGACAAAATCACTTATTTGAGTTATGTAAGAAAATTAATTAAAATTCAAAAGAAAAATTATAATAATCTTTTTCATAAATTTTTTCATAATTTTTTTATAATTTGCTTTTGACGAATAATCCTTTTTACGTCCTTTAGATAGATCGATAGCAAATAAAAAATACAAGTATATTTAATTGACGTCGGAAAAGGAAGCATGTCTGTCCAGACCCGTCTGTCAGACGAAGGGTTAAACAAAATCCAATAATATATTAACTTAAAAAAAAAAATCAAATAATACCGAAACTAAAAAAAATCTCTTCAGAATTTTAACTTACTTACTTACTTACTTACTTAGGTTGCCGTAACAACCCGTGTCCGGGTTTCGACCGACCTCATCAGCTCTCGCCAGGCGCCTCTGCTTTGCGCGCGCCTTCTCCAATCGGATACACCAAGTGCGGATAAGGCTTCTTCGGCCTGGTCCATCCATCAGAGAATTGGTCTCCTTCGTCGTCGTTAACCAGCGACCCTCATACAACTCGCTGCACAGTCATACAACTCGTGGTTCATTCGGATGCGATTAGTCATCGCCGACTCGAACAGGAAGTAAGATTTTGCGAAGAAATTTTCTTTCGAACACTCCCAGAGCAGCTGCGGTAGTTTCCGAAACTACCCATGCCTTAACGCCATAAAGCAGCACAGGTAGAACGAGCGTCTTGTAGATTGTTAGTTTTGTCGATCGAGAGAGGGCTCTGGAACTAAGTTGCTTACTGAGCCCGTAGTAGCACCTATTAGCAATTATTGTTCTTTGCTTTATCTCCAGGTTGACTTTGTTGTTGTTAAATTTCGCGGTGCCAAGGTATACAAACTCCTTGACTACTTCAAAGTTAAAGCTGCCGGATGAAACGTGGGAGTCTAAACGCCGCGCTCCCTTGTTTGTAGACAGCATATACTTTGTTTTACCTTCATTTATCATCAAACCCACTTTGGCTGATTCCTTTCCGATAGCGGCGAAAGCAGCAGTAACATCTCTCTTGGTTCGACAATATAAATATCATCAGCGTACGCAAGGAGCTGGACACCTTTGGATAAAATGGTGCCATTACAATGCACACCGGCCTTTCGTACGATCCCCTCCATGATGATGTTGAAGAGATAGCAAGACAGTGGATCGCCTTGTCTGAAACCTCTTTCGGTGTTGAAGGTTTCGGAGAGGTCATTTCCTACCTTGACGGAGCTGCGTGTGTTGCTCAACGTCATTCTGCAAAGTATAATCAACTTTGCAGGTATACCGAACTCAGACATTGTTGCGTATAGGCAATCCTTTCTCGGGCTATCAAACGCAGCTTTAAAATCGACAAAGAGATGATGTGTGTCAATTTCATTTTCGTGGTCGAAAGCCACACTGATAAGGTCCAATTAGTGTTTTTGTAATTGACTTTAATCGTTCACACAGTTCGCTTGAGAGAACCTTATATGCGATGGAAATACCTCTATAGTTGGCGCAGATTGTTGGCAAGATGTGTTCGAGAAGTGGTCTTGCCAAATGTCACAGATATAATAAAATTTAAATCGAAATTAAAATTAACAATGAAAAATAAAAATATTTTTGAATCAGTTCACCGGTTGAAGTTATGAATCCAGAATATACATTTATGGGGCATTTAATACGAAATAACAACTAAAAAAATTGTTTAATTTGTTATTTTATTTTTTTTCTGTCTAAAGCCTGTATGATACTTAATTAAATTGATCATTGAAAATTGTAACTAGAGCAGTTCAAAAAGCACGAATGCATGGTTTCAATTGGTGTGAGTGAGTACGCATATGGTACGAATTGGAGAAAAATTTGTAGGACGGACTGTGTGCATTTTTTTGCCGTTTCTTTCAATTCGTTCTTCGTTAAGTTTCGATCAAATATTTACTGTGCTGTTAAATAATTCATTTGGCATTTTTAGAGTAAACAAAACTATTTAAGATAAATGTATGCTACATTAGAAGTGATGTGTGTAGCTAATATTAATTTATTAAAAACACCAGATATAAAACCACCAGATATAAAAAAGTAACAACGTTTATCCTATTCTTACAAAATATGTCTGTCCTGCCCACGCGCCATTTGTTTTCAGATTTTAAAATTGGACAAAAAAAATTAAGTATCATACGGGCATTACATCTCTATTAAATTTCTTCAACCTTGGCATATTTTTAGTATTTCGAGATAATAAAAAATTATTTTAAAAAGTTGAAGTTCAAAAAAATTTATGAAAAATAGCATTCGATTCTCCGTAATAATCAATGTAAAATATTTTTATTAAAAACATTTCTTGAGTTTTCAAAAAAAGTTATATTTTAAATTAAGATGATTTTACAAAACTCGTATCCTAGAAACTAGACTTGGCACAGAACTAATATTTTACACACATGTTTTTAGAGATCATAAAGATAAAATCACCTAAAATCAAAATATGACTTTTATAAAACGATTTCTTAGCTCAACCCATTTTTATAAAAGAAATTGAAGAGTGATTTTTAAGGAAAATTTGACAATTTGTTCATTCCTAGATTAAATTTTTTCATTACTTTTACAAAATTCTAACATAAATAAAAATAAAAAATGTATAAATTAAATTATTTAACAGCAACATTTTTCAAGCTTTTTACAAAATAAAAATTAATTTTAAAAATGTTGATAAAAATTTGATACCATAAATAAAAAAAAACAATTTCCCATAGAGATCGCTGTATAAAATGCCTTTTAAAAATATTTTTTGTCAACTAAAAAATTTCCTAGAAAAAAAGGCATGAATGTTGACCCATGACCTTTAATTTGGTGCTCAAATCATTTATAGTCGACCAGTGGTTTGTATATGGGCAAATCCCAAAATTGGTCAACTACAGATGAAAACTTAAAAGTTATTAAAATCTTATAATTTTAGAATATTATCTTGGAGAAATATTTAAATTTTATTTATTTAAGCAATTTATACATTAGTTTATTTACCATGATGATCAAATCGCCCGCAGTGTTTTACAAATGCAGTTTTTCTTTTTAGTAAATGTTTAGTTAGTGTTTCGTAAATGTTTTTATTTTATTAAAAATGGAAGGTATTGGATACACATAATAATGAAATGATTGAGGTTACTACATTACTTAATTACCTAATATAACCACAATAGAAAAATCTAAAAGGTCCGACACGAAACGTTCGAACAAATAAAATAATTTACTGTGACCTAACTATGCCCTTAATAAAGACGACGCATGGGTTTTCTGAAAGCTTGTTAAATTTATAAAAAAATATTGTATTTTGAAATGACTTCCGTTTTGTGAAACTTCTGAAGGTATGTTTAAAATAAAAATTTTGTTATAAATTTGAGTTGAATAAAAATTTTCTTAATTTTTTTTACTATACCAATACATAACTTCTCGATAATATACACTTATTCCAAATATATCTCTGCATCATATGAAAATTTTTTAAATGAAGCGTCCGAATGAAACGTCCGACACGCTGGGACTTGCCCATATTTGTACATCCTTGTCTGAGTTTGTATAACGAAAAAAAAAAAACGAAATGACCATTTCATTCCTTTGACCAAAAAAGGACTTTGACCAAGCTTCTTACGATCAATTGTGTTGTGCGTGTTGTGAAATGTTTGAACACAAATGATCGAGAACTGGACCTACAAGTTTTATGCCGACTCCGAACGGCTTATATTTTCAAGAAGCTTTTCATGGCAGTTTTTACTCTCTGAGGTTTGCCATTGTCTGCAGAGAGGAGATGGCCGAACAGAAAAATGAGTTCAATTGAAAAAACTTTCTGTGTCAGTTGGGAATTGAACCAAGGTTGTCTGACGTATGGGCCACGCACTCTACCCACTGCGCCACTGCTGACACTCTGAGTTGGTATAGGGTTTATAATATTATGGCGGAGTACTGTATGTGAAGAAATTGTAAATAAATATATAAACGTCAGCAAAAAAAAAAAAATGGCTTAAAATGTCAACGATATGTTTTCAGAGTAGATGAATCTAAATGCGGGGTTCGTTTCCCCTCATCACTCTGAAGTTTGTCCATTAAGCTGAAAAACTTTATAGAGCTAAGAACTCAAAATTATTGTACTTTTTTTGAGGTTATAACACAGTTCGAGGTAATTGGATTCGAATTCAGCGACCCCGACAACATAAAGGGCCTAATTCCAAAAATTATTTTTCATACACGCAAAAAAAAATTGATCTTTTGATCTGGGAATCATTCGGTGTTGCTGAATCCGAATTCATGGCCCATTTGACTTTTTAGCACTACAAAGATTTTGAGATTAGATCAAAACTAAGGGTGATGAGGATTCAGCGACCCCGAAAACATATAATAAACATGGTCAAGTCCCCAGACATGAAAAAAACTTTTTTTGGGTGGCTGTGTAATCCTCCACTTAACTTACTTGAATTATTTTGCTTGCATGTCTTAAAATAGGTTGCGTTTTTAATTAATTTTATTTTTTTATTTTAATTTTTTTTTCACCAAATGAACACAAGCACATTAATATCCCCATTAACTGCCGATTAATATTATGTAGTCTGACAACTAGGGAAAATCTTCCTGAAAGCCTTTCCTCAACATAATCGAAATGAATTCTTTTTTTATTTTTACATTCCACCTAAGAATTTCTAAACAAAAAAAATACATAGTTTCTGCCAAATCCGTTGAATTAACTCCCCCGCAACCACCCTTAATAATACAACAATGCAACACTGTCGTCTAGCAAATCGAATAAAAATCGAGAAAAACCGCAAACCTATAACTAAGATGCTCCTAACGAATGCCTCTATAAATGCTCCAAAGACCAAAAAAAAAAAAAAAATGTCCGTTAAGCTAGCTTATCTCTTTAAGATGGCCTGCTCCTCCTCTAACAAACTTTTTAGCGCTCATGCTCTCTTTAACGCTCTCTCAAATCAAATTCGCAACGGCGACGTTTCAGAGCTCACAACACAAAATAATATAATAAAAATGTTTTTATTGTTCAAATCAAAGAGAAGCGCAAATAAAAAAAAATAAAAATAAAAAAATCAAAGAGAGAGTAAAGCAAAAAATATGATTATAAAAAAACCATTTCATCATTGAAAACAAGAAATAAAAAAAAATGAAATTAAAATCACACAAAACAAGAATCATTCGCATTGACAACACTGAACAGTGTTGCTAACTCGCTCGCACGCTGTTATTGAAGTCCAATACAAGAGCAACAAGAAAAAAGCGACGAAAAAAAACACAAAAAAAAAAACAAGCAACAACAACGACTTATATGGACGTTTTTTCCCAGCTATAGTATGTATATAAATCAGCTTATATGGCGCTGCCAAGTGTTTGTGTGCGCTTAAGTGTAGCTGTATGTGTGACTACATGTATACATTTTGTCATGTGTGCGTGCGTATGTTCGGATGTGTGTGTGTGTATGAAGAACGTTAAAGCACCGCAGTCAATAACATCCAATCAGGTTTGTTAAAATCTATCTATTTGCTGTCGTTCGAGTTCGTTCGTTCGTTTATCGAAATCGAATTCGCATTTTTTTTTCGTTTTGCACTTTGAGCGAGCGAGAGCAATAACCATGCGCTCGCTGCTGAGAGTGAGTGAGAGAGTGTGAGCTGCATGTGTCAGTGGGTTTTGTTGCTGCTGTTGATTATGTTGTTGTTGTTGTTGTTGTTGTTGTTGTTGTTGTTGTTGTTGTTGTTTTTGTTGTTGTTGTTGTTGTTAGTTAGTGGTATTGGTATTGCCGCTGTCGAATAGCTCATTTGAAAAAAAATCATTTCAATGGACTGTAGGCTCTCTCTTACTTTCATTGCATTGCCCGCTCTCTTTTTTAACTTAGTTTGCGCTCTATAATTGCATACATGCAACATGCACTCCGACAGCTACTACTATTTTTTAGTACTTTTTTCAATGTGACCATTTATGCCGTCGGTAAAACTGCCATTACAAAGTTTATGCGTTGCTGCTGCCATGACAGTATTTGTTGTAATAATGTGCCAAGCCAGTTTTAAGTGGCACGTTGTGCTTATTTTGTTTGTTTTTGTGGTGGTGAAAATGTTCGTAACTCAACTTATTCACCTTGAGAGCTTAAAGCGCCAATTGGCTCTCTCTCTCTCTCTCTCTCTCTCTCTCTCTCGACTCATTACTGGATTTTTATATTTTTCATTGTAACTTTTTGTTTTTTGCTTTTTAACTTCTTGTATTTATATTTTTTTTTTTATTTATATCTCCGTTGCTGTAAGACGCACATGAAGTGCATTAAACTTTTGTACAGAGATTAAATTTGTTGTGTTGTTGTTGTAAATCAAGAATTATTCCCTACTATTTGCATTTTGGCAAAATTGAAACTTTATCTACCACTTTAAAGTGGGCGACTTTGTTTAGTTAAATGGTAGTTAAGGTGAGCTTTCAGCTCGCTAGTTTTGTTGTTAGGGCCATATTGTGGGGAAGGATTTGATTTTATGGTTAGTTAATTGACATTTTATCCGAAGCACTTTGATAGCTTTTTTTCAGAGCTTTCTGGGTAGTGATCTTGATGTTTTTGCGAATTTTAGCGTCGGCAAAACAAATTGCTTGCCTTTTTTTATAGAATGCAAAAAAAAAAATCAAAGCAATATTTAATGAATATCAAAAAATATGCCATATGTGTTTTAGAGGGAGTAGTTAAGTAGTTAAATTTATTGACTATAAATCTGAAGGGGCAAATTCCTTCTTTTACCTTGATATAGTTTTAATTAAGTTTAATAGAGACATAATCGCAGTCACATAAATTTATCAGCATGTTAAACGCGATAGAGAGAGAGAGAGGGAGATATGAAAAGATACTATGACAGCTTTATATCGTTTTCAACATTAAATCACAAAAAAATAATATCAAAAAATTTCTGGTAATATTCTAATTGATAATTTGCTTAAAAAGCTTTTAAGTACTTTATAAGACAGAGCTTTCATATCGTTTTTAATTATAAGATGAAGCTTAAGCAACAAAGCTTGTATATAACTTTCAACTATTTTTTTGGGCTTTAAAAAGATTGAAACACATTTTCTCTGACATTCAATTATATTACACTAAAAAAAAATTTTGAATATCTACATCAACTATAATAATTTTGAGAGCTTTTTGACAGATATTTTTTTTTAATGAATTTGTAAGTTAAACAAAGTTTTTTATACAAAATCTTTTTAGAGTGTTAACAAATAGTATTTAAACAATATGTTTAAATACATATTTTTATCATATTTTGTCCTAACAGCCATTTCATATTAAAAGTTTCAGTCATACTGGTTGACCAACTTTGATTTTTTTCTTTAACTTTTAGAATTAAGTGTTCTTACAAACTAAACAAACTAATTTGATTAAAAAATATTAATTTTTTTTAACTTTTTACGATCATTCACATTTGGTCGAAGTGAAGGAAAAAGCATAATTCTCTTTTGTTTTAGAACAAAATAAAAAACAAAATAACTTTGAGAGAGCTTTTATTAAGAAATTTTTTTAATTGATCAAGCTATGGTATATAAAATTGCAAATATTAAAATGCTCTCAAAAATGACATTTCAGCTTTCTAGTTTTGAGAGCATTTTTTTCTTAAAAGTTTCTTTTCGAATGTGAAATAATTTAATTTTTTGTGCGTTTTAGTTCAATATTTTGGAGTATAAGCTTATACTACAAAATTGTACGTACCTTAACAAAGAACTTTTCTAAAGGTTAAAGGTTTTTAAAGAACATTTTTTACAATCCTTTTAAAATTGCCACCTAAAAGCTTTTAGAGCTTTTTCAAAATATTTTTTTTTTATTTAACTAATTTTAAGAAGTTGAGGTTAGAGAAAAAAGTATCCCAAATAAAAATGTTTAAGGTCTCTCACAGTGGCGGCCGTGGCGTAGTGGGTAGAGTGTGTGGCCCATACGGCAGCGAACCCTGGTTCGAATCCCACGTGACACAGAAGTTTTTTCAATTGAATTAATTTTTTCTCTTCGGCCGTCACCTCTCTGCAGACAATGGGAAACCTCAGAGAGTAAAAACTGTCATGAAAAGCTTCGTGAGAACATAAGCCGTTCGGAGTCAGCATAAAACATGTAGGTCCAGTTCTCGATCATTTGTGTTCAAACATTTCACAACACACACAACTCAAGTGATCATAAGAAGGTAGGTTAAAGTCCTTCCAAGGGCTCAAATGGGCATTTCGTTTTTTTTTTTTATATTATAACAAATTCGTGGTCATTTTTAATGTGATAGTATATGCATAGAAAAAAAACAATAAATATAATAAAAACATAATAAGAACAAAACATACTATAATAAATTAAGACATAAGCTCGGAAGCAATAACTAGTAAACGCATAGGTAAAATTTTTAAAGGTATATCTAAAATATGCAAAAAATATTCAAATATTTCCAAAGAAGCAATATAATATTAACCCTGCCTTGATAACATAGGTCTGCGAGACGTATGCTTTGCGTATGTTTTGCTCTCTTTTTCATATATAATATTCTATCAATCAAAAGATCCAATATGATGATCTAAGAAAGACTAAAAGTTTTATGCATAAATATTCTCATCAAAAATCTACTTTAAATCCCTGTTGTAGCATGAATTCTAAAAATAGACACCAAAAAATAGACACCAAAAACACTGCCAAACTAAGTCGGGACCATAAGTAACGATAGGTTTAATTCCCAAAAAATAAAACAAAAAGTTACAATAAACCATAAAAATAAATTTCTTATACTTATAAACACGCTTTCTTGTCTGTCTGCTTGTTTACAAGCATGCATGCTGTGAACAAGCGAGTCAGATAGTCACTTTTCTATTGTTATAATAGTATAAAATTATAGCATATGCATGAATAGCATTAGATAATTATTTACAGATCATTTTGAATATGTAAATGAATATGAATATGAATATGAATATGAATATGAATATGAATATGAATATGAATATGAATATGAATATGAATATGAATATGAATATGAATATGAATATGAATATGAATATGAATATGAATATGAATATGAATATGAATATGAATATGAATATGAATATGAATATGAATATGAATATGAATATGAATATGAATATGAATATGAATATGAATATGAATATGAATATAAATATGAATATGAATATGAATATGAATATGAATATGAATATGAATATGAATATGAATATGAATATGAATATGAATATGAATATGAATATGAATATGAATATGAATATGAATATGAATATGAATATGAATATGAATATAAATATGAATATGAATATGAATATGAATATGTATATGAATATGAATATGAATATGAATATGAATATGAATATGAATATGAATATGAATATGAATATGAATATGAATATGAATATGAATATGAATATGAATATGAATATGAATATGAATATGAGTATGAATATGAATATGAATATGAATATGAATATGAATATGAATATGAATATGAATATGAATATGAATATGAATATGAATATGAATATGAATATGAATATGAATATGAATATGAATATGAATATGAATATGAATATGAATATAAATATGAATATGAATATGAATATGAATATGAATATGAATATGAATATGAATATGAATATGAATATGAATATGAATATGAATATGAATATGAATATGAATATGAATGTTAATGTGAATATGAATAATGAATAAAAAAGAATAAAACCCTGTAAGAACATATAAATTCAAAATGTTCATCTGGGCAGTTACGGGGATTGAACCCTAGCAGCCAGGACTATATTTATAAGTAGAATGAAAATGTAAAAGTTAAAAACAACAACACTTCATTCTGACAAACATCTATAACTTCAACACCTACTGAGATATAATTCACAATAGGTTCATAAAGCCACGTACGTAAATAAGGGCTTATTAAGCTCACTGCTTAAATTTAAATCTTTTGGTATATAGATTTTTTTGCATCCCATATACTTGAATTCTGCTTGCCGTGCTATCTGCCCTCGCAAAAGAATTCGAGCGTCGCAGTCGAACCTTACGGTCGTCTGCCCTCGTAAGTTCTTCAGATTCTGTGCGCTGTGCTGCTTCGGTGGCCTTTGCAGTGGAATCCGAGTGTTTACACAAGCGACCTTTGCAAAAGCATTTATTTTTTCTGGTTGCACAATTTTTGCTTACTGCGACGTCTGACCTCTGCCTGATACAACTTTCAGACGCTCTCGTCGCAGAATTTTTGAGCCGATTAGATATTATAAGAACAAGATCACATGAACCGATTAAATATCATAAGAACCGATTAGATGTCATAACAACTGATCACATGTTATAATAACCGATTAAATAAATACCGACCAAATGTCATATGAACCGGTTACTTGTCAGAAGAATCAATTACCCATCATAAGAACCGACTACCCGTTACATACAATATTTTCCGACTACTTACACTGCAAAAATTTTGTAAATTATAATAAAAACTATCAAAAGAAATTAAAAGTGTTCAATAAAGATTGAAAATATATATTAAAATCACGTTTTTATTTGCTGGAGATTAATTGGATCCTTCAGAGAATTCGGGGAGGACTGAGTTTTACCTCAGCCATAGATTAAACCAGAAAAATATTTTTAAGCTGAATATTTTTTTATGAACGTGATGAAAAATATTCAAGTTTATAGGGTGGAGAAAGTTTAAATTTTATAAGTTTCTCAGTAATACCTTTGAAGATAATGCAGCAATAAACTTATATCTTATGTTTTTCTAAAAAGGTGTTATATATTGCGTACTAATATCTGAGGTCATATCCGAGTATTTTGGGCCTAATTATTATACAATTTCTGTCACAGGAATTATACTTTTACATAAATATATAGAGTTTTAACATAGTACTAGTGTTTAAAGAGTTTTCAATTAGACAGTTATACTTGACCTTAACATACTTATCTTTTAATTTAATAATATAAATTTCAGAAATTTTTATATTCCTTGCATAGTTATGGTTAGGCACAATTCTGCCATGAGTCTTTAGAAAATTTTAATAAAGTTTGTGTCTTTCTTTTAAAAACTTTCGAAATACACTCGCCTTTCATCGCATTTAAATAATTTTGCAATTTTCTAAAGATTTTTAATTAATTTTATTAATCAAGCAGCATTCAATCTCTTTCACAATCTTTTTTTTATTATTATTATATTTAGCTTGAAACTACTTTATTGCTACCCACCCTACTGTCTCCTACTTCCGGCTGTTATATTATTTTATGTCTCTATCTGCTGATTCATTTTTTTCTATATTTTATACTTATATACAATTTCTATTTGGGTATTTTTTTTTTTGTGTTTTTTTTTTATTTTTCCAATAAAGTGATTTTTCTCTCTACTGCTCCCTACTGGCATAGACACCAGCACAATTACCAGCACCAGCTTGTGGGCCCAACTTCGCCTGGCTTCTTCCCGACATTAATAACGCTTCATGCGAACGAGACAGCAAGCATTATTGCTTTTCCGTAGTGGAATTGAAAATTTTTTTTTCTTTCTGCAAGTATATCCTTGCAAACGTACAGACATATTTCTACATATATCTATAACTGTATATATGTAGGTATATCGAAAAATATATCCTTGAATTGAATGTGCGCGCTTGAAGCTACTTTTTCAAGCACGTCTCTATACATATATTGTATGTATGGGAGAGGTAAAAAAGAAAAAAAAAAAAATAGGTACGATAGGAGCAGATTCGGAAAAAGCAAATATATATAAAAATGAAAAGAAGAAAGTTGAAAAGAAAACAAAAAAAAAAAAAATTATGAAGAAAAAAAGAAGAAAACAACCATGTATATGGAGGGAATAAAATTGGGTGGTCACTGGTGAATGAATGTATGGAGGCTTGGGTGCTCGGTGCTGCTTGTATTCCTTCATATAGAGTGTTGAAGTAGTCGTTGTCGTGCGTTGCAGGCTCCTTGCGTCGTCTCTGTATAGAAGGGCAGACGACATCGTTGTAGTCGTCGTAGTCGTCGTCTCCGATGCTGGCGTTGGTTCCAATTGAAGGTTGAGGTTCGCTTGAGTGGGTGTTGGTTTGAGGTGAGCTTGAGTTATAGGTACTTTTTTCCTACTTAGGTGGGTTTGATTTTTCGTATTTTTTCATTAAAGTTTTTTTTCGGAGACTGGGATTGAGACAGTTGATCTGCTGGTTTGTGTATTTGGGGGTTGAGAGGCAGTTTGGCGCATTTTTTTACAGCTTTTCTTTTCATTTCTTTAGCATTTTTCTGATAAGCAACGAGATACTGCTTTACAAAAACAACAACAACAAAACACGTTGCTGCTGCGCGCCACAGCACATAAAAATGATAAATTTGTTGAATTATTTAAGTTGGTAGAATCTAGGTACAGGTTTTATATAAAAGAAAAAAATCATCTATATAAAGGATATTTTTCGTTTTTTTTTTTTTCTTTCGCAACATTTTTATTTTTCTGCTCAATACATAGAGCAGCGTATGCTTGCATACATACATACACATATAAGATATATATGGAAGGTATGGAATTTTATCAATATCTACATAACACTCTATACACATCGTTTGGGGAGTTTGGGAGTCGAACCAAATAAATACAACAAATAAAAATATCCGGAAAAAATACACTCGATACCGAAGTTGTGCTCCCGATGTTGTAGTTGCTCCTGATGCTGCTGCTGGCTGCTGTTGTTGGAGCGCTTGATGATGATGATGATGATGATGATGAGGATGATGAGGTTATTATACCATAGGTTGGGGCTTGTGTGCTGCTATGTGTGTGTGTGTGCATGGTGCACTTGTGCTCTTGTTGGTGGGGGGCTTCAAATTAAGTTGGGTTGGTTGGCCATGGGGAGTCAGTCAGTCAGTCCATGCTTCTCGTACTTATCGACCAATGATATTGGAAATATGTCAGATGCGCAAAGCATCATCGCATATAGGAGATTTTGTGCTTGTTGTTGTAAAAGTTGTTGTTGTGGGTATTGCTTTTCTTGTTGTTGTTGCATACCTAGCTGGTTTGGGATTTTTGCTATATTCATACATATATGTAGAAGGTTGGTTCATTTGATATTTCTACTATGTGCGTGTGTGTGTGTGTGTCTTTATTGAAAAAGCGCTTACATATGAATACAGAGGTAAATGTGTGCGTGTGTGTGTGTGCGTATATTTGTAATATTGTATTAAAATTGTTTTTGCACGATTTACGAGCAATTTCGATTGGACGAGAGGACTAAGTTTGCGCCGGGCCAGTATATTTTGTGGAGGAAACAGCAAGGTGTTTTTTCTTATTGAGAAACTGAATGTTATTGGTGTAAAAAGAAGGATTATTTCACTTGATAGGTTTTGATAATTGAGAAAAACTTACAAAGCTTCTTTATCTTCTAGCAAAAACAAAAAAAAAGAAAAAATAAATAATCCTTTTTGATATCTGCCGCTAAGTTCTCAACAAATTTTCTATATTAAATAAAATAAATACAATATTTCTTTCTCCCACCTACTTGGAAACTTTTTGTTTTTTCAAATTAATTTATAAACTTTGAAGTAGTGCTTAAAGCAAATTCGTATTGAATGTTCGAGAGTGCAAAGTTGCAATAAGTTTTTTTTTTATTGCTAACGCTGCAAAATGAACAGTTTTTTATGAACATTTTAGAATTTTCAGTTGAGTCTGGCAAAACTTCACCTTCGGTAACTTTTATTACCGACTTTATTTTTAAAAAATTTTCATGTCAGTTTGTAGCTCTTATGCGGCAGAAGCGATATAAAGCAGCGATACCGCATTCTATCACTTTCTCCCAAAGATTTTAGTTTCATAGATGTACTTTCCAAACGTAAGTATTCCAATAATGCACTTAATGAAACGGCTTTGACTCAACGTACTTAATAAAATACCTTTGACGGGATACTTAAAATAATCGCTTTTACTCCATTTAACCTATAGTTAAACAGTTAAACAGTTAAACAGTTAAACATAGTTAACCAGACTATATTTTTGATAGTTTTTGGTATCAATTTTTATTTCCTCGCGGCTAAGGCCATTTTAAACAGTTTTTATTGACCTTAACCCTTTAACGACGATCCAGGCAAATGCTTTCACAGAAACGATCATATCTCAGGATTGGTAAGAGCTAAAGTTGAATTTTTTTTTGTTATGTGAACAAAAAGCATGAATTTTTTTGTGTTACGTTATGTTATGTTATGTTGTGTTGTGTTATGTTATATTATGTTATGTTATGTTATGTTATGTTATGTTATGTTATGTTATGTTATGTTATGTTATGTTATGTTATGTTATGTTATGTTATGTTATGTTATGTTATGTTATGTTATGTTATGTTATGTTATGTTATGTTATGTTATGTTATGTTATGTTATGTTATGTTATGTTATGTTATGTTATGTTATGTTATGTTATGTTATGTTATGTTATGTTATGTTATGTTATGTTATGTTATGTTATGTTATGTTATGTTATGTTATGTTATGTTATGTTATGTTATGTTATGTTATGTTATGTTATGTTACGTTATGTTAAAAATTATATCTATTGAAATTAATAAATAAAATTATCAAAATAAAAAAATATTTTGAAAAGAAATTTATAACTGGATAACATTTTTAAAGATTTACCTTTTAACTATTAATTTTTGTATTAAAGAAAAACTATTTGAAATTTATAATTAAATATTTTGTAGCCATTATTACCAAGTATAATAATTAATTTTACCTATAATACACCATTTGCTTAAATATCAAAATTTTACATTTTCCCCTCAGATCTTGCCTAAGAAATTTCCATCCGTATTTGCTTTGACAGCTCAGCTGCATGATCTTCTTCAATAGCAACTAAGAGTTGATTATAAAAATTTTTCTTGTTTTGATGCAACTGCTTTACCTAGTAAATCATTTTTTTATCATCATCTTGAAAATAATATTTTCACTCAATGTGACAAATATACGACGATATCCTCGTTTTAATTCATATGCAAATGGCAAACTTTTTTTGCCTGCGATCGTGCCTTGCAGCATACAGCATACCAAAGGAAAAAAAAGAAGGGGGAATCATTCGAGCTGCTCGATCGGTTGCACGCACAGTTTAGGTTTATATTTCTACTATTTTATTTTATTCATCAAACTTTTTAGTACATTGGTGTTGTTGCAGTCAGATGTGTTGCATGATCAGTAAAACTACAATAAAAAATTATTGTCAGCTGTAGGAGATTTTAACAGAGAGAAAAAAAAAAACGAAAATCAAAAACTATAACGCGCCCTTCAAAATCAGCTCAGCTTAAACTATACAGTATGTCTACGATTTCCTTTTTGATGAGGAATTTTTTTTTAATTTGAATTTCCGCTGCACATACATGATCGCACATCATCTCTTCATGTTCAATAAATCTGTAAAGTGTTTCTTCTACGGGGTTTGCAGATGATGCGCGTTTGTTGTATTTTTTTTTTTTTTGATTTTTTATGATTTCTTTTTGGGGGTCTTTTCAGTTGAGTTGATTCTGTGTATTATATGTATAGTAAGTATATCGTGTATGTGAAGATCATTGATCAGCATTTGTTAATTGAATGACAGGAAGTCATTCATTCGTTTCTTTGGTTTTTATAGTATTTATTTTTGGTATGGTTTGCTTATAGTTTGACTGTCTGACACTGACTTGTTGGGCTTTTTTTACTAAATTAGATACGGTTGCGTGGTGTGGCGTTAATTTAATTGCTTTAACTGACTGACAGTCATCGTATAAAACTGACAGAAGCTGGACGCACACAGTTCAAGCTTCCGTTTAAGCTTTTGCAAATCGAATTCAATTAACATATTAGCCACACACACACACACACAAAAACAAATACACATCAACATAGCTGATACACAAAAAAAAAGAAAAAAATAAATGAGAACTTGAGATTTACACGCTGCAATTGATCATAGCTGACACTTACAGCAAACGAATAGCAGAGAGAACATCAGCAGTTGAGTAGCAACAACAGTTTGAAATTAAACCGGATGTATGCGGTTTAAGATTAGTAGACATATATTGAGTTTTATTAAAGTCAAAGATTTTCCAATTGTAAGCAGTTAAATGATAGCATCGAAGTCATTTATCAACATTAAATTGACCTATTTTATTAGAGTAGCTCAAGTGGTATATGTAGTGTATATAAAGTCGTATAGAACTAAGTTATGACATGTAGATTCTTAAAGCTTAACAGTAGTAGTGGATAATTTTGCTCTATTTCAACTGCATTTTTTTTTTAAAGATAAAAATTTTGATCTCTAGCATTTTTTGTTTCCAGTCGTTGATTTTAGAAATTTTTTATTAAAATTTATGAGAAGTAAGCTGAAAAGTGGTTTAATGAAAGTTGCATTTTTGTATGATGCATTCATTTTCTAGAGTATCATTTGGAAAATAACCAAACTCATATTTTATAGTATTTGATGCAGATTACCTTTTCGTAACATTAAGGCAGTATTCTAGTGTAGAATTTTGAAAATAATCGATTTTTTTTCTACATATTTTCGAAGATAAGACCTTTAAGAATATATCCTCCAAAGAAATTTGTAAACGATAAAAACGAAATGGCCATCTCAACCCTTGAACGGGTTTTGATCGAGCTTCTTATGATCAATTGTGTTGTGTGTGTGATCAAAGAAATTTGTAAAATTTTAATTATTTACGGAGTTGTATTTGCTATTTTAAGTGGATATGTATGTATGGGTATGTATGTATGTAAAAAATATGAGTGTATTTTTTATTTAGTGCTATTTTAGTGGAGGCTGTTTGTATGACTATGACTGCCTGCTCAAATCTTTATACGCGTGTTTCTCGAAACTACTTTTTCCAACACGTTTGACATGATATCTCAAATTGTAATGAACCAATCAACTTAAAATTTGGTGAGGGCATTTTTTTTTATATGCCTCTATGACCCGGACTAGAATTAGAAGCTTTGACAAAAAGGCCCAAAAACTACTTCTTTTTTCAAACCGTCGCCATTTCGCGAAAAAAAATTTTTTTTTCTTTCCCTGGTCCGGGATATAGCGACATTTTTATTAAGAATTTTTTTTTCAGATGACTAGAAGGGTTGAAATCGTGTGCAGATAGAGACACCCTTTTTTAGCATACCGTCCCCCCCTCCCCCCACTCTTCCAGCCTGTTTTTTTTCAATTTCTAATTTTTTGATGTGGAAACTTCAAAATCTTCAAGAGAGCAAAAATCATGCTGTTAGCGGTATTATCACGCTGTTAGCGTAAGAGAAATTATAACTGTACAGCATTCCTTTTAAGGGATTCCCTAGCATCGACCAAGCCGAAAGCTGAAGCGATTACCGAACCGATTATCAGGCCGATTACCGAAGTGATTACCGATTACCAATTACCGATTACCGCAGCGATAGCCAACCAACTACCGAACCAATAACCGATTACCGAAGCGATTACCAACAGATAACCAAAACCATTTACAGATTACCGAAGCGATTACCAACCGATTATAATTACTGAAGCGATAACTAACCGATTACCGAACCAATTACTGATTACCGAAGCGATTACTAACCAACTACAGAACCAATTACCGATTACTGAAGCAAATACCAGCCGATTGCCTAACCAATTACCGAACCAATTACCGAAGCGATTAACAGCCGATTACCGCAGCGCTTTACCAATTTGAAGCCGATTACTGATTATCGAACCGATTACCAACCAATTAACGAAACTATTACCAACTCCTTATTGAGTACCGAAACGATTACCAACCGATTACAATTACTGAAGCGATACCCAACCGATTACCGAACCAATTACCGAAGCGATTACCAACCGATTATCTAACCAAAGTAATTGTGCTACAAATAATTATAAACATTAAATAATAGCAGTTTATACATTCAATAACGCATAAATTAATAAAAAGAGTTAAAAAAGTAGAAAGCGTCTGATTTGCCGACTCTAAATACTTCGGAAATTCATAACAGCTATGTACATATATGTTATTTCATAGCTTTAACTTTTGACTTCGGTCGGCAGTCCTCCACTGCATACTTTTCTTTTAATATTATTATTATAGTATTATTGTAATATTAATAAACATATAATAAAAAAATGAATGCAAAAACATTTGCAGTTTTTTTAATTGAATTTTAAAAGACGCATAAGATTTTTGCCTCAAGACTAGAATGCTGCTTTAAGGCGGTCTTCTCATTGAGCAACTTTTTTTTTTTTACTTTTTTTTTTGAATTTATTTATAGCTTGGGTAGTTGTGAATATGCCCCTAAAAGGATTTTTAGAAATTCGAAATACTTTAGAAGATACAGCCTTTTTTGTGAAGCAAGGTCGTCGTCAAAATGAGCTATAAAAAAATTACTTCAAACTTTAAACGCGCTTATCTCGAACCCACGTTTTTCGAACTGGCGGCCATGATATCTTCAGTTCAACTGAACCGATTTTCATGAAACAAAGTGGAATCGACGCAGAATTGTCACCATTCTCGGGTGAACCTCGACCATAATTTTAAAAAATTTTTTACTATTTTTTTTTTACACTAAACTACAAAAAAAAACCCGAAATTGAAATTTTTTTTTTGAATGGCCGCCATTTTGTCAAAAAAAATCACAAAATTAAGCTTGAGGTTCACCCGAGAATAACATCTATACTGATTATAACCCCGTTTTTTTTTTTCATTTCAGACGCTCCGGAGACCCGGAATCGTGGCCGCCGTGACGAAACCTTTTTTTTTCACCACCAACTTTGAAGTCTCATTACTTTTTGAACAGCCCACGTATCGAGGCAAAAAAAATTTTTTTATTTACTTTGAACCTTTTGTAATACAATAAATAAAAAAAGTTTTCAATTATTCTTTGCGTTTTCAAATAAGAATTTTTTTATAAAGGGTCCAAAAAACGGGTTTTGAATGAGAAGACCGCCTTAAGAGTGTTTTAAGTTTTAATACAATTCATGTAACTTAAGTATAGAAAGTTTATCGAATTTTGAAGTAGAATTATATCTTACAGCGCAATTTGTATGGGGGTCTTTTTCGCTATTTCTTTCAAGCATATGCAACGTTTTGTATCACTTTTTACGTTATGCCTACTGCCTTTAATATTCATCGTAGAAAAATAAAACATGTGCCATAATATCAGTTACATGCCGAATAATAAATATATCAAGTATCTAACTGTGGATTTTAACACTTTTTAAATAGAGTTACAAAATAGCAGAATCTATGATGAAAAATTTGTTGAAACAAATCGTTTTACGAATATATCTCAGTAACTGCAAGTGTTTGTTTTTGTTGTTGTTGTTGTTATTAATATGTAAGTAAAATTTGCATATCAGTTGCTTTCATTTTTGTCATTTGTTATTGTTTTTGTTAATCTTGCGCAAGGTTTATACAATAAATAATACATATATATGTAGCTGCCGAAAATTGTATTACTTATACAGGGTGTTCTGCAATTGAGTGCAACTATTTACGGAGCTGAAAGGTTATGTCGAGCTAAGCAAAAAATCATATGGGAGGGGGGGGGGTCTAATTTCACATTCTTAGGAGCTACAGGGTTAATTAATAGTTCACGACTTTGGTTTACGTTATTCTTTCTAGCAGAAAAACTAACTTACATAAAACATATTTTGATAGCTCATTTTAAAGGCAATGATATCACCTTTCCAACGGTATATCAACAAACTCCACTAACTAAACCATTACCGTGCTGTGATCGTGTGAAGATGAAACCAATTTGTTGAAACTACCAAGTTTCAAATTTGAGTGCAAATTTCTCAGAATTTCGCGTAATTAATGAAATTTTTTGAGATCAATTTTGTAATTTATTCAATTTTCTTTTTAATGAAAAGGTGATTTTATTGCCTTTAAAATGAGCTATTAAAAAAAATAAATGCTAGAAACAATAACGTGAATCAAAGTCGTGAAATATTAATTAACCCTGTAGCTCCTAAGAATGTGAAAATAGACGCCCCCCCCCGCCCCCCCCTCACATACGATTTTTTGCTCAGCTCGACATAACCTTTCAGCTCCGAAAATAGTTGCACTCAATTGCGGGACACCCTGCAAACAGTTTTAAATATGCAGAGACTGCGCATGGCCGTTGTGCTATGAAATCTCTATATATTTTTTAAATATCATAAATTCGAAATATTTATTTTATTATTAGGTATTATATTTATATCAAATAAATTTTTAATTAGTACAAAAAAATATATATATATAAGTTCTTAACTGCAGAAAAAACAATAAATTTGTATTTTTTCCCCGAAATATTTATTTTCATTTATTAAACTTTACATTGAACTACATATATACGTATTTTTAAGCAACATAAAAATGAACAAGAACGACAAATGAAGACACACTTACGTCTACACTTGCTATACTATTGAAGCTTTGTCTTTTTTATTTTAACTATTTTTAAGTTATGAGTTTCTAGTCAGAGCTTTTATTAAGCCAGTCAGGCTCCTTAAGTATTAAAACGTCATTAGCAGCTTTGTTTTTATATCCAGCTTTTAAAGTAATACTTGATTAATAATATTTTTTTAATACTTAGCCTCTCAACACTACATTTAACTTTAATAACTTTTGCGCCTAATGAAATTTTTGTGAATTTTTTGTTTCTAACCAATATTTATTGAAGCCACATTGGCAACAGAAAATATGTTTTTGAAGCATTTTTCTTTTCTTCAACGTTTTTGCATATTTTTCTGGTTTGAAAATTTTAATTATAACTACATTTTAAATTTAAATTTTAACTAAACAACATAAAATTTCCTATAAATTCATTAATTTCATTAGCTAATAATTAATAGTGCTATTTTTAGCATAATAAACAATTTTCAATCTTTTTTTTTTTTTTTGGTTTCTCATTCAACCTTCTGTTATAGCCTGCAACATACAAAAATTCCTGTTCTTATTTTTTTCAATGAAAGCAGCAAAGTCTGTCACTTCAAAAGATGCTACTATAATTTCTCGAACTACAACTACAACAACAACAACAACAACGACAACACTGTAATATAAACGCGCGGGCGTGCACATAAATCAAAATTAAGTCGCATTAAAAAACATGCTACACTAAAGCATATTATCAATGTCCACCCATGTGTGTGTTTGTATGTTGCAGAGTTCCCCCTTTATATCCAGAAAAAAAGATATAAAAAAAACATGAGAAATATTTAAAAAATTGGTAGCACTTTATGATAGTATTCGTATATCTTATAATACAGCTACTTAATTTTTGTTTGGGGTACTTTTTTTCTTACTTTCGTTGTTTTACACGCTTCTTAAGAATAAAAAACAAAAAATGCTGCAATACAGCCCCCTAATTAAAGAAAGAACTGTATTGATGTCAGTAGTTGAATGTGTGGAGAAAAATACTTATTAAGGATTACTTGAATTGTTTTTTTTTTTTGTGGAAATTTATTTTTAATTTGCATTATAGCAAAATATTATAAATACAGGTTTAAGAATTCCCAGATAAATAAAAAAAATATAATGAAGTTTTTTGACTAAATGTTGAGTTAAGAAATCGAATATCAAAATGACAAATAATAATACTTCATAAATTAAAAGATAATCTATTTATTTCCACTTAACGTTTGAATACTATATAAAAGTTTGAAAAGAATCTGTGCAGAGGTTAAAGAGTTACTAGAGGACATTGCTACAATATTAAGAGCAAAATGCTTAAAAAACTAAACAAACGCTTTGAATAAAAATTAAAAATATTGAAAGTGATAGAAATGTACTAGCTACTATGAAGTTACTATAAAACATAAAGCAAAATTTTTATAATATATCAAAGGACTACAGAATAACTCAAAATCTTACCTCTACACGAAGTTGCATGCATTACAAAAATTTGATCAATATCTATTAAAAGATTACTCAGTTACTAAAGGTCGTTTTAGAGAAATTAAAAAAAAAAAACAGTATGCAAGTATAGTAAAAACTTCATTTATGTATTCAAAGTGGTCTAAAAACAGTTGAAAAGCAATACTCTGATGAGCGATTGCTGAGTTATGATAGGTTATCAACGAAAACTTCTAACAAATCAAACGAAATTTTGAAAATTTCTGGAAATTCTTAAGTAGTATAAAAATTTTATTAATATTTAGAGGCATATTTTAAAGTAACTAGAGATCATTATGAAAACTTTTTAATACACTAGGGTGATTATTAATACACTAGGGTGATTAAATTGCCAAAAATGTAATTAAAGCAGAATTGTAGCATATAAATCATAAAAATCGAATGGACCGGAGCTGAGTTAGGATAGATCATGATACAATAATAAGGTAGGGTAAGCAGACTCACCACAACCACCTGGAATGTCAAAATTATGAAATACTGTGCTGCCGGATCTTATAAAATATCCAACAAAAATCCATAATTGTTCTTTGCATTTTTGATGAATTACTTAGTTGTGGCGACATGTTATAACTTCGTTAACATTGATGTTCGGCAAAAATTGGAATGTATAACACATTAGACAGGCGATAATTGTGATAAAATATCACTTTGTCTCCTTTTTTCAGCCATTTTTTTTTTTAATTTTATTTTAACGCACTTTATACTTTCATATTTATATTTCGCTTCGACTTTCGCTTCGAAAGTGAAGTTATTAAATGTATGTATTATTAAAAGTTCTGAAGTTTTTTTTTTTGGGTTTTTCCAACCGCCATTTGCCCATAGGACATTCCCTATAAAATCGTTCTCTGATACAGAAGTGCACTCAGTTCTTGTATTTTTGAATTTATTAAGTAAATATGTATTTATAGTTAATTTAAAAATTTTTAATAGTGTTAAAAAGAATTTCTGCCATCTGTCATATAAAGGGAAAAGTTCCAACAAATTAAATAAAAAGACTAAAAAGATGAAATAAAAATAATGTGTCAATTTTCTTCGTCAGACAGTTTCTCCGTCAAACGGCAATAAAATAATTAATACCACATTTTTATTACTTTTATTACATTAGAACAAACATTTTAAATAAGAAATAAAGAACACAAAACGCTAAACTTAAACTAATATGCAATAGTAATTTATTGAAAACAAATCTTTAAAATCACAAAACAGCGATTTATTTCATTGAAAATACATTTGTCAGAATTTATCCTATTTATCCTACAAATAATTTCCTTTTTTATTATTTATCCCACATATATCAATAATACAGAAAAGTGGCAATGCTAAAACACATTTTGAAATTCGAGGTCGGTGTGGTGAATCTCCTTACCTAGAAATCTTAGCTAAAAACCTAGAAATTTGCACTTAGGTATGAAGGGATATGTCAACAGCTTGCCAAGTTGCTGAAAGCCTCTGAATGTTTCTGAACAGAAACATGTAAAAATTTAATGAATGACTTGGAAGTAGCTTCTCAGGACAAACGAAAACTTTCCAGCCATATGTCAAAATAAAATTTTAATATTGTGCGTTAAACGAGTAGGCGAGAGGCTTACAGGCTGCCACCACATAACTTTTTTGATCAGAACGCGTTATATAATCAACGTACTGTTGACTTGCAGCATACGTTGTGATAAGGAAAGCAATAAAACCACAATTCTGAGCTGAAAATCATTCGAATTTTGAAAAAATAAAAATTTTAGTACAGCAAATTTTGAATTTTCAAAAGTATCTAAAATCAACCTTTTGAAATTTTGGTTTGCAGGTTGCCACCCCTTGAAAAATTGCTGAAAATGTAGAATAACTCAAGTTAAAACAACTGATTTAGAAAATTTTTAAAAATTTCTGCTCTTCCTCGATTTATTGTTAACTTATTGCTGATTTGCAGCATATAATGGTAAAAGGAAGTAAAAAGTCATAATCCTAAACTAAAAATAGTTTGAATTCTTAAGAAACAAAAATTGTACAGCAAAGTTACCAAAAACATCGAAAATCGAACCTTTAAAATTTTGGCTTGCAGGTTGCCACCCCTTGAAAAATTGCTAAAAATGTAGCTTCACTCAAGTGAAAACACCTGATTTCAAAAATTTTTTAAGATTCTGCACTTCCTCGATTGCGCCGACCAATGCTTTAAAATCCCTTATACCTTAAACGGGTTTTCTTAGTATGAGCACTGCCATACTAAAAATTTGTAAAAAAGTCACAAAAAATATTACCAAAATGAAATGGAATTCACTTTTGACTCAATGACGCGTTATGTAAAACAAAAGCAAAAAAAAAAAGAGAGACACAATTTAAATTTTTCAATTTTTAAGAACTAATATTTTACACTTTCTTAAGCAGACACTGTGTTATTGGGTATGCCCCCTCAGTTGGAGTTTAGGTTACGACATTTCTCGAATGACAAAATACAGCAGTGGTGGCAACCTGCAAGTCTCTCCCTAACCTTATTTGGGTTAGAATTGCTTATAATATATATATGATATATATACAAAATTTTTATCAATATTCATTAAGGGGGCTGGATGGTTTGCAACTTAAAAAAAATTGTTTGTTTATAATTGTTTATATGAAAGTACAATATCTCAGGAGTCTCTGTGAGATACTGCCTATATCGTTAACGTGTTCGCAGATCGTCGAAAGCGCTCGAGCCAGGTATACGGCGCCAGCTATTTGTCTCCCCGTTTTCTCCCACTCTCCGAAACTATTTGTTCGCACATCGATGTATAGCATTGAAAATGCCTTTAGTTGTGTTTCTATTTGGATATATTTGGTTACATTTCCAGGTATATTTCCGTGAGAAACCGAAATAGCCTAGCTCGACTCTCACAGGAATGTTGTGAACAGTTGTTGTTGTTCTTCTATTTTCCCTCTCAATCTTAGTTTCAGCAGTCTGCAGATTTTGAACTATGGCGTCATGAATATTTTTGTTTGAAAACTAAGATTTTACTTTAGAGAGTAGTAAAAAGCTTTAATCTATCTTCGAAAAAAGAGCTTACACCAAATAAGTGTGAATCTAAAATTAGAAGAACTTTAAGTTGCTTTCGTATCATTTGCGTGCAATGTAATTCAGAGTAATTTTCTCTAATATTGACGAAAACAAATAGACATGAACAACTTAGTGGATCATTGCTATCATATAAGGCTACTGATGACTTTGGCATAGCGGCCAACGAAACAGGTCTGCCTAGTCTGCTGTATGATTGCTACTCTATACAAAGGGTATTGTTGTTGTTGGTTGTTTTCTTCAGAAAACAACACAGACCTTGAGCTCGAAAACATAACTCTGAATTAATGATTGAAAAATTATTAAAGTTATGAGCATAACATAAAATTTTTTAAAATTTTTAACAGTTACTTAAGGCTGTTAAACGTGTAACAACAAAAAAAAAGCAGCTTTTTTGGAAATTTTTTGTAGATACTAGAAGTTATTATATTTTTTAAAATTTGTACATGTTATTGTATATAAAAAATATATAAAAGTACTTATTTTTTTTGAAAATAATTTATAAAGGGCGCTGAAAATAACATTGAAAAAAGACATCCAAAACGATTTGATAGATATGGCCTTTCCCATGTATCTGAAACAATATAATCAAATGTAATTTAAAAGTATAGATCATAGATTCGGCATCCTCCTACGCACGACCCCCAGGGGTTTTTTTAACCACTCCGAAATTGGAAAAAAAAGTTTAAAAAAATAAATTTTTTGTCTAAAAAAGAACAACAAAAAAGTAGGTATTTGAATTTAGGGGGATGTTTAAAGAACAAGCTTAGGAACAAAATGTACTAATATTCATTGAAATTGAGCCAATAGATTTCGAGTTATCTATCCAACCGTTTTAAAAAAACCAGTTTCGAGAAATCGCTTTTAAAGTCCAAAATATCCAAAATTTTGCAGTTTCCAAATTTTTGCATATATTTCAAAATTAGCGGTTGATAACACTTACTATTATTAAGTCTGCAATGCCAGATATAGATTTAAAAACATTTAGTATATTCTAGAAACTATAAAGAACACATTAAACAAACAAAAAAAAATTTTGTTTTTTGAAAAATTTACACGTATATCATACCTTAAAGGCAGGTTTATCGAAGAATTCTTACAGGTTTAGACGAAATTTTTTCTAATTGATGTCTGCTTTAAGGAAACATCAAAAACTTTGAAAACTAATGAGCGTTTTAAAAGTTAGCAGAGTTGTTTAGGGAACACATTTTTAGAGTAAACTTTATTTAAATAGCAAAAACTTACATATCAACTGCACAAATGTAGAAACTCACCTGAAAATAAAGCAAATACAAACAAATTAGTATAAAATTAATACAAAGTAAACTTTAGAAATTTGTTTGTATTTCAAAAGTGAAAATAAAAATTAGCAACTTTGACCTCAAATTTTCTATAAAGTTATTATATTAAATGCTGCTTTAATGCACATGTATACAAACCACAAATTTAACAAACTTTAAATACATTTTCTGGTGTGTGTGTGTCTGTGTATGTGTGTTAAGATTTTCACTTTAAAGTAGTTTTCACTACTGCCTGTTATACTCTGCTATACTGCATACTATTGCTTTCTTTTTGAGCTTTATTTTCATGTTCTTCTATATTGACGTGGCATTGTTTGTGTATTTTCTATGTTTTTGTTTTGCTTAGATTTGTTTTTTTTTTAATGATTTTCTTTGCTCTCTAGTCTAGTATTTTCCTCAACATAACCTAACCTAACCTAACTTTAAAACATTTTCTTGGCATTTACATGAATTTCTTGCTACCATTTTATTACTGCTTCTTCGTCTTCTACTTATTCTTCTTGTTCTTCATAAACTAAATTAAAACATGTAGCAAACGTTGTTGTGTAGTAAGTTGGGGTGGTTTATAGGGTGTTTGTGTGTCAGCATTTAAATGCTATGTTAATCCTTTGCAAAAATAAGCTTTTGCTGCTAATTTCAGTGTCTGTTTTTACTGCTATAAAAGTAGTTAGAGATGCTTATTTTGTTGTTGCTGTTTTTGTTATTGTTGTATACAGCCGACAGTCGACCCACTTGAAATTTTTGCAAAATTTTCGTCTCAAGCCGACATTGTCCTTGAGCTTTTTAGTATTTAAGTAAGTTAACATTTTTGCTTGCTTCTCTTTATTGTTGTTGTTATTTTAATTTTAAAGACTGAAGTGATGTCATCATATCTGGAAATGTCTGCAGAACAACAACAACAACATTGCAATTTAACAGCTTCTTTTAAGTGTAACTGCTGCTTAAGTGTGTGGCCCACTTTAACGCTAGTACAGCACATGGCAACCCTAACAGCCGGCGGCTCCCAAACATTAAGCAACGCTCGAACCCTAACAGTGCAAAAAAAAAGGGGTACAAATTTTAAAGTTTTCATACATTGCGTATTTCTACACAAAATGAGAGGAAAGACGACGACTCAAGACGTTGACGTTGACGATGACGATGACGACAAAATACAAAGTTACGCACTTTCACTAGCAACATGTTGTTGTTGTTGTTGCAAACTAACTAAATGTCCGTCCGTTTGTCTGTATGCTTGTCTAACTGCCTGCTTGTTTGTTTGTATGCAAAAATGTTACACACATGCAAACTACTGACAATTCTACCGCATTTTGGAGCCAATGTCTACGTAGTTATTTTTCTGCCAGTGCGTCTGATGTTTGTTTTTGTTATTGTAGTTGTGTAGTAGTACTAGTATTAGTAGATGTTGTTGTTGCTATTGTTTTTGTACACTAAATATGTTTGTATTGCATAGTTTTGTGCGAATTTTCTATGTTTGTATTTGTGTTTGGCGGGCGTTTTAATTACGCACGTTTTACGTACGCAAAAAGTTAAGAATAATGTTAGTGAAGTTTGAAGCTCTTTAATGCTGTTGCGGATATGTTGCTTTTCGAGTGTTTGTGTGTGTGTTTGCCTGTTGGGGTGCTTTAAGTTGTTGCGCCTTCAAACGACAAACGCAAGCTTTTTAAGCTATTTAAAGTGCTTTCGTTGTGTGTGTGTGTGTGTGTGTGTTGTATGCTTAGGAGGCATATAGAGCACAACAACGACAAGAATAACACAAAATGTCCTTGAAAGTTTTTGGCATAGTTTTGCAGTAACGCACACAAACACATAAGAAGCATGTTAGTTTGTGTAGCTATGCAAAAAAAAAGCAAAAATAATAATAAAGGAAAGCTATGTCTGCATATCTTTTGCACTTGACTGTGAGTGAAGTTCAATGACATCAAAATGTGCTACTAAGGCACATTCAAGAAATTTAAAACGCGTGATTTTAAAGCTAAAAGCAAATTATTTCATAATTTTTAACTTAAATCACTAAATTAATAATTTTTTTAAGCAATTCAATACAATTTCTTACAAAGCACACTAAAATTAAAAAGCCACGTTTGAAGCTCGATAAATTATGAAAGGATGAAAAAGATGTAGATAAAAACCACGAAAAAGTTTTTGTAGCGAAGAAGTAAATGTAAAGAAAAAAAATTTTTAAAATAATGTGCTTCAGCAGCACATTTAAAATTTAAAACTATTTTTGTTATTGAATTTTTAAATAGAGAAATAAATACTTTAAAAATTCTTCAAAAATATTTATTTTTGGCATAATGTGCTTTATTCAGCACATTTTAATTTTTAAAGTGATTACTTTAAAAGTACAATGCTGAATACAATTCTTAGTTACATTTTTAAATTTTTGATATAAAAATTTTTTAAAAAAATCTCTTCCTTAAAAGACAAAAGCTCTTAAAAACTTGAACTATGGTATAAAAGCTGTACTTACTTACTTACTTAGTTGGTCGTAACAACCCGTGTCCGGGTTTCAACCGACCTCATCAGCTCTCGCCAGGCGCCTCTGCTTTGCGCGCGCCTTCTCCAATCGGATACACCAAGTGCGGTTAGGGCTTCCTCAGCCTGGTCCATCCATCGGAGGCATGGTCTCCCTCGTCGTCGTTGACCAGCGACCCTCGCCTCGAGCACCTTTTTCGCTGGAGCTTCGTCGTTCATACGATGGACATGACCCAGCCAGCGTAGTCGCTGCACAGTTATACGCCGGACTACGTCAATGTCATCGTAGAGCTCATACAGCTCGTGGTTCATTCGGATGCGATAGTCATCGCCGACTCGAACAGGACCGAAGATTTTGCGAAGAACTTTTCTCTCGAACACCCCCAGAGCGGCTGCGTCAGTTTGCGAAACTACCCATGCTTCAGCGCCATAAAGCAGCACAAGTAGAACGAGCGTCTTGTAGAGTGTTAGTTTTGTCGATCGAGAGAGGGCTCTGGAACTTAGTTGCTTACTGAGCCCGTAGTAGCACCTATTAGCAATTATTGTTCTTCGCTTTATCTCCAGGCTGATTTCGTTTTTGGTATTAATGGCGGTGCCAAGGTAAACGAACTCCTTGACTACTTCAAAGTTATAGCTGCCGGATGAAACGTGGGAGTCTAAACGCCGCGCTCCCTTGTTTGTAGACAGCATATACTTTGTTTTACCCTCATTTATCGTCAAACCCACTTTGGCTGATTCCTTTTCGATAGCGGCGAAAGCAGCGGTAACATCTCTCTTGGTTCTGCCGACAATATCAATATCATCAGCGTACGCAAGGAGCTGGACGCCTTTGTAGAAAATGGTGCCATTACGATGCACACCGGCCTTTCGTACGATCCCCTCCATGATGATGTTAAAGAGATCGCAAGACAGTGGATCGCCTTGCCTGAAACCTCTTTCGGTATTGAAGGTTTCGGAGAGGTCATTTCCTACCTTGACGGAGCTGCGTGTGTTGCTCAACGTCATTCTGCAAAGTCTGATCAACTTTGCAGGTATACCGAACTCAGACATTGTTGCGTATAGGCAATCCCTTATCGGGCTATCGAACGCAGCTTTAAAATCGACAAAGAGATGGTGTGTGTCAATTTGATTTTCGTGGGTTTTCTCCAGGATTTGTCGTAGCGTGAAAATCTGGTCTATGGTGGACTTACCAGGTCGAAAGCCACACTGATAAGGTCCAATCAGTGTTTTTGTAATCGGCTTTAATCTTTCACACAGTACGCTTGAGAGAACCTTATATGCGATGGAAATAAGACTGATACCTCTATAACTTGCGCAGATTGTTGGGTCTCCTTTCTTAAGTATAGGGCACAGTACGCTGAGGTTCCAATCGTCGGGCATGCCTATAGGCATAAAAGCTGTACTAGAATTCCAAAATATTTAAAATCTAATGAGCGGCTTCTGAGTAACTATAGACCATAATCTTAAACTTCTAAGGAAAATGATAAAAAATTGTTTGGACAACAAACCATTTCTACAATAGCGTACAGTTGTCAAAAACTATACTATTTTAATCAAAATTCAATGAATGCTTCCTAAGGTACTTCAAGTTATTCCTGACAACTTATTTACTGAATTCATTTAAGTATAGAAATTGAATTATGGTACATTTTTAAGAAATACGAAATTTAGTTGAAATTCTTATTTAAATATGGAAAAACATATAAAAGCAATAATTTCATCTGAATTCATCGAGCGGTTGTCTAGTAACTTAAGATAATTTTATATATTACGTTAGGTCATAAACGGAAACTTTTAAGAAATATATAGAAATCTTTAAAATAACTGCAAATTTATCGCACATTGTGTTCAAGAAGCCCATGACCGGCCCATGTGTATAACGGTAGTACGGGTAGTTTCATACCAAATGTCGGATTTTCTGTCAATCTTAAAAGTGCTTTCATGGTGAACAGACGCGTTTGATAAAATTCAAAATAAGTTTCGTATTTGTAAATAGGGGTAAATACCTTTCTTTTAGTGCCTAATTTATTACCTGTTTACTATATCTGTTCTTTGCACTCTTACAGATATGTTTGCAACAAGAGATATTCGTGCCCTTTACCTGTTTATGTTTAAAAAAGGACAAAATTTAGCTGCAGCGGCTTAAAATCATTGATACGAGTATTAAAGGTATAAAATAGTTAAAATTGTATACACGTATGATGAGGCCAAACAGATTATAAACTTGTTGAAAACCTTGAGAATTATTAAAAAATCAGACTAAAATATGTACAGTTTAATAAATAATGAAAATTTTTTAAAAATTCAATAATCGTTTATTGAGTTAACGGAGTTAATTGATATAAGCTTTTTAAAAAAAGAATAAAAATTGATCAAATCTTGGATAACTGACATTCAAGGAAATTCTGAAAAATTCAATATACAACAACAAATGCAACGGAAATGCATTATTATAAAACTCAAGCATAACCTTAAGTGGCTTGAGAAAGGTATTGGAAGAAAAAAAAGAAATGTTAACATGCTTAACAATCGAACTAATAACTGATCAAGTGATCAGTGAAAAAGGGCTCGATGCATGAATAGCAAAAATCGAAATCAAAAAATAACAAAACTACTTCAAAAATGGGCTTGATAGTCTCTTAAAACTAGCAGCAGAAAAAACACAAGCTACTTAAGAACTATCAAACCAAAATTGCCCTGAAAACTCTTAACGAACTGATGCTAACAAGTGTTTTGCTATCCTTTATCTAACAGAACCGATCAGTGATTTTAGTAAAATTTGCCCATCAATACTAATAACGCACGTTCTTCACATTCACTACACGTTTATTTAAAATTATGACAAACACTCAACCATGCGAGCAATAAGTGTGTTACCCAGGACTACTATGTGAGTGTGTGTTTATTGTGTTTATCGTAAAATAGGCAATTATTCTCATATTTTATAGCCACATTATCAATGTTTAGCAATTAATAGTTTTGGGTCCAAAGCAAGCAACCATACCAATAGAACAAAAGTCACCCCAAACAACAAGCTACTCCCACCCATGCATTTATAGTTAATAAAGTAATAATTGTAGTGGTGTGCGAACTGTTGATAAACTTATTAATATATTTATGAGTTCTTCCTACTTATCAGTGCCAGTGTCATTGTATATAGTAAGGTTATAAATAAAGTTTGTATAGCGCTTTTTAATAACTTAATGTGCCATAAGGATAATTTTTGTAAATAGCTTTAGATGCTTTTAGCTTTGAGGTGGAAAATTGAGATGTGAAAAAGCGAGAATAGAGAAGTTTTTAGAATTGAATCAATGTGTGTATTACAAACAATATGAGCAAGGAAAATAAAATAAAAAGAAAATGTAATTACATTTTAAGAAATTTCGAAGAAACTATATAAATGCTTTGAATGGTTTGCAGAAACTATAGGATATACTTGTAAGTAGAAAGCACATATATGCTTTAAATCATGATTTGAAACAGAGGAATGATCATCACAATCTAAAATGAAAACTTCGAAGAATAGTTGTAAAATGTTAAAAGTAATATAAAAATCAATCCAAATCAATAAATGCTTTGAAAGAGTCAAATTTTAGCAATATTTCATAAACGGTTTTGAAGTAACTGTAGGATATACGTATATATGTATATATACATATAAAAAAAAATAAAACACTATAGTCTGTATTGTTAAAAACCAATAAAGATGCATTAAATAATGATTTAGAACAGTGAAATGATAAAAAATCTTAAAACCGACTGCTGAGTTGGGAGCGGATCAAAATTACCCTTTCGAAAATTGTCCTTGACAAAGTTGTCCCTCTCAAAAATTTCCCATTTCCAAAATTGATACTTTTGACAAAATGACAAAATTACCCCTATACGAAATAGTACTTTTACGGAATTGCTGCTTAAAAAATTGTTATTCTGTTTTAATTTATTATTTTACAATTTTGTTAGGGTGCATTTTGTAAAGGGTAATTTTGTGAGGATGGAATTTTGTAAAGGACAATTTTAAGAAAGAGAATTTTATAAAGGACAATTTTGTTGAAGAAATTCTGTATCAGGATAATTTTGACCCCAACCCCTGCTGAGTTACTACAGACTATAAACGAAAACTTATAAGCACAGTGTTAGGATTTCAAAAATGACTTGAAAATTTTACTAAAGCAATGATTTACTTGTCCAAACGAACATTAAGCAAAATATAATGAAGAAGTTTCCAAGATATAGTAGGTAATTTTTAAGAAAATTACTTTAAATATGCTAGAAATGATGAATCGTTTGCATTAAACTAATTGTTACAAAAGTGATTCAGTGCAAAATCAAAAATAAACAAATAAAAAGTTGCTGCTTACAGAACCAAAAATGTGCTGCATTAGCACATTTTCAAAAATTTGCTTAAAGTTACTCAAGTCGAAACAGTTTCATAAAATAAATGAGGAGTGCTTAAAAAAAATTTTTTGAAATACTTGTTTTGCTAAACATCACATAAAAAAAAAAAACAACCATAACATATGAAAAAATCATTTCAAATTCTTGTTTATTGCATCAATCAGCAGACACTGTCAAATGCTTCAGTTTCTTTCGTTTCCTATTTCAATTCAACACTATATTAGCTTAGATCACATCAACAAAAATTAGCTCAATAACAAACACTCAAGTAGTTGTTAATAATGTGCTTAACATGCCAACAATGAATAATATTTAAAGCATTTCTCAAGCACATTTTGTTTAGTTATTATATTTCATTGGTTTTTTTGTTTTCCTTTTCACAACATTTCCTGATCAATTGTCGATCATCAGCTAGCATCACTAGCTGATCATCAAGTGGCAATTCCAACAAAAACAGCATTAACAATACAATGATATGCTTATAATCTTTCATATGTTTTGAATGTGATCGCAAGTTATTTGAAGATCATTTCGAAAAAAAATGTGAATTGAACAGTCAAAGCAAAGCAAGGCAAAAGCTGTGGGAGTAAAAAAAGAAAAAATCAAAAATAAAACCAATGCTACTTTGCTTTGAAATATATTGTCGAGCAGAAGACACTTGTCTTCAAAGCTGTCTGTATCTTCGTCCCTCTGACTGTCTGGCTTTCTGCTGCCTGCCTGCCTTTATGATTGTTCCCCATGCGAAAGTTCGTTGCGATCGACGAGTTATACTATTTTTGAAATACCGATCGTATAGATTTTTTAACGATCTGTCATTACGACGACTACTGCATATTAAATTGTCAATAGCTACATATAGACAGACAGACAAACAGTGTGGTAGACGTGAGGGTGTTTGTATATTACGTCGCTTAGCTGTATTTTTAATGTTTGTATAAAAATATAACAGACAGGCAAGAATCACGCTCTTGAACAACAGAGGCCGGAAAAACTAACGTTCGCATAGATAATTTTTTTTTTCAGATATTGGTTTCGATCTCATAGACAGTCTTGGCTGTCGATGCTGATATTTGGCTCTTCATGTTTTCATTTGATTTTATTTTGTGTCACTGCATTTTGTCAATAATCATAAAATTTTGCCCGCTCAAGTGTAATAAAATAGCTTTTCATATAATAATAAAAAATATTTTCAATAAAAACAAACTTTATGAGTTTGTCTGCTTAGACATAAAAATTAAAAGAAAATTTTTGTATTGAAATTTATTTGTGTTTTTCTTTTTTTTTTTTTACACAAAATGTGCTACTTAAATTTTATTACCCAGAATCGATCGTGTAGGGTGAAGAAGTGTAGGCGTTGTGGTGGCTATTTTTGTGGTAAAAAAACCTTGATTTTATTGATTTTTTTGATGTAAGGCAATGTTTTGAGAAGAAACATTTTTGAAATAAACAAATAAATGTGCTCAAAGCAACATATTTATTAAAAAGATCGGTAAATGTACTAACTTAATATGATCCGAAAAACAGCTGTTAGTGACAGTAGGGAGAGCAAAACGTTACTTTAAAATGTGCTAAATACAGTACATTAATGTGTTTTGAAGCAAAAATAAAATGTGCTAACTGAAGCACATTCCAAACAAAGATTTGAGAAATGTGTTATATATGGAGCACATGGAAGTTTTTAAGCAAAATAATGTGTTTAAAGTAGTACATTTGAAGTAAAAATGTAGAAAATGTATGACTTATAAAGAAAATATCAGTATGGGAGAAAAATATACTCACTACAGCATATTTTAAATAGAAATGTATTACATTTAGAGCATATAATGATTTTTGAACGAAAAAATGTGCTCAATTCGATTTAAGAAAAGTGATGATGTGGCAAATGTGCTGCATATGCAGCACCTCACCCTTGTTGAAGAAAAAAGATGCTTAACGTTGCACATTTTATGTAAAGATGTGGAAAAAAACTAATCAAAGTAGCACATTTTGGGAAAATATGCAACAAATGTACAACTAATTGAGCACATAATTGTTTTTGAAGAAAAAAGTGCTCACTATAGCACATTTTAAGAAAATATACGAGATCACACTACGCATAAAGCTAATAATGGCTTTTCAAGGAAAAAATAAACATATCGCTTGGTATTTTTATTAGAGCATATTTTGATAAAATTTTTAAAAATGTACTACATTTTAAGTAAATAAGTGAGACACGTCTAAAGCCCATAATTTCTTTTGAAAGCAAAATATGCGCACTTTAGCATATTTTTTGTAAAGATGTGAGAAATGTACTCACTGTACTCACTCAATGTAAGGGGAAAAAAATGTCCTTACAGGAGCACATTTTAAATAAAAATGTGGCCCCACAAAAATGGGCCGCATATAAACGGCATTATGGTTATTGTGTACAAAATATGCAGTGCATTTTAAGCAAATATGTAAGAAATGTAACAGATATAGAGCACACAATGGGTTTTGAAGAAAATGTATGTTTAAGGTAGCACATTTTAAGTAGACATATAAAAAATGTGCTACATGTAGAGCACATGATTCTTGAAGACCAAAATGTGCTCTAAGTAGCTCAGTTAAATTAAAGATGTTAAAAAATGTGAAACAGAGAGCACATAATGGTTTTAGAAGATAAAAATGTTCCCACCGCCGCCCCTTTCAAGTAAATATTTAAGATATATGCTACATATCGAGCATTTAGCTACATAAAAACTAATAAAGTTCAGAAAACCAGGGATAGTCATTTCATAATTGTTATTCTCACAGTTTGTTAAATTTAAGTAAATATCTTTTTAAACGAGTTGTAATTATGCAACTGAACAAGTATTTTCAGCAACTTTCATATAATAGTAGCACATTTGTATGCAGCACACTTTAGCCAAAATATAAAAAAAATTTATTAAAATAAAGTAAGGCACACTAATGTTAATTTTCGTAATTCTAAGCTGACTTCTATAAGTGGTTGAAACACACATAAAACAATAATAAAAACATCTACAACAACAAGACTAAAGCAACAAATTATTTCAGCTAGACATGTCTAGAGCGGCTCGAGCTTTACGGGCTTACTTGGCGCTGTTATTGCTACTGATGCTGATAAATATGATGATGATGATGGTGGTACATCATACACAACAACAACAACATATACTACAACAACTACAATAATAATAATAACAAAAATTTATAAACATTTCTACTATTTATGTAGCATAAATAAAAAGACCGCAAAAATTTCAACTGCGTGAAATTTTCCTCCAACTCAATATTTTTTTTTTTGTCTTTCTTTGTTCTTTATTTTGGCAAAATAATTTTGCATGCCAAGCAATGAGCTTTGTTTTTGTTATTTAATATTTTATACTGCTGCTTGGCGTACGCTACCTCACCACCGCGTCTGACTGCCGCCTGCTTTTGCCGCCCAAAAGTAAGGACTTAAAATTTTAAATCCTTTACTAAAATTATGCTTAAAATCGGCTGCTGTGCTCCTTAAAAGTGTGCTGCTAGAAAAAAAAACAAGCAAGGGTTGTAGCACACCCGCGGTGAGCTCTACACTCGTTCTAGATGATATTTACACACGCGTTAGTAAATGTATTTGTTGTTATTGTTATAGTGAATGAAGGAAAGTTAGTTAGTCACATGCGATGGTTTTTTTGTTATTTTTTGGTTTTTGACTGTTGAAGTTTTTAAATTTTTTGTTTGATTTTTTTTTAATTTTTCGAGTTTTGATTACCACAAAATTGCATGTGGATGACACGCATTAATGCGGTTCTTGCTAGTTTGTGGGGTAGAACCTAAGAGGAGGTTCTAAAGGATTTAGCATTTTAATACTTTTTTATTAAAAGCTTATAAAGTATCATCCTGTAGTCTTCTGGGTAACAATTAGATTGGATTCGGTTTGACAAGTACACCTGCCGCAAGGCTTAAGTACTTGGGTCTTCCAGACCTAGGGTAATAGTTCATGAAACAGACAACCAGAACTTTTGTGTTATACCATAACACGGACCCGTTTATGTTTTAACTAGAAAAACATACGGGGCATCCGGTGTGGCAACACGAACATGGAAGCTGTTTCACAAACACAAAGCATCACCCAGTGCCCTGCTGATTAGGAGCATTATGTAGTAAATTGCATACTGCCCGTAATAGCAGTACCAGTTTAGACTTCAGTAGTGACGTACTTACAATCCGTCTACTGGTGAAGACGAGACCTACGCAATCTCTTGCACATTAAGACAGATATGCCAGCCCGGTCGTACCACTGCGCGACCCCACCGGTCAATCTAGACCTGTGTAGCATTCACACAACCATAACCAGTACGAGACTCCCCGAAGGGACAGCCCACGACAGTCATCTGGGCAACTCGATCCCATTAATGAAGATCCACAACATCCCCGCAAAAAGACCAAGAACACACAAATGCAATTATGAAAAAGTGCATTCTTATGCATGACTGTGCTCAATGAGCACTTAAAGGCTAGTCTAACAACTTGCAATTGCTGACTCAACTGGAAAATTATTGCGCATGGCCAGTACCTACTTTGGAGGACCTTTGCAATTGCCACTCTTACTCTGGCCGTTCGGATTACACCATCCAGACATAGAGTATTGGCCATTGTTCTCAGGGACTGCCGTGCTCAGTATGAGAACCCTTAGTTAAAACAACCAACGTCAACACTTCCCTCAGTAAATGCCGTGCCAGTTTCAGGGTGCGAGTCAAACTCATGACAAGCAACACTTCGGAAAGACACTTTTATGCACGCATGCCAACACTTCACAACCATAGTTCCAGCCGAATTAAAGTCTCCATGCGGTGGATAGATAGGGTCTACCCCATCTGACGGGTAAAGACTGTCCCCGTACTAACAAGTTTTAAGGTCAATTGCTATACCTTCGCAGGCTTGTTTCATATCGGTATACTGAATATGACCTTCTACCAAGATGGGCGCCACCCCGAGCTCTTGGTTGGCCCTATCAGTTTTTCCGTTTGCAGGACGTATCCTACAAATAACCCTCCTCCTTTATCCTGGCTTGGGACAAGCAGGCGCGACCCTGGCGGAGTTCCTTCTGGGTAACAAATCGAATATTTTCTTCACTGGAGCCTCGTATTCCATCTGGTTAACATGACTAAGTTTTCGAACATAGTGAACACTTGTTGCTGTGCCGAGCCAAAATACACTTTGTAGCAAAAGAGATGCATGACTTGGTTTCTTTATTGCTCCAATGAGTTTTTCGGTTCGGCTCAGCAACAAGCGTTCACTATGTTCGCAACCAAAGCCACCTGATTTAATGCGCTTGACTAGGCCGATGTCGCCGTAGAGCTCATACGTTCTATCGTATTCGGCGATCTCTCTCTCGAAGGCTCCTAAAGTCTTCATTGGACCTGATCAGCGTTCAGGTTTATGCTGCGTATAACAAGACGGGCATGATTAGTGAATTATAGATCATGACTTTTCTTCGTCGTCAAAGTGCTCTGCTTCTCAATTGCCTACTGAGTCCAAAGTTACACCTGTAAGCATTCCTACGTTTGATCTCAATACTGATATCGTTGGTGGGGTTAATGCTGGATCAGGTAAACGAAGTTCTTCAGAACGTCGTAAGTCGTAGAATGTGTTGTCAACAGTGACGTGGGCTTAAAAACGCTGGGTCTGTGTATTTGTGAACTCCAGGTGCTTCGTATTATCTGCGTTCACTGCTGGGCCCATGCGACTCGAAAGTTTTTCTAATTTTTAGAATGCTGCACTGACTTTAGGCGTATTATGGCCAATGATATCGATATTGTTAACATACGCTGGTAGCATAACTTGGTTATAGAATATGGTGCTACTATGCCTCAGTTCAGCAGCTCAGATGATCTTCTTACATATTAGATTGAAAAAGTCTTACGATAAAGAATCATTTTGTTTGTGGGTGGGAGAGGTCCTTGCCTATTTTAATTACGTTGCTGGTGTTGCTCAGTGTCATCCTGTATATACGACTTAATATTGCAGAAACACTAAATTTAGACAAGGTGGAGTATAATTGATTCCTTATTGGACTGGCAAAGGCGGCTTTGTGATTGACAAAATTATGGTGGCTGTCAATTTCTTTTTGTAAGGTCTTTTCCAAGACATGTCGTAGCATAAACATCTGGTCGTTTATAGAGTTTGTAGATCTGAAGCCACACTGATAAGTTCCATTCAGTTGCTTTACGAAGGGCTTCAGCCTTTCATATAATAGGCTCGGCAGGACCTTGTATGCGATATCAAGCAAGCTTATCTGACGGTAGTTTGAGCAAGTGGTGTAATTGCCTTTGCTGTGCATTGGGTGGAATACCTTGAGATTTCAATCGTTTGGAATGTGTTTTCCGACCATATTCTGCATAGATGCTCGTGAATGCACTAAGACAGAGCTTCGCCTCCGTTATTGAACAGCTCAGCGGGTAGACCACTGGCTCCCGCGGCTTTTTTTGTTCTCAAGTCGATCTAGGGCTGTCAAGACTTCATTATAGTCGGGCAGCGGAAACTATAATGAGCGAACTATAAAAAGCGATGTCATCCATAATTAAGGTTTCCGGGATATCATCTCTATTGGCGGGATTGTTGTTAAAATTGCCATTTAGAAGACCCAAAAAGTGTTCCGTCGATAACATGAGTACACCCTGGATATGTCACTAGATTTCCGTTTTCATATTTGTAGGAAGAGACTGTGGTTCTAAAGCCAGGAATCTTATATTTTCTAAAAATTTTCGAACCTCATTCCCATTGTCATACATCTTAATCTTCTCGCACTTGCGCTTTGTTGCCTCTTTTTTCCGGCCTGAAGAGACGTCTGTTTTCTCTTCTCTTCTCTCTGTATTGCTCCTTAGCAGCACGTGTTCTAACCGCCTGTATGGTTGCTTTGTGGATGGTGTCTCCTTTGTAATGGCATCTTCTGGTCGTGTCTCTGATTTCGACGAGGACGGTGATAACCAATAATCTCTTCGGCGGATGTGTACCCACTGCGCGCATATATCGTCGATCGGTGGAGTTTTTACTTGATGCAGAAGTTATACCTAAGGTTATCGAAAAAAGGATTTCCTAAATGTTTCCGTCTTCTGCGGGAGAGAGCGGGGCATGAACACATGAGATGCGATGCCGATTCCTCCTCTACCTCATACATGCAACTCCTACACAAGTTATTGGTATGAACACGCATTCTTTCGGCGTATAACACAATGTCCTAGTAGTACGCCTATTAAAATGAAAATTACTTTCCTGGCCATGTTAGTAAGCTCCTTTGTACGTGTATAATTAAAACTAGACTACAGCTGCCTAGTTATGTGGCAGAAAGTGATGCAGGTTCATCTAAAGTTAGCCAAGTTTATGGCATTTTGTTTAAGAAATAGCTGGCATGATGGTAAGGGCACACATAAGCTCTCCATGTCAGACAACAGCGTTCTCACAATGCTCTCTCCCTCTCTCTCTCTCTGTTGAGCTCATCCATTCTTCAGTACCCAGGAATGTTCGCTATGGCCCGTTACTTAGATAAAATCAATCAACTCGTTAGGAGCCGAGTGGCATTTAAGGGCTACTGATGATGTTATATACACTCCTCCAAGGGACTTTTATCGCTGCTCGACTGTTCGTAAAACTGTTGATATCCCGAATCGATACCTCATTCTATAGCTTTACAAATGAGCATTATCTCCATCTTAAAAACACTGCAGTGATCTGGTAATCTAAAAGTGGTTCAAATGTATCACGTATCTAAAACGTAGAAACAAATCCCGAAAACTCCAAGTAGCAATTTTCCGAAATGTGCTTAATTCAAAGGTGCTGCCGATATAAAATATCTTTTAGTAAAAAAGATTCCGAAAATGCTAATTAAACATTTTCTTAATCGGCTTCATTAAAATAGGTCACCAATATGAAATAATGCCCAAAAACTTTCTTCTAGTCATTATAAAGAAATGTATACCTACTCATAACAATTTATTAGGACATATTAATGTGTTTCAAACATGCATTTTGAGTACATAACAAAACCCTATCATTTCTGAAATAAATCGAAATAAAAAGAATTCTGTGTGCGTTATTTTTCAACAAATTTCTTAGCTTTGCATATTTGCGGTTTTCAATGCGAGACAAAATGATCTGCAGCGTCGTCAAGCGTCGCGGCATTGCTCCCTATTTTGAAAAATTATGTCTTTTTTCGTCATTTTCCTTTAATTTTTTTACGTCTGTTGCCTTGCAATGAGCCGCAAACATGATTTTCTTTGTACCATGAATAAAAATGGATTCCAACTGCTGCTCAATAATAATCCTGGGATGAATATAGCGCTATGACTGACTGACAAAGTGTGTCTCTTTCTACAACTGACAGATAAAGTCATAAGCAACGTTGTGACGAAAATAGCTACGAACGCTTCAGTACTTTGACATTTTTGTCCATAAATAATTGAATGTGCCGCAGCGTAGCATTCGATTTTTAATATTAAGCAAAATAAAGACTTTCAAAATATGTATTTCTTTTTCGATCATAAAATGTTTGATTTTCTCACCGAATTTTTCGTAGCGCAGCTAGCTAGCAAGACAGCCAGGCAGGCAGGCAGGCACAGATGTCAGTTTAATGCCAAGCAGCAGCTCATTTGCATAGCTAGCAAATGTATTATATTTTTTGCTTTACATCTTTTTTCATAAAAAAATCAAAATAACTTGAATTGAACAACCACCACCCTTTGATATCAAAAGGATTTCAATTTATCTAAAAAATTAACGTATTCGCTTTGTCGATATGGTCAAATTTTGCTAATGAAGGCCAAGGCTTTATATTGATGTGTTTTGTTAGGCGGACGTCATAAAAACATGTTAGGGCAATGTGTTTGTGAGGCTTAAGAGACATGACAGTGAGCTTTGACAACAATAGAAGGGTATCTTCTGAAGTGATATTTGAAGAAAAGTATTAATTAATGTGTTTGAAGGAAGACATGAGTTTTGTCTTACAAATGTAAAAATGCGTGAAATGTTTAGATAAAAGAAAAATGTGCTACGTAGCACATTTTTTTAAAAAATATGTTTTCTTCTATTTAATGCATTAACCCTAGAGTACTAATCTACGTAAAATTTACTCACTCCTCGTAAACAAACGATCATATCTCCGAAGTTACAATTAAAATGCGCTCGCGCTCTCTGAAGTGCTTGCTTTGAATATTTTTCTTTCATTCGCACTGAATATCTGTGGCAGGTCAGTTCGTTGTCGGAGCATACAACATACAACCGAGCCATTTTTCTAGTAAAATCACCACCAATGAAAAAAATAACACCGTAAATACTAAACATGAGTAAAATTTACTCCAATGTCATATGTAAAATATTATAATAGTACTAAAATGATTTTTCTGTTTTGAGTATATAAAATGATAAAAAATAGTTATATTAATAAATATGTGCAATTTCCTATTTATTGAAACGTGATAATTTTTGGTTTTATTAAAAAAGAGCAAGTGAGTAAATTTTACTCATGTTTAGTATTAACGTACAGCAAAATATGATTAGTATTCTAGGGTTAAGCTTAAAAGCTGTTTTACTAGAAATATTTGGCAGTATAAGTATGCATTTATGACAAAATGTATCTATTTACAAAATGCTTTTAATCAAGTTTCATGAAGTTGTTTGAAAAGGCAATCAAAGGAAGCTACACAAAGATTATATTTTCGGAAATGCTTTTCAAATAATATACAAAATGCGCAATTTGTAACTTTTTTTATAAAATTTAACTCATAGAGGAAGAAAATGTTGAAGTTTAATAAAGCATTTTTTCTTCAAAAGAACTAAATCAAAAATTAACACTATGACACACCGGTAAAAATACGAGCTAGAAAAAAACTACTTAAAATGCACTGAATTGTAAAGGATATTAATATTGCTGATAAGGGTTTGTGAAAACCGGTATTAGCAAGCTTCAGATACACAAACCTAGTTTTGGTATAAGTGTGTTTTTTATACAAATTTTTTTTTTCAAACATTTGATATCAAATTTAGTGTTAAAAAATTGTTTCAAATAAAATTTATAGCAGTGTGTTAACCAAATGGAAACCGGTTTGAGCATCGATCAAAAAAACAAAAAGAACATGGCTGCTGCTTTGTAATGTAATTATCTATATCTATAGTTCGAATATTTTCGTCAATTTTGCAGCCAATATATATATATATATGTATATATACGCGTAAATAGAATATACATCAAATGAGCATGCAAAGAGGGTTAATTTATTAGCTCTAACCCAGAGCTAATCTATAGTTGATTTTGCTGCATTTGTAGTGGTGTGTTTGCTGATAAATGTGGAGGGTCAGAGGCGGTTTACGTGATACCGTGGTGCAATTCTTTGAAGCACATTTTAACAATGATTTTTGACACATGACTAGTGATGCTTAACAACGCAAAGTGTTGTTTAGTGCAGAGCAAAGGGTTAGGAAAATTTGATGCTGCTGGCGCTGATAAGCTTGAAGAGCATGATTATAGATAAGGAACAGCATTTTTTTTTCATATTTTTGTCATAAGTATTTAAGCAAATACAAGAAAATGTGCTGCATAGAACGCAGTTCGTGAAATTTTTATTTTTTGTGGAAATGCGCATATCTTTTTCAAGAGATTTTTACAATATTTTACAATTTGAGATATTTTAAATAATATCTTGGAAATAAGTACGGACGAAATATTTATCATTATGTTGATATAAACTGTACTGACTCTCAGAAACAAACCTGTTTTAAGCAGCAAGGAATATTGAACATTAGTAATCGTACAGTTAATTTGAATAAGATGATCATAGAGTTATGGTGGATATACTCATATACATATGTATTAATATATTTTGAGCAAGGGGGGCTTAGAGATGCGTTGCATATTAGGAAAGTTATCTTGTAGTAGAAGGAAGAACGAAAGAAATTATTATGAATCAAAGAATGAAATATTTGCTATATGGAGAATAATGTTTACTTTACGACAGCAGAGGTATAGTCGTAACAGGTTTTGCGATTTTTTGCTGGTTTTTTTTTTTTTTTTGCATTCTAGAACCTGCATGAAGATTTCTGTGTAATCTTGTAGTTTGTGAAGAATTATGAACCAAAGTATGAAATATTTATCATGTGGAGAATGAAGTTTACTTTACATTAGTGATTTAACAACAGTTTTCGGCTTAAAAACACAATATCACTAAAGGTTATCGTTGACATTTCTAACAATCTTGAACCTACTTCAAAATCTTGGGTTTCGTTAAAAATTTCTCTATAACTTTAGCAGTGATTAAATAAGCAGTGAGTAGTAAGTATTGTAAATAATTATAAATGAAAATTTGCTTTGCTTACATATGATCGAACATGTGATTTTTCAATTTATGCCTAAAATTATGCCTTTATGAACCAGTAACTGTTAGATACAATAAAATCAACAACAATAATAACAACAGCGAGATCATGACCTCAAATTGATATAAATTCTCAAACTGTTTTCATGATTATTATTATATGAGGGGGGGTTTTTTCTGTTTTTAATTTTTTTTTTTTTTTTTTTGTTAATTTACGTGCTGACAAATTAATTTAATATTAGTTCGCATTAATATGACACACACTTAAATATGAACGCACACAATACATGGCAAGTAGTAAAAACAAAACAACAACAAAAAAAAAAATTCACATGTGGGTGTTATTGGAATTATTATTATTTCGATTATTGACGCGTTTGAATTTTAATTAACGCTCTAGTTTTTCTTTTCTTTACGCTGCTTTTGAGTGTTGTTGTGTTGTTGGGAATTTTTTTGCTTTTTTCTATATAAACTCGAATGCTTTTGCTTTTTCTGTTTGTATGTTAGTCATGTCTAGACATAAATTTAAACAATTTTTAATTTACATAAATTATTTATACGTTTATTTTTTTAACTCCAGTATTTTCTTAACGTTTTAATTGAGTTGTTAAAGTTTTGTTTTTTTTTTTTTACACATTGAAAGTTTAATTGATCGATCGATCGTGTAGAATTAATATTTCATAATAAAATGTTTTATGTGCTGTTAATACGCATGTAGTTTAGGACGTTATGTTTTATAATTTTATTCGTAGTTACTAGAGCTGAGCATAGTTATGAAGGCAAATGTGCCGCACAAAACATGTTTGTGTTTTTTGAAATTAAGCTACATTTATTCTAATGACATGAGTTCTAGTTTTTATTATAGTAAAACTAGAAAAAAAATACATGTTTTCTATAAAAAAATTCAATCTTCTTCCATTTAATCTTTAAATTTTCGAAAATATTTTTAAAATGTGCTTCATTAAGTTGCACTTTCAAATTTCAATATATAAATATTCTAAGTTGTCTAGCAAATGAAAAAATTTGCGCATATAAATACATATTTTTTATAGGTAAAACATCATTCTACCATTTAATATTGATATTTTATTGGAAATAAAATGTGTTCTTAAAATGTGTTTCACTAATATGTGCTTTCAAATTGCTTTCAAAATGTGCTAAGCATAGCTTTGAATGACATAAATTCTAGTATTTGATATAGTGAAACTAGAAATATTTACTCATTTCCTATAAGAAAAGCATCTATCTTCTTCCATTTAATCTTTAAATTATTTTCATATTTCATATTTCATATTTCAATACATAAATTTTTTTTCTAGTTGGCTTGCAAACGCAAAAATTCGCTTATAAATACATATTTTCCATAGGTAAAATATCATTCTATCATTTAATATTGATATTTTTGAAAATGTTCTTAAAATGTGCTTAGATAATATGTTAAATAATATCTTTGGTAATCGTAATAATAAATTTGGTTTAAATTCTTAACCATAAGCGCCAAAGTTATTTTTTGCCTATTCCGGTAGCATGGTATACAAAACATCCTATCGCTAAAGGTTCATTAGGGCATAATTTTATTCGTTTTATAATAAAGAATCAGATAGACTAAAAAACTTTTTGCGCAATTTTCAAAAAATTTGTAAGAAACTAGTTTAAAACATTTAAAAAAACAAAAAAAGTATCAAAAATTGCTGTCATTAAATTTCTCATCAATTTTTTTAAGAAATTGAGTGAATCCAAGAGCGTCATAATTTGGATATAATCCGCTTTAAGCTTAGTAGATACGTTTTACTCATTTCTCCAAAAAAGTTATTTATTTCGAAAAACAACTGAAGGCTCAAAAAATAGTAAATATAGAGTTTTGTTGCGAAAATTTGAATTTTTATACATGTGTACGTGTAAATCGAATGAAATACACTTGTAGTAAATGTAAAAGTTTCATAGTTAATTTTTGGGGAAAAAAGCTAATTTTAATGTATTGAAGTTATATAAAATTTTCGATTGAATCAGACAGATTTTGCCGATTTGATGACGTCTCTTTTTGTGGGAGGTATGCGTGGCTTTCATTAGATTTTGCAGTATGCATAGTCAGGGCTTATATTAAAAACTTATGCTCAAAATTTCAAGTCAAATAAGTTTTTAAGGAATCATAAGAGACATTAGCGTATAAATAAAGCCACTTTTAATGGAAAGTAGTTAAGGTTTTCATCCGATTTTTCAAATTCAAATTTTTGGAAGCATAGTCAGAGTTTATTTTAAGAACCAAAGGCTCAAATGCTAAATTGAAGGTCACTAAATTCACCTTTGTGGAATTTTAGAAAATATTACCGTTTGACGACGTCACTTTGTGTAGACGGCAGGCTTGGGTTTCACTCGATTTTGCAAAATTCCATAACCAAGATTGAATTTTTGAAACCAGGGCTGGTGTGCAAAATTTGAAGTAATTTTAATATGGATTTTTAAGAGACTATCGTTTAATTAATATGACTTTGGTTGGGAGGTAGGTTCAATTAATCTTTATATTTCAAATAGATGCTGAAATACATTGAATTTCATTACGAGAGCTTCAAAGGCAGACAAATGGGCAGACAGACAGACATTGCTAAATCGACTCAAGTGGTGATGCTGATCAACAATCTATATACTTTTCTATACATACCACGCCTCCTTTTGGGCGTTACAAACAGCGATAAAGTTAATATATCCCATATACAGAATGCGGGAAGGAGAGAGAGGGGGGTTATAAAAATACATTGTGTATTCGAATTCCACTCATTTAAGCCCTTGAAATTCAAATTTAAATTTAATAATAATTCTAATTTTATGTAACGAAATCTTATGTTGAGAGACATACCTATAATCAATGTATCTATAGAAACTTTAATGAAAGCTGTATAAAAAAATAGCCGCATGATTATATAACCGAAATGAGCTTTCTCGTTCGTGAAAGAAACGAGCAACAATACCTTTTGATATGATAAAATGTATTGCTTATTGTGTCCCACACGAACGACAGTGCTCCTTTCGGAATACATAAACATGCGTTAAGTCTTTCGTATACAATTATTAAATTGCTTTAACTTCAAACCAAAAAATGTGTTATTTGTAGTACATTTCATATGAAGACTCAGTATAAATTTAATCCAAGAAGAAAAATATAAAAATTTATAAAAAAAAAAGTGCTTTTGCCCACCCGTTGATTTATTATAAATACATAAATGTGCTGCCTATGGCACATTTGACACTTGCGACAATTTGTTAACTTTTGCATGCACAGTCTGGTTTAACTCAACATTATTAATAACTGAAGAAACTACAAAAAAAAATTTATTAATAACTGTTAATTTTTTTTTTGCATATTTAAATCTACTAATAATGATGATTTCTTTTTAATGTTGTTATATTTTCTGCTAAAGCACACAATTAATAATGAAGAAGAGGCAAAAAATAAACTTTAAGCTGCAGCAGAAAATCCCCATCAAGCTAATAGTTTTTGTTGTGTATCTGCACATTTATTGATCACTGCTCAATGCCAATATAAGCTACAAGCTCATCAACGATAGCAGCAGCAGCAGCAGCCAGTGAGTGACGCCAACATGCAAGCTGTTCACATACCGAGTCACTCACGCATGCTCCAAAACCTGCGCACACATACATTAATCCCAGTTGAAACAAAAACAAAAAGGGGTGTGCACAAAATGATATTTTATTCAATATCCTACACACGCAGAGTGATTTGTCCTTTTCACAATCAAAAAGGTGCATTTTATATTTACAGGATGCTTCGACAGACTTGTATTTGACTGGAGCTAAAAACAACTGACTGAAAACTTCAACCACACGAAAAAAAGGAAATACGATTGATGAGCTCAGCCATTTAAATGTTGCCTTTTGATGTATTTTTTTTTTTTTTTTTTTTTGACTGAGTCTGAAAACCTAAAATTAAAAACTCATAAGATATCGACTGATATATTGAGCTGCACAAATTACTGACAAGTCAGTCATTCACTCACTCATTCATACCGGGGCCGTCGAACAATCAGTCAGTCAGTTAGTCAGTCATACAAACAGCAAGCCAGTCAGATTGGTTGCTTGGTTCGTTGGTTACGCAGATCAGTCAAAAAGCCGGTGATGATGCTTGGCTCAAAAACCAAAATACAGGTTTTTACAAGACCCCTGACTGTGTGCAAGCTCATAAACACAGACGGACAAAAGGAAAGACTCGCATGGGTTTTTTTGTTTCTTATTGAACTATACAGTGCAATTAGCCATATTAAGTTGTTGTTTAATTGATGCGCAATTAATGAGAAAAAATTATAATAAAAAAGATCAAAAAATTGTTAGCAGCTTTGAAAACAGTAGGCATAAAAAACAGTTAATGAAAACTATAAGTAACAGCTTTATAATGTAAAAAAAAAACAAAAATTATAAAGCTGAATGCTTTTCTTCAGAACAATGTGCTATAAGTAGCACATTTTTAGCTATTGGGTTATTTGAGGGCCTTAAATTGGCAGACACTTAAAGGCCCTTATAGACGAGCAATTAGTCGCAAAACTGATTGAAAAACAGGTCGATGGTTTTATATATAGACGCATGGACCAATTTTTCAATGCCAGTACAAAAAGATTTTCTTCTTGAAAACATCGCGCATATTATATTGAAAATGAATGCAAATAATTTTTTTTATTAAGAATCTGACGATTAGTTGTTGATTTTGCTACAAACACATCACCAGTTGAAGAACTGGTTGATGTAAGATCGCAAAAATCAAAATTTTTTAATTTTTGCCAATTGATTGATAAACGGGTTGAGCTTAAAGCATTTTTTCAAAACGAACATACTTGGCAAATCTGAATTGTTCTTCGACTAGTTTTTGTCTCACTGCTCGCACTCGTATTTTGACACTTCATCGCCAGTGATGCCAAATTGTAATAAAGTTGAACTTAAACTGTTCCACTGAGAATTGATCTGATCCAGTGCCACGCGAATGCAGCTAATGAAGCACATTGTGTATATAAGGAAAATGTTTGCTAATTTGAGTTCAAGATAGTTGTGAAGATATTTTCTATTTCGGAAATTTGTTAAAAAAAAAATATAAAAATTATAATACATGTTTACAACTTTCGAAGAATAGTAATAAAAGATTTTAAAAGAAATGACAAAATCAAGTGTCAAGTGAAGCACATTTATAAAACTTTAATATTTTAAATGTTTCATTTAATAAGAGAATGTTTTAAATATGAATACGTAAGTTATAAATTTTAATAAAGTGCTAAATGAAGCACATTCAGAAAAAGGTTAAATATTCTTTATTTGGAAAAAATGGAAAAAATTAATGAAATATTAAATCATAAGATCACAAAGATAAAAATTTATTCAAAATTTCTAAAATATTTATTATAGCAGATGAACAATGATTTTTTAGACTAACTCTGAAAATAAAATCTCAAAAATTAAAATTTATATAATAAATAACAATTTATTAGCAAAATATTTGGAATAATGATAAAAATATGATAACGGACATTGTTACAAAATATTTATATACAACAAATTCAATAAACATATTAAAAACTTTTAATTAGTTTTTGTATGAGATCATATATTTTTATGATCAGATGAAGTAAGATGTTTGTGAAGGTCAGATAAGTTTAGATAAGTGGCCATTATATTGAACTTAAACATAAAAATATTTTAATTAGCCACAAAAGTAGAGACAAAATAAACGCGTTTCAATCAATAATCAAATTTAAGCATGTGCTCAATAATCAATAAATTTTTTTCTCTTAGAATTTTGTGGCACATAAGTTTGATAATATGTCTAAATTATTTTATTAGTTATTAACAAAAAATACCTTGCTTGAAGATATTTACTTCAATAACTATTAAAATTATAAAAAAATATGATACCCTTTATCCTTTTCTTTTTTTTTAAAATTTCGTTTTGATCCTGTTTTTGAAGAAAATTATTGGAAAATAGACGTCAAAATGCTTCGAAAGAAAACATTTAAAGATACAAAAATAAAGTAATTGGTTGGAAATGAAAACAAACAGATATCGCAAAAATATAGTCGTTAATTTGTGAAATATATTATGAAACGTCACAAAAAGAAAAAATGGAGTCGAAAATAAAGCTTGCACCGATGGACCCTCTAAGCAGAATAATCGCAAAATTTCCAAGCACTGTCACGACTCTAACGGCAATGTCATGGTATGGTACTGCTTGTTAGCATCAGGAGCTGAAAATTTTTGTTGTAACAACAATTTACCAAATTGTTTATAAGAATATTACAAAAAGCAACCTACAAAAGATTGCAGAAATACTTGATTTAACAACCTGACGCATATAGCCCACAATTTAGAAATGTGGCTCTTATATATTACTTGACATATACTTTGATAATTCTGCAAAATGAATTGAAAGTTAATAAGACTTAGGTAAAAAAAGTGATTTTAGAAGAGTGGAGTGAAATTTATTCCAAGACTACAAATAAATTAGTAGGTTCTATGCTGAATAGATGCCTTGAAAATTAAAGGCTATTCAACTAAAAATAGATGGAATTTCGTTGTTTTTATGTATTTTAAAATTACTTATCAATATTATTTGAAATGTGCCAAAAATTGTCTGGAACTAATACCTATACTACAGCCAAAATTTATAAAATACCTTTGCATTTCACAATAAAGAAAGTTAAAGAAGACAACTAACGCCCTAAATTAGAATGACACGAAAGCCTATACCAATTTAGAAGTCGGCGACTTTTTGAATTTTCCGCGTATCAATTTTAAATGCAATACTGATCCTGCGAACTACCATCTGTTAATTAATTTGTAGTGTTTTACGTTAACACCTGCCGTGAAGGCTTAATTCCACGTTGTTCCATAACAATTGGGACCGAAACAAAGCGTCGGTCAGCGCCCCTTTGAGGGTTCAAAGGTACCAAATTAGTTCCATGTTGTGATAACACTTCACAGCCCTGGGTGGGGTTCTAAGACATAAAAAATCTAAAACCTCTTCCATACTAAAGGGTAAGGCGCCCGGTTTTAGAGTGCAAGCCGCACCGAGCTGCATTGCTCTGCCTGCGATATTGGTAGTAAGCCACAGCCACCACGAAAAGCTCACCGAAGGGTCAACCCAGTATATACCAGCAAAAGCCAGACATACACCGGGGGCCGCTGACTGTCCGTGGTATCAGCTTTAAAGTCCTTGGTCAGACGTCGTAGCACTAAGCTGCGGCTACTCCCAGTTTAAGCCCATCACAGCTCTGGACCGGTCACCAATCACCATCTGTTAATAGACAAATGTCAACTTCTGAGCAATCTGCGTCATTTACTTTGTGTTTGGTAAAAGCCATTGAAAGTATACAACGTCGTGAAGGACCTTTGTTTTAAGGCATACAAAATTCATCTCATTCAAGAATCGAAGAAGCCATACTTGAATTTACGTTATCATTTCAGTCAATAGGCTCTGCAACAGCTCAATGAAGATCCACTGTTGCGCCGAATTTTTTTCCAGTGGCGAGGCACATTTCTGACTCAATGAATACGTAAATAAACAAAATTTTGGTGTAGTAGTTTATGAGCTGGTGGAATCATCGGCCCAAATTTCTTAAAAAATGAGACCGGTTAGAAAATAACAGTCAATAGCGAGCGCTACCGTGAAGTATACATAGCTCGCAAAACAATAGCTTTATTGAGAAATCCTTTGTTAAGCACTTTATTTCGCTTTTCGGACCGGTAAACTGGCCGTCAAGATCATGTGATATGGTTTTTTTTCTTGTTATGTGAAGTTGGAAGTCTTCGTCGATACGACAGCTACGAAAAAAGACTTGGAAACTAACATTACTCACTGTTTTGTTTTGGCCGTACCAGCACCAGTGACGCCGAATGTTTAGGTCGCCCACAAGAGGTCGTCACACCAGAAATCGTCAATAAAATTCATGGAATGATATTGGACGATTGGAGAGTGAAAGTGTGTGAGGGGACTTAGGCTGAAGGCATTTCAACTGAGCACTAAGCCCCATTTTACATGAATATTTAGACATGAAAAAGCTATCCGAGCGATAGATACCACGATTGCGCACACTACACCATCAGCGTAGCCATGTGACCACTTTAAATGAGTGTTTGGTCAACCGCAATCCGAAGTAGTTTTTGCGCCGTTTTGTAGCCGTTGACAAAACATGGACACATCACAATACTCCAGAGCACAAGAACAATCAAACCAGCGATAAGGACATGGACACCTTTATGTCTTTCATAGTCATTTCAGATTTCACCTTTTTCAACTAACTTTTTATGGAAAAGTCGCGAATTGTGTACATAAGAATGGATGTCATGTTTTTATCTCTGAGTCAAACCACCATAGAAACCATCAAATAGTGGGTCTGTCAGTCAAGAAGGTATTGGCGACTGTTTTTTTGAATATATGAGGACTCATACACATCGATTGCCATCAAAGGTTAAAACGACCACCGGCAAATATTATTCACAGCTGTTGATCAGATTTGAAATTGATTTAAGGCAAAAACGACTACATTTGGCGAAGAAAAAAGTGCTATTTCATCATGACAACGCACCAGCGAGCGAAGACATCTATATTCATCATAGTACACCATATAAAGGGCTACAAACTGCTACTCCATCCTCCATATTCTCCAGACTATATATAGACCTATAGAATAGACCTGCGACTATTTCGAAACCAGGCTCGACTATAAGAGATTTGGGTTGAATGATAAGGTCATCACTAAAAAAATCTATTTTGAAAACCTTGATAAAACCTATTATTTGAAAAGAATAAGAAAATTGGGGAAACCCTGGACTAAATCGATTTAAAAACCCTGTATCGATTTAAAAAGAGACTATGTTGATAAATAAAATCCTTTTTTTTTTAAATGTCTTTAATTCAAGAAATCATCAAATTTCCCTACTTTTAGGCAAAATCAGAATAAGACTAAAAACTAAAAATAGAGTAAAGAATGTCAGGATGAAAGTGGCAAACGAAATTCACAAGTTAAAGATACAGCTTTTTAAAAATGTTGGTTTAAGTTAGTAGTCAAAAAATTGATATACCTTGGCACCGCCATTAGTAACCACAATGATGTCAGCCTGGAGATAAAACGAAGAGTAACAATGGTTAATAGGTGCTACAACGGGCTCAGTAAGCAACTAAGTTCCCTAAGTGGTCCTCTCTCGATCGACAAAACTAGCACTCTACAATACGCTCTTTCTACCTGTGCTTCTTTATGGCGCTGAGGCATGGGTATTTTCGCAAACTGATGCAGCTGCTCTGGGGGTGTCAAAGAGAGAAGTTCTTCCAAAATCTTCGGTCCTCTTCGAGTCGGCTATGACTATCGCATCCGAATGAGCCGAACGAGCTCTACGAAGACATTGACGTAATTCAGCGTATAAGTGTGCAGCGACAAAGCTGGTTGGGTCATATCCATCGTATGGACAACGAAACTTCAGCGAAAAAGGTGCTCGAGGTGAGGACCGTTGGTTGGCGATGAAGAGGGAGACCATGTCTCCGATGGATCGGCCACACTGAGGAAGCCCTAACCGCACTTGGTGTAGCCGATTGGAAATTCGATTGCGACCGCAAAGCAGAGGCGCCTGGCGAGAGATGATGATGTCGACCGAAATCCGAACTCCGAGGTCGTTACAGTTACCTCACTAAGTAAGTTAGTTCAATTTTGATATAAATTTAGCTTCTAGGCAGAGATTATTTAAGGTATGCTGCAGAATAATAAAACTACCTCTAAAAATTTGAAGATTTTTTATACTACATACAGGAAAATTAGTTTAATTAAAAATATGCTTCATTGACACCTTTTTAAAACGTTATATTAATTATATATGGACTATAATAAATGATGAAATTAGTATATTTTTTTTCAATCAATAAGACTAGTGTGAAAATGTGTTATTTAAAGCCCTTGAAACACATCTTTGGCACACATATGCCGCTGTTAGCACTTTTTACTGACAAAAAGACCTTCATTGTGCAGTTTTTGGTGTTAACTGTAATGCTGTCATGTTAAATGTATGACAAAATCAATTCATTAAGATTTTCCGCTTAAAATTAATTGCAAAATTTGCAAGAATATTAAATAAATTGGGAGCAAGTTTATTTTCTGGTTGAGCTCAAATTCTACTTCTTGTACTAGCTTGTATTGACTTTTTTTAAGACGTTTAAAACTGGGTCAAGTTTATTGAATAAATATGCTGTCTTCATTTTTTTTTTTTTTTTTTTTTTGTATAACAGATTTGTATTAAATTAAAATCAGCAAATATCAATAGCAAAACAAAAACATAAACAAAAATACGGAAATGCAGCAAACAGTTGTGAAACAAATTTTTGCATGCAAAGCATTTATTGCTCTATAATTGGGGTAATACGCCAAAAAGTTGGCTTAAATGTGCTGCTTTAGAGATGTACTTGAAAATTCGAAATAAACCAATTAAACAGGTGTTTTCAATATTTTGTGAACACTTTAAATGCGCTACAAGTAGCACTTTTTTTTTTTGCTGTATATTTCGAAGCTATTCATTGAGCTGGTTGTCAACAGGAAAATAATATATTTAAGCCATTTCATGAAGCGTGCAAAGTCAATGTTTTCATAGCATGCGCATAAAAAAAAAAAAAAAAAACAAAGTAGATAAAAAATTACTACAGTTTTTACTAGTTTTTTTTTCCTGTTTTCTTCAACTTCATCTGCTTTTCTTAAAACGTGTTCAGCCTGTGTGCAAGTGTCTACATTGGGAGTCTTTCATAGCTGCGGTTCGGCGGCTGGCTTTGGTTCCAGTGCTTGAGTAGCTTAATGACAGTATTGGCTGATTAAAAGGCATTAAGCCACGCTGTTGAGCCTTTGCCTCTATATTTTTGAGCCATACGTATGTGTTTGTGTGTGTGAGTGCTTGAAGATGAGCGTGTGTGTGCCTGACTTTGACTGTCATTGTTGATTGCATGGCGGCAATTTTTAATAATTTTGATTTTTATGTTTTCTTGATTTTTATAGGGGGGTCCAAATACAGTCATATCAAAAATTTCGAATTTTCTGGGATTTTTTAGGAATTTCTTTATAAATTTCATAATTTAATTAAATTATTTTATAATTCACATTCTAACTAATCGACCTATTAAAAATAGAAAATATTACGATTTAGTTCTCTAGAGCTACGATGAAGATGCAATCAAATTTTATTTAAGGCATGACATCATAGTAACGTTGGAATAGAAAAAGTACCTGGGTGACAGAGCTATGCTAAATGCGGCCATAATACATTTTCCGACTAAAACTTCAACCTTACGGCTTAAAAGTACGCATAACACTATAGAAATGGAAATAACTCCACACACAAAACATTTTATAAGTCAATATTAATATAATTTTGCCCAGCTGTGGGACTGTGTAGGCTAGAATATTAAAGACTAATGTGAATTAGAATAAAAACTAAAAAAGTCTGACTACATTGCAGGATACGAACACGCACACTCCGGCGTGATAGACCTACGCTCTAGTCATTGCACTATTGAACAAATTGTCTATGCGGCGAAATTACTAATCATATTGCGCGGGCTGGTCAAGTTTGTTGTTTTGTATGTGAAAACACGGAGAAAATGAATTTTCCCAAAAATGAGACCTTACTCATGGTGGCAGTGACATACTGGTTGAGATGGGTGGCTTGTGTACAATTGAACCCAGGTTGAAATCCTATCTGAACTAGAATGTTTTTTTCAATTGAATTGATTTTTCTGTTCGGCCTTCACCTCTCTGCAGATAATGGCAAACCTTAGAGAATAAAAATTGCCATGAAAAGCTTCTTGAGAACATAATCCTTATGGAGTCGGCCTGAAGCTTGTAGGTCTAGCTCTCGATCATTTATTTATTTTCTTAACCCTGCTTTGATAACCTTATTGGAAGAGAAAGAATAGAACACACGCAAAGCATACGTCTCGCAGGCGTAGGTTATCAAAGCGGGCTTACCCAAGCAAGATATGATCTGAATTCTAGTCTTAACCTATAATTTTTTTTTTTTGTAACAGTGTAGGCTTAGGCCGTCTACGAAACAGAAGCTTCGTAGGCGGCCTAGAAAAATTTGTTTTGAAGGTGAATTTGGGTATGGATTTTGAGTAGGTAAGGCTGATACTATTTAACTCTTTGCAACACCTATTAATTGGCTCATTATTGGCCTACATATTATGGCGCTGAGACTCGTATAACATTCGTGTGTGCCTAGTTTGTCTTGAGGATTCGTTGAATTTTATCTTATTTGATATATAATCACTGTCAATAGCACCGTTGAGAACGTCAAATGTAAAACATGAGGTGAGTAATTTTCTTCTGGTTGATAGACACATCAAATTAGGCAAGCTAAGCCTATACTCATAGGATGGTGGGGTATTGTATTCGCGGGGGTTGTAGGTGTTCCTTAGAGCAAAAAGCAGGAACTGCTTTTGAATAGATTCCAGTCTCTCACTGTGTATAGCGGAAGCAGGATTCCAAATAATACATCCATATTCTAGAAGTGGGTGTACTACAGAACAAAATAACGTTTTGGTGACCCATAATTTGTAAACTCTTTTGCGAGTTGTTTTATGAAACCGAGTTGTTTACTGGCTCTTGTTAGGATTTTATCATAATGAAGGTTAAATCGCAATTTATTTTCTAAAACGACGTCAAGATCGACGATATGATTAACATTTTTATGTTTTTTACCATTGAGTAAGTAAATGCTATTCGCGATGAGATTTTTTCGGAAGAAAGTTATTGAGTAGCATTTGTTCACGTTTAGAAATAGTTTATTCTGATTACACCACTGCTCTAAAACAAGTAGTTTCGATTGTAAAAACGTTACATCAGGTACAGAATTAATGTTCAAACATTTCACAATACGCACAACACAATTGATCATAAGAAGCCGGGTCAACGGCTAAAAGGGCCATTTCGTTGAGTTCGTCCAGACCTAACTAGATCGAAATCAATATTTTTAACTGCGTTGACAGCAAACAAATACCTATTCATCTCACCGGCTTCATTTAAAAAAGATTTTGTTGGTAAAAGTGTAATTTTTTTCCTATGAAGCCGATCTTTTGAATATAACATTTATTATCAACAATTTTCTGAGGAATATTTCACGAGGCGGCCGACATGCTTAAAAGATATGTTGAGGAAGTTGAGATAGTTGAATAAAATTTGGTACACGTGGTCACGTAGGTTGAAGGGTATGCTCCATTAAACTTTTTTGGAATCCGCCCGCTTTCCATAAAACCCCAAATGTGAACTCGCCTTCTGATAGGTTAAAATTTTTACTGCAATGACTAATACTAAGTTGTGAACAAAAAAAAAATCTCACGATCTGCTAACATACACGACCACCGTCCATTTAACCCTATTTAAATTATTTTAAAGTTGTGGTATTATTTTTCGAAAGCTAGAATTAGGAATATAGGAAAACAAGATCGATAACTAGTTGTGTTTTAAAGATATAATGAGTGGGAACTTCATGGTCAGCCCATTACGAGTATATCTGTATATATTATTAATTTTTTTTAAAATTGTTTTGTACTGACAGTACAACCATTTTGTTTCCATATAAGCGGTTGAGCAATGCTCAGAAAATCCAAAACTATTTAAAGGAGCTTAAAATCATGGGAAAATAAAAAGAGTAAATAAACTGAATATATGAGAAACTATCGATCAAAGTTTTTAAAAAAAAAAAATGAAGGTGAAATGCTTATTAAAAATTTTTAAGCAATTATCGGAAACCACCATGAAGCAGTTCGCGAACGTGTATTGCATTTGATAGCTCATTACAAAGGCAATGAAATCATCTTTCTAGCTGTATATCAACAATTGAATCGGTTGAAACTACTAAATTTCAATTTTGAGTGAAAATTTCTCAGAATTTTATGTATTGAATTACGCCTTTTATATTTCGGGATTTGGCAACCCTGGTGTTGCAATCTGTCAACTGAAAGCTCTATCGCAAAGTTTGACATTTGTTGGCTTATACGTACTCAGAACGTTTTGACATACGAGCGCTATTTGTGTTGTTTATAGTAACTTAAAAGATTCATCTCGGTCTAAAAATGGAATTAAATCGTGAACATTTTCGTGCGATTATTTTTTACAACTTTCGACGTGAATTAACACAGCAACAGTGCATGGATGAACTTAATTCAATTTTTGGCGATGAAGGTCCATTAAGGACCAGTGTTTATCGATGGTATGGTGAATTCAATTGTGGTCGTAGTTCACTCTAAGACGAATTTCGTGAAGGTCGTCCGAAATCAGCTGTTGTTCCGAAAACCATTAATACTGTGCGCGAACTGATATTGCAAGATCGTCATGTTACCTATCGTGAGATTGAGGCAACCTTAGGCATAAGTGGGACCAGCATACATTCAATATTGCATAAACATTTGACTGTCAAAAAAATTTGTTCGCGTTGGATTCCACACAATTTGTCAATCGCTCAAAAAAAGGCTCGTGTCGATTGGTCGAAGGAAATGCTCAAAAAATACGATCGCGGTGCTTCGAAACACGTCTATGACATCGTGACAGGTGATGAATCGTGGATTTACGCGTATGAGCCCGAAAGTAAACAGCAGTCGACTGTATGGGTGTTTCAAGATGAGCCAAATCCAACAAAAGTTGTTCGCGCACGAAGCACTTCCAAGCAAATGGTCGCGTGTTTTTTCGGAAAATATGGACATGTCGCAACCGTACCACTAGAACAACGCAGAACAGTTAACTCTGAGTGGTACACAACCATTTGTTTGCCAGTTGTCTTCCAAGAAATCAGGAAAACCAACCGCCGAAGACGGATCACTCTTCACCACGACAATGCGAGCTCTCACACATCGGCTCAAACAACTGCATTTTTGAGCACCCAAAACATCGATTTGATGGGTCATCCGCCGTGTAGTCCTGACTTGGCACCGAATTCTTTCTTTTTATTCCCAACCGTGAAGAATAAACTGCGTGGACAACGATTTTCGACGCCCGAAGAAGCGGTTGCGGCATTCAGAATGCATGTTTTGGAGATACCTCAATCAGAGTGGCAAAAGTGCTTCGACAATTGGTTCAAACGCATGCAAAAGTGTATAGATCTTAATGGAGAATATTTTGAAAAACAATAAAGTGATTTTCGATGATTAATATTTGTTTTTGTTCTCTAATCCCGAAATATAAAAGGCACCCCTCGTATGTTCTCAATGACACCAAAAACATAAACATATCTCTTAAAATAAAAAAGTTGGCTGTATTAAAAAAATTATGCTTATAAGAAAAAAATGATATTGTCTACTGCATAAAAGTATATTTTGTATATCACAATTTTCTTATAAGTATAATTTTTTTTTAGTAGAGCCAACTTTTTTATTTTTAGAGACAAGTTTATGTTTTTGTGTCGTTGAAAAAGTAATTGTATAAATTACAAAATTTATCATTAAAAAAATGTTCATTGATTAAGCGAAATTCTGAGAAATTTGGCAATCAATGTTGAAATTTAGTAGTTTCAACCGATTGATTTCATCTTCACACGAGCACAGCTCGGTAACGGTTATGTCGGTGCGATTTGTTGATATACCGTTAGAAAGGTGATTTCGTTGCCTTTGCAATGAGCTATCAAAATTTTTTCTGTGGATTAGTTTTTCTGCTAGAACAAAAACTTGAATCAAAGTCGTGAAATATTAATTAATCCTGTAGTTCCTAAGAATGAGAAAATAGACCCCACCCTTCCATACGATTTTTTTTTCAGTTCAACATAATCTTCACCTCCTTAAATAGTTGCATTCAGCTGCGGGACACAATAGGCATGTTTTGTATTTACTAGCAAAGTTAAGTTTAAAAACCACCGAAATGTGTTCTAAAAAGCGCCCGGTCATTGATTTTAATTTTTAGCCAAAAAGACTCATGATAACCCTATGTTCTGAGAAAATATTTCAGAACAAAACCCCTTGTACTTTGACCTAAGTCTAAATCCAGTCTCTGACCCGCCGTGTATATGGAAATAAAGTAAAATATATGAAAATGTTTTTTTCATGCTTGATTTATGGAGTGAACAGTGAACAGTTTTGAGCTGACAGTATTATTTCTTCGATTCTTGACCTCACACTTAAAGCCTGTGCAAAATGTTGATCATGGAAGAGTTTTACTCAAGATCTGCTACCTCTCTGTATTCCACTGGCCGCCACTGTATCTTAAGAGCAGACCAGTTTTAGAAGAAACTCCTTAAAATAGTTACAGTTGCTTTGTTTTAACCATTATTTTCTGATTATGGGTAAAATTTAACGAAGCGAAATTAGTTTTTATTCAGTCTAATTCAGTTAATATCATCATGTCTAGTTTTTTCAATTAAAGCTTGTTAATTCTCTATTTATAATTTTTAGGGGACAATAAATGGCAGAGTCAAAACTTATGAAAACTTGAAAAAATGCTGGAAAACAGCTGAGAATTAATAAAGAAAAGCAATTTTATATTAACTAAGTAGTTTTTGTCAAATCTCAATTTTTTTAAAAAAAACGAAATTTTTGCAAAACTATCTTGAAAAGCCGTTAAAATGTTAATATTTAGATATTTTTATTTCAAAACTATTTTTGGATTCACAATTTTAAAATGTAAATTTATACTTCAAAAACTAAAATTGAAAACTCAACAATTACTGCAAAATGTGCTTCACTCAGCACATTTCAGCTGCACAAAAACACTGCATATGCGCGCATGTTTGCTTTGTTAGATAAGCAACATGAACTAAGAAGAAATCATTAAGCTTGTTTGCAAAACATTTGCTAATGCATAGAAATACGCTTCGAGGAATATGTAATTTTTTTTTTGCCGACGGCAAATCGAAATGCTATATTTCGCGTTCCAAAATTTGCATGAAATTTAATATAAACAAATAACTACTACATTCGAACGAAATCAGATCATTGCAAGTGGGCACTAAATAAATGTACAAATATTAATTGGCGAAACTGAAAGATCTTTAAAAAACATCTTATAGACAGCTATCAATAATAAAAAAAGCAGCTTCGATTCCAAGGAAATGCTAAATCTTCATAACGATAAAAACGCAAAGCTAATTCGTGGAAATGTATTTTTGGAGCGGTGTAAGCGGAGTAAAGAGATATATGCGATCACTAATAAAATCTTGAAGCTTAACGAGTATTTGATTATTTATTAATGGCACGATCGAATTGAATGAACAAGCTAAGAAGTTTGCCAGGTTTAAGAAGCAAATAGAAAAAAAGAAAACAAAACACAACAGAAAAACCAACAAAACTGCTGTGTGAAAGAAATTGTAGCTGCTTTTGTTGAATTGCTTAAATTTGTATAAATAGTTGTATATAATTGCAATTGTAATAGCGGAAAAGCATAAAATAGATGATCAATTCTCAGTTATTGTTTCTTGATTAAAACTGAGCAGATTGCTTTTGTTGTCTTGGCTTAAACAAAACAATGAAATAAAAAAAAATTGAGTATAAAAGAAACAAACTTTAAGCTAAATGAAGCACAACATGTGTGAGGCTGTAAAAAATTTGAAGTTTTCTAAATCAAGATTTGATGAAGCTTTGATAGAAATTAAATTTTAGCTTTAAACACAAAGCATATTTTGCTAAAACTGCATTTAGAGAAGAAAATTACATTATTTATGCTAGCAACTTTAATATAAATGAAACCTTTTATAAAAAGTCCTAATTTTATTACTGAATAATTCAAAATGTGCAAACTAAACTGTAGCATATATTTTGTGCATAAGAGTAAGAAGCGAGTTTTTTTTTTAAATTTTTTCTATATTCTTTGTACATTTTTGTAAGCAAATCTGAAAAAAAAAATCGAAGAACATTTGAGCGCAGTTTTGTACATTAAATTGTGTTTCAGCTAGCTTTTTCCTACCATGAACTACTGAAATGTGCTAATTGCAGCACATTTGTACTGAAAATTCATGAAAACACTTCAAATGTTTCTAAAAACACATTTTTGTCAACGCAAAACTAATTTAACCCTAGAATACTAATCTACGTAAAATTTACTCACTCCTTATGAGTAATATAACGTATAGTGAACAGAAGATTAGTATTCTAGGGTTAAGACATGTATTTTTAAAATCAAAGTCAGTTAAAATTAAAACTTAGAAAGAATTTTTTCTTTTAACATATTTTTGCGCCGTAATTTTAAGTTTTAAAAAATTCGTTTAAGCGAAGCACATTTTTTTTTTTTGCAAGTAACTCACTTGAGTACCCAGAAATTAAACTCAAAATGATTTTTGCTCTGTCATTATAGTCTATGACATCTCCGTCTATATTCCCACACAACCTAAAATCAACGCATGACACATAAGCAATGTTGGCATTTAACTCTGTTTGGAATGGAACCATATTGAGCAGCATAGTCCAAAGAAATGCATTCTTTTTTTTGGAGCAACGCCAATTTGACTGCGGTTTAACATAAATGCAAGAAGAAATTATGTCGAGAGCAAGAAAAAACAAAAATAAATAAGACTCCTTACTTAGTCTAGACAAGCATTTTTTGCAACTTCAAAAACAATCTCAAAATTGAGTTGTTATGAAATTGACTGCAATGTAATGCGCGCGCTAGTGAATTTAATGATGAATGCTGTCAAAATGTCAATTAATTAAGTACTACAGTTTTTTTTTTAATTAATTTTCTTGCTTTGATTAATTGTTAATATATTATTTTTCCCATGTATTGGAAAAATGATGTCATACTGTAAAAGTTCGTGGGGAAAAATTTCAATCAATTTATATGAAAGTGGAATTAATCGGCAGCAAAGAGTAACAAAAAAAAAAACACATATTTAATAATTTAATTTATCAATATTTTGCGCACACACGCAAAGGCAATTAATTGCATTCGTAGATATAATTTATTGAAAAAATTAAGAGCTGAGAAAAAACATTCAAACAAGTTTGATAAATATAATTTAGAAAAATAGCCTTAAGAAGTCACAAGTAATTAGTTTCTAATTATTTCAGTCAAAAATTTATTTTATTGCCATTGATTTTATTACAAAATATTTCAGTCTTTATCGAAATTTGCTGCAAACTACTTTTTACATTTTCTGCTATTTTTCTAGCTTCACAAATTGAACAAAAATTAAAAATATTAATATTTAGTAGTAAAAAATACTCTTTCAATAAAATGTCTAGTCACTTAAAAACTCAGTAAACTCAAAAACATTTTGTTCCCAACTATTTTAAGTTAGTGTCAGTTTAATATATATGTTTTTCTTAATTACACATCTTTTATTGCTATATAGAAATTTCTACATAAATATTTTTGAGTTCAAAATTTCCTTTAAATAAAAATATGTGTGCTTCAGTGTATATATGTATTCAAGAAATTTTCAGTGTTTTTTTCCAAAACATTTATAGGAATACTCTTTCTACTAGGGTGCTACATGATGTGGTATATTTCTTATTTGTATGAAATTTTTTCATTTTATAAAACAATACTTTCTGATTGTGAGCTGATTTGACTTTGATTTTGAGATCAGCGGTACGATGATCTTAAATTTTACAATTTTACATATACTGGTTCCATAATGGATAAAAGATTTACTTTGAAAATAGTACAAGAAATGTTTAACATTTTATTCAGTTAAGTTGTTTTAAGATATTATAAAAAAACATAAAAGCCGTATGATGCCTAGTAAATTGTCTTAAGTTTGAGTAATAGTTTTTTTACTTAATAAGAATTAACAGTTACCTCCTATACTAAATTTGTTTCTTATGCCTAAATATATGTATACATAACTTTGTGAATACGATTATTCTGTTTAATTGTTGCTTGGAACGTCAAAAAAGAACTTGTCGAGAAGCACACATAACTTAACATAAAAAATTTACATAACATACAGCACAGAGCACTTTTTTAATAACAGATGATTTTTATAAAAAACAAGGAAGTTATAGGAAAAAGTCGTATACTAAATATTTTATTGAAAGTCATTTTTTTTGAAGAGCAGATTCGAAAGATTCGAAGTATTACTTTGCATTCAAAAGGAAACATAAAAATATTAAAAAAAAAAAACGATCGTTTAGTTTTCAAAAGCGATGTGCTACATAAGGCACATTTTAAAATAAAATTCTATTTTTAAATGCAGATCGATTTTTTTTTTTGAGATAATTATATTAAGACCTTTTACTGGGATAGAAGTACAACGACCACCTTTTGGGGAGTATATATTAAAATGTTTAATTTTATTCATATTTCTTGCAAAAAAAAACTCAAATTTCGTCTAACAACTAACGATTAGTAGGCTTCTTCAGATCGATTATGTTGCACATGTTGCTAAATTTTTGTACAAAAATGATCGAGAACTGCATCTACAAGTTTTATGTCGACTTCAAACGGCTCATGTTCTCAAAAAACTTTACATAAAATTTTTATTCTCGCATTTTTTATTCTCTATGCCATCCTCGGCATAGAGGTGACGTCCGTTTATAAAAATTATTCCTATTGAAAAAAGTTTACGTCAGATGGGATTTGAACCTAGGCCTACCTTGCGATTCTTTGGCGGGTAAAGTAAAAAAAAGTAAAATTTCACAGTTGAACTTGTAGTGTTAAAAGTAAAATTTGATTTGTGGAGCAAAAATTTGAATTTGATTTGTGGCCAGTAGAATTTGAATAAAAATGTAAAAATATGAATTTGATATGTTAAAAGTTGCATTTGAAATGTAAAAAGTTAAGTTTGATTGGCAAGATGAGTTTGTAGGGTGAAAAGTTAAATTTGAAGAAAATTGATTAGAATTCAATCTACAAAAAGTTACATTTGAAGTGTAAAAGCTTAAAATTAAAAACATGAATTTATTTTAATTCACTAAATTTTGGCTTATTTCAATACTTTTTTTAGAATAATTTGTAATTTTTCATTATATCATGTCATCAGTAATTTTTTGTATTTTTCGATAAATAAAAATTAATGAAAATAAAATTTAAACTATTGCAAAATTATCATTTATCGAAACGGTTGTTTTTAATTAAGAATAATAAATAAGAACATTTCAAGTACCGAACCAAAAATGTGCTTCATGCAGCACATGATAAATTACGTCTACGTTAACATTAAGAAATTTAGATCATAAATATTTCTTTCGTATACTGAGAAAGTTGGTTTTTTGATGAATATAATCCGTGATGGGAGAAAATAAATGTGATTATTTATCGTCCTTAAGATCGCTATATTTTTAAAGCGCTTACAAATACATATTTTCTGAAAAAAAGTCGCAAAGATCCCTTAGAAAAATAATTTGAATATTATGACAGGTTCAAACAATGCTTTTTTTTATAAAATCATTAATTACATGGGCTCTGACAACGATATGTTTTTGTTTTTTTTTTCATGAAGGGAACAAATTAATCAGCTCTATTATGAATAAAATTTCCCCCGGAATTGAACAAGGCAGTTTTCATTTTTTAGACAGGGGATAATGTTTTAAAAGATTTTTTTCTTGTGATCATAAAAATTGACAATGAAAGCAATTATTTGTGCCCACAAATTCCACGAACATTGGTAAGAATACGAAAATTCTCTTTTTCAATTCCGGGCGAAATTTTATTCATAATAGGGCTGAATATGAAATTCAACTCATATTAAACCAATTACCGAAATATCTTCTGGGAATGAGACCTGTATTGCAATAAAAAAGAAATTGGTCTCCAGGTAAATTTTTAATAAGCAAGAACAAAACACAACCATAACAAATTCTTTCAAAAAGAATCTTTATTGGCCGTTCGATTTCCAATCTGTCTTCATTGATTTTTACTGTCTACTAATCTTAGAAGTTATTTAAAATAACAATCTGTAAAAAAAAATGCGGAATTACTCGTATAAGTGTCTTTCACAACAATTTGGACAATAAAAATTTAAAATTTTGTTATTTTCTAAAATTTATATATTCTGTCAAGCAAAGATACAATCGACTTTTAATAGCAATTTAAATTATTTCAACATTAAAAAAAGCAGATAATTTTAGCTAAAACAGTCAAAACCACATTTCATCAGTGGGAAGTAGGTTTGGGAGTTCAGGTTGAAATAAATTCCTTGAGGACCAATATAAGTTTTTTTTTGCTCGTTTTCTATTAAATTATATTTTGCCGAGCTATAAATTTTGAGTCGAAATCGTAGTTTTTAACTTAAGACATGAATACTGAGCAAATGTTTCGAACACATTTAAAATCATTATTGTGCTTAACTAACGTTTAATCTTAGTTTTAATTTTGTTTTAATACTTTCGTTTTGAAATATTTTATATAAAAAGAATTACGGAATTATTATTGGTATTCAATTAACGCCGTATTTGTAGTGTAAATAGCGTAGGTGCCGTAACTTCATACAACTTACCACACATACGCAGTTTACATCACAAATACGTCGTTCATTAAATACCACTATTATTATCAGAACGATAGTTTTTAATTGAGTATAATAAGAATATTTCAAATACCGAACCAAAAAATGTGCTTCATGCAGGACATTCTAAATTAGATCTACATTAACATGAGGAAACCTAAATGAGTATATATTTTTTTCATATTCTGTATGAAACAAAGTAACCCTTCTAAATTTAGTCCTTACCTGTAAATAATTTAGGGGTGAATTTTCTAGTGGAATCGTTAACAATAATAATAATAAATCGATTTTTGTGAATGCTTTCATTGTATTCGTCGCAGTTAAAATACTGAAAAGTACACGCCCGATGTAACAATTTCACCTAAATAAGTCTTGAGTAAAGCTTTGTATAAGAAATTAATGCAGGGAGGAGAATTTCTACTTCCTTGAATAATCTCTGAAACAATTTTATATAAGGTTTTATATAAGGTTCTTATTAAAGCATTATTCAGGAAATCGGGAACTGTGCAAGAATTAGCTTTTAATTAAAGTGTTATAACGTATATTTCTCTGAATTAACATTTTTCATTTAAGTTTAGAAGAGAAGAGAAATTTTGTGCGTTTAAATATTTTTTGTAAATTTACCATTGTAATCCAGCGTGGATTGAACTCGGAACCTTTGTATATGCAGCCGCACATACTATCCACTTGACTATTCAAGAATTTGCTTGAATAACGTTAAAATGTAATTATTATTTTCTTTGAATTTCCTTCTGCAAATCTTTATAAACTACCCTGGTTCGATTCCCACTTGACACAGAAATTTTTTTCAATTTAATCAAATTTTCTGTTCGGCCGTCACCTCTCTGCAGACAATGGCAAACCTCAGAGAGTAAAAACTGTCATGAAAAACTTCTTGAGAACATAAGCCATTCGGAGTCGGCATAAAACCTGTAGGTTCAGTTCTCGATCAATTGTGTACATACAGTCAATAACACGCACAACACAATTGATCATAAGAAGCTCGGTCAAAGCCCTTTCAAGGGCTGAAATGACCATTTTGTTCTGTTTTGTTCAAAACTTTATAAGAAATAATTTCAGTTGAGGCTTTTATAAGAAGTTAATTTGACGGACATAAATTGCTTCGGTAGCTTTACGGTATAAGTAACTAGATTATCAATGAAGAGTTCCAGGGTTTGACGCCGTACACAGACAACCTTTTTTCCATTTTTTCTATTATTGAGATAAAAAACGTGTGAGGACTGGTTTTTTTTATGATAGAGATTTACTTGAGTAAAAATCTTCTTGAATTCTTCCCAAAAATGTATTCTTGAATAAAGCTTTATATAAAGAATAATGCTTGATTAAAAGCGTACTACCTCTTGAATACTTAATAATGAAAAAAAAAAGAAAATAGAATTTTCAAGGCTTTTACAAGGCTCTTTCATAAGAGCTTACATAATGTACTTTTATACGAGATCTTTTTAAGATCAACTGGAATAACATAAAATGTTTAGGTGAAATTGTTTTTTGAGGCTTTATATACAAAAAATATTAATTAATTTTGCTAATAACCACAATAGATACTAGAGACCGTTACTATTATATATTTTTTTTTTTAAATCTAAAAATAAATGTCATTTTATGCCTTTCATTTCTGAACTCAAAATTTTACTCGTATTATCTGACGTTTATTTTTTTCTGATATGGAATAATAATTATTTTTATAGCAGACAAAATCTAGCTGTTGTTATATATCGAAAACTATGAACTATTAAGACAATAAAATCGGATATATGATAACGTGGTATGGTAATCTTAATATTATGAGAATTTGAGTGAAGAATCAATATCTCTTGACTGTTAAATTCAAATCTCACGATTCAGCGATGGAATGTTAATGAAATTCGGCTTATATTGTCATAGCAGAAAAAACTGTCAATTGAAAAAAAATCTTTGGGTTGGAGAGTTCAACAAAAATTACTAATGATGACAAATGACTGGACAACTAAATGACAAGTTAAATGCAACTTTTGACCGTGTAAGCCAAGAGTGAACTTAAACGGTAAATTTGCAATTTTAGATGTACCATATCTTAAATCAAAATAAAAGACAAAAGAGGCACAGAAAAAATATTTTGAGTTCTCACTGGGACACAACAGATTTGTGAATTAAAAATTCAAAACCGATACTAATACTGGGTCTAAAAATTTTTTATTATGTGAAATTCCAGAAGATTACAAAAAATTTTTGACATATAGGTACGTGGAAGAAAATTAGAAATAAATGTTATTTTTAACTTTTTAAATAAATAAATATAACCATTAATAAAAAATAACTAGTTGGTATACTTAATATGCATCATTACCCAAATAAGATGCAAGTAAGAATAATTTTGATGATAAATGTGGAAAGTGAACATTCTTGTGGAAGCTATAAAATATGTTATTTTATAAATATAAGAAGTTATAAAAAATAAAATTTTTACTTAATTTCATTCGAATTGAGTCATTGGTGTGTGCCATAAAAGTAACTAAAAACCTTTAGATTTGTGAATTATTATGATCGAAACTCAAAATTTGTGTTCCTGTAAAAATGTAGTTTTGTTACTTATCAGTTTTGTGAGCTTAACCCTAGAATACTATTCCTATGACTCATTAGAAGAGAGTTAATTTTACAAATGTAAGCATTCTAGGGTTAACCATCGAAGTTATCTGGGCGGCCAGTGCCAATTTGAAAAAAAAAATTGTGCTTAAAAATTGGAACTGAATTTTTTTTTTAAATTTTTGCATTTATTTTCACTGAAATATCTTCTTCAGAAGACATTCCCAACATTTACAATTATGACGTAATTTTCAATAAATATTCTTTTTATAACTATTGTCAAAATTAGTCTGAGCCAAGATTTCTTTTTATGTGTATCTTAAACACTTGATAGAAATATTTGCTAATAATAAAATAGTGCAATTTTCTTTTCAAACTTATCAAATACAATTCAATATAGTTATCTTTACTCTCACAACATCCAAAAATATGCTTCTGTAGCACATTTTAAAAAGAAATTTCTTGTTATGATGCTAACAATTTTGAAACTACCACTTAAAAATTATGTTGATTTTGAGTGAAAATGTTGGGCCAAACTTTAGAACTTTACAGCAGCTAGTTATGCTCAAGCTCAGTTAAGAAAATACTTTTTAATTAAAACTTCTTATATATAAAATGTGCTTCTGTAGCATATTTCAAAAATGAATTTCTTATTTTGATGCTAAAAATTTCGAAACTACGACTCAAAAATTGTGTTGGTTTTGAGTGAAAAGGTTGAGTCCAACTTTGCAAGCTTAAAGCAGTTAAGCTCAAACTCATTTAAGAAAGTTCGTATTGATTTAAACTTTTTATCTATAAAATGTGCTTCTGCAGCATGTTTTAAAAATAAATTTCGTCTTTTGATGCTTACAATTTCGAAACTACGACTCAAAATTTATGTTAGTTTTCAATCCAACTTTACAACTTTAATTAAAATTTATTATACACAAAATGTGCTTCTGTAGCACATTTCAAAAATGAATTTCTTGTTTTGACGCTAAAAATTTCTAAACTACTACTCGAAATTTATGTTGGTTTTGAGTGAAAATGTTGAGTCCAAGCTCAGTTAAGAAAGTACGTATTAATTTAACCTTATGATATGTGCTACAGAAGCACATTTGATAACACATTCTAATGAAATCCAAACAGTTTGAACTAGGATATAAAAAACAAGCTGTGCATTTTGACATGATTGAGCCAATCTTATTAATTTATTTGTATTTCTTACTTACTAAAGTCACATCTTTAACATTTAATATATAACATTTCTATAACATGGTTCTTTAAAAAAGTTTTAATTTTAGCATGAATAAAGCATTGTTTTTCAGCTTGAGCTTTATACTTCAAATAACATTTTTGCAGCTTTTTAGCTTAGTTAATTTAAATACTAAAAAAAATATTGCAAGTTTTTTCTAAAAATTTTGTATTTCTGTCTGAAAACTTCTGTGGCACATTTGAGCTCTTATTCACGTTATACACAAATTCTCAGTCTAAGTACGACTCCTCTGCTGCTCATGACTTACTCGGAAGAAGTTTGCTCGAGCTTTTGAGTTTGTATTATTAAGTTATTTAATATTTCCTTCTTGAAAGTATTTTGGAATTTATAGATCTTAAAAAAAAACCCATTCTGAAATAGTTGCCCTGCTTAACTTTTTTTTATAAATTTTTGTATATAAAGCTCTTCACTGTTGCTTTTACGTTTTAAAAGCGGCTAACTTACCTGTTGCCAAAATTGTGCCAATAGATAGATTTGCTCCTTTTTAAATAACCAATCCATTGATTGAACAGCCGTCAAATCCATATCGGCTGTCCCAGCTGCTTGTGGCAATGTTGGCTGCATTCGGCTTGGGTTTTTTAATGTGTAGAGCTGTATTGCGGCTTAGCTTAACTTGTTTAAATTTTTTGTAAAATTTTTTGTTTGTTTTATTTTATTAACAAAATGGCACAACCGTCAAAACAAAAATATTGTTGCACAGTGTGACAAGTTGTAAAGGCTGCAGCGCTGTGTTTGTTGTTTTTTTTTTTTTTTTTTTTGTTATGATTGTGGTTGTTGTAGCTGCTGTTGTCAGTTTAGCTGTGGCATTGAGTAAAAACTAAGTTTTATGGCGTAACACACAAAATTTTGTCATTTTTTGTTTATTTTTTTATTTAGACCAAATTAAAGTCTAACATTTTTTACACCAATTAAGCTTTTTAATTTAATTTTCGTTTTAAAATAATTTAATTATATATAATTTTTTTTAAGCCTCGACTGGCCTAAACAACGTTTGCTCTCAGCTGACGCTTTTTCTTAGCCATTTAAAGCTGTTTGAGCTGCATAAAGCTGCAATTTTTTGCCGTGTGCTAAATGCAGCACATTTTTGCTGTTATTTGCTTGTTTGCACGCTAAAAAGTTGTGCGTTTGGGTTGGTTTTTTTTTATTCTTATTCCGGTTGTGTTACATACACACGCACACACACATGCAGCTGCTTTATTAGTTTGTTTTTTTGAAGTATATTTTTTGAAAAATTCTTTTTTTTTTTCTTATCAACAAAATATTTGCACACTTAATTTTTGGTCAAATTTACTTGCACTGTTTTTTATGTTGTTTGCATATTAATTGATTTATCTTCGTTTTGTTAGTGTAATTTTTGAATTTTTTTTTTGTTGTTATTATATTATTTAATTAATGTAGCTATTAATACGCGTTCACGTTTTTTTATGTTCTTAATTATTGAACGTTTTTGTCAAGTCAGTTACTTGTTGTTGTTTTTGTTTTGGCGACAGACGTTTAGACAGACAGCGCAACGTTAATCTAATAAGATGTTGCCTGTCACGAATTCAGCTGATGACTGAACAAATCGAACTTAACGCAACACACACAACCCTCCAGTTAACATTAGCGCAACGTTGCTCCGCTGCCGGTGCTCTTCTGGCTAGTTGTGTGAGTGAGCAAAGTAAGATAAACACAAAAAGTAAAAACACAAACAAAAACAAACAAAATACAAATTCAAAACCAATTTTTGTGCTTGTTTAATTTTTTTCCCAACCATTTGCAGTTCATTCGCTTTGAACGCGCCTCTCTTTCTCATTCTCTTTCTCTCTCTGACATTTGCTTGCTCTTTGGCTGTATATATGCGAACGTGCTCAAAAAGTATTTCTTGTTGTTGCTATTATTTTTCTTCGATTTATACATTTTTCTTCGATTTACATTTTTTCGCCCCACTAACGCCCCATCGAACACCTACAGAACAACAACAATAATTACATCAACTGCAGCAACAACAAACAACCTGCTGCAGATAACTTGCGCCGACTCTCTCTCATTTTCCTTTAATCGCGCGCTCAACACAATTCATTCATTTATTTATTTATTTTTTGTCGTCTCCTACCTTTTGATTTGCCATTTCATTCTAGCTCAGGTTGATTTGATTTGATAGGGAAAAATAAAAAAAAAAAAAACATAGCAAAGACATGGCAAAAAAAAAGAAAAACAAATAAAAAGCAAAGAAATCATTTTTATATGCGTTTCGATTTCGATTTTCCATCATAGCGTTGCGCTGTGAGTTTGTGTGTGTGTGTTTGTTTGGGTTGAGCTGCTGCTTTATATTTCTTTCAATAGTTGGCGCGTATTGAGTGAAAATATTTTAGTTGAGTGCTTTGGTTAAAGTGTACAAACGGAGAGTAGAAGCGTGAGTGTGGTGTGGAGAGCATGTGTGTGAGCGCGTGGAGCTCTTGGGGAAAAATCACAGTTTATGGGTGGTTGCGGGCTCAGACTTGTTGAGTTAAGCCGATTTGCGGATAGCATTTAAATAAAGCAGATGTTGGATGTTTTTTTCAACTCACTAATATTTTTTATTAAGAGCATAGTTCTAGGCATCGAATATATGGTTTTCAAACAGAGCTATTTTCACTTCCTTATTATTGACAAAATCTTGAAAAACAATATTATTCAAGGCATTCATATCGTCATAGTAAAGTTAAAATTTATTGGTTTTTATATTTTTTTAAGCATACTTCTCAGGGCTCTGCTGTAATTTGACAAAAATTTTTAAACTTTTCCAAAATAAGGATATTAATTTTCAAGCAAGTTGAACGTTCTTGCATATATTGTTAGTGTTTGCAGTTTAAAATAATAATAAACTAAATATTATTTAATATAATTATTTCGTTTCTAAAGTGACTGAACGGTTTTAGGCGCAGAAACTTAAATTTATATTAGATCAGGATTTTTTTTCCTTTTAAATGTTTTCTTAATTTAAGTTTTTTGTTTTCTTTAATTTTTTTAACTTTCCACAACAGAAAAAAATTTTGTGTATGTATTTATTCTTACATACTTAAACTTTAATTTAAGATAAAAATACTTTTCTTTTCAACGCTTCTTCAATTTTTTCTACTACTTTTTCTACTGCTTGTTTTTGTCTTTTCTACAATATTTAAGTTTTATTAGTGATTGGAACATTGTACATAGCTTTTTGGATATTTAATAATAAAAAATTGCAAGGCTTTAGTTTAAGGTGAAAAAAATTCGTGTAAGCCGAATTTCGACAAAAGCTCTCAGGAGCGTATCATGCTGCAAGTAGCATAAAGGAAAATTTAAGCAAATTTTCAAAAGATTTTTTATTTACTGACTTAATTAGGTGGCCATAAGAATTCGCCCGACCTCATCAGCTCTCGTCAGGCGCCCGCAAAGCAGAGACGGTTTCTCCAATCGGATACACCTCGGTCTGATCTATCCATCGGAGGTATGGTCTCCCTCGTCGTCGTCTACAGACGACCCTCGTTTCAAGCACCTTTTTCGCTAAAGCTTCGTCGACCATACGATGCACATGACCCAGTCAGCGTAGTCGCTGCACGTTTATACGTTGAACCGACTCAAACAGGACCGAAGATTTTGTGAAGAACTTTTCTCTCGATCACCTCCAGAGCAAAACTACGCCAGTTTGCAAAACTACCCATGCCTCAGCGCCGTTTAGAAGCACAGGTTGAACGAGCAATTTGTAGAGTGTTAGTTTTGTCGATCGATAGAGGGCTCTGGAGCTTAGTTGCTTACTGAGCCCGTAGTAGCACCTATTAGGAATTATACTTCTTCGCTTTATCTCCAGGCTGACTCGTTGTTGTTATTAATGGCGGTGCCAAGGGCCAAGGTATACAAACTCCTTGACTACTTCAAAGTTATAGCTGTCGGATGAAACGTGGAATTCTAGATGCCGCGCTTCCCTGCTTGTATACAGCAAATACTTTGTTTTACCCTCATTTATCGGCAAATCCACTTTGCCTGAATCCTGTTCGATAGCGGTGAAAACAGCGGTAACATCTCTTTTGATTCTGCTGACAATATTAATATCTTCAGCGTAGGCAAGAAGCTGTTCACGTTTGTAGAAAATGATGCCATTACGATACACACCGGCCTTTCGTACGATCCCCTCCATGTTGATGTTGAATTGATCGCAAGATTTTGCAATACCTTGTCTGAAACGTCTTTTGGTTTCGATTTGGATTTATCATAGTGTGAAAATCTGATCTATGGTGGATTTTCCAGATCGAAAGCCATACAAATAAGGCCCAATCAGTGTCTTTGTAATAGGCTTTAATCTTTTACGCAATACGCTCGAGAGAACCTTATATGCGATACCTCGATAGTTGGTGCAGATTCTTTGGTCTCCTTTATTAAGTATAGGGCAAAGTACGCTGAGATTCCAACCGTCGGGCATGCATTCGGCAATTCATATTTTGCTGATGCATGCGGCTTATCAATTCATCGCAGCCGGTTTTAAACAATTCAGCTGACAGGCCGTCAGCACCCTCTGCTTTATTATTTTTGAGTCGTTGAGTTATAATTTGAAAAAAACAACATATTTTATTTATAAACAAAGAAGCCAGGTAAAAGAGTACATTTTAAATTGTTTTAATAGGTAATATGTCCTACCTAGGCTTTAATAACTTCTTCAACATAGTTCAGCATAGAATCAACAAATTTTTTACAGTTTTCTGATATTTGCTGCTCCCGGAACAATACATGGATTACAGCTTCAATCAGTTTTATTTTTGTTGTGCAATCTATATGGGCAATTGAGCCCACAAGTTTTCAATCGAATTAAGGTCCGATGAGTTCGCTGGCTATTTTTGTCCTTGAAGTATATCATCATGATCTTGGATACGTGCCATGGAGCCGAATCTTGTTGGAAAATTTTTTGTCCGTTGCCATTAAATTTTCTTAGTTCAGCTTTCAATTTCTGTTCTAGCAAGTCTCTGTATTTTTACGAGCTCATCATGCCTTCGGTCGGAACCAGGCATCCGGTACCTTTATATAAAAAGCAGCCTCAGAACATCTTCTTTAGCGGGTGGTCAACTATTTGATTAATATGAGCTGTCGTAAGTATTTTGCTTTCACTTTTTTTGAAGAAACCCTGGAGAACCAAATGTAACTAGTCCGAAAAGTGAAGTAACTTTAAGGTAGTTATTCACGCAGTAACTTTGATTTAGTTGAAAAGTCATCGAAAAATAGTGAGTTGAGCGCCACGAAACGGAATTTGGCAGGGTTAGGTATTTCGAAGAAAACAGTTGATTATTCAACCACTTCTGGTTTGTTTTCAAAGTAGTTTGTAATTAGATTAAAGTGGGTTGAAGTTCCTTCAGGGAACTGATCGCTGTATTTGTACCAAAAAATAGCTTTCATCTGAGAATAACACTTTCCTTCTTCAACAGTTTAGCTTTTACATATGTTTTTGTCCAATCATATCATTTTTTCATTATGACAGCAGTCAATAACTGCTGTGTCTGTAATCAAATCTCCCTTTTCATTTCAACAAGTGGATGCTCCGGGCTTGAAACTTTGGGTTAGACGCTTAACCTGTTGATAGAACTTTCGTGCATCCTTCTTGTTCTGGCACACCTCGAGTTCCTCACGCTCAACCTTTACCTGCTCTCTTTTCTTGCGTCTAAAAAAAGCGTTTTTTGTAAGCGGCGGCTTTTACTGCTGTCGCGATGCGGCACTCCTGATCATACCATTGGTTCCAAGGTTGCCAAGGTGCCGGAAACCAATGACTTCTTCAGCGGCAGCGCGCATGGAGTGGGACATATGCGCCCAAAGTCCGCCGGAGTCGTCAGGTACAGAAGTTGGTTGGTTCAGCTTAACCGATAGTTGAGCATAATAGGCCTGGGCAGTCCGTTGTAATTGCAGCTTAGCGACATCTAGCTTTCGTTGCATTCCTGAACGTATGTTCCTTGCATTGCATAATTGCATAAGGATCATGGCTGCAACAAGATAGTGGTCGGAGTCAATGTTGACCACCTGACACGTAGGCACATCTAGAACACTAGAGCACTAGAGTCATGCCTTCCGTCGATTACAACATAACCAATTTGGTTTCGCATATTTTGATCCAAGGACAGCCAGGTGGTCTTGAGAATGTCTAGGTGTTCAAATCTGGTGCTACTAACTACCATGTTTCGCGCCACAGCGAAGTCGATCAATTTTAGATCGTTGTTCGTGGAAGTCTCATGAAGTCTGAACGAACCGACATTGGTGCCAAGGATGCCTTCCGTTCCGAATTTCGCATTAAAATCGCCGCGGACTATTTTCACGTCATGAATGGGAATGTGGTCCATGTGGAATGAACGACGTCCACAAGACTAGCGTAGAAAGCGTCCTTGACTTCTTCGTTGTTTTCCTCCATCTAAGCGTGCGATAAAGAAAAAGTTTGCCTTGATGCGAATCGTGGCAAATCTTTTCTGCACAGGTGCGCAGCGGGAAACAAGGTGGCGTAGTTTCTGGCTTACGACGATCCACATCCAAATTGGCGCTTCTCCGCATGGCAGCTGTAGTAGATATCGCAGTCTGCTCGTTCATATTAAAGCTCTCTCAAAATAAGGAAGCATTAAAATTATAATAAACA